>OX383900.1:11245000-12445000 GCA_947532125.1 Saturnia pavonia | reverse complement strand
GAAAACTTAGTTTTAGGGACTTAATTCTGTTTATACTATTTAGGTCTTTATTTTATACAACTAAGCGTACGGCCAGCCTTATGGTAAGCGGTTACCGTATCCTGTGGAGGCTTGTAACATCAGTGATTTTATTAGCGCGTTGCTAAGCTTGAAATTTTTCACCCGTGAGAAATTTATTTAATCATCTTTTCACAGCGCCGCATGCGCATTTTGCCAACGCATCCGTCTAACCTATTGTCCTCACTTCCTGCACTTGCCTACAGCTTTCCACATTGCTTGACGTTCATGACTTATGATCAGCTCCTTAGAGTCGTAGCTTGAAGTTACGTAGACTAGAAAATGCAAAAATATTTTTTTGATATCAGACCGGTCGTTCCAGATTAGCGCGTTTATTATACAAACAAAAACTTGTGATTTATAATTTTAGTATAGATAAATAATATTTAATAAATTATAGTTTACACCCCACGAAGATGGTCCAAAAGCCGCACATAATAGACGCATTGCAATTCAGTCCAATTAAAATTAATTAGCTTTGGAACACACCGCACCGGGCAACGTAACAAATCAACGAAAGATACAACATCGGATAGCAATGTCCGCGGATAAGTACACGTTTCCAAGAATTGACTGTTGACTTTGCAAAGTCGCCCCTAAAATTAAGTGTAAAGGTTAAAAATTGTATAATTTGAAGATACATTATTAGTTTCTGTATATTAAAATTTATATCTCCGTGGTGCGCGGCATTTACAAAATTACAAGTGGTTGGTCTCGTTTCTGTTTTTTTATAATAGTTTTTTAATATTGTTTTAGTAAATTTTTAAAATATAGCACTAGTTTAAAATAAAATATTAAAGAACTTTTTACATGACTCTTTCTTGTAAATGAATGGATAATAATTATAACTTCATTTAAAACTTAATAACAATAAAATATAGCATATATAATGAGAATAAAGGAATAATGTAGCTTCGGAAATTGTTATCATGAATTAGTGAAATAATATTAGAATAGGACCAGTAGTTCAGGAAGATTAGTCCTTACATTCAAACTCACAAACTTGACCTCTATATAATAATAATTTAGTAATAATATTACTCATTTTTCTTCCTAACGTGACAACTAGTTCTCTTTATTGAAAACGATTACTGCCATTATCGGGTGAATAGTTTCCAGTCTTATGACGATTTCAGGATACTAAAAAGATGGTGGCTCCCTTGTTAGAACTTTCTAGGGAGTTTCTGTGGCATCTCAGAATTCATGATCAATGTTGTTATTTCCAATCTACTTAACCAAGGCTTGGTTAGTTATGCAAAATGCTTCCTGTATTACACAATATAGGGTCAAATAACATAAATTTATCAATAAATAACAAAAAGCTACTACATGACAGTTTGAGATCCCGCCAAAAACTCTAAACAGTGTATATATAAGTATAAATTATTTATAGTAATATTTGCTTATTCCTACGATATAAAGCTTTATACTTGTGATAATAAATTACTTTTAGACATAGGTAGGTTGAGTTAGTTTTGCTTACATGCAATTTGCACACTACACATAGTTCAACCACTTCGTAGTACAACACCTTCTATTTTTAAAGAAAGTAAAATATAATCTAAAATAGACGATTAAATGTGATTAATGACTTTAAAAAAATGACAGTTTTTAATTCTGATACCTACATATTGTATCTAAAGATAGTACTAGTGATCGTGAAAATATTTTCAGATAGAGTACATGCCGAGTTCAATGTATTATTATAGTTTGAGTTTAGTGTTGTTAACTATTATAAAATAACAGTTATTTTAGTAGTCAATTTATCATGTTGTCGTGCGGGAGGAGACGCAGTAAATCATAACGAGAACGATTGCCAAAATAACTTGTATTCGTTGTGAATAATGATTTATTATTCTTCTAAGCTACATCACTATATTTTTTATGTTATTAGTTTAATTTAGTAACTAGGTAAATGTATTTATCGAAGGGGCCTCTTCATTGAAGACTATTACAGCAATTATCGAGTGAATATAGAGTATTCTGTCTTATATTGACTTCAGTATCCTAACAAGATCGTGGCTCCCTTGTTAGAACTTTCTATAGAGTTTTTGTGGCATCTCAGAATACATGGTCCAAGTTATTATTTCCAATCCACTTGTGCATAATAACCAATCTTTATTATGCTAAATCCACCTGTATTACATAATATAGGGTCAATAACACAAATGTATGTATAAAAAACAAAAACCGCTACAATACAGTCAAAGATCCCGCCAAAAACTCGCGTAAAGGTTTATATTTATTATAAATTAATGTAGCCACTTCTGAAAGTAAAGTAGTGTAGGTAGTGTAGTAGGGTATAGGTTTTTTTTAAACGATGCATCTTTCATGCAATGGTATCTTGTGATATATATAGACATTAAAATTTGTAATCACATTGAAAATAGCATTATAGATAATATGACGTTGCGTCACAACAACATGACATGATCATTTTCTCCGACAATAACATTCGGATGTTCTTTTAAAAGTTAATGCTCGGGTTTGTATGCGTATAGAATTTTATCAGAATTATCCGAATTTAAATTCCTTATAGTAATTGTGTGTGTGTGTGTGTGTGTGTGTTAATTTTCAATTATATACATGGAGTTTATTCATAGTGTTCTTAACTATTTAACATACTGGTTTTTAAAAGTATATGAAGCTACATTTGTGTGTTATATTATGGCATTATGGTGGTGGTTACAATAAGTTACCTGTGGTTTTCGACCGTGATGACATTTGCGATTTGATACATTTTGTCATTTGTGGTTACACCCGGTAATAAATATGTATGTATAAATTACTAATATGAATGTATTAGTAGATATACTATATACCTAAGTGAATACAATAAATATGAGGCTTAATTGCGATACATAATCCTTATAATATACAAACAATATGGACTTTAACTTTTTTTTTTTAAAATGGCTTAGAAGAGAGTTCACTATTTTCCTTACTCGATATCCAATTTGTGTGTTGTTATGACCTCTTAATAAATAGAAAAAAGACTATCGTGTGAATTCATCTAAGCGTTTATTAGATTACAACATGATGAAGCACTGACGGCAAAAATGTCGCACCAAACTACGTTAGGTTTAATAAACTCCTCAGGTGCCGTTACGTATAAAAATCCGGGCAATTCAATTAGCGGGAAAGCTGGTAGGGCATGGAGGGAGGGGCCTAATAAACATAATATAAATAATCTACAGCGATAAATCTGCAACGCTTTATGGCAGGAGTGGGTTGTCACTCTGTCTAATTAGTACTAGTGCTGCTGCATGTAGGGTTGCCATGGTAAAATTTCATATTCAGGAAATCGTTCCTATTATGAAAATAATAATTTTATTTAAAAATTATATTATATTACTAGCTATACCTGCGGCTTCGCAAACTTGGTCTAAAATTTAATTTTTTGTGCGTAATTTAATTATTTTTCTAAAATAAAATTAGCCTAAGCTATTCCTTATAACATCAGCTATGTGACAGTGAATATCCCGTCGAAATCGGTCCAACCGTTTCGGAGAATACTCGGAATAAACAGACAGACAGACAAACAAAAATGTTAAAATTCGTTTTTTGTTGTAGATAGCGTATGTATACTTTCATATGCATTTAGTAAAAACGTGTTATTTTGACATTACAAACAGACACTCCAAATCTTATTATATGTATAGATATAATTTAGTGCACGGCAAAGTAACGGAACTACGCCTGGTTGTAAAAGCACAATATACAATGCAGAAACAGCGGCAATCACCGAGATACCAAACATACAACGACTGTTGCCGCTGTTATGTCGGCCCGCACGCTTTTCGGCAGCTGGATATACACTGGCTGATCCCGAAACGCAACAAATCAAAAGGGAGTCACTGCCACGGGTTTGTGCGGGTGACGGGTGGTCACGACCCAGTCAGGTACAAATTCCTACCCCGCTTGATTACTGTATATACACCGGCGGATCCCGGATCGCAAGATGCCTAAGCGTGCCACTATGACGTGTATTAGGTACACTTGGTATAGTATGGTGGTAATGATTCGGAGACACAATTATTGTATCCAAAATGATACTTCAATAAAAAAAAATTGTATAGTATATATTTCCTACAAAGTTAACAAAGCGCATTACATTAATAAATCAGGCAGCCTGGATAAAAAATCTTATAAGTAATTATTTGATTTTTCGGAATTGGTTATTCCTGGTAACCCTTCATCCGTGTTGGTAACAAGTAACAAGTCAGTTGTTAAGCGCTGCATCGCACTGTACCGGTGAAACGGTACTGGAGTAATACCTGAGTAATTAGTTTGTTCTGCAAATTTACATTGCATGTGTTATTGAGGTTAATGAGTCAATACAAAGCTTATCAAGTATTTGGGAAATGTTTAATTAATTGGTGTAATTGTAATTTGCATAATAATTATTTTTATATATCATTAAATATATGCAATAAATGTGGTTTATTTAATTTTACTTAATAATAAATTTATAATTGTAAAACAACTTGTAAAGTGAATAAAAAAAACCCAAATCTTCACCACTTATTACACATAAGAATGTCAAATTAATACTCACTCGGCCCTTAAATAATTTTTTTTGTTTGTAAATTAGTTTTTATTGTAGTCTCTTTTATCGTCTAATTATGTATGTTGATAATTTTTCAATTTTTATTAGATACTATCTTAGAGTAATTATAATTTTGAGAAATGTTTTTTTTTTTTTTTCGAACTGACTATACTGTTAGCCTTAGGGGCCCTGGAGCCTTTACGGCTTTTACAGCTTTACCGGGCTTGGAGGAGAAATGTGTTATACTAACTCTAAGTATACGAAGAAATACGAAATAAATACAGTGAATTTCATTTATAATGATCTCGGTTGTAACGCCTTTTTGGTTATAGCGACGTAACGCTTAAGTCCATTTGATTTAAACTGTACTTGTAAAGTAAAATAATATGGCTATAGCGACTTCGGATGTAACCCAATTTCGGGTATAGCGACTAGTTTTAATGAATCATTTGTAACAAGTTCCTAAAAATACCTTGCAGATATTACGACCAAGACTACACACAAAGATCGGATCTTCTGTTGTGTGACAAAATTGATTAGATTAACTTTTTGTAAAAGCGCTACATCTGCTGAGTTATCAGCGAAGTTATCAAAGCGCTCTTCATCGGGCTTGGTTAATTATGACTACATAATATTAGCTTTATTATAATTACTCATAATGTAGCTGCGCCCAGCCATGTCGTGTCTATTACAATGTTACATTCAAATGAAACGTGGTTCTATCTCTTTTATTATTATTTTTTATAATTAAATCAACGACATGAATATATTATAAACATATGTATACATACAGTTATATTTTAGTAGGCAGTATTGCATTAAAAAAAATGTAGGTTTAGCGTTTTACCACAATTTCACTTCATGTTAAGTGACGAAGTTGCCCAAAATGGTAGCACATTAAGCTTAGTAGAGGGACTGGTTCTCAAGTACAGCTATCGAAACACACCTAATGATGCTTGGCGACAGATTTTCATCTTAAGGATAATAGTCAGCCAGATGAGCGTTAGGAAATGCCGTACCACCATGTTATGGTTTTATCATGATGTTTTCCTTCACCGAATGTTCAAGTTCATCATTGCAAGAATTTAAACTCACGTCGATTTACGCGGTGCCTGAACACGCTAACACTGGCTCATCATTGCTTCGAAGTTTTAGATTTGAGGTTAGTTTGTTATTTGAGACGTCTTAAGTTTTTCGTTTTGGTTCGACATTTTTTTTACTACAAGTACATACATTGCGGGTTCGATTTTCACCAGAGCTAAATTTGTAGTTAGTTTGGTTTAGTCCATATTAGGAAAGTAAACTATCCAGCAAATTGTACTTTATATGAAAAGATACCAATCTAGGACTGTAGCGAATTTCTAAGGAAAAAAATGTGTTCCCAGTATCGTTAAGTGATTATTCATATCTGGACCGAACTCAAAGTTGTGTAAGCATAGATAAAGATATTAATTTGATAAGTTTTAAAAATGTTCACCGTTTTCCAAGAATATTTATATTCCCGAATCAATAAAATATTATGTCACTAAGTATTTCAGTTGTAATTCGTTATTTAAAATAGTAGATAGTTCTATTTCATTGATAATTGATATATGAACCATCACGAATCCGAAAAAAATTAAACTTAAACAACCATTTCAGCCATGTCTAATAACATAACACCTGTTTTTCGGATAACACGAAATATAATCCATTATGGATTTCATCGAACGTTTTTAAAAAATAATCAATTTTTCGTCCGTAATTTTACGGTTATCAAATAGAATTTGAACAATTAAAAAAATGATGAAGCATTATGATGAATTGATCTGATGTGTATCCGAATAAGGCACGACTCTGTTCGACGTAGGTGTAGGGGTGAGCTGTAATAGGTAAAATAGGAAACCGGTGCCTGTTTCAGGGAAATAATATTACCAAAGACTTGTTCCAAAATAACAGCCTGTAACATAATGCTATCTCTTTCTATTACTATAATTGAAAAGTGTAAAGAGCTTGTTCCAAGTCATTTTTGTGTGTACTCTTTCTAACAAACTAAAGATCTTTTAGCTTGGATAGAGAAGAGCATTTTTCAAACTGAAACAGTTAACTTTTGTGTCACACACCATGTGGAACAGGCACGTAGTATATAGTAACAGTTTTCAGTTTACAAATAACCGTTCCAAACTGTTACTTGTAAATACCTGTTCTTTTAAACTGTTCCGATAAATACACCTCACTTCTACGTAGGTGTTACATTACATAGAGTAGTGAATGAATCGTTGGTATCACATACACGCACCATTACCTCCATAATTTAATTAGTTTCGAGTGATCATTTCATTAATAGAGGCGATATTTGGCGAGCTCTCGCACGACGCGCCGCGCCATCAGCTTTGTCAATTTTAATTAAAGCTGGATAGGTGGACCGAAATGTTGGAATTCTTCGTTAATTAGTCCTGTACGAGATTTCTAATAATTTAATTAATGGATCGTGTTAATAAGCCCGGCGGTGCACCGCGCCGTCCGGTATTCCTGTAACGCGATATCATTCACACACGGTGTCATATTATAAGAGGCAATATACAATAATTCGTTAGGTGAAATTTGATATGTCAAAATATCATGGATAATTATTACAGTATATACAATATATGTAAATATTACTAATCAAGCAATTCTTGTATAGCTATGTTAATAAATTTGTAGTTCTATCTATTCATGTATTATTTTCTCAAATTTCCTAATCGAAATCCTAATCGGTTCTCTATTTATTTTTACTTTGGAACCTTAACGCTATCTATTTTAGTATTTGTAGTTCGTTGTCAAACAAACAAACTATTACGTGACAAAAATTTCCCTACCTTTAGTTTCATGATAGTTAGGTTGTAAATAAAATGTTTTTTACAACGCTAGTTGCATATATTTTACTGTAACTTCAAGGAAAATATTTCATTGTAACCTAGTAACACTGTTGCTGTTTTGTAATCAGTAACAAATAACACGTAAAACAATTTCAAAATAAGATTTGTTACCTATGAAACTATTGGCCCTCTTCCTTTTTTGTCTTCAGGAAGAACTTTACGGCATACATACTTTACGGAATATTAAAATATACAGGGTGCTGACATTGCATGACGTTTCCATTCAAAATTGACACAATTGAATACTAATACTAAAATTGTTAAGGATATTTTTGTATTTTGTCAGGCTCCATTTGCCTGTATCTGAAATTTGTAATGCCTGGTTTCTTTTTATTTCAAAAGTCTGAATAGAGCTGTGTTCGCAAACATTATTGTATGACGAAATACACATAATACGCAACAGGACTCTTTTATAAGTAACTGATGTTAATGTATAATATTTATGAACTAGTGATCAGTGCCACCAACCAACAAACAGTTTTGAGCAAATTGTACACCATTACTGTAATGTGCCGTGTAAGTATTCATTGATGTTTATACCACACGACTTTTCTTTATAAATAATGACGTAAGTGTAATGACATGCAATTGTCGTGGAGGCCTTTTCAAACAAATGTCAGGTAAATTGGCGAGGTTTGTTGCATAATTTTCATTAATAACCCATGAAACTTTATTCTTGGTATAATGGATTTAATATCGGAAGTTTGTAATAAATATGTATATTTTTATATTTCTTTATTTATATATTTTTCAAGTTATCGATTTTTAGTAAATACTTATAGGTACATAATTAGCTGTATTTTTAAATTTCTAACACTGTTTTAAACTAGGTTAGAGGGTTTTTTTAGCTTAATAACTAACCCCAAGGCAACCTGTCAGTGAAAGGAACAAATATATATCTAGTACCATTAACTATATTTGAAAATGATCAAATGCTTATCCACGCCTCGCTCTGAGAATTACGCCTTTTATGAAGAATATTTCGTTATTTTTTTGTTTATAATAATATTTTTTGTCAATTCAAGTGTACATTAATGTAATTACTCATTTTAAAGTCTACATATTATTCACAGAATCTTATATTTTATTTGAATATTTTTTCAATGTTAAGTATTAATAGACACCAGAAGCTAAGAAAATATCAATAGTATCGTTGGCGTCTCTACGAGTTACAAATTGTATCACAGATGAAAACGCCCTCAGTTAAAATTTTACATGTACAATTTTGTGTCAATATTTATGTAACTAGACTAATAAACTGTTTTGATAATGTTCGAATTGCACACATATTCCGCGCGTGTGTATGTAGGTGTGCGTATGTATTGTGTATGTTATATAGGATTAATTCATAGGACATTTTTGTGAAATTAAGATCATACAAATATATTGATATATGTTTATAATCGTTATTATCACTTAAAAAATTATAATGATACTGGCGAAATTGTCTACGTAGGCAGAATCCATTAAAAAACAGATCCTAAAGTTTACTGAAAATGTAATTAAGAAATAAAACATTATTTGTATGTCGTCTGTGTATACTGTATACTATGTAAGCAAAGATCACAAGAAACTTACAGCATTACCTTTTCGGCTTGTATCCTTTATCTAGGTTGTACCCGCCGGCACTGAGCCCCGTCCCTGTTCAAAGGAAGTACTACGTCAACATTGGATAATAAAATATGCTAATATTTAAGTTTCATGCCACCAACGAAGATACTTTGAACCGGCAATTAAAGCAACAAATAAATATGAAAACAGTTTACGAGTAGTGCGCAGTGCTTAATTATTTTTTTGACATATTTGAGACTTAATGTACAATATATCTAGATACTAATATTATAAAGTTTCTCGAACTATCAGTCAGATTAGTAAAATTGTTTTTGTTGTTTTATAACTTATTTATTGAGAAAGTTATGGGCTATATAATTTCACGTTACGACCCTAAGAAGTAGAACAGTAATCATGAATGTCAAGCAATCTGACAAGCTGCAGGCAATTACGGGAAGCGAGAACAATGATTGGTTACACGAGTGTGATAGCGCGCGGCGACACGGTGGAGTGTTGGTGAAATAAATTTAACACGGGTGGAACCGCGTGGCACACCTAGTTTTATATGTCTGTGGACTTGCTGGTTATTAAATTCTTCCAAATACACGTTCTTTTTCGTGCTATAAATATGTAAAGTTTGATGTTAAAAACTTACAAATCAAACTTAAGCATACCAGCTAATTACGTTTTACTTTCTCGGAACGGTACTAATATACGTAGAAACTTGTCTAATTTCAGACAACTTCCTAACTGCTGGTAATTTATAAATCGTTTATTATTATTAATAAGCACGCATTTAATTTAAAAAATATATATATTGTAATTTCTTACCCTCATAAGGAACATCTGTACTGACGCTAAGATTTTTTTAAATGTATTGAATAAAATGTAGTTTAACTCTTATAAGATAAACTTAAATATATGATTGCGTCCAGTGATAAAGATATTATAGTACACTGGACATATCAAAACTGACCATATTTCTTTTGACTTTTTGCCTGAACAACCTCGTAAGTGATAAGCTCACATTTACAAAAATATTTTTTTTACATACTTGCGGTACCTCGCGACCCCGCACGCATTTATTTCGAAGCATTTTTTTTACGTTTCTTAATTTTATTTTTACTCATATTATTGACAATTCTTATAGCCTATCAATTATGGTATGACGTCATTCTTCTCCGTATACAAATTTTTATTTTAAACCTTTTTTGAGTTAAATCCGGACATACAGAAAAAAAAGATAAAATAATTAATGTGATATTTGTGATCGGTGTTTTATTACAGAACTAGCTGTGCCCGCGGCTCCGCTCGCGTGGGCTACTAATAAAGGTTTTTAATTTTTTGTGCGGAACCATAATTATTTTTCTAAAATCCAAGTAGCCTAAGCTATTACTTATAAGGTCAGCTATCTGCCAGTGAAAATCCCGTCAGATTCGGTCCAATCGTTTCGGAGATTACCCGGAACAAACAGACAGACTGACAGATAAAAAATTTAAAAATGTGTTTTTTTTGTTTTATGTACCGTCGTATACTTCCATATCCATTTAGTAAAAATGTGTTATTTTGACATTACAAACAGACACCAGTTTTATTATATGTATAATATGTCTATCAGGAAATTTGTAAAAAAATAGATGTACAGATAGAACTACAGATTTAATAATATAGATTTAGTAACATAGATTACTTAATAATAGTTGATTTTTTTAAAATAATGTTCATTTTAATATATCAGTAGTTAAGATGTACAGGTTGGCGCGATACAGCAAATAAACGATAGGTTTGAATTAGCAACGGATCGCCGGAGAATGGACATTGCTCCGATCGTGAATTGAAAACGTGCACCACGCTCGTCACTCGCCGATTACACGCAATTACCGATCCGGGTACAATTAACACCGCATCCCACGATCACCAGAACGAGATGTACCAATCTCGTACCGTAACTATTCACCGTGAAAACGAAACTGCGAAGATCAAACAATGAATAAAATAGGTTTTAAAAACTTTATATTTCATTCATAACTTCATTTAAAGTTGCCTGTCTTTGTCACATGGTATTATGAGTTAAGAAATGAAGGATTTTTTTTTATTTATTTAATGTAATATGATTATATTTTTAATAACTATTGACAAGTGAACTATTTTACCATCTCAGTGGCGTTCTTGTTAAGCTGATTTATAAAAAACCAGCACATTTTTTGTTTTAGTTTTAATATATATTTTTTTTCTCTTTATTTTTAGGCTTAGTCGCATTAGCGACTATGTCGCCTATGTAATATAAGCTTTACACAACTTATGGACTACTAACAATTACTTAACTTAATAGCTCCCTTGCAAAAGGAGACAAAGGGTCAGCCAACATGGAATTATATATACCAATGTGGAACGACCCAGAAGCATTAAGTTTAGACCTAGTAGATTCACTTCGAACACACTCCACCAGAATGTGGTGCACATCGTCGATGTGTCCACAAATCGGACACATTGGAGATGGTGCTTTACGCATCATAAAAGCGAACTTTCTTGATGGGATGTGTAGCATGAGCGTAATCTCATTCCAGTTATGGCTTCTTGACGGTTAACTGTGATGATATCTATCCAAGGTGACTTTAGAGGATGTGGTTGAATCGTTTTGTACCATATTCCTTTGGATCTGGAGCGTTCATCAAAGTATTCTTTCCAGTGAATATAGCAGTCATTTCTTAACATGCAACATATATCAAAATGCGTTGGTAATAATTTGATTGGAATTCCATCGGAAGAACCTTCTCTAGCTAAGAGATCAGCTATTCCATTACCGGCTATGTTTACATGAGATGGTATCCATTGCATAACAATTACTTTATTATTTGCCTTCAAATCAAGTAATTGTTTTAAAATAGTGTAGGCTATCGGCGTTCCTCGAAAAGTCGAGGTACATCTAGCCACATGTTGGAGAGCACTTTTTGAGTCCGATAAAATAACAATTTTTTTAGCACCAATTGACTGAACGAACGCTAGGGCTTCCGAAATAGCTATCAATTCCGCATGCATAATAGAAACATTTACATTTATTTTGAATTTCATAAAAGTTTCGAAATTTGACACAAAAAATGCGGCTCCTATAAAATTTCCATCTTTGGATCCATCAGTGTATATTTTTGAAATTGGCTATTGATATATTGGATACAAATAGTTTTTATTTTGATGCAGTTATATTGGCGCTTTGGATTCCTGATATCATCTATATTTAATCTAATTGTATTTGTTAGGTCTATGCTGTCAAGCCACGTATGTAAAGAGAACATTTCTAGATTTGTACTAGAGTGTATTGATATATTTTTATAACTTAAATATGTAGAAGCCAATAACGGTTTCCTTTTATTACGCCAAAAACGGGTTTGAAATGAAGTGGATAATTCATCTAATAGCTTAAGAAGGCTGTTTTTCGCAAAGGCTTTAGATTTAAATAAAAATTTTCCAGCTAAATATTTTCTCCTAATATGTAATGGGTATATGTTAAGTTCACTTTCCATTACGTGGATAGGAGTACTTTTAACAAAACCCCTAATAATTCTCATAGCCTGATTTTGAATTTTATCAAGTTTAAATAGATTCGTTTGGGCACTATTATCATAAAGAAAACTTCCAAAATCAATTGTTATAAACGTAGTAGTAGGTACTCTCTCTACTTGGGACAGTCCGACTGGTGGAACATCTCCACCCTACAGAAGATCGTAGCCAAATAACCTTGTGTTGTGTTTCCAGAACTCTCTTGGGTAGGGGGTTCAAGCTTGACAACGCGCTAGTGATACCTATAGTATTACAAGCCTACATAGGCTACGGTAGCCGCTTACCATCCGGCGGGCCGTATGCTTGTTTGCCACCTTAGTTGTATAAAACAATATACTTCATGCTTATTGCAATTGCGATGCAAAATTTAATACAAAATCTTTGTTCGATGTTTTTGTCCATTATGAAATTCGAAATACACACTAGATATGATTTAACTAAAACAGCACTGTATTTAATCTAATTGACAGATGCAACTCAAACTTCGCGCCAAAATGAAAAACAGTAGTGCCAATCTAACAAAAGTAATAATAAAAAAAATGAATTTGTAACCATAAACAAATCATCCATTCCCGACACTTTTTTGACTGAATATACATACGCATGACGATATTTTTTACAACTATCATGGTGATAGTTTAGTTGTAGTATCAGCTAATACTGTGGCAAGCGCGGCGGGAAAATGGCGGAAATTGAAAATAAACATTTCATCTGCGCCCCAGCACGCACTGGCCAAATTGACAATACAACCAATTTTCCGCCGCGCACCGACCACCTTTCTATGTGAATTGAAAAATAATATTACAGTTCTTTTTTCTACTAGTGCACATGTGCAGTCTCGAAAATAAACAATGATTCTTTCGTTTTAGTTTTCAATCCTCTGTCATTTCATCGATAGACTTGTTCTATTGATAGAGTTGATAGAGTTATTAATAAAATATAAATACATATCGTTTGGACCTTTATTTTATAACTCAATCCCAGTTTTCTATACACCGCCACTTTCGTCTATTACAATTGTTACAATAGTTGTTGTTGCAATAGTTTTTGCATCTAACCATTGTATTGGTTTAATAGATTGTTCTAAAACGATTATATTACAAATAAATTAGAGTTGTTTATATGGGAACTTTTTGTTATGTGTCTCTGAACTCTGTTCAGTAACGTAATACCTAAAAATAAGATTTATTAAATTTTCCCTTGGGGAAATTAGCATTTTTGGTATGCCAGTGACGTGATTGAAAACCCCAATCAGAAAACTACGTCATCATTCAATATAATGTACACAGTTTAGTGTATTTCTTATTAGTATTCTTGTGATAAGTGACTTAGTAATAATTGTAAGTGTGAAAATAGTGGCTATAAAATTATATAGGTGCTGAAGAAATGTCATGTCATAACTGATATTCTAGTAAAATCAACATTTTTCTTATTTATCGAACGATGACGTCACTCGTAGTCACGTGAACATAATACCACATAATTGTCATATTGTTTATTGAAATTAAAAATATTTTTATATTAATTTTTAAAAGAATAAATTTTGATTCTCCGATATTTTTATGTAATCCCGGAATTTACTTACGCTATTTGTTTTACAATAACTACATGAATACATGATGTGAATAGGATTGAAATGAAAAAATAAATGCGTACCAATGTCACATAACAAGCGTTGTAACAGCGTACGAAACATTAACAATTAGCTTTAAAATTAACAACAGACATCTCATTAAGCGCCGAAGGGTGTTATCAAACGGCGCAGGAAGCAGCTGATACTGTTCATTCAGTTTTGTACTGTGTGTTTGGTAAACACGTTTTGTTGCCCATTCGTGATATAAACTTTACATTCGCAGAATATAATAATATAAGTTATACTATATAAACGATGTTTTAGTCGTTATATTACAAGGAAAGAACATCTTCCTATAATTGTAAGTATCGATCGATATTTTAAAAGTGTATTTGTAGGTAATATCGAACATATTTCATATTGTATCTTTTTTTTAACTGACTGGGGCCATTAAAGGCTTTGACACCTTCACCGGGCTTGGGACTGGGAGGAAGGAAAAAACATGGGTTTTAGTAATCTGTTAACTTGGTCTAAGTGTACTAGCCAAAATAAAGAAAAAAGGTCCCTTACAGAACCTATGTACTTACTGTGTCGTGTGCAGGTGTGAACCAAGCCCGGTAAAGCTGTAAAAGCCGTAAGGCTCCAGGGCCCCTAAGGCTAACAGTATAGTCAGCTCGAAAAAAGCACTATATCGCGCAAGCGCATCGAGAGCTCCATGCCAGAGGATCGAAGCTAAACACCAAGTCTATTTGCTACATCTCTTTTTATATTATTTTATGTTTTTTAAGCATAACTTTTTGTTTTAATTTTTTCTCTATTTACATACATTTTTTAAATATTTACAAAAGTGCTTAATCATATTAATTTTAACGGTGTAGAATATAAATTGTCGTAATAAGCATTTCCTATTTTTGTATAAACAAGGGTTGTCTTTATAAGCGTGTGTTTTCAAAAAAACAACTATTACTTGTATATAAGCGTCTTCGTCTTTAAATTATACACGTAATACGTAGGTTCTTTCCATAAAAACTAAGGTAAATGTAATACACAAAGTATTTTAAAAACTATTAGTATGAAGCGACCTAAGTTGCTGGTGCAAGTCAGCTTACTTATAAGCTCAATAAAGAACTTCCTTAATTTTATGATATATTATTATTTTAAACACGTTAATTTAATATCTGTGTATTCGATAACCATATAGGCAAATGAGTGTTTTATTTTGCAATCAATAGGGAAAACGGAAGTCAGTACCGCAACGCACTACGACGATAACATATAACATTGTATGATAAAAGAGGATCCTATATTTTATATTAAGTACAAATTTTGCCTAACTATAATGAAGTTTGATAGTTATTAATTGCTGTTGTTTTTTTATTATTACTATTAAAAGCTTAGTATATGTCCGTCTTATAGACCTAGGATTGCTCTACTGCCATAAAACTCAACGTGTCTCTGTGTATCCGTCCGTTTATGTTGTTTTCACGCGAAAACCATTAATCTGATTTACATGATTTATTTATTTTATTTTAATTCATAACTATGTTTTCTGGTCAGGTTATAGGAAATATTGTTGAAAATAAAGCTACATAAGTAATAAGGAGTGACCATAATGGTGAATCAATTCCGGAAAAAGATGCTTTTGGGGCGCTTAAATGGCTTAAACTGAGTAAACCAAAATATGAATGCATGAAACCATAGCATGGTGGTAGGGGCATTTACTAATGCTCGACTGGATATCTAACACATTCAATTTAAAATCTGTCGCAATGCACGTATAGGTGTGTTACCATCTTGCATTACTAAATGTAATACGTCTGTTTCTCCTTTCCTCCCAGAAGGCATACTCATGTATTATGTACAGTTAGATCGAATTTCCTACGGATAGGGATAGTCAGTTTGCGACTTAATTACAACTAAGGCGAGAGCCCAAGCCGAGGTACGGCCACATTGGTACCCTTGAGCTTGTTGCTCTGCTTTCGCGGCGCTCGCTCCCAAGCCCGAGAAGCTGTAAAACCTTCTGAGGCTTCAGGGCCCTTAAGGCTAACAGTATAGTCAGATAAAAAACCTCATCACTTAACATCAGGTGAGATTGTGGCCAAACGCTAAATTTATAAAGAATTAAAAAAATGTTTGTCCATAAGGAATAAACTATTCGACCCGTGCCAATATCTCGAATATTATGCGAATGTAAACAATTTAACAGCTATCATTTTAGTTAAACAGATTGTTAATAGACTGCGTCTCATTTGGGTCAAAACACGGTATTACTAATGAATAACTGTTTTTTTCAACGAAGCCTTGAACAATAAGCTATTTGTCTATGTTTCGTCAATAGCGGGGAACAAAGTCTTTAAAATAATGTTTCAATCATCAATTTGATGAACAACTAACGGGGATATGGCTTTGCCAGGTAAAAACACTTTCTGAGAAATAATAAGGTATACATTTATAGTTATTACTCGTTTTTATAATACTAATTACAAAATACTAACATTAATTATTTGTTTAATTTTCTCTTGAACATCAAAATACATATTCGGTATAAGGAAAAAAACGTATTAGTAACAGTAAAAATACACTTTAATTTAGCAGATGCCCCTTAACGATCATATTAGTATTAACTGACATTGTAATTAAATTAATAACATTAGATTAGTTTGTGAAGTTAACGCGTGTAACTAATTTACCTTAATTTAGATGGAATTTTTAATAACACTAATTGTGTGATTTAATTACGGTCCGTGTTACGCTGATAAGCATTAATTTAAGAATTTGTTAATTATATCAAATTTTTTCAATAGTTAAAAGGTGTAGAATGCCATCAATTTTATTTAATACTTTGAATACTTATACTAATTAATGATGTAATTTCTATTAGAAAATACGAAGAATGGGGAATGCACGCCCGTAAGATAAGACATTCTTATTTTAAGGGTAGCTTAGTTTTATACCCGGGTGTGTACTAGAATATTCCCTAGTACTATGCTGTAAGTTCACTAAAATGTTTTCCTTTAAAGAAAGCTCAGCCTAATTTAAGACAGAAACAGTTAAAAATTTGTAAATTATTTTCTCATATTATTTTATTCCCTTTCAAAACTAGGGACCCACGTAGTCGGCTCACTTTTGCCACATTTCTGGGTCCGGGGACTCACTTAGTGAGTGGGCTTACTCTTATCTAATTTGCGGGTCCGGGGATCCACGTAGTGGGCTCACCCTTGCTACATTCGCGGGTCCAGGGATCCACGTAGTGTACTCACTTTTGCCACATTCTACGTGGAGGACAGGCGAATGTGTTAAATAATCCTGAGATTAACTATAATTATAAAAAGAAATATAATACTTATGAACAACTAATACAAACGAACGACTTACGTGACTGGAATAATCGATTAAAAACTCGAATGAAAATCGGAGAAACAAAGATAAGATATTATAAGTTTTAAATAAATAATAACTACATATCTAGTGACAATAAAATTTATATTAGGTGTCATGCAAAGTTCCTTTAATTTAGTATATAAATGCCGACCTTTTGAACCCACCTACCCGAAGAAGTCCTGGAACACAACGCAAGGTTATTTGGCTACGATCTTTTGTATGATGGACGTATTCCACCAATTGGGCTGCCCCAAGTAGAAAAAAATATCCAAAGAAATTTGTCTGTGCCTTACCTCTCTTTAATCTCTACTTTTGATATTAATTTTATTTAATTTTTATATTTTAAAAAATATTGTAATTTAACAGGAAACACCGTGTGACGAGAAAAAAAAACGCGCTGATATTGAAAAAGTTGTTTAAATTATAATTAAAAGTAATGGATACTACGTACTCGATGGACCGCAAATGAATGAATGTTTAATTGAATTACTCCCCACAAATAAAAGCAATTTTCTTATTGCCCTGCCCATAGCAAATGTAATTTAATTAATGGATCGCATAACTCTGATTAAATAATAACCATGAAGTAAAGCGAAGCGTAAAGTCTTCGAGATCATCTAATTACAAATCTTACAAATGCAAATAAGAAAAACATAAAAGATTTCTAAAGTTAATTACCTTATGAAGTATAGTAAATTCACCGGTTACCAAACAACAATTTATAGATGCAGCTGCAACTATATACATACTGTCGTAATTACAATAATTTTAACCTTATTCTGGACATTTAAAAATAATACTGAAGTTTCAAAGAGCTTTGCAGGCAGTATTAATTACCCAATCAAATGTCAAATTGTTGTGTATGTAATTCTAGCCGTGCCCTCAATGAAATTTCTTATATCGATATTATCTGTGGAATTAACGTACTTTTAACCCTCAAATTAGATATATTTTCAGAAGTATTTTCTTGGTGCTGACCTACATTATACAATAAACTTCTGTGCATAATTTCATACTAACAGACCCTCCAGTTTAATTATGCTTTGACTGTCAGTCAGTCTTTAGAATTTAATCAAATAGATTTAAACGTTTAGAATACATAAAACACATCCTTGTTTGGAAAGTTTGTTCCTTTGATATAAATAGCAATCCAATGAAATATAATAAATAAAACATTTGAAATGGATACCTTCCAATAGCTCTTATCTAATCTAATAAATATTTAATAAGAATTAGGTGAAAGTGGCGCTCCCTGGCATGTTCATTGTATTAGCATTAGAGAATGATTCACACTATCAAATTTGTCACTACGTAGCCGAGAACCCCTCGATAAAATTAATACATACTGTACTTTATAGTACATTGTTGTTTTACAAAAACTAGAATAAAAACAAATGCTTGCGGAAACTAACATAGGTTAATTTAGATTCAACTAATTAAAGTTAGGCTGTAAATACACCGACAGATACATAGAAAAAGAGCCAGTGACGTAAGCAACATAAAAAAGCTGCTCGATTTCATGCATATGCTAAAGCTGTCTGGCAAATTAAAACGAGATTATAATAATATTATTTCAATCGTTTTATTAATTTAATGCAATGCAGTGTCGCCACTTAAATTAAACAGATTAGATAGAAAACTATTCCATTCGATTATATTAACTGTCAGATAAACTAGTATTTATAATCTATAGATTTACATCTCGATTGATATTTAATTGAGTCAACGAGCGAGTGCACTCCAATAATGGAATAAGTTAATTATAAAAGGCAATTGATTTAAAAGGAGCCGTATCATGGCCGCGGTATGAGTAACAGAAAAAGTTTTCAATTTCACTAAAAGGGACTGGTTTGTGTCTCAGAAGTCTCGTCTGGTTATCGGCTTGTAATGTATGAAGTTACTCGTCGCGGCTTTATTTTATAACTCACTTCACGTAATAGGCTCCGAGTTATTTAATTCATTTTTGTCCGTGTTGCGCGAACAGGTTACTAATTTGCTTCAACATCCCATTTTGTATAAATATAATTTCTTGGTCTTCTAAATAATAATCCAAAAATGTCACTATTGTTCCTATTTAAAAGTTGTGTGTTAATTGATGAGTTACTTATATTTTGATGGATAACTAGAAATTCAATAAATATAATTTCAATATTTTAATTTATGATTACAATTGTCAAGTGTTGTAACTGGTAGTATCGGCGGATTATTTCATAAATGTATTATTACACCTGTAATAAAATTAATAACATGACTGCCATGGATGGCATTGATGCCAATTTTGCGCGCATTTTGTGTGACGAAGGGTAACACTACTTTTGTGATTACTAGATGAAATACCAGAGATTTTATTAAAAAAACTATTCACGTACAATCCAAGCTACCCATATATGTACATAATGCAAACTGTATAGATTAATAACAAAGTAATAAATTCATCCATAAATACGGTTCATAAATTATCACGACAACGATTTGGAACATTTTACAACACCCATGAAACATTCTTTATGATCAATAGGGATGTGACTGCATCGCGTCTCATAATTAATACGAGACGTTTGTTTTATAATGTAATAAAACATCAGCAGAATCCGCTATCAGTTTTGTTACATCATTATCCTTGTTATATTATGTTAACACTCGTTATATGTTTTAGTAATCGTAAAAAGCTTTAGATTTTATTAGTCTCAGATATAAAGTATTTAGGTACCGTTTCTGTATATTATATTTTGTAATATAATGAACCATTAATTTCAAATTGTAAAATGGTCTAATGAATAAACTGCTGTAATGAATATTATAAATAATTATTGTTCCATGGCTTGACCAGTTAGGTCTATTAAAAATAGTTTATATTCATTAGAATTACAACACGCAATTTGAAAACAGAGAATAATATTCCTCAAATATAGATAGTGGAAGTTATGAAAGACAAGTTCAGAAATCGAAATGGAGTCGGACATTTCAAATAGATAAAGCGATATCTATCCTTTATAGAGCTAACTTTATAGTTTTGTTTTTGGCAGTTTTGACACTGCTTCTATCTACTTATTTGTTCCTTCGACTGCATCTAACTGCGGTGAAACTTCTAACTTTCTCGACGTATATTCCACCTGAGTATCACTTACTTGGACCGTCCGGGATTTTCTTTATTATCTGCTATAGCATTTTGCTATTCCCCAATTACTTGGTCGGAATATTTTTCTGTGATTGTTTTGCATTTGTTTCAGTTCCTAGCATTGGAATTAATTGTATTGTACGATGCTCCTTCTTATTTTAATTACATATCAAAGCAATGCAAGATACAATATCTTTTTTTTAAACTTTAGGAATAATAACTTAAAAATTATTTACTCATTAATATGTGTTTTGATTTTCCATATAAAACAACACATAAATACTTTCTCAAAAGGTGTTTTTTCCTGGCAAAGCCATATCTCTGTTAAAATTATTGATTCGAACATCATTTAAGCTTTAAGTTCCCCACTATTGACGAAATATAGATAGTTTAAAATTAAAGTTTTCATAAAAAAATATTAAAATCTTCTTCATTTCGAACGTCATCTGTTGATGTAAATGAAATTATTTTCAAGGCGCTATCTATTAACAATCTGTTTAACTAACAAGACATATGTTAGATGGCTTACATTTTATAATATACGAAATATGCACACGGGTCAGCTAGTAATTTGCTTATTGCACATTTACCAAAACTAACGGTATATTGATAAATTACGTTATTTCATATTAGATAGATCTAATAATCGTTCATTGTAACATTTTATGAGAGCATCTCAAAGGATAGATAAGGCTTCTGTGTCATTGTGCCGTTCCTTCAGAATGGAGGCGGGTGACAAGAGACACCTGAAAACAATAAACACGAAATTGCCACAATAATCGGCCCTCATGATCGGCGCAACGACTGTCAGACAATGGGGCAGATTACGCGATAGGGGTTTAACCGAATAGCAGCTAACTCGATTATGCGGCCATCCGTGATTGTGTTTCAACCTATTAATGTTTGAATTTCGTTATATTATTGCGGCGGGCGAGTGCTGCCAGTAATCCAATATGGGTTGATATTAACGAAATTTCACGTAGAGTTCGCGTTTCAATTACTTATGTTCTGCCTTTGTGTTCTAAATTACCTATTCTGTAGACACAGATTTTCGAAGTAAAAACTTCTTTAGTACCGTTGTGATTTGAGACTCAATGAAATGAAACAGCGACACTAAAAAGTGACAATCACATATCTATAGAATTAAGCCTGTGAGAGAATGAAATAGAATTCTTTTATACTGTGTCGATTTAGGCTCTAAGAACGCACTTATGAATGTCAATACACTACTACCACCGGTTGAGAAATATTCCCAGTTATCTAGAAGAACCGGCAAGAAACTCGATCGGGTTTATCAAGTTTATCTTAGTTGAAGTTGTTTTATATTCGTTATAGTCCAAAGCATAAATTTAAATGTATTTTACATAAAAGCAAAAAGCTTCAATCATCATTAAAAAAAATATTTTTATTAAAATTACATTTTAGTAATAATAAATGGGAGTTTACCAATTATAGTAACAATACATGGGATTTTAACATATGCAAGTTTTCATTTATTTATATTATACTAGCTGGCATCGCAGACGTTCTACCCTTTCCAGGAGGCAATAACTCGATCACAGCGCCGCCTATTGCGTTCAGGGATAGCATAAAAACTCCATTAAAAACACTTAGATCTACCAACTTTCATTATGGTCGGTCAAACGGTTTGGATTTTATCAACCTCATATAACATACTAACTTCCATTTTATATAAATACAAAATCACAAGATAAAAAAAAACATAAAAATGTATTATTATTCTAAGAAGTTCGTCTCATTACATTTAAAAATAATGATAAAACAAAAGCCTCACAAACTGTCTTACGTTATAGTATGAAGTGCGTTAAGTTTTCGGAAACAATAGTCATGGTGAGCGAATGTGTTTGTCTCTACGATGAAGGGTGCGAAGTGTTCGCGGCCGTCGTTCACCGCTGCACCGCTTGTTTAGCGTCGGCCGCGGCTATACCTTGATTAAAGAACAACTTAAAGGAAAGCAATCTGCTAAATAAGTACCGCTGCGGGAAACACGCTGCAGATGATGCTCTACTTGATGGAAAAATTTGAGTTTTATTCATAATTATAACACAAGTAAACTTTATTCAAATACAATAGATACATATTGAAAAAATATAAAATATTACAGTAAACGTTTGACTACTCTATTAGTAGGAGAAATATTAGGTACTTACATATGAAATTGGCGTTTTGTTGAACTGGCCACTTTGATCTCAAATATCAGGCGTTTGGTTAGGAATTCCAAATTAAAATTTAGGTTTGTGTATTTGTGTTTCGAACTTAGTGACTCATTTGTTTTCGCACCATTTGCTTTTTCTTTGACATCCTTCTTTTCTTAAAATGGAAAACTTAAAATATTGCATTATTTACGAATATGAGGTGGAACCGTGGCATCACCGCTGCAGAAACAGCTCGAAAGATTAATGATGTGTATGGGGAAGCCACTGTAAAAGAAAGCACGGAACATTATTGGTTCCAACGTTTTCGTTCAGGAAATTCTGATCTACGAAACAAACCCCGTGGACGGCCGGAGACCCTAGTTGATAATGAAGAATTAAAGGTGATCGTGGAGGCGGATCCATCGCAAACCACGTCAGACTTAGCGGCAGACTTCGGTCTGTCTGACAAAACAATTTCAATTCACTTGAAAGAAATTGGAAAAGTGATAAAACTCGAGAAATGGGTACCGCATAAATTAACTGACACCAACAACACTGCGTTACTTTACTCAACCGTCACAACAATGAGGGGATTTTGAATCGTATTGATACTTGTGAAGAATAATGTATCCTTTATGACAATCGAAAATACTCATCACAGTGGTGGAACCCAGGAGAACCGGCCATATCCTGTCCCAAGCGAAAGTTGACTCAGAAAATGGTACTGGTGAGTGTTTGGTGGAGCAGTGCTGGTATCATACACTAGAGCTTTCTAAGATCTGATCAGACTATAACGGCAGATTTTTATTGTCAACAATTGCAAACCATGATGGAAAAGCTAGCTGTTAAAGAACCGGGACTGGTCAATCTCTCTAGTCCAAGTTTTTATGTCCTCTTGAAAATCAAACCTGCCATGTCTATGATATCTTAACGGCTAGGCCAAGAAAGCGATTGTAATAAAATTTAGTAGCCTTAATAAAAATACAATTATCATGTTGAGCAATATTCCAGATTGATGTTACTCGGTTGAATTATTTAGTTCTCGTCTCGTTACTTTGCGGGCGTTTCCGCAGGTGCTACTATTATTGTCTCTGTTCCTCTTACGTTCATAAGATAAGCAAAACAGAAAGCGCAGTTTGATCACAAAATTGTTGTTCTGATTTACGAACACATTTCATGTGAATGTAATTGAATTGGAAGGTGCAAGTAAAATTACAAGATTATAATATAACTGAAATGTGAATTTGAGTATTTTTGCATAACTGATTTGCTCCTTTGCAATATGTGATTATTCTGTATATATTTTTTTATTGCATGGTATGAGACGTGAGTGCGCGGCGTTTCATATTCTACGAACCTCCCTCATGAAGCCGCTCATTCTTTAATCTCGCTGATGAATTATGATTAGCTGAGTGCACTCAATTCTATTAATGTTGTAGATTTGTTTTATCTGGTGACTGTAATTGAATTGAGTTCATTAATTACAATAATCAACAAGAAATAGTGTTTGGTTTTTTTTTTGTTGAAACACTTTCAATATTGGTTCTATTACTATTACACTAGAGAATATCTCTTACATATTTTAGGGTTCCGAAGTTAACAAGGAACCCTTAAAGATTCGCCATGTCCGTCAGTCTGTCCGCGGCTTTATAGTACTATAAAGCTGTATATATATATAGTGAAAAACATAATGGAAAGTTTATGTGGTTAAAATGTTCTTAATACATAAATCTTATGTCTCTGGGACACATCGAATTTGAAGTTCGGTCGGTCGCTCGGTCAGTTAATAATTTATGAAAAGAAAAAAACTTTTGTAGACGATCTTGACAATGGTCTATTTCATGATAAGACATTTAATATAATTTAAAATGTGTCAGTATAAGCAAACGTATATACAAAACTATCATAGAAACAAAATCATACATTTAGATGAAATAATGAAATGCACCTGAAATGAAACGCATTCAAAACGTACCATTAAAATTCACCGGCTGCCAAACAAAAACCTTTATGGCCCGTACACTGGCACGTAATAGCTCGCATTGGGACCACAAACTCCGATTATCCAAACATAGAGCCGCCCGAAACAGCGCTGTGAAATTTTAACGTGTAATTGATTATGAAGTTGGCCACTAATGGGCGAAAATAGTTTCTAATTTGGAGCGTGGTGGCAGCATATAATTGGTCTCGGACCGGAGTCTGTGTTAATGATTAAACTGGCATGGAACGCGGTGGATACGTGGATGCGAGCTCCCCAGCGATTCAACTGGAGCATCCTTCAATTTACTCCTGCGTTGTTCTCTGCCGTTATTTTTTCATTTAATAACCTTACAATTAGTCAATGACAGTGACGTGAATTTACTTTCGCATAGTTTGCTCCCCTGTTTCGACGTCCGACGCGCTTTAAATACTAATTCGTGCGTATTGACGCGACGTTTGGAAAGTCACAGCTAATGGAAGGCGCGAGCTTTTTTGCTTCGACTGCGTCTAATCTCGGATGGTTGCATTCGCTACGGGTTGTTTTCCGAGTAGCATAGCGTGTTGTTGTCACCGATCGGTAATTATTCACGTTGGTTCGCTTCACCGGCTGTCCAGTTGGAAAAAGCTCTCTTAATGAAAGTACCAATGTGCGGTATAATCAATATCGTAAAACTAATAGGAAGGATTTTCATTCGTCATATCAACATTCTAGAAAATCTTTTCTTATACTAATTAACAGTAGACATTTTTTAATTACCTTTTCTATCACATCAACCGCTATTATAGTTTTCATTGTAATTCGAAATAAAAATAATTTTCAAATTTTCCACTAAAGTAAACTAAATTCTTGTAATATGTAGATTATGTACAATTATTATTAAACACGGAAATTAAATTATGAGTAATTCTTATTAATATTAAACAAACATTAATTCGAATTGAAACTACAGAAAACTTAATTATGATTATGTAATTTGTGAGAAGCTATTGTTTATTACTCAGTTTACTTGTTTCACCACTAATTAGTAATTCCATGCGCACTGCATGATGCGACACATGATTCCGCTTGAAACTAAAATTTCTTCAAAGGCAGAATACGGTAATAAAACTTATTTATGTATTATATATGCAAATAAACGATTTGTTACTCTTTATTGGCTTACCTCTTTATAGCTGCATTCAAAGCATAATATTATACCTAGTTCATAATAACATAGTTGATTAGCTCCCTTTGTTGATTAAACAAACAGTCATTGACACAATTTGTTAGCGCAGTGTGCATGCTTCCGGTCAATATCCGTATTCCATTATTTATGGCTGCCCGATCGGACGCACTCTCGAAAACACAAAAATAAGAGACGCGAGCCATTCGTCACGGGTTCACAATGGCCAGCATTGTTTCAGACGTGCTGGCTCTTAATGCCCGATTCCGTTGTACCAGAAAACGAGTTTGTGCAAAATATAAAGGAAAAAAAACAAATCAAAAGGTCGCGCGCACTCAACGCGACATCAACAACAAAATAGTGCGAGGCTGCACCGATTGCCAAATTTAATTGAAAAGTATTTAAAATATTAATTAGCCTTGACGGTGGCGCCGTGATCGCTCCGCGGACTTTATTGCTACTTTTTTCACCGGCACGATCTCAATCGCAAAGGTTTTTTATTTTGCTAGTTATTCGATATTTTAAGGCATATAATTTGCTATAGTTCAGAAATGGCGAGTCGTGTTTCACGTTCTCATTAACCGCTTGAATAGTTGTGCTAATTTTTTTCGAGAAATATTACTGACCATAAATTTCATGGTTCTGGATTTTATGCTGTAACATAAAAAGGTCCCTGTGTACCGGAGCCTATTGTGAGTTATGGATTGAAAACGTATAGGCAGAAGCTGATATAGTTGTTACGGAAATAAAACGTCTAGACTAGTATTTTGATCTGACTTTAATATGGAGTAGTAGTTGAGGCAATCTTGATTCTCATATTTATAGTTTTCTATCTACTAACTAGTTTGTACTTTAGTTTCAACTGATGCTTCAGATTTCATCGATTATTTATCAATAATAATAGTTATTTTACAGTAGTTTTGAAATATACTGACGTCACCTAATTCTTCTATACTTATAGTTTGAGACCCAAACTTGCGTAAAGGCGTAAAGGGTATAACAATTCGCGATTGAAAATCAGGGTGTATTTGGATTTCTATTATATTTATTAGTATATATTTAGAGTTATTTTAGGTTATTTGTCAGAGCCACATACTGCTAATAAATCATAAAAAATAAAAAATCGTCTTACTGTTGGGCCAACAGCATTTTCCCGAGGAAGAAAACATTAAGAAGGCACGTGCCTAGTCTGTCCAACAGTTCGTGATGTATGCACAATAGAAAATATTAAGATATAAAATAAAATTTCACTCTGGCTAAACCTTTAACACAAACTACAACCTTATACGAGTATTATATGCATATAATAATATGGGAGATTTTCATCCATATAAATGCACAGTTGCTAAGGGATATGTCCAGTTCCTTGGGTGTAATATTTAGTTAGAAATAAGGAATGTAATGTATTGTTTGTTTTTATCTAGTGCGAGAGGCGAACGCCGCAGCAGGTGAGCGGCGGCAGTCCAGGCTTAGGATCACACATGCACACCATGGAGGTGAAGGAGTCACGCGCTTCCCCGCTGCCGGTGCCGTCGCAACAACCCAATGCTACACCTACTCAACAAACACCGCAACCACAGGTAACTTTTTTTTTCTTTTAGCTTGTTTAATAAAGGGTAACATTTTTTTTGCCGGTACCGATACCGATATCGAAAGTTTGATAATAAATAAATAACTATGCAACCTCCTACACATAATTACCCGATTGGCGGAAGGTAATTTTTTTTGGGTAATTGTATGTGTCTTTATTATGCATAAAACTCGCGATAATCTTTGAAATAAGTAAGTGTTTGATATTTAGTTTTATTTTCGTGTTATAAATGACGACAAATTTAGAATTTGAACATGTTCAATCACAAAGTTTATGCGATATAATCATTCGCCAATAACTCTGTATTATTGCGCGATTCGAACCCACGTTAGTCGATAAGGCGTCCGAGCACGTGATGACTGAATTATCATATCTTTAATTATATGACAATAGACATAATCCGCCAGACGGAATCACAGCCAATTGACAGTGTATATAATATCGTACATGCAAGATATCTATTTTCTATCAATACCAGACCAGCTATAGCAATTAATACTGAACAAAAAGCAACCATTTAGTCTATTTATTTGTCGCACCAACAGAGTAACTACATATACATGTTTATATTGTAGTTAAACGAACACATTTCAATAATATAGTACTCAAATAAGAGCGCAGCAAGCAATAATTTTCGAGTATTAATATTAACAAAATCTATAAAAATATAATATTAATAATAGTATAAATATTGAATCATGTCATAATTTGTAAATTTTATCAACAGACGGTTTAAAAGAAGCCAGTGAACTAGAAAATATGTCAAGACTGATCGTAAATTTCATTAAATGTTTTAGATATGCGCCCAATAGGAGATTGCCTGCCTAAGCTTGATTGAAGTTGATAGCGAAAGGTTCATATATGCAAGATCTAGAATTTTGGCGTGGTACCTTAAGTGCAATGCTTCTTAAAACTTCTGGACAGACTGTCAGCCAAGCTATTGAATATTTTGTACAAAAACATTATTTCGTACATGGAACGTCTGTCTTGAAGAGAGTGACAATTTAACTTTTTATTATTCCACCTATGATAGATGCACTACTAAGGTGTTCAAATTGTAAGCAAATAGTTTAATTGCAGATATGCGCTGGTTGCAGTAAAGTGATAACAGAGAGGTACTTGCTGAAAGCATTGGACCAGTTGTGGCACGAGGACTGTCTCAAGTGCGGCTGCTGCGACTGTCGGCTCGGAGAAGTCGGTCACACGTTGTACACCCGAGCTAACCTTATACTCTGCAAGAGAGATTATTTAAGGTAGGTTTCTATAAATAATGTATTGTTTAATAATAATCTTGTGTTTCAATATCATCACCAAAGACTTCCGCTGTTGGACTTAAGCCTTCTCTAGTGATCGTCACAATGTCCGGCCCTGCGGCAGTACGGAGAGTGGTAGCTAACTATGGGCCTCATATGAAAGTTCAAGGTCGATCAAAAAGCAATGGAGTGTGCTTTCCTCGGAGTCTTGTGTTTATGTAATTATAATTGAATAATTTACGATAGTAAGGGCTAATATTAAATGTGTAAGGCATGAACTTGGAGACCGCCTGCGTATTTAGTGTATGAAATTTTATAAACACGGATGAATTCACTGGTGGAAGTTAATCAAGAATTTAATATTATAAAAACATGGTGTTTAAATTTAAAATATTTCTCAGATTGTTTGGCAACACTGGATACTGCGCAGCGTGCAACAAAGTGATCCCCGCGTTCGAAATGGTGATGCGCGCGCGCAGCAATGTTTATCATCTCGAGTGCTTCGCCTGTCAACAGTGCAATCATAGGTACATTATCTTCTTCTTACATATTATAAAACTCAACGTCTCCCTGTCTGTCTGTCTGTTCGTTTATGTTCTTTTCAGGCGAAAATCACTTAACCCATTTACATGGTTCTTTTTTTAATTCATAGCTATATTATCTAGTCGGGCTATAGGATATATTTTATATTCCAAATAAGCAGTGATGAATAATTAATCAATGCGGAAAAAATGCTTTTGGGGCGCTTAAATAGCTTACGCTGAGTAAACCATATGAGATATAATATCAAATTAATGTTTTACATAATTGTAGATCTTATAAATACCTACAAAAAGTCACCAATAGCATATATCTATCTTTTAAGGATCACCTACAACAAATATTTTTGAGGCAGAACAATTCGCGCGTGCGCTCGGCCAACAGCATTCTGTAATCCTCGCGAGCGGAGCCGCGGGCATAACTAGTAATCAATAATTACCTAACTAGACATTCCATTACATAAATTCCTATATCCTATATTCATTTATATAAATTATTTAAGTTACCCAAACAATAATTAAGCTTATTAATTAGAGCTCTAAATTATTATTTATTTATTTATTTTTTCATTATTGTCTTATGAATAATCGCTTAATTGTAGATATTATATATTTATGTATACTATGCAATTGATTATTATAATTAAAGATTCATTGCTTTTCTGAGGGTTGAACGCCTCCAGAGATCAGTTGTTGCTGTTTATAATTATTATTATCTTGCTCATCGTTGCTACCACTAATTACGTAATAGTAACCTGAGTAGTTAGTTACTAACATTAACATCTTATATTTGTTAACTACAATTCAAACAACTGTTATTTATAATCAAAATAAGTTTAAAAGAATTCATTTAGTAAAAGAATTAGTAGTTAAAATGAAATGCACAAAATAGAACATTATGTACCTGAATTTACTCAGGTATTTTTTTCAGCAGTTTTAAACTGTGTATATTCTTCTCACGGAGAATAAGGGTGCGATAAAATTTTCCGCTACTTAACACACCCTTTACGAATTGAAAATATTACTCGTTTTTTAATAGGAAGTAGTGTTGTTTTTACGTATACGCATTTAAAAATAACACCATAATTTAAAATATACCTATCTAATGTATATGCAACCGGATAATTGTACGAAACGTCAGTTTGTAAACAATCTAGTAAGATTGTAAATTGCCGGTAGATTGTGAACCGAAAATAAAATTTTCTTTCTAATTGTTACATTTTCGTAGTTTTTCACTAGATTGCACCTGTGTTCATAACAAATAACCCGTTAAATATTCATATTCACAAGTCGTAGTACCTATTATTCTTTTTGTTATCTAATAAACATAACCTCAAAAATTCATAATTATTAGTGTGCGTTCACATTTAGCCACAGTTTAGTCTCACTACTCACTAGTTTGATTAAATATATTTTAAAATGGAATGCAATGGAAATGATATGGTATCAAGCAAAAATATATGTAGTCATTAACGTTAGTTACGTAACTGAGTATGTTAGCAAGCAATTATGATAGTTATCAAAGCTGAACATGAGCAACAAATAAAAACAAACCTTACTTCGGAAGTAGGTATCGTAATAAATTATACTGAGCTTTGTGAATTTAAATAATTATAGTATTTTAACTTTATTTCGTTACGCTGTTTGAAATAAAATTTTTGGCTATTATTCTATTCAGACAATGTTTCTAGCATAATTATGTTGTTGAGTATAGGCTCCCTTTTATATTGTATGCTGGCTCGATTCTTGGTGATCAGGTAATGAACAGCAATCAACTTCTAAGACATTTAATGCGTATAAAAATTAATGACAGAATGCAGTGTGACAAGGTATAGAAAAACAAATTACATAGATAAAATGTTGCAAGATAAAAAAATGAGTTAAATATATGTTACATTCTTATTGGTTAGCTTATAGGTATATGTTATAATTAGTTTTAGCCTCACGGCTTCACTCGCGTAGATTATAATATTTGTAATGTTTTATGGGTCTAATTGAATTTTTATGTTATGCCTATTGGTCATATAATGAAGAAATTGTGCAAACAGTGTATATAGTTTTGTGAATAAAGCTTTCGCAGAAAGTTATAATTTAATAAAGCACACTTATTTGTATAATATGTGATAATATTATGAGGCTGTTGCAGGGACTGACTCTGAAATAGACCAGAGAATGAATCAGACCCGAATAATAGTAATTCGCATAAAAATTACCCTCTTTATACTCTTAGGGATTTAATTTTGAAAAAGCTGATATGCGTGTTTCACTAAGATTATTAAACCATGTTTGGAATAAATCTGAACTAAAAAATACATTTACCATACACACTTTTCCACCGACATCGGAATAACATCAATAGGCGTTAAATTTCGAAAAATAATTCCTTAAACGATGCCTACAATATAAACTAAAACCCTCTCAAAGCTTTTTATATTAGACTAGCTAGCCAGACAGACAATGTTCTGCCATTTTTGATAGTTAATTGCTTGACCATAGGGCCGCCACGCATAGGGAAGGGGGATTTTGGGAAGTCAATATATATTGTGATTATAAATCATTTTGATCCTTAAAAATATAAATATATTTAGAAAAATGACTAAAGCGCCATCTATTGAATCCTAACATAGCTATAAACCATTGCCTCGATAAAACAAATACGTTATGTGAATATGAGCTCAATCAGTCAAGTCGTTCAAAAGTTACAGGACGTGACACGTTAAACGCACACAGGATTTTTATATATAAGACTAGCAACCCGCCCTGACTTCGTACGGGCAGCCGAGTAATACATATAACTCTATTGGTTTACGCAGCGCACGCAGCTGTAAAGCTCTTTTTTCCGACATTTTCAACAATCATAGTAATATTTCAACCAATTTACAAAAAAACCGTAATTAATTATACACCTAAACCTTCCTCAGGAGTCACTCCGTCCATTGACGGAAACAGTATGAAAATCCGTTCAGTAGTTTTTAAGTTTATCGCGTTCAGACAGACAAAAGCGGCGGAAGACTTTATTTTATAATATGCATACATTATTATTATCATAAAAAATTGGTATAAATTATTTAGTGAATTTTGCATTATGTTAGAGCACGTAACAGTACATGTTGTTACAAAGCAACACCTGTGTGTGAAATTTTATTCCGTTATTGTCTCGGAGGTCTGTTTAGCTCGGCTAGTCGTCAAGTGAATAAATAAATTAAACAGTAGTTGATTTCCCAGACGCACACTGATTTTTGTTCTGCGTTTAATACCATGATATGTATTGAGCTCTTCAATTGTGCGACAGTTGAATATTTTTTATTAGATAAACTATTTGGCTGTGTCATAACAGGGCGAGTTTTAATTGATTTTATTTAAATAGATATCAAATTTGTCTGAGCATGTACACGAGTATTGGTAATTCATGATAAAGAAATTACTGTAAAAATCAGATGATAATTATGTTTTTTTTTAAGTATTTCGTGGGACGTGCATTAATAAACTTAATAAAAATATTCACAAGAGTATTTCGTAGTATTAACGATCAGGGCTTATAGGAAACTAACTCTTATGGAATTCAGTTTGAAAAAAAAATGCGCTCTTAATCTACAATTATGTTTTTAAAAGATCGACTTTACTTCTGTGGTACGTTTAGATTACAGAAGGAAGATAAGACAACGGAAGTATTATTAGATAATAATATAATTGATAATCTTCGAATATATATTCTATGTACATTAAACATATAGAAATACGAAATACCACTCATCACGAGATCTCCGAAACTATAAGTCCGATTGACTTGAAATTTAGCACAGTTACTCCTTACGCGTTGTAGACGCTCACTAAGACGCTCACGGTTTTCAGGAAATTCTATCTCTAAGCATGTAAAATAAGGGTTGAAATTGGGTGGGAGAAAAAACATTGTACTTATTCTTTGATTTTTAATTTTGTACTTATACTCTTTAATTAAAATAATGGAACACGTGTATCAGCATTTATAAAATTTCATCAGTATAGGGTGTTTATATAAAAGGGTTGAAAGTTTTTTGGCGTAACGAATTTTTGTTTAACTATTTAAATATAACTCAAAAACAGCTTGACCGATTCTTATGAAATTTTGTACACGGGAAGCTTACATAAGTCATTGGTTAATTCATGGGATATTAGAATTTTCTATAATACTTTTAGAAGCAGTAAAAAATCCTCAGATATTTTTTTTTATTAATAGTAGGTCTTTACATATTAAATTAGCGTTTTATATGAAAAAAGTAAAACGAAAATATATTATGAAATTATACATTTAATCAATCGAAGTATGTACCATTATTATCTATATACTTTCGCCATTTTATAGGTAGTTCATTGATTCCATTGTTGAAAAAATTACTCCGTAACAAACGCGTGCGGCGCCGCGGGCGCGTCGCTAGTCCTATACTAGTCCTAATATAGTTAATCAAAAAATAAACTACACACAACTTAAAAAAGTTAAATATCGTCTTCTCTTTTCATGTTCGTTGTAAGCTCAAATATGTTTTCAGAGTAAGATTGCAGACGTGTGCGCGTGGGGCAATTTTTACTGGACTGTGTCCGTTTAAATAATAGAAAGGTCGCGAAGATTGGAGCCTCTTTGAATGGTTTATATGTCACTCGTGGACCTTTATCCTGTTAGTAGATTTCGCGCGACATCCTCACCGAATTATATATTCATTCGACTCCTGTCTCAATCCAGTTTCAACAGTCGGCCGCCGAATAGTTCATTTTATTTTTAAATAAAAAGAAAGTCATTTTGTATGTATTTTATTTTAAGCATTTAATATTTATGCAAAATATAAGATTTTTCAGAAATGAAGACGGATACTAAATAGAATTTTTACTGATATTGCAATAATAAAAATAAAATTATCATTACAAATTGTTTACAAGCCACGTACGATTATGATGTGTTAAACAGTATGCAGCGCAACTCGACTATTAAATATCACGTACAAATCAATTTCCACGGCGAGTAGAAATCTGAATCCAATTTGCGGGCTGTCCGATTGGAACGGACGGCAGATATCACGTTCACGGGCGAATATCGCTAAACGGCTTAATAATTTAGTAGCAATCTGGCGGCTGGCGACGGATGACGGTAGACTCGCTCGCGGCGGAAGCTGCGTGCTGTGGATCACGGTACGTCCGCAGCCAGTGGGGACTCGCATCTTCATTCAAGTTTTGATTTGTACTGAAAATTGTAAATCTTGCCTCGGGCTATACCATATTTAAAGTAAAACAAATATTTGTGTTACATGAATAAGGTATTTCTTCTACTAACATATGATGTAAATGACTTCAGTATTTTTTTATATTTATGATGTTGGTTAAATTTAAAATATAAAAATCCTATGTAAGCATGAAAATAACACCAGTAACAGAGAAGTAGCGTGGTATAGTAGACATGTTATCAGGAGAATTGAAAGTCATATTACTATAGGAGTGTTAAGTATGAAGGTGGACGAATATACTAGTAGACAAGCAGTGCTTGCGGCTTTGCTCGCGTAGAATACAGAATGCTGTCTGTCGAGCGCACGCGCGAATTGTGTGCGTGGTTCTTAGAAGATAGACATATGCTATCGCTGACATTTTTGATCTAAAATTATGTCGAACATTAATTTGATATATCTCTTATGGCTTACTCAGCGTAAGCGGTTTTTTTTTTTTTTCAGAATAGAATCATCATTATCGTCACTGCTTATTTGGAATGAACTTTTTCTAATAAAATATATGCTTATAACCTGATCAGATAATATAGCTATGAATAAGAAAAGAACCATGTAATTCGATTAAGTGGTTATTACGTGAAAAGAATATAAACTGACAGACAAACAGAGAGATGTTGAGTTTTATAACATTATAGAAGAAGACCGAATAGGGTATGGGTGTATTGTGTGAGGAATGATTGTGATGTGTGTAAAAAATTGTGAATACTGAGATGACAGCTGAATAGAGAAGAATGGAAGAAGAAAACCGACCCCACTTAGGTGGGATGAAGTACTTGTCTTCCGTGTTATTTCTTTAAGAATTTGATTAAGTAATTTATAAATAATTATAATGAATTCACGATTGTCTACTCACTTTATTCGTTTTACAATTGGTCGGATAGCCTTCTTTTCATCTCAGCAATCACGTTTAACGGTATTGTTTTACAGTTGAGGCAAAACTGTCAATAAAGGCATTCGTTTAATGTAAAAAGTAGCGTCTCCACCCACGCGTCATCGTACAATAGGACGCCGTACAAAGCTTAACTTGCACCCAGTCATTAAAATTTCGTTTTCCATCTTTTACATTACGCGGCCGCAGACAAAAAATAGCGAAATAAAAAAAAAAAACAAGCGACAAGCCTGAAACAAAAGTCGGGAGCGAAGAGAACAGGAAATAAAGTTAATTAAGAGCTGCGAAATCGACTGAGTTGCGGTGGAAATTGGCCCCTTAAAAAAGAGACATTTGTAGCGGAGCCATTGCGCTTAATTTTTGTGACAAGTGAAACAAAAGAGTTGGCAGGGTGGCCTGAGACGTGGGGTAGGTGGGGGAAGACTGGCGGAGGCAAGAGGGGAGATAAGGTTGCTGTTATCACCGGCGGTTCCGGGCGGCCACTGGCGAGTCGAAGGCGATACCTTTTGTTTAGCCGCATTGAGGGATGCTCGCTTGCGTGACGTTATCGCGTCTCCTTGGTTCATGCTGACCTTTCCACTCATGATAGTAAATTTTATTCCTTAGAAGTTTTATGGTTCTTTCTCGGTTATTCATCAAAGTGATAGACGTGATTATTATCTAAAGTTTAAAACAGTGTATATTTCGTTGCTTGTTTATTACATTTAAAAAGAATTCTTAAAAATGTACGTGGACTTTACTAATTGGGTCTTTCTGTATTTTGCGACGTCCGTAAATACTTAGGCTATGAATATTACATAATTTATATAAAGTAACTAATTTTCCTGACCAATAAAATAGACATTTAATTTTGGGTTTTCTTTTTAACCTGAAAATATTGCTCTACTTGCAAGAATTAAAAAGTGATTGTTATTTAAAATATGTCCTATGTCACTTTTGATAGTGCTGGTATTTCTTGCAATTCAATAACTACTTATATATAAGTTATCGGATTTCCAAATAATTTATTGTGGTGTTGTTTTCTGAATGAATATTATTATAATTTTGTACTTTTTGAAAAATTGGTAAATTGTCGTTCAAACTTTGAATAATTCACTAGGGTTGTGACTCTGACTTCTGAAAATTATGTCTTCATTTGTTTGAAACATAGGTTTCCTATATCATATAATATCTGTTTTATTTCAATATACTAACTGTGCCCACGGTTTCACCCGTGTTCAATTTATTCGACCAAATCTCCACCACGCCGCGCGCCGGCACCAACGCAGCCGTATAACCTATCGTACGCTACTTGCCTATAGCTTGTAAGATTACTCCGCATTTTACAGATTGTATGGTTACTACTCCGCTTTCTTAAAGTCGTAGCGTGAAGTTTTTTTTATCGTTATATATTAGGCGTAGTGGCCACAATCTTACCTAATGCTAAGTGACGATGTAGCCCAAGATGATAACACGCTAAACCTAGTGGAAGATTGATTCTCAAGTGCAGCTGCCGGAACACACCTATAGGTGCTTGAAGTTATAAATAGGTTACAAAACAATTTTTATTTTCAGAGATTCAGAGATTAGCGCGTTCAAACAAACAAACAAAAAAACACTCTGTTGAGCTTTACTTTATATTTAATTTAGCTTTGTAGTATAGTTATCAAGATGAGTTTCTTATTTCAAAAGTTTTTGTTAATAATATCCAAAAAGTTGTTTCTGTTTTACTATTTTTAGTCTGATCGTATATTTTTAAATTATTTTGTCCGTAGATTCTGCGTAGGAGACCGGTTCTACTTATGCGAAAACAAGATACTCTGCGAGTACGACTATGAGGAGAGGCTGGTTTTTGCAAATATGGCGTACAACCCGCCGCCGCTTGCGCATCTCAAACGGCAGACTACTCACTTACCACCTCCACCGGTAAATATTTAGAACTGATTTGACTTTCTGTATTATATTTTATTTTGGATCACTTTTTATATAAGTAGCAAACGGATATCCGATTCACCGGAATTAAGTGTTACGACTAGCGGAAAATCGATTTGATGTCCGCAGGTTAGAATCTCAGCATTTTTTGGAATTAGCATACAGATAGTAATTTAAATTATTAAGACTATCGACTGACGGTGAAGGCAGACGTCGTAAGGAAAATTAAACGTGTAAGAAATATGATAGTATGACTGTTTATTGGAAAAATATAGAACTGTAGATTTTTCGGAGTTTAAAATCGCAAATATGTCGTTATCTGGCGTGGTCATTAACCCCTTGCGTTACAGTCTGGTATTATTATAATTAAGTGTTTACAAAATCCCAATGCCAATACAACGGTTGCTATTCCTGAGGGTTAAGTTGAAACGTCCCAAACAAAGCAGCGCAAACATTGCTTTTATGTGGCAGAAATAGGATTAGCGGTGACGATACCATATACAAATCTTACAGAAGCTGAACCATCTCGCTGCTCTGTGGCAACGGTGGATATACCTATGTCACACAAACCATACAGGCCGCTTTGGGTGTATACTGGGATAAAGTAATTTCGTAGTAGTTTGGTTTGATTAGGACTTGATAATTTTGCATTTTGTTTAACTTATACTTTTTACTGTATAGGTACTAACTGATAATTTTCATAAGAAAGAAAGTGGAAAAATATCAACTAAATTGTTACGAAATCACTATAATACATTTTACCAATCTATACCACTATCGATATAAATATCTTTATGTTTAGATTAATTACCTATAATTAAAATAAGTGATTATTATTTTTTCAACAGACAAGTAACGCAATGGGCGCATTAATGAACGGTTCAAGTCGTTCTGGTGATCTTAACAACAACATGTCGGGTTCGTCGCCAGCTCCATTCGCGCCGCCTCCACACCTGAAGCCTCTTGGTCTATCAGCGTCCAGCTGAGACTATCGAGTGTGAGACGCAACTCACCCGTACGCCAAGTATCAAAACTGATGGTGCGCACTATAATAAACGGTAAAACTAAAAGACATTATCGATGTGTTAGAGACGCTTTCTCAACGGATTCCCTTCTCAAGTGTTTAAACACTTTGTGTATTATAATAAAATTATTACTAACAGCAAAGTAAATGCCAAACTGTAGTTAGAATTTTCATTGTTAGTAGCAAAAGTTTTTAAAATAAGTGTCTTTTTTGGAAATGTTAAGGGAAATGTAAATAACTTTTATTAATGTAAATTTTACTTTGTAAAAATTTCAGAATTTGATCTCAAGTGAGCAAATGATAATTAAGATTAGTTAAAAAATGATAATATTTAAGTTCTATTATCATAATTTTTTAAAGTCTAGTATGTTATATACAGTACTAGTATAGAGTTAAAAGTTATTCTCCTTAAAGACACAAATTAAAGAAGTGTAAATTTAAATATAAAATTAGTAAGTGTGTATAAATTACTGTCAGTTAGTTATAAGACTGGATTGATTGGGTTTGGATTAGCGAAAAAAATGTACATTATATGTAAATCATCGTTAATGTAAATATCAAATAGTTGTGCACTCTAGTGGACCAGTGCACTGGAGTATTCTATTGTTTTAGTGATAAATGATCAAATTAATATGATGATCTATTTTAATTCATGTATGTATTTTAGGTCAGTAGTTTTGGCTAGGCTATGACGAAAATTTTATTTTCTAAATTAACTACTATTTCGTAAAACCTTGACATGATGACTACAAATGTGTGAAATTGATTTTCACGTTGAATTTTTCATTTTAACTAATATAACTTTTATTAAGCTTATATATTAAAATAGAAGCAATACTATCGGTGTTGTAAATAACTTTTTTTCTAGCCTCGAAGCATTTAGAGGTTTGAACGATTTCTTGTATTGCCTCCATCGAAATATATCATTGAGTTTCATCTATAAAGTCAATCTACAAATTAAAGTCGCAAATAAGATAATTTCAGAGACTATTGCAATATTTATGATCGACTGGTTTATTAAGATATTATGTATATTTTTTCGTTATAAATGATTTCTTGGACGCATACATTTTGTTAGTTTGTTTTGTATGTGCACTGTATAATTTGTTAAGTTTATTGTATGAGCATTGTTACGATGTTTGTATTATTTGTGTAAATATACGACTATATATAGTTAGATTATTGTCTATAATCCGTCAGTGGATATTATAATACTTGAATTATTAGTAAAATATCGTAAATATGTGTTAGACAAAATAACATTTTGAAATAGTTCAAATTAGTTACTTTAGTATCTAATATTATTACCGATATATATTATACATTGTCGTAATATTATTGTTTTGCATTTAATAACGTACAGTTGCCAATTTTATCCGTTATTTTTTGTCTCTTTCATATGTGCTTTATATAATATAGCATTAACTATGTAAACACAATCCATAGTGATTGCAAATTCAATTATATTTTCTAAGTTATATTCTAATAATATATTTCAATTGTGTTAGACGTTGACAACTGTACAATATCATGGCATTCCTAATGCGCATACGCACGATGCTAAGATCTACACATTCATATAAATATGGATGTCAGTTTTTTAACCAATGATACGACCAAAGATGTAGCTCATTAAAAGCCTTGTTCAGAATAATTTTGTTTTAATTAATTCCAACACCCATTAGCAACTTACTGATTCGTATCTCGATTTTAATTACAGGATATATCAATGCCCGTCTTTTCATATATGGTACATTGAAATGCGAATTGTAAAGACTTTATTGGATATAATATAAAAAGAATCAGTTTCATCTTGGATGTTAATAATTATTAGGATTCAATAAATATATAATAAGTTAAAATTATAAAACGTTAATTTAAAAAATATTTCAGCAAGACGAAAAATTAAAAAAAAACTGCAACCCTACTACGGAAATAAAATTAATTCCAGTGTTTCTACAATCAATATTTATAAAAGAAACACGAAACAGGTGGAGTGTTATTCGGTTCTTACACTATTGATATTCTGCCGATAATTAGTGCTAGTAGTATTCATAAAAGTGAAAACTTAGTATACAATTTGTTTTTCTGTCGCTTCGTATAGTTATTGAAGTGAAACTTCTTATGCGTTAAACGTTTAACGCACATTATCGGACTCTCCTCTTTGTGTGAGCCAGAGCTAGAGAGTAAATGTCGGTGTGTATGTATATTTCACACTGTTTAAATAAAATAGAAAATGTCTTTTAAAATGAAGTTTCACTTCTATCGTGTGTGAATCGCACACACACCTTTTATTTATATTTTATATTGTACTACATTTAAATTTGTAAAATCAGTATTTTCTTTACTTTCATCTGACATCAACATAGATACGACAACAATAAAAAAACAAAAAAAAATAAGAGACTCAATTTTTTGTAAATCATATCCGTCATATTGATTTTGTTTGTATAAAATACCCACATCATAATAAAGAACCTATTGACACCTCATTCAACAAAATCGAATAAGTAGTTTATCCGCTACGGTGGAAATATAACGTAAACACAAACATACACAGTCTGCTAAAACATAACCCTTTCTTTTGGCTTAGCCGTAAAATATCATTTGGGTAAAATTGAGTACAAATATAGTTTGAATAACTCTCAAAATAATAATGCACAATTTACTTGCTTAATAATAAAATAGAAATGTAATACTCTCATCACAGACAGGGTGAACGGAAATTTCAAAGGTGCTTCTTAAACTGTAAGTATAGAAACCACGGCGACCTCATATCAAGGGCCAGAAAATGTCATCTCTGCGGTATTGTAGCGTTTACTTAATACATATCACCTGAGTCATATAGGTACTTATATGAAATTGAGTGTAGCGTTAGCACAACACTAAAACTTAAATTAATACCTACTTCTTTTTCTTTTCAAACTAAAATAAACAATTCATGTTTTAAAAATTTACAATGCTGAAACAATTACTATTCTGTTAATTTATCTAATTTATAACCACATATTTTGAAAATCTCATTATAAATATTAATATTTCAAGTTTTTAAAAAAAAAATTAAATTAGTAATATATTGTAATGTATGATTTAATTTTTATACTAACGGCACAACCAAAGCGTTGTACGTTCAAAAAGTAGAAAAATCACCCCAATTTCCCGACGCCCCGCGTGCCCTCATTGTCGCCCCACACGCCCCCGCACACCGTGATAGAATTGTTATCGATGCAATCTTTAATTTCGCTAGCACAAACATACACGTATATCATATTTAATTTAAAAAGAACATACACACAGAAACGTATTTGCTTGTATAATGCAAAATAATAAGTAATAATTAGTAGTAGTTGTAATAAGTACATTATAATAAATACATGAGTTAAATTAATCAGTGCCTATATTTATCTTCTAATTGAAGATATAATTAGATATTTTGAGTGAATGTGGCTCAATACAGAATGTATTAATTAACAAAAATTACAGAAAAGATAAACATTAAAAGATATATTAATTTAATAAGATCATTATTTATCATATTTTGTTATTAAGGTTTTTTGTAATTACTATTTAAAAGATACCATTTAACTACAAAAATATTTTGTTATTAAGTTGGTATACTCATTTATTTTACAGACTGATTTATTCTTTTCAGTTTAGGACTTGAACTTTCTTAAGTGAAATAGGTACATAAACACAATTGTTGATTCTAATAATTAACAAGTATTTAAGGTCACATGCATACATTGATACTTTAAATTAAATGAAATTTAAATATTTTAAATTGAAAACGATAGATTAGTTTATAAAAATAAACACACAACATTAAAGCAAAGGAAATGTATCCTGTTAACTACGCTTCGACAAATATCCAAAATAAAGGTTGAGTTGTGACGCTCGATCAAACCTCCGACTACGCCAACTCCGCACAATGAGGTGCGTAAAAAATGGCTTCAGCTAACAACTGCCTACAAATCAAAACTGTGATTGTACGGCCAAAATCTAAATATAAAACGTAGAAAGCCGGCGCACACCACTGATGACTTCTTGCAATAATTTCCGCTTTCAATGAAGGCGTTTTTCTTTTTCTTATCACCGCACAAACTAAGATGCTTGGGAATAAATTGAAATACAAAATTGATTGTTGACTTTTTCCCGGTCGCTTTATTACCGTCACAAATAGGAAAAATATTGAGAATTGCCTACCGGCGAGGCGTCGCGCGGCGCGGCGAGACGGCGGTCTTCACGATTCTCTGATTGCGTTATTATTACAACGATATGAGATTTATGTATACATACAATAAAACTGAGGTGTCTTTTTGTAATGTCAAAATAACACGTTTGTACTAAACGTGTGTGAAAGTATACACAGTAGGTACCTACAAGAAAAAACATTTCTTTTTTAATTTTGTCTATCTGTCTGTTTGTCCCGGGTAATCTCCGAAACGGTTGAACCGATTTTAACGGGACTTTCACTGGCAGATAGCTGATGTTATAAGGAATAACTTAGGCTACTTTTACTGTAGAAAAATAATTAGGGTTCCGCACAAAAAATAATAAAAGCTTTTTTTAGCGAGCGGAGCCGCGGGGCGGGTACTGTTAGTTTTGAATAGGGCTTTTTTTAATGCCCGCCTGGCTAACTAACTACCCTCAAGTTGAAAATCTGTCGCCAAGCACCAATAGGTGTGTTCCGGCAGCTGCACTTGAGAGCCAGTCTTCCACTAGGTTTAGCGTGTTATCATCTTGGGCCACATCGTCATTTAACATCAGGTGAGATTGTGGTCACTACGCTAAACCTATGACAATAAAAAAGGTATGTGTGCGATTCACACACGATAGAAGTGAAACTTAATTTTAAAATATATTTTATTTAAACAGTGTGCAATATACATACACACCGACATTTGCTTTCTCGCTCTGACTCACACAAAGAGGAGAGACCGATAATGTGCGTTAAGCGTTTAACGTTTAACGTTTAACGTGTTGGAATTCGCATAAAAAGTTTCACTTCAAAAAGTTTTGTGATTGTAGAAAAGTAGATAGTGTAAACCACAAGACTGCTCATACTAGGGTATATTTAGGAAGTTACACTTTGGCGCGTTTAGGTAGAGGGTAAAATTGAGAGCTGCGTGCGCGTCAAGTGACGGAAGTACGACATGATGACGTCAGCCATTAATTATAATAATGTGAATTCATTTTACCGACTTCAATTTTTTTCATTGTGTAATCGTTATCTATGATACTAGTGCGGTAAGTTGGTTTTTCCAAACGTGCAGACGAATTCGAGGGCTTACCATAGTCACGTGTTTGTAAAAACCAATGCCGCACGCGTGTCATACAACGATTTTCAACACATTTGCGAGAAAACAGTACAGTAGGTAATGAAGCAAACTTTTTTATTAGATCATTTTTAATAGCATATAAGAAGTTATACAGATAGGTCACTCACTACTCTTGGAAATTTGCGCCTCATTCAAGATATCTGGTGGAGTAGATTCGATATTAATATCGGATTCCTCGCTTGAACACATATTATTATTTTGTTTATAAGTATCAGTCAGAACGTCGCAGCAATCTTTGACGTTTCTAATATGTAAACGGCGCGAATTTGGACATGGCGTCACGTTGGCGTGGTGAAAATTAGAACGACTTCTTTCGTCTCATTTTCTTTTTAGTATTAAAGTGAGATAAATGTATTGATAAAAAGTGCTTCCTTCATTCAGTTTATTTATTATCGTAATGTGAAACTCCTTGGTGGAATTCTTATATATTTTTAAGGCGCTATACAACGGAGCGTGCGGTAAAATTTCTACCACACATTTTACCGACTTTATTTTTATTTAAAGAATGTTTATTTATACACTATTAAATTATTTTTTCAACACATTTACTCAAAAAAACTCATGTACGAAGCCTGTATACATTGTTCGAAAGGTAGAAATCACGCACAATACAATGGAGCGTGCAGTACATTTTTTAACACACGCTCCGTTGTATAGCGCCGTTCGGTAAAAATTTTTTCGGGTAAGAGATAGAAACAAACATTCAAGCATAGCAAGATAATGTTTGTATGTGGACAATTTTACGGGTTCCAGGCTTTCCTTAAACATGTTGCTATGTCCAGTATCTTTTGTTCTTCTTCTCAGTCGTTTCACTCTTGACATAATAGTGGTCGTGGTCATAAAGTCTAATCGGAGGCTGTTGACATTTGCCTCACGATATCTTTATCGGTCTCATTTGGCCGGCGTTGACTGCAAGCTCATGCAATGGACCGCCCAGAGTAAAATTAATTTGATCGGTCTTCCGCATAGGCTCTTCTCCGTATTATCATGCCTTCTACAAAGATTCATGGCTTCGACACAAAAGAACTTAAGTGTGCGTCGTGTACGAGTTCGTATTTGAGATACACGCTACTTAATGCCCAGTTTCTCAAGTATTAAGGCTTTGGTGCAAAATTCGGTTCATGGTACTCGAAGCATTCTCATACGGCACCGTATCTCCAGACAGATCTAGTATATTTATTATAATTAATTAGGCATCTATGTTCAAGTAATTAGGAATAATATTATGATAATTAATCTTGATGAAAAGATAAAATAAACAAGTTGAATAAAACTGCACTGAATTAGTGAGAAATGAATCTACCAGAATGTGAGAATACATTGTAAGATTAAGATAATAAACAAAAATAATATAGATCCTGAATATAAAGCTATGTAGTCACACGGAATGTTTACAAGAGTTCATATCAAGTTGCAAAATAATAGGTTTATATTCCAAACTACGAATTTATTCATCATTAATTATAAACTCTGGATTAATGTGCTCATTTGAAGTAGATCTAACAGTCACTGGTGCTTATTATAACTGTTTGACTAAAGATCAGGATCTTTGTATTCATGAGTCATTTGCACTATCAAATAGTCGATTATTGGGGATTAAACTGTGGATTTTTTTTTATAGGAAAGTTTTTTTTAAATTTTTGTTCGTCAAAGAACATGATTGTGAAACGCCAGACCGTCTTTTTTTTAATTTAAGAATACGCAAGCGGCGGTACACGTGTATGACTTTTTTGCTGTCGTCGCTCGATCGGCTACATATTACATTCAGTACTAGAAAACAATGGATAGTCAATCAATTAAATGTTAGTTTTTTTTTACAAAACTGTAGATATGCTCTGAAATATTTATATGCTTTCACTTGAAACTTTTCAAGTATGGATGGCTCAGTGGAAATGTGTACGAACTCGCCGTCGCTGGACGTAAGTTCGAATCCCTGCAATGAGCCAGAGCTTTCGGTGAAGGAATCCATCGTACTAAAACCATAGCTTGGCTGGGCTAGTTACCTACCACACTCAAATATGTCGCCAAGCACCTATTGCTGTGTTCCGTTAGCTGCACTTGAGAACCAGTCTTCCCACTAGGCTTAGCGTGTCTTAGGCCACTTCTCTGAAAATCAGGCGAGATTGTGGCCTATAAAGAAAAAAAGTTGTCTTTGCTCAACAATTATGTTTATAAATTAATTCATTTTACTGCTTCCCTTAATACCTAGTCAGAATGAGTTAACGACAGTTGTCAGTTCTTTTTGCTTCAGCTAGGGATCTATCCAGTGAAATACCTCCTATTTTGTAGCTATTTTATGTAGACCCCTTAAAATACTAAGATATCCTACACTCACCCTTGTTTTTACAAAGATTATCACAAAGCAGGGTCGGCCTTATTAAATTGGTTCAACTGCCCCTGATGATTCTGTTTTCATTTGAGTTTTAATTATTAAAAGTTTTATGAACTGCTTATTTCTTTTTATGGGATTGTTGAATTAATTTCTTTTGTTTTTTAACTCATTCCATTTGGCATTAATAGCGAACTGGAAAATGAGATTTCTCTTTTAGAATTAATTGCTATGATGTTAAAGTTAGGCGTAAGAAAAATATTATATGTGAGTGTCACAGTTATAAAAGAGGTCACAGGGTTAAGTAAAATTTGTCAAATTTGTTGGACTGCTTTTAACTGTACTTTCACTAGTAGATAGCTTATTTTATAAGGCATAACTAAAGCTACTTTTATTTTAGAAAAATAATATAGCTATATAAAGCTATTATAAAAATAGCTTCTTATAGCAAGGCTAGCTGCCTTATAACATCAGCTATCTGCCAGTGAAAGTCCCGTCAAAATCGGTCGAACCGTTTCGACAAACAGACAATTTTTTATAAATAAGGTTTTTGTTTTATGTATCGTGTATACTTTCATATGCATTTAGTAAAAACCTGTTATTTTGACATTACTAACATATACTTCAATTTGATTATATGTATAGATATGTATTTATTCACCCGGAGTATCTACTGCGAGTTTCATTCCAATCTATAGAATAAATTTAACCCATTACGCTTCCGAAATTCATTCGATCGAGGGAGTTATTCACGAATTTACAGTTATCACGTCCGTTGAATATCATAAAACATTTTAAAGTCCGCAAAGAGATATTCTAGTCGAACCTTCATTCGATGCCGCGAATACGATGTAAGTAAATTTAACTTTAAAATATGCATAACAGTTTTCCGATGCGATCCCCTTACGGAATTTAAACACATCGAATCGTATTAAGTTACATTTAGATTCAGTGCACTTCGGAAGTTAAAGGAAGAAAGTCTATTTACTTCTGATAAAATATCGTTGCTCAATTCAGCAACAATTGTTAAAAACTTTGTGTTTATATATATATAGATATATTAATTTCATATAAATTTATTATGTGTGGAAAGTTTGATAATGTGCATCACTTACTGATGGAGTGTGCCAAGAACAAGACCGAAAGGGAGTCGCTGGTGATAGCATGAATTTAAACTGTCAAGATATAGGTGTTTTTCACAACATTTTAGCAGAACCTTATTCAGATGATGCCAAGATGTTGTATGACCTTGTAGTGCTATCTCATCAGCGACTCTCCTGATGTGATGTTACAAAGGACGGGGTACAATGGGACTGATATATTCGGTAGAATAAAAGTCCCAATAAACAACAAAAAAAAAGAAAAAAAATGTATATATGTATATGAATTGAATTTTAAAATAGTCTACTTATGTGTTGTGGTTTGAACAATTCCATTATTATTTGAATAAAATAATTATAATTTTATAAACAACATTGTTAACGCAAATTAAAACAAACAATTAAAATAAACTATGTTAAAAATAAATCATTTTTAAACAAGACTTTAACGCCCTCAAAACAAATTAAAGACAGCTTGTAGGCTCGGCAAGTTAAGTGTACTTAACCGCGACTTGTGAAAATGTAAATTAGGTCCCCTTCGTTTCTGGGTTCGGCCGGGGATTTGCCCGTGTCTGTTGCCCGATATGCTAAACAGACTCAACTGAGACTTTGTGAATTAGTAACACATATTATGATATTATACACTGTTATTGGTCAGTTTTTTTTATCGTATAAGTTTTTTTTAGCATTATGACCACTATATCACCTTAAGTTAAGTGACGATGTGGTCCAAGATGGTGACACGCTAAGCATTTTGGATAAAATGGCTCTTAAGTTCAGCTTCCGGAACACACCTACTGGTGCTTGGAGACAGATTTTCACCTTGGGGGTGGTAGCTAGTCAGGCGGGCATTAGAAAATGCCCTACTACCCTGCTATGGTTTCCTCACGATGTTTTCTTTCACCGCAAGCTCAGGCTCATTGCAGGGATTCGAAATCACGTCAATGTCAATAAGTATATTCCGGCAGCTGCACTTGAGAGCCAGTCTTCCACTAGGTTTAGCGTGTTATCACCTTGGGCCACGTCGTCACATAATATCAGGTGAGATTTTGGCCACTACGCCAAACGTATAACGATAAAAAAAAGAAATAGGCGCTCTGTCTTTCTTCAGTATATTTATTTAAATGTTAATCTGAAGAAAGTTATTTTACTTACACATATTGTAATGAAAAGACATCAATACTCAGATATAGCGAATAAATATAAAAGTTTTCATTGTGTTTTGCTAAATAAAAACGACATAATTATATTTCTGACTCAAGTGTGAGAAACAAAATTTTAAGTACGTGTACAAATATTCCTTCAATACGGTCTGGAAACTTGTTAATGCTATTAGAGCAAGCTTCCGAGGCGTTAAGCTTCGAACCTTACTTAATTCTACTTATTTGGCAAACTTTCACCCTGGTGCTGTGTGGTGGGACCGTAGATCTTTAAAGGTTTTCCTATAAAATAATTGGCGTAAAATCACAATCCATATCTTACTCTGATTTTTAAAATAAATACTGTATTTTTGTATTTTGTACATTTATTATTTATTTATTGTATTTAGAGCAATTGTGATCGAGAATAGCAATCTAATAAAGAAAAATTAAACACTTTGTATGATTTTTTTCACAAATAAACCTTTAATACGTTTTGAAAGTCCATAAGAACAAAACATTAATATTAAATAAAACAAAATATAAGTAAGAACGCACAGAACAAAGTTTTAAAACTGCACATATTCTTTTGTGCTGCACTGTGTGTTTTTTTAATTTTCATTTCTTTTTGCAGTTGTGCTTCCATATTTATTTTACTTTCAATACCATCGTCGTTTTCTGCAAACTTTTTGCGTTCGTCTTTATACTTTTCATTTGGCCAAGATTCGGTGTCCGAAGTCTCTTCAATTATTGTTTTTACTGTGGTTTTGATATATTCCGTAGTAACGATAGTTTCAATAGAAGTAAACTCAGTTTCAGTTTCCGTTGTGGATCTTTCAGTAGTTGTAGTACTTACCGTAGACGTTAATGTGGGAGTTTGAATTTCGCTTTCCTCAACAGGAACTTCTGTCATCGCTGTAGTTGTAATTTTTTTACTACTTTGAGTTATTTGAGCTTTTGTTAAATAAGTTGTGGAGGTGGACTGTTTAGTAGCTGCGTCTTTATTGGCAACAATGCAAATAGTTCCACATTGTTCTTCTTGACATTTTTCTTCTGTGCTGCATGTGATAAAATCTTCCCAGGCTGATAAGAGCTGATACAAGTGTGGTGGTTTGCAGTTTTTTTCTATGTATGTTTGTAGGCCACTTACTTTACCGTCACATATTAGAGGTCCTCCGCTATTTCCCTTTAAATTGGTAAATTAAACTATATTAAGAAAGGTAGGTCACAGATAAATTTCTTTGTAGATTTCTCTCTACTTGGGGCAGTCTGACTGGTGAAATACCTACAAAAGATCGCAGCCAGATAACCAATAGTTGTCTTTCTGCGGTAAGTAGGGTTAACAGAGCTCTTTGGAGTATGAAGGTTCAAGGTCAGCAACGCGGTAGAGATACCTACGGTATTACAAGCGTCTATAAGCTACGGTACTTACCATCAGGCAGGCCGTATTATTGGTAACTGGTGGTAACGTTTTGACTGTCATAAGTGTCTTTTGGTAGGGCCTTAATTGATAGGGTGATTATTATTTCTGAGAGCTTAAATAGATTATTTACGACGACTAATTTCACAAAGAGGACTTTGCAATTTGGACATCAAAAATTTTGAAGTTATATAATTAACAAATATAAATAATTTAATTAGGGGCGCCTCGCTCATACTTGCAGGCGGGTGACTTATACTCATGTGCCGGCCCTGCATGCAAGCCTTCTTATGTTGAACAAAGTATAAATCATACTAAAGCAGATTGATCTTTATTACCGGCCAATAAAGTAAGCATAAACTCAAATATATATTTTGATATTCAAAATTAAGCTAATGCAAAAAGTAACGGTTTTTACAAGAAAATTTATCGTTCTATAATATATTTATATGTTCATCATATTTCATACATTGACTAGGCATTTTATAGCATTCCAAATGAGAAACCAGTAAAGTATGAAACCGTGGCGTTCGCTGGCCGCTGCTACAGAATGCCTAGGCAAAGTACGTAATTCTCGTTATTTCATACATTGCTTGCTACTCTTAGGCTTTCGGCTTACTCTTATGGCGGCATTTCATACATTACCTATAACATATATAAACTATAGTTATTCAAACCACTTACTTGGCAAAAGGACTTAGCATCGTAAATAGCATTTTTGTTTTCGTCACTATCAGAGGCACATATCATTGCATTTTCAACGTAATAAGGGCCACAGTTCTTCATAGATAACGGCAATAAATCAACACTCAATTGCATCAATGTTTTATCTTCTGTTACGTTGCCATACTTCGTCTGCAATCAAAATGCGAATTGCTATTAATAATAATAAAACATTTAAAAAATAAACATTTCGAAATTAAGAATCTACTTACGGTGTAAACGAGGATTATGCATGTTTTCTCTTCATACTCATGTTTGAAGTTTATTGTGCCAACACCAACACTCGTTGTTATGCTGAATGGTAATAAAGTCTTCATCATGGAAATGTCAGTGCGCCACCACTGTGTCGCACTATGATTGTAAGGGCGTACTATTTGAATAATCTGGTTGCGACAAATAGTTATTAATAACCGGTAGAATCTTTACTAATTAAAGTTCACGATTAGTAACTTCTACAGCAAAATATAAGATATTCGGTAAATAAACGGATCAAGATTAGGGAAAAAACCAAAATTCCTGGGCATCCTTATGTAAATTTGTCTATTAAATTTTAGAGGCAAACTTATAATTTAATTGGCCAATAAGCAGTAAGACCTCAAAGTAGATCAGAAGATATTCAATGCAATAAAACTCATAATTTGGGAATTATTAATATGATATCATTAATTTGGATATAATGAAGCACAAAGCCATTACGACTTTTAGTGTGCTTAAGAATGATCAAGTTAAACTAATTTTGTATTGACTAAAGTGTTAGGACTTATATATTTTTTTAATTCTAAATATTGATATGGAAAAAATTGATGATGGAAAAATTACCTCGCGCTCTTGTTCATCCTCGTCTTCATTGAGCGTTAAATTTGCATCGATGGTTGTGATGCCAGCTCTAGCCAACAGGGTATTACGAGGAAAACCATTGGTATTGCCGTCGTCAGTACTCAACCCAACTGCTGAAGTAATCAACCATTCGGGTCGGATCAGGACTGCGCTTCGGAGGAATCTCATACCTCTTGCATCCACTATCGTTTCATCAGGGTAGTATATAAATGCCTGAAGAATGTGTATTTCATAAAATAACCTTTTAAAAGTTTAAAGCTGTAAACAAGATTATTAATTTTAACCAACCATAAAAGGGTAAGCACCTCGTTTAACCTCATTCTCGGCGTCTGCAAAGATTTGCTCGCTGAAAGAAAAACCTGAAAATACATGAGGTTAATCATTAACAAAACTGTTTTACATATATTTAATTCTTTGATTTTTCTATATACATTAGGTTTTTTTGCCACACTGTTTGTTCGTGCTACCATTACGTTTAAATTGTATAAACGTTTGTCCGTTAATATATAACTTTAATAGTTTAACTGTGATTGATGTAAATTTTTAGAAAACTCTCACAGGTAATATTTACAATTATACTACTTACCTAAACATAATATAACAAGAACACGAGCTTGCATATTTCAAGAATCAAATAAAAAATCTATCACAACAATAGACATAAAATATAAATGACTCATTAGAGTCAAAATTTTTCTGACACTTTTAAATTTGAAAGAAGAATAGGACAATTTTTTAGAAAGATTTGTTGGTCACGTAATATAAAGCAAATTGTGCTTAACCTCTTTTTTTAAATAAATTTTATAAAACGCGATCACTCTTCTAAGTCTCGCCGTAAAAATCGAATTAGTCGAGTCACGTCCCTTTATTTTTCTCCGCTATCTTTGACAAAGTTGCGAGGACTCAAGTTAGAGACATTAATCAGAATCACATCCAAGCCAGAACGTATTATCCCCAATAAAGCGAGAAGAATGATTTCGCGAATTTTAAACTCGTGTTTTACAGATAACGGCGGATAATAAATTCGGGGAACACCTAATTATTCATGTCGGGGTTGTTTAAGTATGCGTATTAATACGCTCAGAGCGAACCGACTTTTTCAAAATATGCCAAGAATATAAAAAGTGCAGTTTATTTAAAATACTGCGGACGGAAACATGGCTTGGGCGGACTCGGGACGACGAGTACTTTCTACATGGCTTGCTTGTTTTAAAATCGTATGATTACATTGAATAAAGCTTTATTGTATCAGTATACCTATTCCATTAAAATGATTATTATTTTAATTTGATATTAAAATATTATAAGTTTTAACCAGATTATTTAATTTTCGTCAAATCTATAATGATTTTTCTTTAATACAGATGGTTTCTCAATTAAAAAAGTTTTTAACATATTTATAACGACAACATTTATTCTAAACTATTTTTCGTCATTAGCGGCGAGCACAAGCTTGAAATAGTTTTTAAATAATTAATTTTGATGACGAATTATAGGATATATGACGTTACCACAAAAAAAACACCGTTAAGAAAATAATATATACAGATAATTTATAAACACAGTGACCTGGATGAAAGCTTCCCGTGACCTCCGTTGTCAAGTGACCACATTCTCCGCTTTTTTTAAGCCAAATTTGAACTTATTCAATTACAAATAATGTTTTACCCATTTTGACTTCTACATACCTTTTTAAATGCAAATATTGTTAGATATCGTATAGATTATAATTCGCGATTTTTTGGTTTATGCCAAAGAATAGTGTTCGAATAATAAAATATAACAAGGAAAAATGTATCATAGGAAATATACTATTAGATAGTATGACTATTTCAAAGTGCACTTACATCGTGACTATCCACAAATGAGCATAGATATACTGAAATCACAGAACCGCTGATGCAGCAAAGTTAGTATTACTTCCTCAGACGACTGACAATCACCAGTTTAAAAGGATCCCGCCTTTATTCCCGATTACTGAATTCACGAAGACTTTCGTGTTTCTCTACAAACTGGTTATCTTATAACGATCGGAATGAACACGGTACGTGTTTTGGCGACTTTTCGCAATTGTTTTACACTTTTCTTCATCGTTGGCACGATTAACTATTATAATGTATAAAAAATAAACTGAAACTATATAAAGGAAACAGTGGGTTATTACACAATTTATTGATTTTATACTCGGGCTATTGAACGAAAATTTATAGGCAACGCGTTCAACGGGAGATTTTATTGTTTTGTCAGTGAATATGAAATGGTTGGTACTGGGTTTTGTTAACTGATACTCACATTTGTTTACGTTTATACAGTAGATTCAGGTTTGTTTTGGCTGTATACTACATTTTTTAATAATGTAATTCCATTGAAAATTCTCCTATAGAGTAGTTAACACTACTCCAGAAACAACAAGCAGGCAGACACATAATTTAGTTAGATATACACATACTTACAGTTGTACACATAATTTATTTACAGACACAAACATTTATAAAAAGGAATACATTAGCACATAGATAGTTTCTCCCACATTCAAATATGTTTTTTTTCAGTTTCTTATTATTATGTTATTGTATTTTAGGTACTTTTTTTATTTTATGTATGTATGTTTTATAGGGTATGTATGCACATGTATTTTTTTTTTCGACCCGACTATATTGTCAACCTTAACGGCCCTGAAGCTTCAGGAGGCTTTTACAGCGTCACCAGGCTTGGAGGCAACAAGCTCAAGAAGGCCAAAGAGGCCTTGATCGAACTAACTATACATTTATACATGTTTCTGCCTTCTGGGAGGAAGGTAGAATCATTCGTATATGCATTTAGTAATCTGGCAATTTGTCTAAAACTAACTAGCCAAAAAATAAAAAGAAGATCTCTTACAGACCTATGTGTCTGAGTAATGTGCATGTGTAAAGTGCAATGTCATGTTTGTACATTGATAGCGATAGACCGACTGCAGTAAGCGCGACCTTCCTGATGGTTTGCGGAACGCGGGGCGGCGGGTGTGTACGGATATACACGGTATTGAGAATATACCCTAAAACTTAAGATTAAAACTTTATGCATTGTATTGCAACTGGGACAGATATCTAATGATACCATATCATACAGATCACATAATAATGTTGTCTTTATTTAAATGTTAATCAAAAACTAGTATATTGAAAAAACCCTTTACATGCAGATGAACTTCTTTGAATGTAATAATATATATTGGCAATATAATTGAATAAAAACTCGTTAAAGCGTTACTTTAAATAACCGTATAGTTTTTTGTAACGCAGCCTCCGTAATTCCGTCTTGGCAAAATAATCTCATGTACTAACTGGTCTTCGCACCCTCCTCCTGGGAGGCGGTGTGGAAACTGTGACAGGGTGTTACCCTTTTCAGTGGGTATCATCGCATCCCGCTAATACGGGACGGTTCTCTGGAGTTAGCCTAAGCTAGTGGGTTATCTTTCTGTTCTTTGTTTGTGTCACCTGGGGTGCGTAGACTGTCCGTATAACTACGGATAATCGCCAGGCGTTCATCTAAACTTGAGGTATTCCTTACCTTTTCGAAGAGTTCAAGTTGCGACATCTTTGCGCCTCCCCATGATGGGTCTGACGAACTGTGGTTCGAAGCCCAGGTCCGTCAGGGCAGCTATGATGTCATTAGGCTGTGTGTTCACTGGGAGGCCGCGTATTGCGACCTTCAAGCCTCTTTCGGTTGGCGGCGAGTAGGAGAACCAGCTTAATGAGCCTTCCTCCTTTTCCTTCGCCGCCAGGTATTCCTTGATTTTTTGATATTCCATTTGGTCGGCTGGGGTAAATCGAACCCCTCTGCCGAAGGGGCGTGCATTTGGTCTGCGGCCTAGTATGGCTGTCAGGGCTGCAAAGTGCTTCGGCCAGTTCGGGAGACAGTCTGCGACGATCGGCGGGTGCCTTCGCCTAGTTGAAGGCTCACCGGCCGGTGCTGGTGGCACGGGATGCAGCGCGAGTGCATCCGTGTCAGTGGTGATAGTGGCCTTCGCTTTTGGTACGTTAGAAGCGCCGGCCCGAGGTGTGGGCTTAGCCGCTATAGCGGCGTAGGCTATCTTGTTGCTGGCTTCCCTGGAACGAGGTCTGGGCGCCGGCTTCGGTGGTGGTGGTGGTGGTGCGGTGGGCAATCTCGGAGCGGGCGGGTTGATTGGCATGGCCCGTGGAGCAGTTGTCTTGCCATCTCCCGCTGTCTCCGTGGGCTTCTGTTTAGGCTTCTTTACGACGGCGGCTTGGTGGGGTCCAGTCTCGTGACTAGACTCGGAGTCTCCTCGTTTGCGCCTCTCAGCCCTTCCAACAAGGCTAAGGTCCTTCAGTTGGAAATGAATTTCAGGTGGCGCGAGCACTCCTTTAGCAGCATGCTCCAAGGCTGCGGAGTCCTCCTTGTTGGGCATCGTGCCGTCCACTTCTGCCTCGTAAAGCCGCAGGTACAGCGCCATCCAGCGGAGCATGCCGTCAGAAAGGACCCCAGTGCTCAGCAGCTGGGCGAGCGTGTGTAAATCACGCTCGGAACGTCCTTTCGAGGCGATGTCTCCGGTCGATGCCACGAAACCTGTTGCTTCGGGCGACGGAGGGGCCTGCCGTGAGGCGGGGGGCGGTGTATTCACGCCGCGTGGGGCGTGAGTTCCTGGGTTCTTCGTCTTCTTTGTTTTGGAGTCCGGTGGGATGCGTGGAGTCGTTTTGGTTTGGCCCTGAGAAGGGCCTTTGGTCGTTTTCCTACCAGGCTGTGGGGCCATGGTAGGGAACGTGGCTTCCAGTGGGTGCGCTACAGCGCAGACCCAACTGTACTGCTCGCGGGGGGAGTGCAACCGAGGTGCACTGCGCGGCGAACTGGTACGGGGTCTCGAACGCTTGTGGTCGCAGCGCAGACCGTCCATAATCTCATGTGTAGCAGTCACAAAAATAAAACCGCGTAAGCCGCCATCAAACGCCTATTGCTGCCGGCGCCCGGCAACAGACTAGCTTATTAGTCAGTCTTTTTCCTCTCCCGCGTCCGGCACACCATTATAATGTTTGCATTTACGGCGGTCAAGTTATAGTGAATGCAGTGTGACTTTATCGCGCGAATGGCTACTTGCTGAACGGCTCCATGCTGGAGGAACGGCCTTAGGCTTGAGATGCCGTAGGAGAGGGTGATCGTGGCGAGTGTGTTAAAGCGAATTTAATCAAAAGTCCCCTGCGGAGAAAACGATGTTTTCGCAGGCGTGGGCAAGAGCATGCTTTGTTTCTGAGAACGGAGGAGTAGAACGCGTTAGTAACCTCGATTTTACTGAATTGGTTCCTTAGTATGAGAAAATATCTACTACAACACAATTATATAATCCTATGTGTATAAGGCAAGCTGATTCACAATAAGGCTTATTATTATAGTCCTATATTATAACGTGATCATATATTTTTTTGCATTGATACGAGAAGGCTACTGTGAATTTGTATATTTTTGGGATTAGTTTACATTTTTATTTTTCACACGATCATGTGTTGGAATTGCGACTTAATGAAGTTAGCCATGAATGATAAAAATATGAATTCATTTTTCTGATGTTTTTAATTTTGTAAAAATAACGTTTAACGTTTTAACGTTGTATAAATTAATATTATTTTAATCAATGAATTCACATTTGATTGTTCTAACTAACTTCATCATGTTGTTGGCGTTAAGTTATTTTTGTTTTGTTACGCCAAAGATGTAAAACTTCTTGTACTTGTATTGGTTATAAAGATTTTATAAAATTTTATAATGTAGGTATTTGCAACAATCGTTACTTACTTTGTCTTTTGCATGAACGAAATTTCGTCGTGTTTTTGTATTTTATCTCATCTCGTTTAAAATTAACATTTTAATTCTACATGTCGTGAATTCACATGGTTAGATTATTTCCTTTACAAAGTTGAATGAGCAATCTGCCGCTTGCACGGGATCGACACGAGACTGCCCCTCGCGGGACCTATTGAACTGGAATGGTAAATTGGTAATAGAGTTGCAGGGTATTAAATTTTTATTTTATCGCCTGCTTAGTACGGTTACTATTTAATTTTAAATCTGTGATTGGTAATGGACTGTGAAAAGTGGGTTTTATCATAAATTTTATTAGTTACTAGCCGAGTGCAGGGTACTAGCACATTACAATCCAAGACAACCAATAATTTAATAACACATAGGCAAGATGGGCAGCGACACTTAGGAAAAGTGTTTGTTTAACTGAGGTCTTCACGATCCGATAGCTCGAGGGAGAATGGGTCGAATGACTTGTTGATATCGCGCCTAGCCAGTATTGTGGGTCAGTAGTAAGGTCAATAATACGAATTCTAAGTCATATGAACACATTCCATAATCACATCGACGATTCTTCAACATATTATATTAAATAGTATGTTATTTAATATGACATGTTGTTTGGGGAAGCCGGTCCTTGTAACTAGAGATCGGTAATCCATCGACGGTCACCATTGTCATGCCGGTCTGCAAACAGATGAGTATACACTGGCTGATTCCGAAAAGAGTCACAATGACGGGTTTATCACTATGTGCATGGTGGTTATGAACCAGTCGGGTATAGATCCCTACCATCTCGCTTGATTAATGTATATACACCGGCTGATCCCAGAACTAAGCGTGTCAAACTGGCTGGTGTTACACCTGGTGTATGGCGGGTGGTCACGATCCAGTTGGACATAATTTACGTGTCGTACCGGCATCTCGGGAATCATTTTACTTTTGACTCCCTATTTAACCCCTTTTAATAAATAAGAAAAAATATTATCACTGGTCAAAAACAAATTTATTGTTTCTCAAAATATTCTGCGTTAGCTTCAATGTACTTTTTCATACGAATAAAACAATTTTGAAAACAATAAAAAAACCGCAGTGGAATTCTTTAAACCAGCTATAAACAGTCGATTTGCATGGTGCTTCATTGCCAGAAATAGTTTGAAGGCGAGCGACACTCTGCTCAGGCGTCAAAATACACATAAAATAGTAGTAAATTATACTAAGAATATTTTCACGAGTTAAGTCCATGGTAACGTAGACACGCAATATTTAAAATGACGCCAAAATGTAAAAAAAAGTGACAAATAAATGAAAGAAAATGCATTTTAAAGACAAAGAGCTCCATTTTCAAATGCCATAATATTTTTTTAAATATTCTTAATGTAAGTGGCCAGTTCTAAAAATTTTTAGTGCGCCCTATGTATAGGGACCTTCTGATCTAATTTTCATACTTCTAGACCCACCGGTTTAAACTGTGGATTATCTGTGAGTTAGTCAGTGTTTTATTAGGTAGTAAGTATATATAACTTTAATCGGCAAATTTACAAAGAGTACCTTACTGGTGGAGAGAACACACGTGTTTAATTTTACTTAGAAACAATTCTACAATTTTGAATGATGATGGAAAGCTAAGTTGTGACGAGATTTCTTCTTTCCAAATTTAACGATACAATAAATTATAATTAGAGGTAATATCATCTACTAATCCTAGACCAATTCTACATAAATGTAAATATATATTGCTTTTCACATGCATATTTAACATTTATTGTTCTTATATGTGGTGATAATCGGCAGCAATGACACTTCAACTTATATGCCATATTATGCATATGGTTCACGCACGTTACTACTTACTACTAAATGGTGTCCAGTCACTAGTCTATAGTATACTATAACTTACATTCTGAGAAGATGTAATAAGTCTATAGACCATGAACCTATAGACTTATTACATATTTGTGGATGATCTTTTTATCTTTCGGATAAGCAAGGACTTATAAGAAAATTAAAAAAAATTGTAATCCAATGCTAGATAGACAACACAGGAATCCAAAACGCAATCGCCCGGATTTTGTAATGAAACTTTTATATGATACTTTACCGATTATTATTATTATAACAATCTTAACAATAGGATATGTTCTGGAAACGTGGTTTTACACGCACCAGTATTTGATTATATATAAAAGATTCCAGCCGATAAACAAAACCCAGGGCCATCGATATGGGCAGCAAATATTCTATAGATTTCTACATTTATGAATAAAAATCCTGGCTTTTCATAGATATACTATACATAAATACATGTTGAGTAGGTAGGTATGTAAATAACGTGCGAAATCCAGGGTTGGCAAGCATTTAGTAAACTTTTAGGCGGCTTACAGAGTACGACGTTCGCGAACGGTGATATGAATATTAAACGCTCGAAGAATTATAAGATTTATACGACAATTGGGAAGTTGGGCGGACCTTCTGCACTTAAATGAATGTTTAACATTATCTGCAGAGTTTTCCGAGTTGAGCCTTTTAAACAACTCGGGAAGAAACTTTAATAGAGAGAGGCTCTCGGGCGATTAATTCCGAAACGTGTAAAGGTGGATGGGAATTCTTAATGTGAAAGGGTGTCCTTAATGTTCTATTTACTGAAGGGAATGTGTAAAAATTATTTATACATGAACACATTTCATATACAGTATAATAATTACATAATATTATAAAACTCAACGTCTCTTTGTCTGTCTGCCCGTTTATGTTCTTACTACGCAAAAACCACTTATCCGACTAACATAATATTTTTTTGTATTTCATAGCTATATTATCTGGCCAGATCATAGGGCTCCGCTCGCGTGGACTATTAGAAAAGGTTTTTTATTTTTCTAAAATAAAAGTAGCCTAAATTATTCCTTATAACATCAGCTATTTGCAAGTGAAAGTCCCGTCAAAATCGGTACAACCGTTTCGGAGATTATCCGGGACAAACAGACAGACAGACATAATTAAAAAAAAATTGTTGTAGATACCGACCGTGTATACTTTCATATGCATTTACTATTTACATGATACTTTGACTTTACAAACAGACACTTCAATTTTATTATTTGTATAGATTATTTATTTCCTTTGTTGATTGATATGTATTTAAGGTTTCTCTATCTCTCTCCATGCACCACTTTACGTAAGAAATCAATATTCCGCTTGATTTGAAATTTTTAAAGAGAATGTCAAGAGTGTTTCTGCGAATGTCCGGAATTTTATCCGAATATTCTTTTTTTTTATCTGGTAACCCTGTATATATATATCCAGCTGTTAGCAGGCGTGAAGGCTGGCATGTTAGCGGCGACCGCCGATGGATTTCTATCTCTCGGTGGTCGCCGTTGTATTTGGATTGTATTGTGCTTACCTTCAGGGACTGTACAGTCAATGTGCTGAGCTATTATAAAAAAAAAACTAATCTAATCTTTTGGTCGTCGCCGTTGTTTTGGACTGTATTGTCCTTATCATAGGGTACAGTGCGTCACTTTGGCTTTAAACAAGACATATTGAAAATTAAAAAGAAACCCTACATAAGTAGCTTATTCAGTGAGACCCTTCCAATGGACCCAAACACGATAGCAGATTCTAAATGATGCTGCACTATCAGTTCAAGGGTACAATTTTCCTCTAATATCAAACCTGTGGAAGATGCTCACATCTATTAATCAACTAGAAAAGAGCCGTTAATCTTCAAACGGCTGAACACATTTTCTTCAATTGTAGACACTTTCGATCAAGTCACCTTACAAACAAAAAAAACTAGATCAATATCGGTTCAGCCGTTTGGAAGCTACGATGCCACACAGATACACATTTTAAACTTATAATAGCTATCTGTTTGCGTCGGGAGTTAAACACAACAGTGCTCATTTACTGTGTTTAAATAACTATGTTAATTATTTTATTAAATTATAATCAATGACAATATCTATCTATATAAATAAAATCATTGAGGTTTGCCGTTGTGTAGAAACTATTGGATAGATTTTTTTTTCGTTTTACTTCATAGATACTTTGTCTTTATAAAAAAAAATTGGCAGACAGGAACTGCCGATAGAAGTGAAAACTTATAACTTACAATTATTTTCAAACGCCAATATAAATGCGAATATTTAAGATAATTAAAAAAATACTTTGTTTTTTTTGTTATTTATTTTTCAACTTGAAAATATTAGTATATTTATTTAGTACTCAATATTGTATTGTAATAATCAAACTCATTATCACTATTTGAACAATGTACAGTATATAAGTACACACTAAACTTTTTTCTAAATCCATTCAATTTTACTTGCAAAGATGTAGTTACACTGCATTAATGTTGCATAATACGTCATCTGTATAGCTACAGATATATACTGCTATTACGTATATCAGAACAGTACGTGCTATAGATATATATACTAATATATATATATCTATACAATTAACATTAGCAAGTCGATGACGCAAACCCGTAAATTTTCCCCTACCAAAAAGTGCTCAACGAGGCTAAAGAAGTTTTCACTTCAAAAAATATCACGATATCTTCATTCATTAAATAGTTATTAAAGTTTTAAGAAACTACGACTTTATAAGCACTACTTGTCCCTCTTTTGTGCACACGAGCTGAGGCGTCGGAACAGCTAGTTAACATTATTTATAGTTAATTATTATTTTAAATAAAGTGATAAAACAAAAAAACCGTCGTCGGCTGGTAATACAAGGTGAGTGATGCGTTAGCGCGCGGGTAGCCATTGTTTACCGGCGTCGCGTCATTTTCCGGGATCTCGTTCCAATCTATTGTGCTGCACTTTATTGAATTTGATTTACGCGCCAATTTTTGTAGGCTTCGGTTTTTATTAACTGACCTCGGCGCCGATGTAAACTTAATTGAATCCGCCAACAAAAGGCATCGAATGAAAAGAGCGTCCAGCGGTGTGCGATGCAGATTATAATAGGTTTTCCGAATATGCATGGGTTTTAAGTTATTCGATATTCCATATTTGCACGGCGGTTGGACTATTGTGCTCTCTGTATTTTACAATTTGTCAGTAATATTTGAATACTGGTCTTACTTAATTTCCAGTTCAATTTTTTAATATTTATATTTTTTTCATTTGGCCATAATCTCACCTGATGTGAAGTGAGGATGTGATCCAAGAGATAACACGCTAAGCCTAGTGGGGGACTGGCTGTCAGAAGTACAGCTGTCAGAACACACCTATACGTACTTACCGACAAGTTTTCAACTTAAGGGTGGTGATAGCTAGGCATTACAAAATGACCTACCACTATGCTATGATTTCATCACGATGTTTTCTTTCACCGAAAGCTTTAGGATTTGAAATCACGTCAATCGATGTACAGAATATCTTAGCCAAATAAAATTGCGTTGTGTTTTTGCGCTAAAAGCTCCTTGAGAAAGGATGATTCAAGCCGTTTAAGGTGGGCAATGCGTTATTCTTACAAGTGTCAGCTGGCTACTGTCATCAATTACCATCAGGCGGGCCGTAAACTTGTTTGCCATCTTAGTTGTATTAAAAAAATGCTACCACTAATTTATCATAGCTTCAAAAGTTGGACATATGACATATTTCGGAGCATGTTAGTAGTTTAGTGTACAAGGAATGTTTAAGTACAAGCGGTCCATTAGACTGAAGAAAAAGCTTTCAAATGACATCCTACAGGACAGCACTGCAGCCTCAATTCCATCACAGTATTTACGATAGTGTTCCGTTCACATAACTTCATCACAAGCGCTACATGGTCATGATTATTTATTATTATACGTGAAGCTGTTGACGTTGTTGCTTAAAAACCACCTTATCTGAAAAGACTCTTACAGTGGTCAAATTGTTATACTGCATAACTTAATTTATCTATAGTAATTTAGCCATAATTTTATTCTACGTAAATCAAACTCAATTCTCTTTGAACGGAATATAATATGCCTTTGGTTAAATAAAAAAAAACCTTTACGTACCTAAATAATAAGCTTTATCTACTCCATTAGAGTATTTTCATACAAGTCTATGAATGTCCTATACTGTCGTGTCCTGTATTTTTTCCACTAGATTCACCATCTCCCTAAGTACCATTTCACAAGGCGTTTAATTTTATTCGCGTGGTTTACTTTCACCATTAATTGATAGTTTTACTAATTAAAATCAATACGCATTAGAAAACAAATAAAACATCGATTATTCAAGCTTATCTACAGCAATTATACCGCATCTTGTTTCCCATACAATTGTCAACATTAGCTGTTCTTCAAATGTAATTCTGCAACAAAAGCGAAATTATTCGTTGAAAAGCCGTAATCTAAGTTAATTATCTTAAATTCGGCCGTATTTAACGTCGTTTCAAAATGAGTTTTCACAATTTGAGCAGAGTCAAAAGAGCTTTCCAAAGGAATCGCAAACACAATTAGGAGCAAGTTGTTGTTTGCCGAAAATGTCAGAAAGAGTGTGTATGACATGTCGCTCATGACGCATCGCAACGCTACTCAAATCATAAATACTTTATTCAATTTAAGCCCTAAGAAGGTAATTGGTTATAAAAGTTAAAACACTAGTATTATCACCGATCAGAAAAACATAATCATTATCAGTCGTCGACAAGAACCGGCAAGAAACTCGTTCGGTTTTATTTTTCTTTAATTATTTTTAACATATCTTTTAATAAAATAAATAAATTTGGCTATATCAATGCTAAACTTAAAACTTTTGGATATTAATAAATCTAATATGCATAATATATGCAACTTTGCTTAAAATAATAACTAATAGCTAAATTGGTAAATAAAAATAGTACAAATGAGAATAAGTATTCAAAGTCAGGAAATAAAGTATATCAGATCACGGAAACTTCTGCTTCATTCTTTATCAACAAAGTTAGAGAATTAAGCTTGTGATCATCGACGTAGAAATCAAGAATCCACAACCAAGCAAAGAACCAAATATGATATCAATTTGATTTAGTTTAAAAAGATTAAAGAAGGATGATTTATGAAAATGTATAAGTTAATATTTTTTATAGAAATAATTAGTTACGGAATTACATTCTAGGAGTATGCTGGCCGCTAAGATCGTTATTATGATTGTGCCCTATAAAGAGATACAGAATCAAATCAGTCGGAACAATGGTGACGCAATTAAACCCGCGAGGGGAAATGTCTTGACAACAACCGCGAACCACTTTACTTTAGGGATAAAGATTTACAAATTGTAAAAATGTTATCCTTTAATTCAAACAGAGTTTTTATTGATTTTTAAAAAAAACAAGCTAAAATATTGTATCTTTACGCAAAATATAGCAATATATTAAGGTCAATAATTATCTAATTAAAACTTGACAAGTTAGAGAACCAATATGAAATAAAGTAACAACGTGTTTTGTATATGAATTGAGGAAACGTACATTCCTACAGCTATAATTAAAGGAACTGCTACGGAACTTGTCACCCGTTAGATCTCAGCTCTTTAATCGTTGACAACTACTACCCGAACGTCGATTCTACCGAACTTAGTTAGGCCCTTCTTCACGTGTATGTTTTTGTTGAGATTTCAATTAATGTTACGAGATTATTGGCTTAAACAAGTTCCAAGTTAGCCAGATCATCCCGTATGTTTATAATTATTCAACTATACTATAAGTTACACAAAGTTAACACTAGTTAAACAAAACTATAAGTTGTACGATGGACTCATATTAGTATTAAACATTCTAACAATATTTAATTTGTAATCAATGAAATCCCTGAAAATATAAATATATTAAATTATTCAAGCATTGAAAACCAAAATTGTAACTGAATTGAAATAAAACTCTTGGCATTGTCGAGACTGCAAATCTTCGACGGAATACGGACTGTTTACTTCTTTGCCCCTTTGTTTCAGTCGTAACGAGCAGAAAAAGGGCCCATTCAGAGCATCCGAACCTAATTACCCTACCCTCTCTAACAAAGGAGGGTTTCTAATTAGCGATATTATGTCAAATAATTTGTTTGAGCCGGCGTCTTACTCGGTTAGTCGCGGATTGGATTAAGTTTGCTTTTGGTCGGGTACGTTTGTTTTGTAAAGAAAAGCTGTTGTCTCGGAATAATTGTAAAGGAATCAATGAATTTACTATGAATCAATGTTTTTCTTTGTGTATTAAAACAAATCTAATCGTGAGCCTGTATTCCAATAATTTGTAATATTTTTGATAACTTATTTGAATTTATGACATCGAAATTCTACAACTCCGGTGATATCGCACCAAGTTTCCAATATGATTTATGCTAGTATTACTATTCCAGGAAACTTTTTTTTAAAGTCTTTATTTTAACATTAAAATCAGAAAAAAATGTATTTAGATATATATCGATACTCAATATGACTAGCATCTTAACTCATTTAGTTTTACTATTCTAATGGAAATTGGATGATAGCTATTTTAAAAACTCTTTACGAACTTTATTTACGAACTGTAACTAATTAATTCATTTTTTTTGTCAAAAAATGACATATTAGTCATAGAGATAAGTCTGTAAAACTCAAATATAGAGTTTATTTTTATGTAAGACCATCACGGAAGACCGCAGCCAAATGACCTAGTGTGGTATTCCTGCGGTGAGTAGGGTTTCCAGAACTCCTTGGGGAAGGGGGATTCAAAGAAAGGTAGGGCACAGAGTAATTTCTTTGGAGAAATCTCTCTACTTGGGAAAGCCTGACTGGTGGAATACCTCCACCCTGCAAAAGATTGCAGCCAAATAACCTTGTGTTGTATTCCTGCGGTGAGAAAGGTTTTCAGAGCTCCATGAGGTAGGGGGTTCAAGGTCGTCAACGCGCTAGTGATACCTATGGTATTACAAGCGTCCATAGGCTACAGTAACCGCTTACCATCAGACGGACCTTATATTTAAAGGTGTACCTTTGCAGTACAAAAAAAACTGTTTAGTGTATTGGTGTATTCTATTGTAACCAAAGTTACGACGCTATTCATAAATTGGGTGTCGATATTGTGTGATACATATTCAATTTCATTTTAGAAGCAAAGTAGGTACACTATAACACACTACCTTCAATATGTATAGTATGTACTGTACTGAATCGATACAAAATTACAATGAAATCCTAAATAATTATAACATATATTAATATTCTGTAATATTAATATTATGTAATGATGAATACGTCGCATCGCTGCACGGAACTCTGGTTTCGCAACGTCAGCTGCGTATTAGCAATTTGTCATTGTTAACCACGCATTTGTCATTATATATGGATATTATTAATTGGACTATTGCAATTAGTAAGCCTTTATATATATCGTCCAACATATAGTTTTATATAATACTAGCTTCAGCCCGTTGATGTTGGTTCATTACGATGATTGCACAAAAAAAATGTGATTTTTTCTTACATAGCAATAACATCGTAACTCAATTTGATAAAAAAATTAATTACAATGTTTTTGTATGGGGTTGTCGATATTATTAATATAAATTATCATTTACTGAATGTTTCACTTAAAATTCATAGAGTGTATAATTACATAGGTAATAATAATTTATTACCCTTGTCATTTGTAGGATATCACGATTCTGCAACATAAGCCTCTTCTGTCCCTTTGTGTCTTATCTTTGAAGATAAAGCTAGGTTAGGAATTAATCTTGAAGTTAAGCATCAAATCGCATCTAAAATATATATAAAAATATAAAAAAAAATCCTAGCTCTAAATCCCGTATTACAGAAATATCTAGTTAAATTTGAATTGTTTCACACAACAGTCCAACGTTCATGGCTAATTCCTCGAGTGGTCTCTCAGCTCCGACGGGTTGGATTAGCAGACATTTGAATTCAGAACCAACGCGTTTCCTCACTAATTGAGTTAATATTTGGTTATCGGCGGCGCGCACTCGGTCCCTGCAACTAATCCTAACGAATTAATGACTCGAATTTATCATTATTAATGCCCACGTGATCCCGGACCACACCTGAATTTGAACGGAGGTCTCCCACTCAGTTCATGTCCATTTACATTCGGTTACGTCAAATTACTTCTTTTTAAAAAAAATATTCTCTTACTTTTACGTTACGAATAATTTCTATAAATTGTGATGTTCATTTAATATACATATTATTTAAAAAAATATATAAAACACACTTTACCATTATGTGATAGTTTTAGGTAGGTACATCAATAATTAACAACCAATCTTAGATTATGTCAACACTGAACTGTTTTTTTTGTTATTTAATAGAATGAGAACAAATAGACAAACAGCGCAGGATTACCAATAGGCTTAATTCTTTTTGAAAAAATAACCCTAAATACTTTTCATTCAAATAGACTTTCTTGCAGGTAAATAAGTAATGCAGGTAATGTTAAAAACAGTGTGATTTTTTAATGTCGTGTAGAAGATTTTTAAATTTTAATCATATAAAAATATTACGGTTTATTAATTATTATTTAACTATTATTATGCAAGAACAAACTTATAAATTACCTATGTTACAAAATAATAATTCATTTTTATGTGAACACACCTTGTGTAAATACTCCGTGTCCGATCGGTTCGACTGTTTTACGACGTTGGCGCCGTTTATTCGCACGTTCTGCCCAGTTACGGTTTTATGACATTTTTTATAGCGGTCATAGTTCATATTTTGGGAGGGAAGGACTTAACCGTTGGAGATTAAAATAGGTGGACAGGGATTGAGCGTTTTAATTGGAACAGTATACAGAAACCGTTTTCCTACTTTTTTTGTAATTTGCTTTGCTGCTTTGTACTTAAAGGCAAGCACAGTAGTATACTCATAATCCTAAACAAGTGTGATTACCGAAAGATCAATTATTCTTCTCCCTTATAAAGTGTTTGAGGCGAAAAAGGGGCAGGTACGAGCCTAAGATATCATAAATTCACTTGGGACACGCCTTTGCGGGTTAACAACTTTAAATATATTAATTATATTTTTGGTTTTCGTTCGCACTGGAAGTCCATTTGTATTCAATTTACAACATATACATACATTAAAAAAAGGTCAAAATATTTAAAAAACTAATATATGAATCAAATAGAAAAAAGGAAAATAATAATGACCACTGTAGCACGACGCGTTTCTGAACGCATCCTAGATCGGATGATGTCCCGTGCAGCCAATCGGCGACGACCGTGGCGCCTCGCGACGCTCGGGAATGACGTTGCACTCTCTGTGTGTTTCGTCGTCCTTGAGACAGTGTAATAGTTTATAATTGTCACGTTTATAATTGTTGTGAGTGCGTTCCTTCCGATTGTTTGTACGCGTTCTATCGACTATCGGTGTAAATAAATAAAACCCACGCTAAACCAGATAAATACACATGAGTTACAGGATTGGTTATTAGCAATCAATGAAACAAATTGCATGGAGTTTGTGACAATATTTTAATGAAAAACTATTATTTTTTTGAAAAACAAAACTTTTTTTTTCATATCTTCTTAGTGACTATTTTTGCTTATTATATATCAAAATAAACAATACTTTATTCAATTTAGGCCCCAAGAAGGCCCTTATGAACGCCAAACACTACTACCAGTTCGAAAAGATCCCAGTCATCGAGAAGAACCGGCAAAAAACTCGAGTGAGCTTATCTTTTTCTTCTAACTGTATAAATAATATTTACAGTCAATATTCATATTATCATATTTATAATTTAGTGGATGCACAGAGAGGGAGTCACTTCCAGACATCACACTATCATTCACATAATGATCCACCCTATAATAACCTTTTGACAGTAAAACCTGCTTGACATGGTCCTTGAACTGTTTGTCCGGCAAATCAGTTATGAGCGTCGGGATCTTATTATAGAACCTAACACTAACCTAAAAAACTTATTAGTCTTACTAACTCTAAAACACGATACGACAAATTTATGTCTATTTCTAGTACTAAAACTGTTCTTCAATGATTCGCGAGGTCTCATGTTGTGTATTACTTGAACTTCCCGCTTTTGTAATATGAATATGGAGTCTACCTCAGCTGCCGAACCCCACAGCAAAATACCGTTAGACATAATGCTATGGAAGTAAGCGATATATTTTTATTAATTACTAGCTGGCCCTTTCCGATAGTTAATAACTGAACCACAGCGCTATCTATGTCGTTTTTTTTTCCTGTAAACTTTCCAGGATCATAATAAACAAAGCAAAATAAGAATTACACATATCCATCGTTCGAATCGTAAGTTTTTGTCTTGAGTTCATAAAATAATTCAATAAAAAAGTTTACCAATAAAATGCCAGTTCTCCAGGTAACTTTACAAATTTGTACTGCTCGAAAAACTTTATTTAGACTATTACTAACACTTGAAAATAAAAAATAGCCAAATCCGTCAAGCCGTTTTCAAGTGAAGTTTTCTTGCTTATCAAGGAACAATATTTCATATTTATTTATATTTAAATACAGATATTCTTGGTAGCGAGCACACACGTACTATAAAATGGAGATGGCCTTATATTAGGGAAATATTTTTAATGGGAAAATAATAAGATTCGAGGGAGAGCCCTTTAATCAAAAACCGGATACGGACACACTAAGTAAAAAAAATAGTAATTGTGAAAACCCGTGCGGTATGACGTATGCCAAGAAAATAAGGAGTAAAACAAAAAAAAAAGATTAAAATCCAACAAGTAATTTTTGCGTGATGTGCGCACAATATCAAACCTCTTTACTTACTTTATCTTACAAAATATACCCTATAACGTGGCTAAATAACATATCGCTATAAATAAAGATAAAAACCATGTAAATAGGATAAGTTGTTTTTGCGTCAAAAGAACATAAACGGACAGACAGAGAGACGTTGAGCTTTATAATATGTGTAGATATAGAAGAGAATATTTTTAATCACTCTTGTAGCGGATGTTCTGATGTATATTACAAAGAAATTCGATATATCATGGAAATTCATTTAAACATTGGTACAAAGCGATCAATGTTGATTCACAACAGGGTAATTATAAGCGATTGATGACCGGCGTAACTGACGCGACATATCAGATGACGCCATTGTGTTGGATCGACACTAGTCATTTATGCTCGACATTACATGCGAATACAGCTCATGTAAAACCAAACACTGTATTATTAAATAATTTCTTTTAAAATAGATGGTCAGTTGGTTACCAATGGCCTCTTATTTTATAATGTCAAAATTTAATAAAAAATAAATAAACTTTATCTAGTTTAGGCCCAGATAAAATAACTATCTTAGGACCAATGTTTCAATCGTCAGATAACTTTGAGGATTTTTGTTGACCTTATGACAGATAATGTATGGAAAACCTGTCAACTTTTACAAATTCTTCCTCAGTTAAAGTTATCTATAGATAGAAAAATGGGCTCTAAGGCATTTGAACAGTAATTATTTACATAAATATGTAAAAAGTAATTAATTATAGGTAATGTTAATCCTATGTACATTAATTAGGATTTACAGAAAAGAAACAGGGTTAGATAGACATATACAGGTAAGATATATGAATAATTTTAAATAAATTGATTTCTACGTTTAGTGCACAGAGAAATTTATTTGGAGTTTTCTCACTACTTTAGGGTATTTCGACTCTTGGAATACCTCCATCCTACAGAAGATCGCAGCCAAATAACCTTATCTTGTGTTCCTGGGGTGAGTAGGGTTTCCAGAGCTCCTTGCGGTCGGCAACGCGCTAGTGATATCTAGTTAAAGCGTCCATAGGCTATGGTAGCCGCTTACTATTAGGCGGTCCGTACGCTCGTTTGCCACGGAACAATTAAACTTGTTAAAAGCATTAACTACAACTACATTACAAGACTACTAAATGAATCTTGCACACATTGCCTTGGAGTCTTCAGTTGTAGTTAAAAAGATTACCTATTTAAGAAGTAATGACAAAAGGATTTGGATATATGGATGGATGGATAGAAAATATAAACAAAGTGGATTAAACTTTACACGGTAATCCATTATTGATTGTGTGCGACACGGGCAGTGTATAATGACGTCACATGTGACCCTGCTTGTTAATTAACGACTGATTAGAGCACAATTAGCTGAGTGATGCGCTGATAACAAGCGTCGAAACTGTATTAAGTGTTTCTATGGTGCAGTTAATATGATTTTGATGGATGAATGTATCTTCAGTTCAGTCCTTATATGATTATTGATACTAGATAATAAAACGTAACAAAGTGTTAGTTTCTATAGTTAAGAACTTCCTGATTTCAGGTTCATAGGATTCATTATGGTATATAATATAACAATATCAATCGTTATATTTTATACCTACGCGTATATTGGGTAAGAAAAAACCTATGCCATTTTAATCAGCTGCAGAAAATCGGTGTTTTTTCTTTGATCAGAAAATTACAAGTACCTATAGACAATAAAGACAGTGATACTCTACTTATTTTTGTTATTTTATAATATCACGTGCAATTTTTTTAATACATTTAAAAGTACCTTAAAGTTGGCCCAGTGGTTTAGATCCGCAGAATATCGATTCAACGTCCGCACGTTAGAAGCCAGACATCTACCGACGCAACTTCGGATATAAATTTGGTGACAGTGAAGGAAGACATCGTGAGGAAACCTAAATGCTTGAGAAATATTCTTGTAGTACTACTGTATGTAGGAAAAATATAGAACCGTTGATTTGTTAATGTTTGAAATCACCAATAGGGTGGGCTGGCGTTGTGATTAAGCTCATACTTTCCTTTTGGTTTTTTTCCCTTTATACATTTGCCTTTGCCCAGCAGTGGGATACTTACAGGCTGATATTATTTATTATTATTACGTAAAGTGATTTAATAATTAGCTTATCTTTAATGCTCTTAATTAACAATTTTCGTTAATTTCGTTAGTTCCAATGAATAATACACGGAGATATTTAACTAATAAATGTGATAAGATAAAAGCTTATAAAAATTTTGAACTTTTAATAACCTTTACGCATATTTATGTTCATTTGTTATTTTACTAACAAAAGAGGCCAATGCCTAACGTGTAGCCAGCATATTAATAATAATTAATTAATTATTTCAGGAACAACAGACGGATTACGAAAGCGGATGAAACATTCGAATTTGTTTATCGCGCGACGGCAGTGCTAATGTCGTCATACGGTTCGCCGCACTGCGACTGGGCTCCTTGAATCTTCTATTTATTATTTAGCTATATAATTTTTGTTGTAAAGCTTAAACAGGATAGAATAGGTGAAATTAAATATCGAGTAATAAAAAAATGTAGTCTATAAGACATGAAAGTGTGTAGACGGCTGAACAATTATTATTATTACTTATTGTGTAATGTAAATAGAAGAACTAAAAGGCAAATCGTAATTTTCTCACTAAAAAAAAATTCATATATACAAGTCCATACTTTGCTGACATTATAATATACAAGTAGTTTGGGCAAAAAAAAAGAATATTTTCATATAAATTCGGTAAAATAATTGCAAAGTAATTAAGGTAAATCAAGACAAACCCGAGTGAGGGATCAGTCTTCATCGAAGGACTAAGTAGAGGAACAGTAGACGACTTCAAGCTAATTTCTTGAATAACGGCACGCTTTCTTTAAACAACCTCAATTTCAGTATTCAAGCACTGAGAGTTTATTAAAAAATTTGACATCACTATGACGTAAATCCCAAAAGATAGCCCGTCGGATTCGGCCTATGGATGCGTAATTCGCTTCGGCTCAGATCAGTGACGCATCGGCTTAAGCGGACCCGCTCATAAATCAGCTGCCACTCGTTTGGTTAATTGTCCTTACAAAGAATGGAGCCATTTAGAAAATACTGCTCACCTGATATTCTCAATTTCGCAGTAAATAAAATTATGAAGGATTTATTTTAAACTGAATACATTTCGCTTGTTTTTTGCTACTTATTTCTGTTTACCCATTTTCTTAAGTGGTTATGAAAGTTGAAAGTATTCGAAACGCGGAATTAATAAGAGCAGAACCAAATCTGGTTCTTCTTCTTCTTAATTAATAACAACGTATGCCAATGTCACATGGACAAAATATTTGTTAAATCTTCAAAATTCAAGCAACGCTTTAACAAGGTTGTATATCTCTTATGAGTACAGGGAGTTTTTGAAGCCACTTAAAATTCATGCTTTTAAAATATAATTTTTAATTCACCTCACCTGTGCACATTAACCAAACCATATTACGCAAAATGTCATCAATGTTAAATAATTTGGATCATATAACATAAATTTATGAAATATAATAAAAACCACAGAACGACAGATAAAGTAACCGGGAAAAATGCTCCAGAATTAAATCGCTAGAAAGTTCTTAGTTATAATTTCATTGGCATTATACCGCTATAGGTGCGTTGTGGAAAAAATATGAGAGTATATTTTTATGATGCGAACTCTGTAACAATAAGTCGACACTATGAAAAGTTGCTTGCTAAATGTCTTGTTTTATATGGTGAAGATAGTCACACTCGATGTCATGCGTCATAGAAAATCGAGTGTGACTATTCAAAGAAGTATAATAATTTCTAACGCTCGTTCAAAGTTACATTTACCTACCTTTATACTTTTTTACATTCTTGAAACGGTAACGATATAATTAATAACAATTATTCTCTGTAAGTTTGGTATTTAGTCGCAGCGTTTGAACATTATTTTAGTAGAGAAAATGTTTACTGAAATAATTTGAGCCATCTCACCTGACATCAAAGGCGCGCTACGGAACGGGGACGATCTCCACTGTAATTCTTGCAAAGGGTTGAAATACCAGCTTGAAGGCATACGACACCCGGTTACTGTGAGGTAGTATATCGGGAGATAATATCTTATTATATTAAAATCCATCAATTATTTAATGGAAAGATCATGCGACCTGTTTAAAATATATTTTATTAACATCTTTTAATTCCAATAGCTTCTACTTTAGTTTTTTTTAGTTTAACTCTGATTTATATTGTATTGCATTGTTAATGTTTGCTGTCATTATAAATATTATGAAAACATTAATTAAAATTATGGGTGATTTATTTTTTAATGAATACCTCTTTGTTGTATTTCGAAGTGCAAGTTACTAATGTCCACAAGGTCTACAATTAAGAACACAATATTAGTTAGACTGCATTTGTGGTGTAAAATAAAATGGTTAAATGAACGTTTTAAAATTTCTTTTAAGATTGATTTTAAATGGATTACATGCCAGTATCATACCTAATTCGTTAAAGTTATGGTTTAAGCACGCAAAGTGGCATGCTATGTTAACGATTTTCTCAAAAAGATTCCCTTCATACCAGCTTTGTGACGCTTTGATAACTCCTTAAGCTATTCGTAATTTTAAATAAAATAATTCAAAAATATTTACTTTTAACTTTATTTTATCGAGAATATCACCTTGTTGGGTAGTGGACATATAAGCTCCAAAAATTGGCATGACACTGAGATTATTTGAAATAATTTACATGTACGGTTACGCACATTATGTTGCAATACATTAGCATCGTCAACTTCACCTCCATAATATCTACGATTCAGCATTAATAACTTGACTACCATGGATGGCATTGATGTCAATTTTACGTTGAAAAGTTAACATGAATAGTATGATGTTTGTAATTTAGTATTATATCTAAATTCAGTTGCAAAACAGCACTTAGCTAACACAATATTTTTATTATAATATATGAATTAAATAATATTAACCTAACTTAAAAGTTTAGGTTAGTCAACATTGGTTAATTATAGTAGCTCGGTAAATTGAAGGTACTTTGCCTGCCGGTAAGCACAGTAGCAGAGTACATTCCAAAAACACACAGCGACCACTGAGAGATAGGCAATTGATCGGATACACACTGGCTGATTCTGAAACACGACAATCCAATAGTAAGTCACTGTGAAGGGTGTATCACCATGTGCATGGAAGTCGTGACCCAGTTAGGTACAGGTCCCTAACACCCCGCATGATTCTGGATGTAAAATTGTTGTGTCTTACCACCCGGCATATGTTTATATTTATTAAAATGACACAAGCAGATATGAAAATAATTTTATAGAATTCCATTATAAATAGTATAAGTAAGATTATAACTAAGCATATGGCCTCTATCAGTCTAGAGTTTTTCGAGCGTGCGTGTTCTTTCAACGTTTAACCAACTCTGATGTTACACGCATGCGGAGTTCGCGTCTCGGGCCTCCATAATGCAGCGCTCACGTCGCGTATACTCAGCGTGCCTTCTAGTAGTGGAAAAATAAGGCTGCTAGCATACTAGCGTTGGTCGAGCGTGCGCGTTCATCCGCACCATAAAACTATGACTCCGAAGCCCAGCACGCGTGGTTGTGTTGTGGAAAGGAGAGGAGGGATTTAGATTAAACAGCTCTTCAGAACACTCACCATGATACCAACATCTGCATCTTTGAAAATACCATCAGTCCGTCTCTGCAACCTGTCCAGGGTGTCGAGGACGTATTTTGCGGTAGAGTAGGTATATTTAGGTGTGTTTTAGTATATGTTGTCATTTTTGTATTGTATACCTATTCTAACTTAGTATCAATGAAAATAAATTTAAGGAGTTAAACGTGTTTCTTGGCTACTTTTCTAATTTCATACAAGGAATGAAACTAAGAGATCCGTTTAAGATTCGCAAAACAGAAATTATACGGATATGAATACGGAACTTTTTTCCTTCTTAATATAGGCGGTTACGATTATCCGGCACATCTACTGAAGACAGTTAAGCCGCATGCTCTCCAGAGACCGTCGGACGGTTAGTGTCCCTAGGCGTCATCATAATGAGTAGGAAAAATGAGAATGCTCATATAGACCAACTGCGTATGGTAAATGTGTATGCAAATCGTTTGATAAAAGATATTCAGAATTAAACTGACTCTTTCCGAACACAGACACATTTTATAGATATTATTTTTAAGAAACTCATCGAGGTCTCCCAAAATTTTACAAGATCTACAGAACGGAAAACAATAATGTTTTGTTAATAATTATTGGACTGCAATTTACATTCATTATATGTAAATAAATACATACATATTTGCGTTTATAATAATTACATTTAAATTATAGTATCAAGCTTATTCGAATATATTCATAAAAGCAGATATATTTTTTTTTGCAAAATATTTTTGTAAATTATTGTTACATAAAATTTTTGTTTTAGCAGTCTAATTATTTGCGTAGACAAATTCAAACTCGTATCGAAGGTAACAAATTACTTGATAAAGTATCCTTAACGATTATTCAGTTGCTCCGCCTACCTGTCACGCGTTTTTCGAGCTTACAGGGAGGAGTTATGGGTAGGCGGTTGTCGTTGTGGGCGGGGTAACGCCCACCTAACGCCCCGCCCACCGGCTACCACTTCAGTCACCGTCGGAACGTCGCGTCGGATGATACTCTCATCTTAATCATTTACATCTATATACACATTAACTCAGAACATATCACACGTCGAAATATAGCCTAGCTCTTCGATCATTAACTCTATCTTCTTATATGAAGATTATACTTAGTTATTTGATTAAGACATTTTATAATTCATCAATAAAGTAAAATACTCGTAAGGTTGTTATTTTTCTTTGCACGTTGCTTCTGTTTTATTTTACAAACTGTAGACCTAAACATTTTCTATTATTATGTACTTTTTAAAAAAGCGAACATAATTACCGGTAGTAAAATACCTACATCCTATAACATATTTAATAAAATACTTTGGGTAAAGCTTAACAATATCGAAATATTTAAATAAGAACGTTAAATAAAATTCAAACATTATGCTAAACAAGTAAATTATGAAGATATTGTTAAAGTCGGGTGAATTTCAAAATTATTGAGACACTTCAGCTGACGCCTTCGCTTGCACTCCTCTCTCTTATCTACATAACTGCTATTTCATTACTTTTTGGTACTATCTTGGGAGTTACTTTGTAACTTTTGTACGTGGTTCCTGTAATATCTATAATATATTTCTTAAACGTACTTACATACCTACTTAAAATATCAATAGTGTTTGATTTTATATTTTTATAAAAGATTTAATACTTACGTACCAGTCACTAAATGATTTGAAACGTAACACAACTATGAATCAGAACAAAGTATGTACATATTGTTGTAAAATTCTTTAATTATTTTTTTTCGTAGGTACTACGTGACCAAGCCAACTTGGATAAATAATCACAAAACCGATTACAGAATCTTAAATTAGTGATGGTTGTCAAAATTAGATTAGATGAACATATTAATCTGATAAAGATACATTTGTATATATTTACAATCCGATAATGAAACGAGTGACGTCACATTTGATATTCGTCTACTAAGGTTGGCCATGTAATACAGCACTATTGAATATTTCTTGATAAGTAACAGAAAACTTTTTATTTAAATTTATAAATGTGTGAAAGGTTGTTGCAATAATTTAATTAGTGAAGTATATCTGAAATAATAATAATATATATCTGAAATAATCTTTCTGAATAATAGGTACATCTTTATGAAATTGTTTCTCTTACAAAGAATTGTAAAACTATTGAAAATTCCCGTAAGTCAAGTATAATTTAACATATTTAATGTTACCTAATATGTTGTTTATGAATTTGGATATAAATTAATACATCAATAGAACTATCAAACAGTGTGTCTATAATTACATTTTATACAAAAGTCATCATCACATAAAACAAACAATAGCAAACTCAATTGTTAAAATTATAATTAAAAACATTTAAATATGGCAGTAAATTTAAATAAATAATTAATTAAATTATGGTCGCTCAGCTACCTACTTCTTTATAAACATTTTTATCTCAGTTCGTATTTCACGTTTAATCTGCAATGATTAATTAAGATGTCAGCAGAGGGCACACCGCCGAATATACATCATCACTGTCTTAGATATAATACTTTATTTAAAGTACAGGATCGAATCTAGCCGTATTACTAAAAGGACAAAAACCATCTCTAATAATAATTATTTAATAATGAACATAGTATTTTACCAACATATAAGATATATTTTGTGTATCGATTTTAGTAAACTATGCGTGGGCATTTAAATACTTATAATTTAAATTATTAATCAGCACTGACATGCAATATTATATTAAAAAAACTTACAATACATAGAGAAATAAATTCATATTTTTTATCTATAAAAGTTTTTAAATTTTGTTAGATTAATATTAATTATAGAGATAAAGTTTATTTCATGATGCTGCATAATTTGTTGCAAAGCTGACATAGCAGATCAAATTGAATTTATGAAAAACTACACCAACTTTTAAATCTATTGTTACAATGATAGTAATTCAGATAAATAACACAAATTCACATAAGTCGCACAAAAGACAGCATTGTTTTATTAAATAGAAGAATGTGTTGGTAGGGTTCTAATACTTTTACCCGACATAATTTGGAACTAATTCGTCGTGGTGATCAATATCAGCAAGTCCAGTCTCATGATCGGCTAAATTCGCCAGTGATACTGCAATATGTTGTATGTCAAAAGACTCGGTCTCAATTATCCATTGCAAAATGTTTTGTATCTAGTTATTTTCATATTAGATCCATATTTAGGATTAATTTGCATAACAACATATAGATTTTTCTAACGATATAACACCACGCTATACATATTACACCTAGCGAATCGTTAAAAAAGTTTTTTTCCTGTAAACTGATTTTATATTGACTAGCTCCATCTGCAATATCACCGACGTAATACAGTTTTACTAATTGGTGAAGACTTTATTTCTTGAAGTATTTGATTATACAAAACGTCGAATGTTTGATTTGACAACATAATATCAACATTTTTCTTTGAGCATCAGGCCAAAATGTTGTAATTTAGGTGAATGGGTATAAAATAAACACAATTATTTGATAATAACAATAAAATCTAAAATTGTAACAACTGTGGAGATACATTATTTTTTATGTTTAAAATTAAAATGTGTACATATATTTTTCTCTTTTCATTTTGCTCATTGAAGTATTTCTATGTACTACCTATGGTAACATTTTTTGCATAGTGATACATATTTTCTAGTGATTAATTGTTAAGTAACCAGTATCATGAGGAAATTCTATCTTAGGTCCTTTCTAAGCTTAGCCTAACTACCTTCGGCCACATCGTTGCTTACATTAAGTGTTGTGGACTAACACTAACTATTTTTTATGTAGTAATAAATATTGTTCCTTTTCTGAATACGGCGCTGGGGAAAATTAGCAAAAGTAATTCATTAAGCGGCCGCCAAGGTTGAGTTAAGTCCTTTATTTCACAGTGGGCTCGACCGCCGAGTATTTTTTAATTCACCAGCATTAGCATTGTCTCTTACGTTGATTTATATCCTTGAGACCGTCTCGCTGCCTGGGCACCGTGGTTCTTGTACGTACATAGATATAGCTAATTACAATTTTTATCACCTTTATAAAATTCGCTGCAGTTAATTGATAGTGAACTCTGTACTTTAATGAATAAACTTTTTCGAACAACATTTTAAACTAATTTTCCACACTACAATATAACTAAATTGATATTTTATTCAAAATCAAGAATGATTTATTCAATTTTGGCCCTAATACGGCACTTATTAAAGTTACTACTATGGGTTCGGAAAACATCTCAGTTATCGAAAAGAGTCGGGAAGAAATTCGACCGCGTTCAACTTTTTTTTTTTAATAATGTTTACAGCTAATAATTATTTTATTTTAGTGGATTTACATAGAGGGCGTCATTTTCAGACGTCACTAATATAGGTTCAGTCAAAAAGTTATCGGGAATGGATGACTTTTTTATAATTCGAAAAATATTTTTTTTTGTTTTTGCTTTTTCATTTTGGCGCGGAGTTCGAGTTGCATCTGTCATTTAGATTAAATATAGTGCTATTTTTAGTTAGATCATATCTAGTGTGTATTGCGAATTTTATAATGGACAAAACATCGAACAAAGAGTTTGTCTTAAATTTTGCATCGCCAATGGAGTTTCGTGTTCGGAGACACTGAAAATGTTACAAAAGGCTTACGGTGAATCGACTTCATCAAAAACACGAGCTTATGAGTAGAACTCATAACTTCATCTTGAAGCGATGATGGCTCAGTGGTAGTGTGTACGACTTCGCGTCGAGTGACGTGAGTTCGAATCCCTGCAATGAGCTTGAGCTTTCGGTGAAGGAAAACATCGTGAGGAAACTATAGCATGGTGGTAGGGCTTTTTCTAATGCCCGCCTGGCTAGCTACCACCCTCAAGTTGAAAATCTGTCGCCAAATACCAATAGGTGTGTTCCGGCAGCTGCACTTGAGAGCCAGTCTTCCACTAGGTTTAGCGTGTTATCATCTTGGGCCACATCGTCACTTAACATCAGGTGAGATTGTGGCCACTACGCCAAAGCCTATAACGATAAAAAAAAAAAAAAAAAAAAAGAACAAAGCGGCCAAAAGTGGTCGAGATATGCTAGAAGACTTTCCTCACCCTGGTAGGCCATCAACGTCTTCAATTGAAGTTATCATCGCAAAAGTGAAGGAAATAGTGTGACTAAAAGTCCTCATTCAAGTTTGAGAGAGATAGCCGCTGAACTTTCTGTGTCTCACGAGTCTATCCGTATCATTTTAAATAATCATTTGGGTACGAAGCCTGCCGTCGGTTGAGCGCACTTGCGAATTGTGCTGCCCCAAAAATGGTTAATGTGGGTGACCCTTATGCTACATACAATATGCTAGCAGAGACGTTTTTGTAGGTTTTTTTAGATTTACAATTATGTAGTACATTAATTTGATATACCTCTTATGGTTTACTCAGCGTAAGCAATTTAAGCACCCCAAAAGCGTCTTTTGTCCGAATTGATTCACCATTATCTGCATTGTTTTTTGTCGTATATAACTTTACCTAACAAAATATATTCTATAACCTGGCCAGATAATATGGCTATGAATTAAAAAATAACCAATGAAATCGGATTAGTGGTTTCCACGTGAAAAGAACATAAACGGATAGACAGACGATATATTTCTGTATTGGCCACTAGTCCCTAGTCACTAGTAGTAAATAAATAAATTACATGTGTCATCGGTACAAGGCGCTTACGCCCTACACTATATTAAAACCTATATTATGTCATAGCAATGGGTCTAGACTTTAATATTAAATTATGATAAGAGTTAACTTTAAACATTGACTGTTTTCCAAGACTATTGTGGTAATAGAAAAATGATTTCCCATTTCTATTTACAGTTATCCCGTATTACATATGTAACGTATGGTTTTCTCACACTTTAGTAGTTCACGATAACCTAGTCTTGTAATGTCCCATTTAGGTGAGTTAATGTTATCTATAAGGAGTTCGGTCGAGACCCACCTTGTTCATTCTTATCTTAAATCAATTCTTAGCTTAATTTATGTACAAGATACCCGTTACATACGAAAACTCTAATTTTATTTTACAAAATAAAAAAATATCCGTGAATATTGTTTTTCTCAAATCGGTTTGTGAAAGGTTATCAAGTAATTATCAGTAGTACTTACTTCGACCGTTATTGATGGATTGTAATTTATTTATAATATTGATAATTTAATAAATACAAAAAATAATAATCGCTAAGGATTATTCTGTAAATTAAAGTTTTTATTCTTTCTAAATCACATTGCATTTTCTCCTGGTTATTGTTTCTTTAAAATCAAGAATATATTTCATTTTGGTTTCGTCGTCTTTGCCTTTCCAGTCAGTACCTTTTTCTGATGATTCGTCCTGATCATGATTCATTCACCAGTGATCTTATACTGGGGTATAAAATAAATAAGTAATGCAGTGCAATAAGTTTGACGCAATGGAGACGATTCAAATATTTGGTAGTTAAACTTACGGTAATGTACGTGCATCTGTTGTTGTCGAAAATAATAAATTAGCATCAATTAATTAGTAAATAACATCGTTATACAAAATGGATGAACGAGAAAATCTGTAAATAATGACGTGCAAATTCATTGATATTCCAATGGCATTATAATTATATAAAGTTTCAGTTTTAAATGCTTATTAAGTATGATGTAATTGATGTATCACGCTTTATATATATTTTTGCGTCATATGATATTCGGATTAACAACGCATAATTTTAATAAACTGTACTAAATCACATGTTCGTATGTCATGTCAATGTCAATATAGCCTTTGCCCTTTTCCATACTATTGAAGAGCTGATTTTCACAAACACAACTTCAACATCGTTTGACTAAAAACCATGAAAGTTGTCAAAAGGTTTTTATGCTGTTCTTGAATATTATACCTACATAATTCTGCCAATACCATGTAGATAATATATTTTGTAATAGAAAATTCTAACAATTCTTTAACAGGGTATATTTCTTGTTAGAACAGACAAAGGGGTTTTGTGTCTACTAAAAATGCACATTTTTTTAATATATGGCAAACAAGCATACGGCCCGCTTGATGATAAGCGGATACCGTAGTCTATGGACGCTTAAAAACCATAGGTATGAAATAGCGCGTTGCCGACCTTAAACCCCCCTCCCCCAAGGTGCTCTGAAAACCCTACTCACCATAGGAACATAACACAAGCTTATTTAGCTGCGATCTTCTTTAGGCTGGAGGTATTCCACCACTCAGGCTGGAGCTCAAGTATGGATAAATCTCTAAAGAAATATCTCTGTGCCCTACCTCTCTTTAAACTCCTTCTTCCCCAAGGAGCTCTGAAAACGCTACTCACCGCAGGAACATGACACAAGCTTATTTGCTTCCACTAGTCGGGCTACCCCAAATAGAGAGAAATCTCCAAAGAAATTTATCTGTGCCTTACTTACCTCTCTTCAAACGTTTCTAGTTATTATTTATCCAAACTATATCCCTTAAAATGCCAACAATATTATATAATAAATAATAGGGTCAAATAACGTAAGTTTTATGAATTAAAATAAACCATCACATGACATAATAAGACCGAAAACTACAAAAAAAAACAATGTATTATCGAAACGATTAAATACTTTTTTAAAATAGAAAATGGTTGTATCATTTTTTGTAACTAAAACTGAGATAAATAATTCTGTAAAAAAATATTGTCATAATTAGCAATACCAGAGGTTTTCACACACGTCCCAGTTTCATTTACATCCAAACGAATTAATTGCCTAGACGGGCTTTTCACATTCAGCCATCGACACACAGTTTAGTAAGCACACGAGCTCTCGAGCGCTGTGTGCGCTTTAACTACCATCCTAATTATAGCGTTTGGGCCGCCAATTTACCGCCGGTTGCGGGCATAAGCGTTTGCAAAAACTCTAATTAAGGTAAATAATGTTTATAATTAAAATAACACTTGTGGTACTCGAGAACGGAATCAAAGCGAGATTTGAAGCAACTGATGCATTTAACGCGGCCTCTCTACTTTTTGAGGGTTTTTAACGTTCTATACATGTGTCTTCTTTGCCTATACCGAGTAAAATAAAAATTTGTTTATATGCAGGTTTATTCTGACTTTTTTAAAGTTACAATTTCAAATTATGTTACTACCACGTTAATTTTAATACAATGTCGAAAAGTTGTATGTAACCTGTTTAAATTAGTTTGTTAAAAATCTCTTTGATTTTTTTTTATTACATTTCGTATATTGTAGTGCATACAAAACAAGTCGAAATATTTTATTAATAATGCAAATGTTTACAAATCAATAATACAAAAGTGCGTCTTTGTGGTGGTGGTCTTCATAAACTCATTTAATTACTTTATTTTTCTAATCTTTGTCATTATGTCTGTTTGTCTGGCTTATTTCCGAAACGGCTGAACTTGTTTTGACAATATTTTCATTGTCAGGTAGAGGACTTTTCAGACAGTAATAATCTAGTTGTAATTTATAGTGACTTAACGATCTGGCAGTATTCAGTGAAACGCATATTTATTCATATATTTATTTAATACGCAGTATTCAGTGATAAGCATAATATAAAATTGAAAAATATTTTATTAAATTTAGACCTTAGAAGGCACTTACGTCAATACTACCGGTTCGGAAAATATATCCGTCGTCGAGAAGAACCCTCAAGAAAATCAAATTGGTTTATCAACATCTCTTTTATTAATTATTTTTTACAGAATTTAAATTGTTTAAATACTGTAAAAAATAATAAGCAATAATTATGTAGCACACGAGTGCGGAGCCACTGGCATAGCTAATCTATACTTTCTATTATACTATAAAGAGAGAGTGCGAATTTTGTGTGTATGTGGAGGGCTATCACTTTGCTTGAGTTAAGGATAAAGGTAGTTGTTACCTATATAAGAATTAAAAAAAAGGATAAAACATTCATTCATACATAGTAAATACCATAAAGTTGACTTAAATTATAAAATTAGTGTAACTTGTAAGCAGACACGAGAATAGTCCGGGCACTAACACGCACGGTTTGGCACACGGATGCACCTGCTTGCAGTGGTGTTCCGGGAATGCTAATTAACAGCCTACAGCCAAATCTAGCTTCCCTATGCGACCGCATTCGGCCTGTTTATACGTAATCCACGTCTCTAAATATTATGCATTACTGTCCTTTTTTGAGAGCTAAAATGACTATTTGTTTATTTAATAAAATTCACAGGTTTCACAATAAACTAAATTGATAAGTATGTAGATCATTAATGATTTTGATTTGTTACTATTTAGATTATATGTATACTATATACTTACCAATTAGAGTTACTTATATTTGAAGTCTGAAATAATTTTTAAATTTAATACTACTGTTATGTTTTTATTTAATAAAATGTATTTTATAGTCATACATACATTCATATAGTCATTTTGTTTGATTATATTTATGCCATTTAATAAAAGTAAAGATAAAATATTACATTTAAAATATGTACCAAAAAATAGGCTAACAATGAATATTTATTTATTATGAAATTACCTTGTTACAATAGTAAATTACCACTAGGAAAATAACTTAACGAACTTATGACTCTGAGTTCGCAAGTCGGGACCAACAATACAACATTAACCAATTAAAATTTTCTCTTTTGTTTTCCACTAGATTATGGTACTAAGAAAATATTATTCAATAACAGGTAGTGTCTCTTCGCTTCGCTGAGCCACAAAGAATTAAAAAGTATGATACCTTATATCATATTCTACAATATAATCGTGTTTTATGCAAAATTTTATTTGAATCCTCCCATTCGTTTGAGCGTAATTGATGGACAAACATTTAAACAAACTTATTTTCATATTTATAATATACTAGGTTCTGCTTGCGACCTCCTATATGTGACTTCAGAACTGGGTCCAGAGAGAAATGATAAAATATGTCATTTGCCGGGTTTAAAGGCTAGGTTATAACTATCTGTGTGCAAAATTTCATCCAAATCTGTTCAGTCGTTTTTACATAATTCAGTAACAAACATCCAAACATAAAAAGAATACATTTATGATTAGCTGTGCCCTTGGTTCTGTATGCGTATATTACACATGAATTATTTACGTCTCGTTAATTATATTTTTACTCATATTTTTCTTGATAATTTGAATAGTCTATCAGTTGAAAAACGAATTACTCGTATACTTCCCGTGTGCAAAGTTTCTTTAAAATTGTTCAAGCCATTTTGAGTTAAATCCAGACCGTGTGTGTACACGGACAGTAAGGCAAAAAAAAAGTACCAACTACAATATTATTCACATATAAAATAGCTATTTAGCACAAAAACTCGTTAAAATATAATGTTCCTAGTGACAGAACTATAGATTTATTAATATAAATTAGATTAAAATTAAATATGTAAATATATTCATAGATTATCTTTCAATTTTTAATATTTGTATTTTTTGCTTAAAAACAAGTAACGTCTAATTTCCATTAGAAGTTATTGAATAGGTATTTAAACATTTTTATGCAAAAGTAGGTGGAAAGTATACTCCAGGTAAAATATATTTTAAGTAATCCTGGAATCACTTAGCTAGTAATAATTAACTTTATTTACATTTTGCCTTCGGGCATTTGCGAAAACCCTTATAACGCAAGTAACGTACCGAGAAATATGCATGCCCATTATTTTCAGGAGTTCTTTGAGTATTATAAAAATTCTGATGTGTTTTCCTAAACCATTTCGTACTGTACCTACTTTATCTCCTAATTGTAACATTAATTTGAATACCCTATTAATAGAAAACAGTTTCTATGTTTGATCCATGATTTATCATAATAAACAATTGTTAGAATAATAAATGTGAATAGTAAATCTTTCGTATGTAGTGCTTTAAGCATGATCACAGTACTAAAACTTAGATCGAAATAAAAAAAGATGTGTGTGCGATTCACACACGATAGAAGTGAAACTTCATTTTAAAAGATATTTTATATTTTATTTAAACAGTGTGCAATATACATACACACCGACATTTGCTCTCTCGCTCTGGCTCACATAAAGAGGAGAGATCGATAATATATTGCTCTCTCGCTCTGGCTCACACAAAGAGGAGAGACCGATAATGTGCGTGTTAAACGTTTAACTTGTTGGAAGTTGCATAAGAAGTTTCACTTCAAAAAAAATATGTATAAAGATAATTGTTTTTTTAAGCATCTCACTCGTAGTGTACTCCCGTCTTAACCGGCATGGTTTCGCCGGATGTGTAATTAAAACCATCCTTTACTGATTTATCGCTTCCACAATTTATACCTTTATCTTGACTCGGACCACTAATATATCTTTATTCAGTGTTACCCCCTTAACAAAATTAGTAGATTTATTCGTTGGAAACCGCGTACCGCTTTTGTATTTTATTCTTCATTGCAGTGGTTAAATTCTTATATATAAATTATCTTTGAGAACAGAACGATGTGTCTCCGAAAGTATTTTTTCTTTGCATTCCTTATCACGTAGGTTTTCAATATTGTTTTTTTTTTGGTAATTCGTTCCAGAAAGAACATGTCAGTCGCATTGTAACAAAAACTCAGTTTTTAAAAAGCTAACTTAGTGCACTAATAAGAAACTTCTTGATAATAATAAGGATTCTTGAAACTAATAAGAAAATCTTGGCTTCCTCACTTACACGTGTAGCCAAGTCTCATATCACACACTTAGTAATTCTGTAAGTATTATATTTTACACTTCTATTTCTATGCTTAGCATGTTACAACATCGGACGTGTCCTCACTTAAATGACATATGATGACATAATAACCGTCACCACAGAAATAACTTCATAGACAAGAAAAAAACGTGCTAATACATATCTGACAATAATGAACAATGCTTAAGAATTAATCCAAATCTTATATATTCATTGTCCACGTTAACTTGAACAATGCAAAACCAGAAAGCGCACTGCACAAAAGACTGCATTCTACAACGCCCATTACTCCTTTATAATAGCATGAAAATCCGTCGGCCAATAAATCTAAAGAGCGATTTATTAAATTTTTCATGAGTCTGGCCGTGTTTGGTGCTCGATAAGGAGATTAATAATTCACAAGTTTACGGTGTTTAGTGAGGCATTGTTGCATGGCGGCGCGTTATCGATGCGATCTCAGTGAAATGGCATCGCGGCGTCGTAGAAAATGCATCTACAACACAAACGTTACTAATACAGGATTAGACTATATAGTTTACTAGTTGCGCCCAATGATTTCACAAGTGTTAAATTTATTTGAATAATTCTCGACCGCGCCGCCGCTTAATGACCCGTGTAACCTACCTTTCATTTCCCGTACTTGCCAGATTGCTTGACTTCCATGGTTACTGCTCCACTTCTTCTTCGTAGTGTAAAGTTATATATCGTTTCTCTTTTGGAGGCAAACCGGCTACCAAGACACGGGAAAGCCTTATTCCCAAGTCAAGAGTTTATGAAATCTTCGTGTTTAAAAAAAGGGTTGTTTCTTAAATGTAAATATGATGTACAAAATTTGCATGAATTAATTATTACTATAATTATATCTTTATAATTGCTTTATAAATTTTAAATCGATAAGGCTATAAAACGAAAGTTATTTTAAAATCAAACAGGTAGTTCCAGAGAATAGCTCATTCAAACAAAAACTAAAAAATATATATTTTGTAGCTTTGTGAAATAATAAAATATTGTAATAGATATTGACTAAGCTAAAAGCAATTACTACACCGCTTTTTATATTTAGTCCGGAGGCTTGACGGTTTTAAAACACAAGCCGATTATATACATGAAAAGTAGATTAGAAAGTATAAATTAGAAATAAAAAGAAAGCACATTACACGGTCATAATCACAAACACCACATTACAGTAGGTTGGGTGTATGTTATTACTTTTATAATTTATAATAGTGTTGCATTCAACATCGTTGAAGTAATAAGTAGTTAATAAATATTGAAACGCTTTATTATAAATATACTGAAAATTCTCATCCAGCAGCTTACCAATCAAAGGGATAGAACGTAGGCAGCAGTCGGCCGCGTTGTTATGACACCTAATATGCGTTTAGCACGCGATACCGTGCGGTTTACTTTGCCGTTTTTAATGGTTTGGTGAAATGATTCGGTGTGTTCAATGACTGATTTGTGATTGATACGATAAGTAATTGCTAGTTTCCGTTTTTAATGATATTTTTTCCTGTTATTTTTCATGTCCTAAACCCTGAAAATAACAAAATCAAAGTCCTTGACGCTCTATACCGCTTATGGTTTTCAAAATACCATTAAGTTAGCTGGGGCACAGATTTTTTTAGGGCTATTTAGGGTAGTCCGACTGGTGTAATACCTCCACCCTACAGAAGATCACAGCCAAATAACTTTTTGTTGTGTTCCTACGATGAGTAGGGTTTCCAGAGCTCCTTGGGTTAGGGGTGCTCAAAGTAGGCAACACGCTAGTGATATCAATGGCATTACAAGGCTATGGCAGCCCCGCTTACCATCAGACGGGCCGAATGCTTGTTTGCCACCTTAGTTGTATTAAATAAAAAAGTCTCCGTCTGAGTCTTATAAGATCTAATAAAAATATACTAGGAACCCGAAAATGACCCTTCTTCTGTATATTTCTGGATAATAGAACACCAGCCACAGTGACATGCTTAGACGTGTCGCGTTCCTGGATTAGCCTGTGTATATTCACTAATCAAGCTGGATGGTAGGATCTGTACTGTATAGGATCGCGATCACCATGATAAGCATGGTGATAAGCCCGTCGCCGTGACTCTCTTTTGACTTAACGTATTTCGGGATCAGTCACTGTATATCCAATTGTTGAGAGGATTACAAATCAGCAAGACAACGGCGGCCGTGATTGTATTTGGGTTGTGCTGTGCTTATCATCACGCACAGAGATTTCACTATGCGGTACTATTACAAAAAAAAAGTGTGTGGTTTTATGAGGTGTATGTTTTTCGGTCTGTAGGCATTTAACTAAATTTTTTTGGAAATTTATTTGATTTAGTGTATTAAAATTGCGTTCTTAATCTAAACTTAATTATTGAAAAATGGGAATGATAATGGCAAATCAATAGTAGACACAACATTCAATTTAATTTCAGTTTGAGTTCGGAATACATAACTAATACAATCATTTAGATGATAGACGCATATTAAAAACTAAGAGCAATATTTATTTAAATCATTGAATCTTTGTCAACTTTTGTCAATCTGCCATGTGCCATCTGCCATCTGTCATGTTTACTTTATCTCTACTCCATGGCCAGCTGTAATGCGATATGCGATAGATTAAAGTTTCACTTTAAAAAAAATCTCTATATACCTGATAAGCAATACCGTATGCAATAAATAGTATTAACTACTTTGCAATAATTATTGACCATCCAAAAGTAATAATTGTGACGGGTCCTGCAAATCGCCGCAGGGTTCTGGCAAATATTTCATTTATGCTAGACTGTAATTATTACAGGGCTTTCGTAAGTTGACACTGCATGCAACAAATTGCCTTTGTCGGCAAACACATTATTGTACGTTTTATGTCAAATACGAGAGTTGCTAAATCTATATAAAAACTTGAATATAACATACTTTCCGTTAATTGCAATATAAAATTTGAGAACAATAAAAAGTAGCCTATATCGGTCTGGTAGAGAGAAGCTTTTATCAGTGAAACAATTATTAGAATCAGATGTGTAGTTCCAAAGATTACCTCCTACAAACATTACCTCTTTATAACAGTAGTATTTTTTTTTTTCTAAATTACATTTATAATAGTAGGTTCTTCTGTAATATTTTGTCTTTTTTATAATAGCTTGGTATATTGGCTGTACTGTCCCTGATAGTAAGCACAGGACAATCCAAATACAACGGCGACCACCGAGAGATCGAAACCTATTGGCAGTCGCTGCTGTCATTCCGGCCTGCATAAATATCTCTTCACGTTGGCCACGGAGGGAACACATTGGCCAGGAGATGTTTCCACAGTTTCACGGTACGACAAAGATAAGTCATAGAGAACTTTTTAGTTCGTGCCGAGATGGACGTTACCGTAAAACTGTGATTCCGAAGCCCAGCGGTTCTGTTGTCTTGATTACATGTAAAAAGTTGAGAAGTTACAGATGCAGTTTAGCTATTAATCAATAAGAAACATATTTAACATCAGTGCTCAATTAGCATTCAAATGGCCTATGCCATGCCACTGAGTTTTTAAAGTTGAATACGGAATTGACAGAGGTCTACAGAAAAGCCACGCCTTTGTCACACATTAAATAAATATACAAATATTGATAAACCTAATCGAGTTTCTTTTTGGAGTTTTTAGCGCGATCTTGAAGGGTCATGTGGGAGTATTATTTTAGTACATAAACTTACTTAATTTGTCTCTATATTATGTAAAATATTGGAGGCGTATATGCGCAATAACTAAGTATACAAAACATCGTGAGGAAACCATAGCGTGGTGGTAGGGCTTTTTCTAATGCCCGTCTGGCTAGCTACTACCATCAAGTAGAAAAACTGTCGCCAAGCACGAATAGCTGTGTTCCGGCAGCGGCACTTGAAAGTCAGTATTCCACTAAGTTTAGCGTGTTATCATCTTGAGCCACATCGTCACTTAACATCAGATGAGATTGTGGCCATTACGCCAAACTATAACGATAAAAAAAATGGTTATTGTGCTTAAGTGAAATGGGTAATATATGGTAACTAAAAAAAATGATGCCTCGTTCAGAGGCGAAACTATCCTCAGATCGATGTTGATGTTGTTGAAATAATAGCCAAATAATTTTAACCAACGAATTTAAAAAGTATTTTTATATATTTTTAAGTCACTTCACGACGTTAACGTTTTGCGTTTTTGGTCTATCATCAGACGGTATGTCGGTTTGATATGATACCAAAAAAAATGGGATATATATCAACAGCTATGACGCTAGTGCACTATAAATATAAAATCAGTTCTTGGTATTATTAAGCTTATTGTGGGAATGGAAGGTGTTAACACCAAAATAAAAAAAACTAGAGTTTATTTTAATTTAATTGCCATACCTTACCTGTAAAAAGTGTGTAACAATAGATTGTACACAATTACTCGCACACCTGCTTATTACGTACATATTTGCCCGACGAGCGGTCCATTAATCAATTTTTGCATTTTTAATTCGTTACTCATTATTTGCCAGTGAATTTCATTTCCACTGTTGTTTCACCATTTTAAAATTTAACCCCGACGCGATTCCAAAACGCACATTTCCAAGTAATTTACAATTTATCATGTTCGCCTGCAAATGAGCAAATATTTTTCGTTTGTTAAGCCACTTGTAATTAATATATGTTAAATTTTTATTAAAACGTGGTTTACAATTTGTTTAATAATTGCAAGAGCTTTCATTACATAATATTTATATTTTGTAGATTTGTTTTATTGCATATTATATTTATTTGTAATATTGAATATACTTTACACATGTTTCTAATTATAAAAAGGATATTTATATAATTAATCCGTATGCTTAATGAAGCCAATTTTGTTTAGACTATTCACCAACACCGGTATACAGAAAAGCACACATCTTTCAGTATCACAACGAGTATGTTTTTCTTCATTTTCCTACTCTGACAACGAATCCTACTTATTAAGGATTATTACTGACATTATCAAGTTAGTAATTGTTTTTCTATTTAGTTAGTGTGTTTTTGATAACTTTAGTGGTCTAAGCAAACGGAGGGCGGCCCTCTTCTTAGAACTTTCTAGGGAGTTTTATAACGTCCGGGAGTATATGTTCCATGTTATGTTATTATTTTCAAATCCATTTCAGTTGTGCAAATAACCAAGCTATATTACGTAAAATAACATCAATATTAGAAAATACAGAGTAAGATATCGCATACTTATGAATAAAAATTAAAACCGGTACATGACAGATTAAGATCTCACCAAACACTCAACGAGTATCATGTTAAAGGGCCTAATATATGTTAAACAATTTTAATAAATATCAAGTAAATTATACAAAACAAGATGGACCGACGACCTGTTAAAGTTTCTGGATGGAAACAACGCAGGACCGGTCATTGTGCGGATGCTTATGTTCAGCAGTATACGTCTTTCGACTGAGATGATGATTTAGATGATACAAAATCGTAACTAGCACGAAACGACGGTAGGACTTTAAAAGTGAAAAAAATATGTTTTCATATGATTGTAATATGTAACTTATTTATGACAAGAGCAATCAGGGCATCAGCTACATACATCCCACTTTAAACGTTCAAATGAAATATTAAACGATACCGTGTAACTCTTTTTTCCGCTTCAAATTTTTTTTGACAGTCGTCCTCGCTGTAATTGATAAAGGGAGAACGCGGCTCCCACATATGACATGTCGTATTTATGCGATTTTAAAAGCATCCGACTCGCGCGGTTTAAATGTGAATTAATCCAGCATCCACAATATAACGGTCGTTATTTACCCATCACAATATTATTATCAATGCTAATAGATTTTTAGAAAATATATATGGAGCATTTGTTATTCAGACTACAGAGCTGCTATACATATTACATTATATGTGTATTTGATTTCTCAAAGTGGTTTATGTGACAACGTCATACCTCCGTTAATTCTTCATGAAAAATAATGATGCAAACAATGTTAACAAAAAATAATGTTTTCCTGAAATAAATTTATTTAAACTCTTCCAGAGATTGTCATTAGTACACCATCAGTGAAATGTTTTAAAAATAGACTAGACATACATTTAAATATTTGAAAACACTTGTGTAGTTATAGTGATATAGACACCTCAGCTCGCAGAGCTGCTAGTGTATTAGATAATAATAAAAAACCTATGGAATTGCATTTCTATCTTTATCTATAATTTGTCAAAGGTGTTTAAAAAACAAAGATTAAAATATGGTGTAATTAATGAAAATATGTTCAACTAGTATGTTACGAGGTGCAATCAAGTAACAATTTTTTAACTACATGTTAGTTAATTTTGACTACATGTTACTGTTAACTGCATGTTAGTTACTTTTTACTACTTGTTACTTTTAACTACATGTTAGGTACAGCTGTTAAATTGTTTACATTCTTTTTTATCATTATAGGCTTGGCGTAGTGGCCACAATATCATCTGATTTTAAGTGACGATGTGGCCTAAGATGATAACACACTATACCTAGTGGAAGACTGGGTCTCAAGTGCAGCTGCCAGAACACACCTAGTGGTGCTTGGCGATTGATTTTCAAGTTCAGCTAGCCAGGCGGACATTAGAAAATGACCTACCAACATGCCATGGTTTCCTTACGATGTTTTCCTTCTCCGAAAGCTCAAGCTCATTTCAGGGATTCGAACTCACGTCCATCGACGCGAAGTCGTACACGCAACCACTGAGTCATCATTGCTTATAATATATTCTATAATGAGAGAAATATTCTCACGGGTCAACTAGTAGTTATGTATACTAAAATTTGTACTTTGTACTAACAATATCATGTCTTATACGAGTATATATTACCTGTATAAAAATTACTTTTAGTTTTCATCAAGGACCATCGAAATTCGACAATCTTTTTCTTTTCTATTATGTCCCTGCTGTTAGAGTGACTAATTAGCTAAATTTGTTTCTGTACTTTTAAGTTTGTAGTAGTTTATTCATTATCATTTCACTTTAAGAAACGTAAATACCGATTTTGATGAAACTACAAATTCAAGATAAAAATTATGATACTCTATTGAGTATAGCATAGTATAAATAATATATAATAATAATATGTGGACACAATTTCACACACGGCCATTTAATTCCATACTAAGCATAGCTTGTATCATGGTAATTAAACAGCTGATATACTATACATATACATTATATATATAACACACCCAGACACACAACTGAAAATTATGCTCATCACACAAAAGTCAGTCATGGGCGGGGATCGAACCCGCGACCTCTCGTCTCAATAGTAGGGCTTACTACAACTGCGCCACGAGGTTTGTCAAACACTTTCTGGTGAGGGGAATGTTAAAGCGCGTCTTAATGTACAAATTTACATACTATATGCAAATAGGAGTCGAAACTTCAATCTTATCGCGAATTAACTGTACCCAGCTTAACTAAATGTTATAATCCTCGAAGAAACATAATTTCGGTCAGGTACTACTAATTCTTTTGTTTTGTTCGTATCAGAGGTGTTATGGAACTCCGTAACCGTAACCGAAACGATCGGATATCCGTAACATCTCCAGTTCCTAAAAACTGAATAAATAATTATAATTGATTTCAATATTTTACTTTTGACCATTTTCATACTGAGAACCGCGTGGGCGTTTTGTGCCTTATTTTTATAAGATATTTTTTACCTTCTGTAATTATTTACTTTAATATCATAAAAATAAGAATATATTCGAACCCTGAGTCAAGTCAAGCCAATCATAAATTACAAGAAAATAATATTTTTTCTATATTCTCGCATATTTATCTATGACCTATAATATATTTTTATGATAACTGCAATTTATAGTATTGATTAATCCGCTTATGATTGTTATTTAATTATTAACATTTTTACATTAATAATTATATTATATTCTTGGATAGGTATATATTTTAGTAAACACAACAGTTCATACAGAAATAGCATATAAAGTACGAATACCTAATAAGATACTGTCTGTACACACGCACCAGCAGTTTCAAAGTAATCATCCACCGACTCTAACTTAGCGCTAAACACCTTAATAATCATGACAACTTGTTTCAACGTGGGTACAATGCTAACTAGTCGCTACCAACTTTAATACGTAATCCACTTTATAGACATTAGCTACGGTAGACATTTTACCGGAAAGTCTACCTTATCATTAGTGTACTAAGGATGTAAGGTAATTTCTTTACTTGTATATTTGATTTTGCATACGTGTACACAAACTTAGGCTAACTTGGAGCTGTCAAATTTGTTTAGCGGTGAGGGAGGGCTGCTAAAGTTGCAAGGCAGGGCGCCGCCGGCGTATAACTAAATGCTTACTTCGCTATAACCAAATTGTTACATTTGTGTTGTAAAATTAATCTCGAGAATTATGTGAAACAATTGAGGCTATTGGGAAAGCCAATCAATAGTTAAAGTGAAATATTTGAGTAGGAAACCTCTCATAAATAGTTAAGTTACTTATAGCTACGGCGAGGAGAAAGGATCGCGTTTCACAACAGGCATTCCACGGGATTCCCTGGTCAAAGTTCAAGAGAAGCCTATAAGGTGACGCTGACGGCTAATAAAAAAATAATAATTAAAAAGAACGTTATTCAATACTTTCTGTTGTTAATAATTTTTCCGTTTAAAGTTCTAAAGACGTTGGTAAATTGAGTTGAGCGAAACGTCAGGCTTAAAAAAGCTTTTGGTATATTAGGAAACGATACATTATACAGTTCAATCACATACTAAAACATGTTATTTCCTCGTAAAGGATTATGTTCAGACATTCGTTATTACAATACTTTTTTCATCGAACCCCTCTAACCTATAAAATCAGTGATATGTAGACGCATTTGGGAACACCTGTGTTGTCGTATAACTTTAGAAGGACCTTATTTTTCTTTAGATATAATATTATAAGTGAACGAAGAAATAAAATTTGGGATATAGTAAAATAAGTGTTTGTATTGCTTAATAAGTTCGAAATGAAATTGCTATACTAATATAACTGTACAGTATTTGAAAAAATGTGGATCATAGTATGACTTATTATTATTTGTTAATTATGTTATTAACACTACAACATAAGTTTCTTCTAAGTAAACTGAAATAATTTCTGATTATACGATGACTTGCATGATATATCTACATTACGTTATGCAAATTATGACATAACCTAAAAAGATGCATTTCGACTATCAATTATCATATAAACATTTTTTTGATAATAAACGTGATAAAAAGGCGATAAAAACATGTTGAACGATAAAATCCTAAATAACTTCCTATTTACAATGATTTTTGTGAATATTCGTTATTTTTTTGTCAGTACGTGCATCGTTACTTTCTCTGTTACTTAAAACTAGAGAAGACCAAAATAATAAAACCAAGGAATCGAATTGATTAAACACCGATGTAAATTTAACTTATTTTTAATTTAATTTACGTAATTCCTACATTTTTATTGCTGCAACAAGCACCGAACAATTTTAAGTTGACTGGAAAAATTAATCTTGTTATTTGGAGTCAGGCGTTCAATAATTGAAGTGTTCCAGATAGTGATTTCAATTGTGGTTATACTTTATTTTTGTTATTTCATTTACACAGCTTACATATCATTTATCTCATTAAAGGCATAATTAATCGTATTCTCGATTATATTTAGCTCTAATAAAGAATCGATAATCGTAAAGTCAACTTTCAATTTCAATTATGCTCCATTTCTAAAATAAACATTTGACTAGTGTCATACAAGTCACCAAGGTTCACGTAGGCAACAAGGTATTTTTGTATCAGCGTTTAAATGCCACTAAGTTTTGTAGTGAAAACTTCTTTAGCACCGTTGTGATTTGAAACTCTATGAAACGAAAAAGCGACAGTTAAAAACGACAACCATACACATCTATAAGATTTAGCCGATGAGATATATTTGCATTATGCACGGTTAATGCAAGTTCTGATTTTCATGATTATGATCCTCGTCGGATTGGCCTAGTGGTGTGGACGACCAGACTTCATACGCAGTATGAACGAGTGGTCGATAGTTAGAATCCCGCTGATTTAGTATATTTAAGAATATTTTCTTAAGAACATTTATTTTCTGTAGGTTTTACTTCTGATACGTGTGAACAGCTGCACACGTTTTTTTTTTATAGTAGCTTGGCATGCATGGTTATACAGTGTAATCTAAAAACAAGAACAACAACGACCACCAAGGAATCGGCAATGTCGGCGTACAAGCTTCTGGACAGCTGGATATTATATACACCGGTTGATCCGACACGAGACACGTCTATGCGTGCCACTATGACGGGTGCTACACCAGACCTATGGTGGACGCGATCCGATCGGACGTATTGCAATTTTATTGTCGTGTATAAATAATGTTATAAGAACACTACTATAGATACATGTCTATATATATATAAAAGCGAAATACCACTCATCACAAGATCTCCGAAACTATAGGTCCGATTGACTTGAAATTTAGCACAGTTACTCCTTTCGCAATTTAGACGCTCACGAATTTTGGGAAATTCTATCTCTAAGGGTGTAAAATGGGGGTTGAAAATTCGTATGGGGTGAGCGAAAAAACGTTCTTGAAATTTTGTACCTACTTAGATTCTTTAATTATAATAATAAAAAAACTTACGTATCACTATTTATCAAAATTCATCAGTTAAAGGTGTAAAATAGGAGTTGAAAGTTTGTTTGATAAAAATAATTTCTGTTTAACTATTGTCTTATAATTATGCACACATAATATGTCTATTGACCTGAAATTTAGTATGTATACTCTTCAATTTATGAAATTCATCACTTCATAGTGTAAAATAAGGATTGGAGCATTGTATGGTGTTTTTTTTTTGTTTTTGAAAATTATTAACCACACAAGAACCTGATATACTTTTCAATTATAAAACGCAGCTTTATTTAATTGTTCACCTAAATTAAATTAAGGGATGAATATTTTTTTGTATGATTGTGTAGGTAGTTTAAGAAGCCTTGATATTTTTTTAAATCTATTTACATATATTTTTATTTTTATATGGTATGGTATGGTATTATATGGTAACTGTTTTATGTTAACCTTTGCTATGGTAACCGTTACCGTGGTAATTATTTATAATCACCTGGTTTTGGACAACCGAAAAGTTAATGCCAAAATATCGTCGTACATAAAGCCTTCTTGGTAATAAAAGCGTGCGGAGCCGCGGGCGCACAACGACTATTTAAATAATTGTATGTATTATTGATTTATTAATTTGTTTCACGTAAGACTCAGTATAGTTATATTATGTTTTCACAATATAAAAGTTCCCGTGTTACATCATAAAACAAAATCAACAAGGCGATAAGGGCAGTTTCACACAGCGTCATATTTCACAAAGTGCCCTAAGTTCGGCAGTTAGCTCGCACGGTTATGGCGCTGTTAACACGTGTTCTCGCTTCATATTGTATGGGTCTCGTAACTAAATCATCGGGGTACTGAAAAAAATACGTCAAGAAAAAACCTTGATGGTTCCGTTTGAAAAATTTGTCAAAACTGATCGATATTAGTGCGAATTAACCATTTAACCGACTTCAAAAAAGCAGTTTCTTTATTTCCCTAGTAGGTTTGTACGTCCATGATTTTTTCAGAAACCATACATACGATCGAGTTTTATGATTTGTTTTACTGCGGTCTATGCACATATGGGGAGGTTTTACTTGTAGTATATAGACTGTTTACAGAGTTAAATATAAGAATTGTGCTTATAATTATTATTTAATGAAGTCTCTTTATTTCATTATTGTGTTTGTTCACAAATGTATATGTTATTTAAAAACGTGGTTAAAATGATATGAAGCCATGACAGGCGTAACAAACGGTGGGTACAGTCATGAAGATGCGTGTGATTTGATATAACTATCAACTGCGACTGTACTTAGTGAAATAATTAATGATGAATGCTAAATAATAACCAGTTCATGATTAGTTTAATGATAATATAATGAAGCCGATTTCTTTTTTTTTTATTACTTTTTATTTAAGTACATCAAGTAGAACTTTCTGATATAGGTACTCTTAATTGAAACCAAGGATAGTTAGTGCATTATTTTCAAGACAATTATTTTAATTAGATTGGCTTATAATGCCAGTATATCCTTTCGCTTACACCTTACTAAACAACATAATTATAAATATGTCATGGCCGCGATACAGTCGATCGATACGAAAACATTTAACTGCACAATGATCAATTAGGATCGCATGTAATTTATCAAATATACCTATTTATTGTATATTCTACATTTTCGATTGCATAGGATTTTAAATGTACACATAATAACACATATGGAACTCACGTCAATACACTCTGTTAAGATATTTTAAACTAGAGATGCCACGAATAGTGACTTTTCCGATTACTGAATGTTCGTCCACGCTCTTGGGCGAAGCGCCGAATATTCGGCTCGGGTGACAGGGTACGACCTATCTCATTGCAGTGCATGCGGTAGCGGTGCGGGAGGCGTATTTATTTCATTTCCAATTAATTTGAGGAAATCGCTACAGAAAGTATGGAAAAAGTTGAAGATATAAATAGAAAAGCACTATTAAAAATATATAATAGTTATTATAGTTATATATGTATAATAGTTTTAATATAATGAATATTGTCTTTTTTAGTCCACTGTAGGTTGGTACATTACGCATCACAAAGGCACAAGTACAAAGTAAATAAGTTCTTGACAAAATTTTCATAAGAGAGCGGGTAAAGCGTCGCCCCGGGCGACAGCGGGCCTCCACTTGTGATCACTTTGTAGCATTAAACGGGCCTTTATCGAAACCAGGGATACAACGGCTCGTACTGGACATGAACATGAACTATGTAGTTTATCGACCAAGAACGTAACTTGATAGTTTATAAATTTGTGTTAAATACAAACCTTGAACATAAAATTTTGTGAATGAAGTACTAAATGGAAAGTACACCTTTAGGAATTTTCTAGTATTTCCTGACCGTTAAGTTGAAGATATAACAAAACTAAAATCAATTATACTTTATTGAATTTATTGTCATAAGGAAACATTACCGATGTTAGAGCTACAACCGGTTAGGAAAAAACTCTGTGATAAGATTATTTCGCAAATTAAATCACCGTGTTGAAATTAATTTTTCTTACTTACAGTCATTGCAACTGTTTTGACGTGAAAGCGCCTTGATTGTTCAGTAAATTCAGTTATATCGATGGATTTTCTGACCGAAATAAGTTCACTTTAAAATGAACTTTACAAACCATAACATTTAACTTCTTTATATAATATTCATACGATAATTCCAATTCCATTATAAATCTAAACATAATTTCATTATCAGACATGAAAATAGATTTTTAAAAGAAAACTCTATTTAGAAGAGCCAGAGTATTGGTAGATATCATATTTTTTTTTATTTGATAAATAAACTAAATCGAAGGACCTCAATATATTATTAAATCAAAATTTGAGCAACGTCAAGTTACGTACTCAAGTTCGGAGCGTTTGTGAAGACGTCGCCATGAATAAGTGTAGTGGACTGTGAACGCGACTTGACAGTATCATATCTCGAGAAGGTCCTGTTTTGTGCCGACGAGTGGACGCCAAATGAAAATTTATTGGACATTTTTCATTTATCTCAAAGCTTTTTGTATCTTGTGGATATTTGGTAAAAAGATAATCGGTGTTTGTTTTGTTGTTTGAATGTTTTTTTGAAATATTTTTAAATAAATAATTTATTGTCTGGATATAGAATAATATTCATAGTCAAATAGATAAAATACTGTTTGTGTATTTTTAGAACTTTAATTGAATTATAATTTATTAGTGACATGTTATAAATACTAATTAATAAATAAAACAACAATGAGACCTTCATATGAAAATGAATATGACTTTATAATTTTATTACTTAGGAGTATAATCAGCATCGTAAAGAAAACATACTTCTAGGGTTTGTGGAATTTATCAATTCCAAATTGTTGTTTCAAGATTCTGTTTACTCGTTGACGATGACACACAAGATACACAATAAATATTTTAAAAAATACGTTATTTAGAAAAATTACTATAAGCAAATAAATAAGTACGCACGCCCGAAAAATGTTGCTTTACCCTTTTTGATATTTAATATCGACTACAGCGCCACCTATCGGGTCTGCATTTAGTGATTTACTTTTTGACAAAAAACGCAACAAATATTTTGTAAACGAATGAATCATTTTGGTCTACAAAAAATATTTTTTTAATAACGACTTCAGCTCGAACCTGCCGGCACCTAACATCTCACCTGACCTGTCGGGTCCTAACAAATCTATAAACCATAGTCTCGACAAAACAAATATTTTATATGAATATGAGCTCAATCGTTCAAGTTTTTCAGAAGTTACACGATCACAAACAGACTAAGATAAGATTAGAATATATTTACACAATTCTAATTAACAATTAAACAAATTACATAATAAACGTGAAGACATGTTAAATCGTAACATAAGATTTCAATTATAATAATGGTAAAATTATAATTCAATGGGAAAAAATGATATATTCCTATATAACCCGTCGTGAAATTATGGAGCATGTCTAAAATTTCTCTACAAAGAAATGTAATGCTTGCCCAAATAAAATTGCTAAAACGTGGACGATTTCCGGCAGCGCACGTATGAGGACGATTTCCGAAATGTGTTTACAGTGAGGGCAGCGCTGGACGAACGCGACATATTTCATCATTGCGAAGAAATAGCTCCGACTTCATAAAAACGGAATGGCTTGAAACTGGTACAAGCGAGCACAAAATACGTTTGAATTATATTATATATCCTGGTTCTGATGCGAATACATAAAATTTGTTAACTAGTTGGTTTATACTACCTTCTATATATATATTATAAAACTCAACATCACTCTGTCTGTCTGTCCGTTTATGTTCTTTTCATACGTAACTACTTATCCGATATACATAGGTTTTTTAAAATACACAGTAATGTTATCTGGCCAGGATAAAGGATATATTTTATTACATAAAGTAATGTACGAAATAAGCAGTAATGATATTGGTGAATCAATTTGAAAAAAGGCGCCGCTTAAACGGCTTACGCTGAGTAAACCATGAAGAGATATATCAAATGAATGTACAACATAATTGTATATCTAAAAAGACCCACAAAAAAAGTCAGTGATGGAATATGTCTATCTTCTAAGGATCGTCCATAACAAACATTTTTGTTTTTAAAGGTAAGAGCGAGGGCAGTAAGATTCGCGCGTGCACTCTACCGATGGCTTGATGTAACCCACGCGGAGCCGCGAGTCACAGCTAGTTAAATTGACAAAGATTTCAAAAAAATGTACTATGTTTATTTAATATAAACCTCTCTAACATTTATATTAGCGAATATATCAAGCAGACGGGTTCGGGCGGCGCTTACCCTTACATCCGGTCACTATATAATAAAGTTATTCTCCTTCTTTCGATAAACTTCAGTTTGTCCGGCGATAAATTACCCGGTCACATTCGCGGAAGTTGTCCGGGATCGCCAAATATTGGCTTAACTTTGAAGAATGGGACAAAACGTTGTTCCGGGACTTCTGTAACACAAATAATGTATTTTGGAAACATTACAAAACGATAACTTACAGTTAGTTATATTTCATGTTACCAACATTCCTACTATTATTCATTTTCCGTATTCGTCCACGTTATAATGTTCAATTGTTTCGAAATATACCTACATTTCTTAGAGTTAGTTACAATTGAAATTGGACATTTTGAATATGGATAAGTGGGTGTCGTAGAAACTAAGCTAGTAGTTACACAGACCTACAAAATGTAGAAAGAACAAATAATTTAATTGTAAGTACATATTTCAATTTAAAAATGACATTTAGTGTCTGTTATGAGAAACTCTATATACAGTTTTTAAAAATCAATTCCTAGCACTTTTAATATAAAGTATAATAAGCTGTAACAATATATATAGAAAACATAGGTACATTAGAATCTATATTTTTATGGTATTTAGTGTTACTGCTTTATTTGCTCAGTACCTACTAAGCAGAAATGTATTATCAAGTTGATATAACACTCTTAAAATTATTAAAAACATGTCATTCTAAGCCGTGAACTATTTTATAACACTATGCAACTAATCTTAATATACTTATGTTTGTATTTTTTTTCCGGACATATAGAAAATGTCCGTTAAGTTCTTTGTGACCGAATCGAACTCACGACTTTTAGTTAACTTTGAGGCAATCATCTTGACCATGATTACTAAACCAGCGTGGCAGATATTGGCTTTGCTTTAAACGAAAGTATTAAAAAGTTTTTTCTTTCTATAAATAATAGATCCAGTCTACACATTTCTGTCTACAATGTTTGAGTGAGATATCTCTGTAGCTGATGGCGCGGCACTAATGTTGTATGAATGAAATTTACTGTCAATATCTGGGCCCGCATGCGGCTTTGTGACGCAAACTGTCCTCTTTTATATCCCCATTATTTCTGTTTCTATTATTCCCTTTGCATTTTTCAGTGTATTTATTTGAGAATTAATATTGTTTTTATCTTTTTACCGCATAATAGTATTAATTTATTTAGTATTATATCATATAAGATGAGGCTGAACAAAATTCATTTTAAACGTGGGCTATAATTTTGATTCTATGTCAGCCGGTGGGCCACCTAGTGATTATTTTTGATAACAGTCATGGTAGAATCAGATGTAAATAGAAGACGACTTAATTAATTAATTAAAAAGGTAAACTTATAAGATTTACAAAACATTATGGAACCTTCGATGTCGGTTCTGCCAGAATGTTGTGGTACCCACCCACATGCCAGACAATAATTTTATACTTATTGGTAAAAGATATCCTTTGATTATCATTTCCTTAAATTGAGACAATATCTTTTAATTTACTATAACCTACATCTTTCAGTATATTCAATGTAACCACAACTGATTCTTAAATAATGTTCTACAAAACCTCACGCAGTAATAAGCACCCCTATAATTTGTACGGGATTATCGCGAGACGGCGAGACTACAATCCCAGCGATTAGTCACAAGTATCGCGAGATTCAGTCGGCGACGGAACGAAGGCTTATCTTCCTACGCTAGGGTGGGGCGAACTTCCATTGAATACTGATTGCCTGGTACCACGATTTTGTATTCAGGTAAAGGTGTAGTATTATTACGATTGTCTATTAATATCACTATGCTGGGATTATAAATTTAACTTTATCATTATGTAGGTATATTTAATATGAAAGCTTTTGTTTAGGCAGATTAAAAAAAAGCAACCTATCGAATATTTTTCTTGTTTTAAACTCTTCGGTCAATGTTACTTTGATGAAAGGAAAACAGTATTTTTATTTTCTATAATTGTTTATTTTTATTGTATTGCCAATACATTCATGTAGCGTGTATGTATCTTCCTGTTCCTGTTCCGCTTCTTAGGATTGTAACTTGAAGTTATATAACCTACAACCTTCCTGAATAAATTGGCTATAAAATGGATAAATACATTTTCAAATCTGACTAGTTAGTAGTTCGAGAGATTAACGCTTCCTACAAACAATGTTGAGTTTGAGAATGTTTTTATAATGAAAGGGCAGGACACTGTTTGCCGGCCCAGCTAGTAATCTATTTAATACTCGTATGGTTAGAATATATATGTAAAAAGTTTTAAATATTGTCACTATTGTATGTACACAAATTATATTTTTGTAATATTAATTAATTATAATTACACTTTATATAAAAGTGTTAATTTTTTATTGTTGAATAGCATACCAAATTATTTAATAAAACGTAATATGAAATTTAGGTGTTGCAGGGCATGGTAACTACATGTACAATAATTATTATTAAACCTACGGCGCGGCGTGGTGCGGCGGTATGGCGTCGAGCGCAGAGGTTGCGGTCCAAATTATATGCGGCTTTCGCATGCTCGACCGATCTGGGTCCGAGACTACAATGTATCGCGGCACTGCACCGCCTGGATTCTATACGCGCTGCAAAAATAATATGTTATATTAATATAAAATGTCATAACATTTGTTATTTATTAAAATCGGGGTCCTCTTAAAGATTTCCTTTGATGCTAAACAATAGGATAGTGTCTTATATGGTTAAGACCAACTGTGCCCCGCGGTTTGACCCGCGTATAATTTAAAAAAAATCGCTGATTGGTGATTTATAATACTTCAGTATAGACAATATTTTTATCGGGCGGCTAGGGTTATGCGTCGCAACTCATACGGCTCGTTCGCGTTACTACACCTATAGTGATTGACCCGAGCCGAGTGTTGAATTATTTTAATTTTACATTGTCTCCTAAATTATTCGTCTAACTATTACGCCAGCGCACGTGGATAAAGCAGTTAAGGTGCGATATTTCTTCCGACTTACTTAACAAAAATCAATACTTAAGGCTAGCTGAGAGGTGTAGCCTAATGCTAAATGACCTCATGAATCTGGCTATCATAAGCAAAAAGATGTTTTCCAATCCAACTGGTAGTTTCAGAGATTAGCGTGTTTAAACAAACAAAAAACTTTTATAATATATTAGGTCTTTACCTATGAAATTTCCATTTTGTATGAACAAATTTAAACGATGTTTTTTCATGTATTTTTTATTTGTATTAATCGAAGTAATCACCCATGCAATCAATGCATCTTTGCCAGCGTAGTGGCAGTTTATTGATGCCCTTCTTAAAGAAATCAGCTGGACGGGAGGCAACAAATTCTTCAAAAGCATTTTGTACTGCCTCTCGGGTAATGATTTTTTTTCCCGCCAAGGAGTTATCCAAATTCTGGAAAAAGTAGTAGTCTGTAGGCGCAAGGTCTGGTGAGTAGGGCGGATGACAGAGAACTTCCAACCCCAGTTCTTGCAACTTGGAGACCGTTTATTGTGCAGTATGAGGTCGCGAGTTGTCGTGCAGGAGCAGCGGAGACGAGCGATTGACCAATGCTGGTTGGAGATGTGCCAGCTTCTCCATTATCTTGTTCAGTTCTTCACAGTTCACATCTGCAGTAATGCTCACCCCGTTTGTTAAGAAGCTGTGATGAATCACACCGGCGCTAGACCACCAAACAGTGTCCATCACTTTTCTAGGGGTAAGTTTTCGTTTAGGGCATTGTTTAGGTGCTGAACCAGGATTCAACCAACTTGCTGAGCGCTTGCGGTTATTAAACAGAATCCATTTTTCATCGCTGGTAACAATGTGGTTCAAAATTCCTTCATTTGTGTGTCTGATAAGCAGTGCAAGGCACTTCTCGACGCGTACTTCGCGCTGGCGATCATTGAGTTCGTGGGGCACCCATTTGTCAAGCTTTTGTACCTTGCCAATTTGACGCAAATGGACCAATATTGTTTTGACGCTAACGTCGAAAACTGCTGCTAATTCAGCCGTAGATTGTGTATCATCAGCTTCCACAATCGCCTTTAATTCGTCATTGTTGACCAAAGTCTTCGGACGACCGCGAGGTTCATTTTTCAGGTCGAAATTCCCAGAACGGAAGCGAGCAAACCAATAACAGGTGGTGCGTTGGTTTCTAGTGTTAGCTCCGTAAACGTCGTTGATGTTGCGTGCCGCTTGTGCCGCGTTACTGCCACGACGGTACTCATATTCCATAATTACTCGAATTTTTAACGTATCCATGATGACAAAAAAGATTGAAATGCGATGAAAATGTAACACTAATCAATAAACAAATGACTACTTTTGGAAAAAGAATTCCATGTTTTTAAAATAAAATTAATTTGAAATTAGAATTCTTAGCCAAACAAAAATTATTTTGATTTGCAATAGCCAGTACTGCAGAACGGCAATTTCATAGGTAAAGACCTATTATATAGATTATTAAGTATAATATTTAATATCTAAAATAAAATTATGATATCTTATTTTATATCAAATATGATTTAGTATATGACTTTATATGTATTCAAGAAAAAAAAAACATTTTACAACACTGAATATTAAAAAAAAACAATACAGAACGATTATACTAATACGTATAATAATTCCAACTTTAGCACAAAGAGGACTTGGAAAAAAAATCTAAATACAAAATTTCATCCAAATCGTTAGTGTTAGATATATATAATTACTATAATATTACATAGTTATTTTTATTACATAAGCATATATACATTAAATACAAATGGTTTTTTTTTTTCAATTAATTTTGTGGCGTAACAATTATGAAATTTACTTACATATGATAAGCTAATAGACACCGGTACATATTTCCGTATGCTAATGCCGTGTCCAAGATTCCAGGGCTCGTGTTCGGGACGTCGCGACGGTCACCGCAGCGGCAACGATCGGAGACATGCGAAGTGCGGTACGGTGGCTGCGGCCGAGCGCGTATACGAATTAATTGCGGCTCAGGTCTGAGGTGGGCCGTAATTACCAAACCTGCGGACGATGTTGATGTATTAATAACATTCTATATCGTTATATAATCTATCTAGCTATAATACTATTAAGTGAGAAATTCTTATATACAAGCTGTGTGCCACGTTTCATCTGTGTTAAATTTATTAGATGAACTCTCCAACTGGCCATCACCAACGGACCCGTCTAGCTTATCGTTTTCCCACTTCCCATATTTGTCTAAAGCTTACCAGATTGCTTGACATGGTTACTGCTCCGCTCCTTGCGGTCGTAGCGTGAAATTATATAGCTTAAAACCTTTCTCAATAAATAGATTAAAATATTCAAAAAATAATAAGTAATTCAAATCTGACTGGTAGCTTCAGAGATTAGAGTGTTTAAACAAACAATCAATTGAGCTTTATTTGATTAGATGTACATAACGTTTCTAGAAAACGTCTCTAACGATCTTGATAATATTTTGTATTATATATAATGATTTACTTTACAATATTAGTTACATAGATGTTTTTTTTTCAGACACCGAGCATATAGTTTGTTCTCCGAAATATTATGTTATTATTTAATAAAAAATGTGTCTCTGTAAATAAACAAACAAATATAATTTCTTAAAATATAAAGTTATTAATGAAGTCACTTAATACAAAAAAATACATAGTTCATTTTTATAAGGAACTAATTTTTATTCCCTTTGATATAGTAGTACTGTTATATTGATACAATAGGTATTTGATGTTTTTCCAATACTAAAACGTGTTCAATGTACAACATCTAAATAATGAACTATTAAAAAAAATTGTTAATTAAATGAAAATAATGTTTAAAATATATTATATAAATTAGAAATCTCCATAAATTAATAACATAAATCAACAATTAATACCTTAATTGTTTTCAGAACAAACTACGTGCCCCTAAAATACCAATTAACCATGTCTCACACGTTGCGAACAAAAGATACACCGTCCCTAATGAATTCGTAATCTCGGTAATCTGTTCAATGAGAAATGGCGTTTTCCAAATAGCCGAGTGTCCCGGCAAACAAATTAAGGCTTGCCCAAAAATGAATTTATCACGTAGCATTGGACGGCCACCCGGCGAACCTAACTATCCATATGTACTGTTGTTTGGACAATTTTAAACGGGTAAATAAAGGCATTTAACAATCAACGGGTGACTGTTTCTACATTTCACAACTGCTATGCTATCAAGGTGAGCAAAATAATTAATTTATTCACCTATCAATAACTTGTACATGACATCACCTTAATCTAATTCCAAAATTGTTAATATAAATATATATGTTAATTATTTTATTAAATAATCATAAAACGCAAAAAATACAATATATTCAGTGTACTTACCTATAAAAATACAATACTTTTATAGTAAAAGGAGTAACCAATTATATGAGAGTCATTGTGTTTTAGAAGGTAGTAAGTACTATTATTGAGTTAAGATGTCGTAGGTTGGATCCTCGCTCTTGATTGACTTTTTTGTGTATTGAATATCTGTTGTTTAGTTACCTTAACACAAGCTTTGCTTAGCTTTGAATTATATGGCCGTGTGTGGAATTGGGTCACGTATAAAAATGTAAAAAATAAATATATTTCAGTTTCTTCTTCCTTTTTTTAATGGCAACGAGTGTTTATACAAAATTATACCAGTGTCATAATACCAATAACATAATACCAATACCACATATTATTATTGTAATATTCAGAGATCAAACAAGTAAAACAACGCTTTAGCAGGATCGTGGTTCTCTTGTTAAATATGTCCAGGAAGATTTTGTGGCATCCTACAATTCATGCTTATAGTTATTATTTACAATTGACTTTACTTGTACATCGAAATTACGTAATACAAGACCAAATAAAACAAGTTAATGAATTAAAATAAAAACCACAACATGACATATCAAGATCCCGCCAAAAATTCCATTTTTCAACTTATTCGTTTTTAATTAACATTTAGATAATTATTGTGAAATTGAATATTGTTTCGGAACGAAACGTCAACGCCGTGTAGTTACACCTGTACTAACGTAACTCCATTAGAAAAAGGTTTCGGACGCGCAAGGCCGTTAAATAGTTCGAGTTCAAATAAAGTTTTATATAAGCTATATTTTTTTTTCACTAATACGTACACTAATAAGAAGCGTGCCACCGCAAACACCACTATAAATAGTTATAGTCTTATCATGGTCCTTATATGATCCGTAGACACACATTTGCGTCATTAGCTTTTTCTGTAAATTCATAATAATAATGCCCGAGACACATTCTCCAGGTAATGGTATTAAAACTAACATATATTAAATATTTCAACATCCAAACTTCCTTTTTAATATGAAATATATTAATATTTCATAAAGTGTAATTAAAAATATATTTAAATCATGTACGGAGAGTCAAATATGAACATTGCATTATATTAATTATTAATAAGTATAAATTTACAAGTCTGGACTATAAACACCAAATGTTGCACATTCACTGGGTTTCGAAGCCCAAATATTTTAATTTAAACTGAGTCCGGTAAGACTGTCCAACGGCACAGATGGCGCTCCAGTGATTAATATGCAGGATGGACAGTGTCCGAGCACGCCCGGACGGAACTTTTGCTCGTTTGCCTTCATTTTAATTCCTACGTTGAACTTGAATTTTGATATTAGATTGAGATAAATGTTATTTTAGATTTAAATATTCTCAAAATCACTTTTTGAAGCAAAAATTAAAAAAAAAAACTAGCAACCAGCCGCGACTACATTTGCGTTAAAATGTAATAAGAAAAAAATATAGCCTATGTTACTAAGAAATAATGCTTTCAAGATAAGATATATGTATGAACTCAAGATGTTACATAGGATTAATAAAAAATATAACAAAAAATTAAAAATTAAAAAAAAAATATATTTTGTCCGATTCGATGTACGCAAGTTCGAACCAGGGACATGTACCAAATAATTTCTTGGAAATCACGTACATTGACTAATTCAAATTAGTAACACTATCCGGCTGACGGTGAAGAAAAACATCGTGAGGTAACCTGAATGCTTGAGAATTGTTCTTGTATTCCCATTGTATGTGGGAAAATATAGAACTGTTGATCTCTTGGTCTTTGTAATCGCCAATAAGAGACAAGGTTGGTCTCTTGCCAGTCCTGTGTTTATTGCCAATTCAAAAAATAGATAATAACTACCAATAACTAATAGTGATATCTATTATATGTAGTATGAAAATATGAGGAAAGGATACGTCAGATATATATTACATATTTGTGACTATCGTGTAATCTAAAGTTATAATACGAATTAATAATAAATATTTAAATCCCTATAAACGTCGTTTCTTACCTGCTACGTTATTTATTCAACTTTATATTGTTGTAGCTAAACTTCGATACTGTGTCATTTAAATAAGGTAATTAGAAATAGCCACGTGCTGTTAACTGCGATCTCAACGTTGCAATTTAGTTGCAGATACCAGATATAAGGATTCCTATGGAACTTACGTATTAGAGTATATTTTATACCGTTATCGTATATTGTTATAATTTTAATAGTATCTGAAAACGAAGTTAGTTTAAATTACGACCTATCTATTCTAATTCCCCTCGCCGCGTTTCGCTGTCTCTCTGAACGCGATATTTGTTTTTATCGAAGCACGGATAAGTACAGTGTACTTGATGGTCATCACAGTGCAATCCATTAACATCGGCGACTACCGTGGGATTTCATGCCAGTCTGCTTAAAAGTCTCTTCACGTTGTTTGAAGAACTTAAAAACTACTGAAGGGATTTCCATACGATTTTTATAAATGGACAGAGTGATTCATACGGAAGGTTTAGGTGTGTAATTCATGATTGCTAACGTGATTGTTGAAAAAATCATAGTGATTGCGAGCATTACAGGCGTGCGCCACGTAATCCTTAATCTATAATCCGTAATCTCAGGTTAAGTTGTTAGTAGAGTATAATTGTGGTCGTTCTGATCTGACTATGGTTAGAGATTAGTACAACAAACTAAATAAAATTAAACCATTGCCAATGCACAGTGTGTTCGAATAGTCATTTTGCATAAGCAATTCGCCGTGTACTAGGAGGAGGATGACATTCAGTATGGGTTAATGGAGTGCTTAATGTACTGAAATTAGTACAATAACCATTTCAGATAAGTTATGATAAAAAAAATACAAATACAGTCAAACCTGGATAAGCGAGAGTTCAAGGGAGCGCAATCTCATTCTCGCTTATAGAGGTTTCTCACTAACCCGAGTTTCTCGCTAATGCAGGTATATGGGTAGCGTTTCTCTCTTACAGAGGTACGCAGCAATAACCAAGTCACAGCAACTTTATAAGAGTAGGTATCAAGATGCTTACGAAAACAAAACAAAAATTCATGCACTATGTAATTTTATTTTATTTAGAACTTATTTACACTTAAAAAAATCCGTCAATTTCGTTTGGGTTTCAGTTTTTGTATTTTGAATGGTTTTTTCTAATTAATAAATTTTGTCGAATGCTTCTTGATCAACAACCGCCGCGTGTTCAAAGTACTGATGGACCGTCTCTAACGCATTTAAAGCTAGCTTCATTGGAATGATCTTTATTTCTGTTTCCGGAATCTGTGCCTCGTCTTCACTAAGTCATAAAATAGCAGATGTTAAATTTGTAATTTGTTTTCTCATTTGTTCCTCCTAAATAATATACATAAAATAAGGTGTGTGTGCGATTCACACACGATAGAAGTGAAACTTCATTTTAAAAGATATTTTATTTAAACATTGTGCAATATACATACACACCGACATTTGCTCTCTCGCTCTGGCTCACACAAAGAGGAGAGACCGATAATGTGCGTAAAAACGTTTAACGTTTAACGCGTTGGAAGTCGCATAAGAAGTTTCACTTCAATAAAGCTCGACTGTCACTTTCTAAGTAGCAGTCTCACTTACGGAGGTCCATGAGGGAAAAACGACTCTCTCTTACAAAGGTTTCTGTTTCCTGGCTATTACTCTCACTTATAGAGTTGTCAAACTTATCCAGTTCTCACTTACCCAGGTTTGACTGTATATGAACACCCACCATAGTCCAAGGTTTACCACGTTTAGGTGTATCGCGTTCTGGGATCAGTCAGGCTAGTAGCCATCCAGTATCCATGCGGGCTGATATGGATCTGCACCCGGCTGGGTGGTGACTACAATACACATGGTGAAAACCCTATCAAAGTGATTCCTTTCCGTTTCTCTTCTGACAAACTTGCAGGCTGGTATGATAGCGACGCTTGGTGGACACATGGTGTTTTTAGACTGTACTGTGCTCACTGTGAGGCACTACCGTCACTGTTTTTTATACTACAAAGGCGGTAAACAAGCATAGGGCCCGCCTGATGGTAAGCGGCTACGGTCTATGGCTTACACTTGAATCCCCCTACCTCAAGGAGCTCTGGAAACCCTACTCACCGCAGGAATACAACACAAGGTTATTTGGCTGCGATCTTCTGTATCGTATGAACTGATCTTCAGTCGTGCTGCCCCAAGTAGAGAAAAATCTCCAAAGAAATGTATTTGTGTCCTACCTCTCTTTGGACCCTCCCTTCCCCAAGGAGCTCTGAAAAAACCTACTCACCGCAGGAACACAACACTTAGTCATTTGGCTGCGATCTTCTGTAGAGTGGAGGTATTCCACCAGTCAGGCTGCCCCAAGTATAGAGAAATCTCCAAAGAAATTTCTCTGATCCCTCCCTCTCTAAACTCTCGCCAACTTTGCTATGCCACTAGAAAAAACTTTTTATTAGTAATAATAATAATATTTTTCCCAATAAAAACTATAAAGTAAAAAAGCTAATTACATTTCAACAATTTCTTCCGGTTATCTAATGATATATTGTGGAATAAAATGTGAGTTAAGACTCAAGTTTGCACAATAAATAATTGTTTCTAGAGGCGTAATTGCCGTAATTTCATGAATAATTACCGCCACAGAGCAATTAAATAAATTACAGTAGGAATAACGAGCTCCTTCGGGGTTTAGTTTAAAGTTAGGGCACCGGCTGTTGCAGTACGCCGTGCAATAACCCTTTGAATTAACCAGTTCATGCTGAAAATACTATAGTATCATGCAAACATAATGATAACTATGTTACATGAATACTACTATAAAACTAACTAAAGTAACAAGTTTTTAATATGAATGCCATTAAAATAACTGTTTTCTCATTCTTCTCATATGAACCTCTCTTTATTATTTTTAGAATACTTTGTTAGTATTTTAATAAATTAATAATTAATATTATACACTAATTACTATTAGTTATATATCTCCCAGTTTTCTTAACAAAGTAAGTACATACAAAGGTATTGTACTGTACTGAATCGGCATCTTAGTATTTTTATTGCCACTACAGAGAAACGCTTAATCTAGTTAACGACAATAATATACAAAAAATATAAATTATGTCACTTTGTTAGGTTTTCTCGTTAATAAATGCAAACAGAACAATAAAAAAACGCCTTTATAATAGTACGATAATTTTATTTTCTATTTTCATTTTGAAGAGTATAAAATCGATAGTAACACTACATAAACAGCTGTTGTTTGCTCCCTATAGAAATAAAACAAAAAACACGACTAAGTCGGTGGTAGGTACAACCTTTACAGCGTGACAAATTTGCGGCCAGTATACAATCTAAACACGTAACCGCAAATTGCATCAAAAACGGCCAGTCTGAAAATTTCAAAAAAGAATAGCCTCTGTCATACGCGCGATATGGCTCGCTTCCAAATATTGGCTACAAAGGGGGTGAGGGGGCGACGTAGAAGCGGCACCACGTCCCCGCATGGCCAGTTAGTTACGCCGCGAATTATAGGGGCCATTACGATTCATTAAGGCCAGTTAGGCTTAAACCGGTGTTTACTCACGCACACACACGAACCGACATATATGAGTCGAAATCTGCAACAGTTGGTATTGTTTCGAACGCGCGAGAGAGAGATAGAGAAACATAAAGGGTTCCATTTTAAGATTTTAAGGTACAGAATTGGGTGTAATTAGTGGCGGTCATAACGAGTCTTGGGTAATGAAGCATATTTTTTTTAATTTCATACAGGCCAGAGAAGAATTAATTTAATCTTAGTTCGTAATCCTGTAGCTACGCTTGCTACAGTCGTAGGCTAGTACTACGATTGTAGTCGATGCAAACGAAGAACTTACATATTATAAAAGTTTTGATTAATAATAGCAAATATAATTTATATATGTATGTATAATTATTTTATTTGGTTACGTTAATAATTCATATAATATATTTTTTATGCACTAGGTTTTTAAAACGGGCCAAATAGCATTAAATATTTTAAATATAATAAAGTTACGAAAAACGGAAAGGGTATGCCAACAAATAATTTTATTGATGCATGAATAGTTTACCTAAGTCTCTAAATGATATGTAATGTTGTTTCAACGACAGCGACTTCCTACACTCCCAATGTTTTTTGTTATTTTATTATATTTCTGTTATTTAATACTTTTAGTCCGTTTTTAAAAAGTGGTACATTAAAAAGGATTCTTTATTTTAATTATTATTTGCTGGTTCTTTAGTCTAGCGTGTGTGAAATTTTGCAAACGATTTGAAACATCTCCATGAGGTTATATAAGTGACATGTTACCCGTTAGCTTAAAATCGATTGTAAAATTCGTACTGAACACTCAAACATACAAACAGGCATACAAGAAAGTGAGTTATTATTTCATTGTCATCCAATCCTGTGCTATGTTCAAAATTTTAAATGTCTTGCTCACCAAGAAATTAGCAGTAAATCAGTTACAAAATTCCACCAGAACAGACGTACAAGTAAGCGAGTTAACAAAAATATGGTAAAAATGAATAAGGTTGAAAAAGATGTGGTATGAAATATATAATAAATACATTTACTACAACTAAACAAACAATATTTTAATCAAAAAGCTTTTCAATCGACTCGTAATGATCGGGCATTTCAAGTAGGTTCGATCACTAGATACCAGTATATTATGTCATGGAAGTACATAATATGATACTTGTATTTTATTTAGGCATTCAGTATCAAACAGTAAGCCCGTATGTAAATATCAGCCATAACGTAGTTCATAGCTGGAGGCTTGCCAGTATTGACACTATCGGTTATCGGAACCCAAGCTCGGCTTTACGTACTCAACTGTTAGTGTATAGCATAGAGAAATTGTACTTTAGTAAACTGATGCTTAATATAGAGTTACTAAAATCAAAGTTCACATGTCCTAATTTAAATAAACTGTTACCTCAACTTAGTAATTGTAAAATGGTTTTTGAATTTGCAGACTAGAAGGACAAGAACGAGTTTCAAATTTATATTTAGGCAATTGCAATTATTTTCGAATAGTAGATAATATGTTTATTTTCAACTTTGCTAGGTAGCATTGATTTTTCTGATTCAGCAACTAAATAGATGTCTAGTTTATTGCAATAAAATTCGATGTTTTGACAAAAAAAAAACTGAATGCAGCAAGCATACGTATTGTGTGATTATCGGGAATATTATTTCACATCCATTGAGCTTTAGGCTGAAAAAATGATAGTAAATATTCAAGAAGTGGAAATAATAAAGGGCTGTTGAATAAATGGTACGTTTAACGTTACCCGATTTGATCTTATTAATGCCAGAGACACGAATGGGGTTTTCAACAATCGTGTAAAATTAATTTCCATTTTACTTACCTCATCACAATTTTTAATGCTGTCGTTATATTTTTATTATTGTGCAACTTCATAATACCTTATAATAATTATAATAATTTCACTTTACCACATTTTTTTTATCTATTTTAAAGTCACTTGTCACATGTCTCTTTCATAATCAAATCAAGATATTTAAAATTGATTGCAAAATTTCATACACCCAAGGCTAAATAACAGAAAATATTTATTAAAATAAATAGCATTTTGTGTAATATATTACGTTTTTAAAGTGAACTAAGAAGTATTAAATAATTTTAAAATATAACGTCTGCATCATTAAAAACGCGAACATCCCGTCTCTGCAGCCTAATCAGAGCATCCAGGAGGTACTAAATTTTGGTTTGTCGCGTTTGGGTTAGTAAGTGTATGCAGCTGCCAAGAGCCTAGAGGATCGCAGCCCGTCATGACAGCGACGAGCAGCCATTGCATGATAATCTCTCCGTGTTTGTTTTTGAATTGTACTGTGCTTACCATCAGACATAGTACCTTCACTTTGCGATGCTACTATAAAGAACATAGACACCAATATTACTGTATTAAAACAATAATGTATTAGATAAATAAATCTTAAGGATTTAATAAAAATTTAAAACACCCGTCGATGACGCCATAATCCGATCACAGCAAAGTCAAATTGACCGCTTAGCGTTGGTCGGCACATACAAACGTAGTCATTGATACCCAAAATCACTCTTATACACAAGGCAATAAGGGCAATAATACGTTTAGAAATAAAGTTGTAAAAGTCGCGTCTGCCAATTTGTATCTCCCTGCATGTCCCAGGTAAATAACCGACGCGTATCGTTTACCGATGCTTTTGACAGGCGGTACTTTAGAGCAAATATCTGAATACTTGTGTGAAACGTTTTTATGATATTGGTACCTATGCTATAAGACTATAACTGGCCATTTGATTAATCGCGTTAATTTTCTGTTTGATTAATAAAGCTATAGTTTGTTTTCTCTCTCTCTTGCCGTTTAATGAACTTATGTAATGAGAAAAATTATACAAAGTATAATTTACTTCAAATTTCGGTTTGGTATCTAAAGCTAAAAGTTCTATGTCTCTGTCTGGCTATACAAACCTAATGATTAATACCAAATTAACAATTAATCTTAAATATTTATTTAAAATTACTATTTTATAATCGAAAAGAATTTAACAAAAAGTATATCTTTATTATTTCAGTTACCACACATAGTAGGACATACAAACATTATTTAATTAAAGCACGACCAAGTGGTGACTCTATGACTGAGGGTAAGCACAGTGAAATTCAAAAACGATGGCGACCATTGAGTATAATCGACATCCCATCCCCGACCGTCACTGTCATGCCCATTGCTGGATATACACTAGCTGATTCCGAGACGCGATAAAACATAAGAGAGTCACTCTGACGGATTTATACTCCTGTGCATGGTGATCGTGACCCACCTACAGATCCAGGAACACAATAAGTCTAAGCGTGCCACTCTAGCGAATTTTACACCTGGTGTATAGTGATCGCAATCCAGTCACACACAATTGTCATGTCCTACCACCCAGTAAATAAAAAACAATTTACAAAATAATAATAACAATTCAGAAAAAGGGTTACGTTTTTTTCATACATTTAACCTATATAAATGTATGGAGTACTCAAACAAATAAATATTAAATTTCTCTTAAACGCGTTTACTGAAATTACCAAAATAACTGATCGCTCCCAACCGTGCACATTTAAAATTATCCCAAGCCATTTATTTTCGAACCCAGACGCATTAACAAAAACCTGTATGGTAGACGAAAGAAGTACGAAAAAAACACATAGTCCCGAGTCTGAACTAAGCCCAGTGGCTATCTAATAACATTTATTACTCGGTCCGTGGTCCCCGGTGTCCACTTCCGTAGCCTGATAAACTGGCGCCATTTTTGCCGCCATATTTATTTATAGGTGTTTGTGAGGCGATAATGTCGATGTGTGAATCGTTCATTACCCGGTGAATTGGCAAGCGGAACGAAACGCTTCATTTATAAGCGAAAATGTGTTTTTGTTATATAATTTGTTTATATGAATAGTTAAATTAAAAATATATCAAAATGTAAATACCGATTAAAGTAGTTCCCTCTTTGCAAAGTTTATAAATAATTCCGATAGTCATTCGCAATGTAATTCAATAACTTGTTCTCATTTCATTTTATTCAACGTATGTTTTATATGCAGTTTGCAAAATATATCTCAAATAACGCACCCTCAATAATAATATCATCCTGTAAGTATCCCACTATTGGGCAAAGACCCCTTTCCGAAGGAAGCTGTGGGCTTAGTCACCAAGTTAGCAAAGAACATTTTGGCAGAGCTGCCCCAAACTTCACCTGGGCTTTTATGCCAATCAATAGATGTCATGGTACCTAATTAGCTGAGTAATGGATAACTTCTACTATGAGGATAAAGTTGTTAACACTCCTCAGGGTCCAGCGCCTTTGCACCATAGGTCCAAAAAGTCTGTTGCCCCCCCCATCCCCGAAAAAAAAAAAATTTTGTTTTTTACAAAATTAAACAACTTTACGTAACAAAAAAAGAAGAATTTATTTATGTCAAAATTCTGGCATATTAATACGTAAGAAAGTCTTCCATTACTGAAGAAATACACTCTACTTCTATGATATAATCAGGTTCATATAATCCGAAGTGGACTATTAATAATATCGATGAGAACGACCAAGTGTTGGGTAGGATTTATTAGTTCGCAACTTTTGTGCCTCGCGTGCAAGCCCGTAACTAATGATTCTGATAGTCATTATATTATTTGCTATTAATATCACATAGAGTTATAAATGCTCCATTGAACTGAATTATCAGTTTTCTTTATTACAGTTACATGAGTTACTGTTCCAATTGTTTATGTATTAAAAAATCTTAATCGTAATTCAAATCAAATATTCATTTGAGCATGGATACATTCATGACTTCACGCCAAGGCTTAGATATTTCCCATTTTTTAATTTTGATAATTAAGTCATAAAATACGACTCTTTTTATTGCTCTACATAGAAGCGTTTCAATATATATACGTTTAAGTTAACAATTGTACTCATATTATATGATTAAAAAAATACTTAAGAAAAGTTAGAAATATTAAGTAATTTTATTCGAATCTGTTTATCATTTGTAAATTTTCTTTTGTGGAGTAATAACACATTCTACGCGATAAACTTTTATGAAACGATATAAAAATTAGTTGAAGTGGCTTTTATTGAGTACTTATGTATTTTCAGAATGACGAGCTACGTTTACGTATCTAATACAAAAGTATACGAAAAAGTAAATTTTCGATTGTAATACCACAGTCTAAAGAGCTACTAAATACTAAGAACTCCTTTGTATGTAGAACTTCAATAACTACGTAACAATGTTTCTATTTACCGCAAAACAGGTCGTGCTATAATTTAGTACAATGTTTGTTTGAAGTGGACAGCAAAATCCCGAGCATAAATCGAGAAGACCCGCGCTCGACCGTTCCTACCGAAATACGGTAAAGCGCCCCCGGGGACTCGCCACACACAAATCATGCTGTCTCTTACTTGAAACGTTACTATGGAGTGAGTAATCTTGTACTTAAGATTATCCTAACATGAAATGTCATATAGAAAATATTTTTTAACCAACAATAATCATTTCCAAAGAATTTTTAAACGTAAATATTATCATAACTAAAAAGTTTCAGCGCTCAGTTCAGTTAGTCAAATTTAGGTAAAGAAATTATTTTGTATACTTTAATTGTTGCATTAGTCGTCAAATTAACTATGTATAGGTAATCGTGGTATATTCCTGCTACGGTAGGTAAATAATATGACAAACTAGTTCTCTGTATCAGTGTTAATACTATTGCTTTCTTCACATTCAACATTCGTGCCGGTTCCAAGAACTTTTCAATTTTAGTTCCAATTAGTACTTAATTAATTTGATCCGTGTAGTCTGATTTATACTGGTCTTGTTTCTACTTGCACACACATTCGCATTACATGTCTTTCTGTAATCCTCCATTTGCAAGTCTTTCCACTTGTGTAAATATACCCGTACCATATTTTCATATTAGAAATTTAATCATATAAATTAGGTATAGCAATGTCTATAAAACACTTACAAGGAAAAAAGAATTAGCTTAACATACTACAGGCCTGGTGTTAAGTTGGGGGGGGGGTATTTAACAATAATTTTGGAGAAATATTTAAATAATTTTACAAAATATTAAAAAACATACTATCACTATATTAATGACCGTAGCTTGGTGGAATCGGCAAGAGTTTCGTTTTCACAGAAACATTATCCGTTGCGGAGATGTGATTCATTCCCGTCGGGCTATCCAGTGGCTCTCGCCACGCATTACCCAGCCCTCGTCTTTGCCACTTTGATTTGTGGACGGTTGGAACACATCTATCGCTCGCGGGTATCTAACCACATTTAATGATGTTCCCTGAAACAAACATTTTATTTTGCTTGGTTATAATTATGTAGAACATTAATTTGATACATCTCGTATGGTTTACTCAGCGTAAGCCAATTAAGCGCCCTAAATACGTCTCTTTTCGAATTGATTCACCATTATGACTACTGTTTATTTCGTATGTTACTTTATCTTACAATATATAGGATGAACAATATATTAGGTCTTTACCTATGAAATTGCCGTTTTGTATGAAAAAATTTAAACGATGTTTTTTCATGTATTTTTTGTTTGTATTAATCGAATTAATCACCCATGCAATCAATGCATCTTTGCCAGCGCAGTGGCAGTTTATTGATGCCCTTCTTAAAGAAATCAGCTGGACGGGAGGCAACAAATTCTTCAAAGGCATTTTGTACTGCCTACTGCAGTACAAAATGCTGCTGTACGGGTATTGAATTTTTTTCCCGCCAAGGAGTTATCCAAATTCTGGAAAAAGTAGTAGTCTGTAGGCGCAAGGTCTGGTGAGTAGGGCGGATGACGGAGAACTTCCAACCCCAGTTCTTGCAACTTGGAGACCGTCTGTTGGGCAGTATGAGGTCGCGCGTTGTCGTGCAGGAGCAGCGGAGACGAGCGATTGACCAATGCTGGTTGGAGATGTGCCAGGTTCTCCATCATTGTGTTCAGTTCTTCACAGTACACATCTGCAGTAATGCTCACCCCGTTTGTTAAGAAGCTGTGATGAATCACACCGGCGCTAGACCACCAAACAGTGACCATCACTTTTCTAGGGGCAAGTTTTCGTTTAGGGCATTGTTTAGGTGCTGAACCAGGATCCAACCAACTTGCTGAGCGCTTGCGGTTATCAAACAGAATCTATTTTTCATCGCAGGTAACAATGCGGTTCAAAATTCCTTCATTTGTGTGTCTGTTGAGCAGTGCAAGGCACGTCTCGACGCATACTTCGCGCTGGCGATCATTGAGTTCGTGGGGCACCCATTTGTCAAGCTTTTTACCTTGCCAATTTGACGCTAATCGACCAATATTGTTTTGACGCTAACGTCGAAATCTGCTGCTAATTCAGCCGTAGATTGTGTATCATCAGCTTCCACAATCGCCTTTAATTCGTCATTGTCGACTATAGTCTTCGGACGACCGCGAGGTTCATTTTTCAGGTCGAAATTCCCAGAACGGAAGCGAGCAAACCAATAACAGGTGGTGCGTTGGTTTGTAGTGTTAGCTCCGTAAACGTCGTTGATGTTGCGTGCCGCTTGTGCCGCGTTACTGCCACGACGGTACTCATATTCCATAATTACTCGAATTTTTAACGTATCCATGATGACAAAAAAGACTTAAATGCGATGAAAATGTAACACTAATCAATAAACAAATGACTACTTTTGGAAAAGAATTCCATGTTTTTAAAATAAAATTAATTTGAAATTAGAATTCTTAGCCAAACAAAAATTATTTTGATTTGAAATGGCCAGTACTGCAGAACGGCAATTTCATAGGTAAAGACCTATTATAGATATACTTTTGCCCTATAACCTGGCCAGATAACATAGCTATGAATAAAATTAAAAAACATGTAAATCGGATAACTGGTATACGCTAGAAAAGAACATAAACGGACAGTCAGACAGAAAGACCTTGACTGTTATAATATGTATAGGTTACTTCTTTACGAATTATCATATATAGTCCTTACCTTATATACCTTATATATAAAAAAATGTACGGGGGTCGAACCCACGGCCTCTGGGCTCGATAGTATAGTTTGTTACAACTGCGTCACGAGGCCTACCAAGTACCAGCTACTGTAGATCAGTCACCCAAAAACTGAAATCTATCCAATGTGCATGCTTTAAGTACTCAAAATAAAAATCTATTATAATATAAGTTTTTGTTTATCGTAATAGTTTTGGCGTAGTGGCCACAATCTCACCTGATGTTAAGTGACGATGTGGCCCAAGATGGTAACACGCTAAACCTAGTGGAAGACTGGCTCTCAAGTGCAGCTGCCGGAACACACCTATTGGTGTTTGGCGACAGATTTTCAACTTGAGGGTGGTAGCTAGCCAGACGGGCATTAGAAAAAGCCCTACCACCATGCTATGGTTTCCTCACGATGTTTTCCTTCACCGAAAGCTCAGGCTCATTGCAGGGATTCGAACTCACGTCATTCGACGCGAAGTCGTACACGCTACCACTGAGCCATCATCGCTTCAATATGTTGTAATTCATGTATGTAGTATAAATAAGTCGTGAAGAAGTGACCTATGCATATTATAAAACACAACGTTTATCTGTCTGTCTGTCCATTTATGTGTTTTTTCGAGCGAATACCACTCATCCGATTTCCATGTTTTATTTATTTTAATTTATAGCTATGTTATCTGGCCAGGTTATAGGATATATATTGTAAGATAAAATAACATACGAAATAAACAAGTGATGATAATGGTGAATCAATTCGAAAAGAGGCGCATTTGGGGTGCTTAAATGGCTTACGCTGAGTAAACTATATGAGATATATCAAATTAATGTTTGACATAATTGTAGATCTTAAAAGACATACAAAAAAGTCAGCGATAGCATATATCTATCTTCTAAGGATCACTCACAATAAGCATTTCGTATTTTGAACGGGGGCAGCACGATTCTGTAGTCCATGTGAGCGGAGCCGCGAGCACAGCTATTTAACAATAAATACTTTCTGATAGGTGGAAGTTCATTTTGTAATTTTTTAAACGCTAGCTTATTGACTTTGAACCTCCTGTTACATAATTAATGATAATATCCGGCAGATGCGGCTATTTTTTATCCGACAGGAAAAAATGCCGAGCGCCGGAAAAATAATCGCGGAAAGTCGTTAGTCATTTATGACTTTAAACCCGACACGAATTTGTTTTTTTTTTCTCTTAGTCGTCTATGACAAATTTAAATATGAATGAAAAATATAACAAATAGTAGTACCATCATATAAAACTCTTTTAAAACTATATCTCACCGTTCAAAACTAGCGCCTTTCACCGTTGGCTGGCTGCTCATCCTCACACTCTCTAGAACCTTCCTGTCACTTACGCTAGGGTTGTGGAATGAATTACCCAGCACGGTTCTTCCCCAGGGCAATGACATAGGGCTCTTAAAAAAGAGATTGAAACGTCTCCAAGGTCAGCAACATGGCTGTAATGCCCCTGGTGTTGCAGCTGTCCATAGGCACCGGTAATAATTTACCATCAGGTAGGCTGTAAGCCTGTTTGCACCCTTTGGCATTAAAAAAAATCTTCGTCGATTTCTTTTCGATACTGAAATCTGTTGACGTTCCACAATGCCTGAAGAACCGTATATACAATCAATGTCTCTTGCCCACCATGCCATATGATGCCGAGATATAGATGCTCACAGTTGAGGCTGTGAATGAATGTGTAAAATGCAAGAGGCACCGATAGCCATGGAGCAGAGTTAAATAGAGTCAAGATAGAGTCAGAAATGCCGAGATCGGACGTCACACTAAGGTTCTCGATATTGGAGAGACTATTACAAAACTGAACTGGAATTGGGCGAGACATATTACCAGGCAGATTGCCAGCAGGTGGACTAAAACGTTGACCGTTTGGTGGCAATAGAATAGGACGTTCACCAGCTCGTTAGGTTGACGATATTATTGAAATCACGAGTCAGACATGGTTGAGATTAGATTAAGATCGAGATTAGTGGTTTATAAGAAGAGAAGCCTCTTCTTTTTGTGTCACAGCAGTGGGCGATTACGGGCTGAAGATGATGATGACTCCTGAGACACAGTACGAATATATAATATTTAACATTGACTTTTTTTATCACTTTTCTTATACTTTTACTGCTATTGTATAGACTTTATTAATAAGAAGCAAGTAATCGTAAGTTAGAACTGTAGAATTTTGATTTACATTTAAATACTTTTTAGTTGTTAGGAAATTATTTTGAATTTTATCTAAACAACACTTCTCAAATTTTGACAATAAGACATAATGTAACTTTTTTTGTTAATGTATATCGAATCGATTATCATAATTACTTAATTGCAGTGTTTTAGAAAGACCTCAAGGAGCAAACGATGCTTACGTCACGCCTAAAGTATTATTACTGAAATAAGCTATACGATAATATTTGTAAAAAATGTACATTGTCAATATATAATACTCAAAGGGTGTTTGTTATAGGGTGGATTATTACGTGACTAATAGTGATGTCTGGAAGTGACTCCCTCTCTGTACGTCCACTAAAAATGTTAATAACTATTAACAATTGGTATAGTGAAAAAAATGTTAGTAAATCCGATGAAGTTTTTGCCAGCTCTTCTCGATGACGGAAATGTTTTCCGAACCGGTAATAGTGTCTTGACATCCATAAGAGCTTTCTTAACACCTAAATTAAATCAAATATTTTTGATTTGGATTTTGATAATATCTTTTATGACCTTAAAAGTTCGAAGTGTAATTCCAAAATGAAAGTATTATTTTAATATAATAAAAAGTTTTACCTAAAGCTTTCATTATTTTTATAATTATTATTAAATTATAAGTACATTAAAATTATATTTAGTTTTAACAAAAGGTTTAACTAGAGTTTTCAATGTAGTATTTGATTTTTCGAATAATACAGTTGGTGTAGGTATAGATAGAGTTAAAATGCTTTGTCAAAACTGTTATTAACCTGCAAAGGACAACTAAACAAATAAAAAAAACACCACTTGCCGGAAACGTGTTCAATTCTGCGAGTCACAATCTCCTGAACTAAACCGGAAATACGACCTTTAAAAAAAAGGAGTATTCTCGACCGGAAGCGACAGGCAGGAAGACGTCGACGACAGCGCTGCGTCGACTCACCGACCAAATTAAAAATTAAACGAGGATCCGTTTCCGGATACCATGACGATTTCTGTTTTTACCTTTTGTAATATCTTTCGATAACAGCTTACTGAATAACAACCTGACAAAAAAAGAGAAAAAGATTAATAAATTGGAACAATACACTACAGCAGATTTCTCATGATGATAAATAAAATTATACAGTACTAGCAACCACCTAAGACTTTTTTGCGTTAATTACAATATACAATTTAATAATAATACAAAATAGCGTATGTAACTCAGGGATAATGTAACTTCGTATTTGTGAAATAATCTTTGGAATCGGATCAGTAGTTTCAGAGATTACCTCTCAGAAACATATCAAGCTTTACCTCATTATAATATTAGTGTATAGATATATTCTTAAATGTATGTAGTAACTGTATATAATTAAATGTTTATATTAATGTATATAATTACAATTGAACTAATTTAGGAACGCCTCAAAAGAGAAACGTTCCGAAGTAGCGCACGTGATCGACCGTCGCGGCCACGTGCTTTATACCGTTCTCTAACGGTTCCTAAACTTTTAAAGCTACGGAGTACTCAATAAATGTTTTTTACGGCACCCTTCATTAAATGGCAACAAATGACAAACTTGCAATTTGAAACAGTAACGATTTAATGAAAAATGTACCTGGTTCGCTAAACCCTTGGTAAATTTTCCAAGTAACCTATTTTACGAATTATTTATCTAATGTCATTCTACTTTCTAGTTTGGAAACAAAACGTGGCGGGTGGCGTTGGCGTTGTACATACATGTAGACGTGTTTAGTTATCTTGGGAGACTTATTAAACAACCTAAGCACTCTTACTAGATTAAATTTCAATAATCATAATCTTGATGTAAACTCATTAGTAAATCCGAGATCAATAAGTGTGTGTACCAGCTATCTTGAGGCTTTCATTGTAGAAAATACAAATCAGATCGCTCGATGACTATTGACGAAATCCCGCCTCTCAACGATAGCTGATATTTATGAACTGCATCGTCATTTATATTTAGTATATTATATTTTGCATAATTTGATAATTGTATAAGTCCATGCAACACGAGTTTTAAATATAATATCTATATTAAAATATTTCTGATAACATCAAACTGATCATAAACAAACATTTTATTTTCGTGATTCCTCATAAAACAGTATTTTTATATAACTTTTTATATCGGCCGATCCCGAAAAAGGGGTCAATCGTCAAATCCAACATCTTCTCGTCCAAGATACCGCAGTGTCTCAAGACGACAATTATTGACCAGTGTGTGTTGCCAGTGATTACATATGGTACTGAGACGTGGTCGCTAACTATGGGCCTCATAAGAAAGCTCAAGGTCACTCAAAGGCAATGGAGAGGCTATGCTCGGAATTTGACCGATATCATTCTGTAGTCCACGCGAGCGGAGTCTCGCGTAAAGCTAGTTTATCATAAAATAGGTATAAAAAGAAAAAACAAACGAAGATTTAAAAGAAAAAACGATAACCATTGGGATGAGATTTGAACCATTTTTGTTATGTGACATTAAAGAGTTCCCGATGCTGTTAAAATAACCTGTCTTTGGCACACTATTTTATAACACTTCAATAAAGAATTCAAAGAAGAATTTCAATTTACCTCAATTTTTTTACTTCTACCCCCTTATGCTAGAGGAACCCTTTCGTTTTATGTAAATAAATATCCTATATATTCCACCAAAATCTTTCTAGTAATTTCAGACTAATAAGTGTACAAGGAGACAGACAGAGAGACAAAATTTCAAAATAAAACATTTTGGCCTATATATTGATAACCAAGTACACCCTAATTATAAATTTCAAAAAATATGTATTTTACATATTTGGCTCAGTTGATGTTTTATTGTGTGACCATATAATTTTTTAAATTTTTCGGAAAGTCATTGTCAATAAGTTTAAATAGTTAAAAAAACACGCTTTAATCATGTACTAAAAATTATAAAACATTTTTTTCTTATTATAAAGACAATTGGTAACATCTCGTTACCGAGCCCTATCTATTAGACTCGTCAAAAGAAATCATATGCGCCTAAACTCGAGAGGTTTGCTAGTAGCCACTGAAAAGTTCCACTATCCACCTCCTGGCTCCATCATCAGATCAGCTCCAAGATACCTAATTATAGTTTCATCATCCGAATTACGTATACATACAAAGTTTCATTTCGATACGACAATTAAAAGTAAGTTAGAATTGACATCTAAGATGGTATTCCAATAGCGAGATATCTGAACAACTGAAAAATCGATATATTTTTCTTCTTTCTATGACTACTAGCTCCGCTAGTAAAATTACAAATTTAAATAAGTACTTCTTTAACGTCATATTTATACATCTACAACTTCCTACACTCCGAATTCCCAAAAAAATATATCGATCCTTTCTTTTATAATAGTGAACGCCGATGTCAACCCTTCTCTCGAGAAGACAGCTTTGCTTAAAAGGCTGATATTATAATGTCAGAATCGGAACTTAGTTTTAACTTTCACATAAAAGCTTCAGTAGTTTCTACTTTGCCCTGATATCAATAAGTAGCTAATTCATAATTATTTAATATCAAAGATGTGTGTTTATTCTTACCTTTTTTAGAGTTCCGAATTTAACAAGGACCCCTTACAGATTCGTCATATCCGTCTACCTGTCCGCTGCGTAGCTCTGAGGCTCTTAGTACTGAAAAGCTGTAATTTGATTTGGGTATCAAATCATTATCATCGTCATGTTAATGACGCCGAAAAAGTGATAAAATAAAATCTAGGGTATAATTTAAGGTACCTCCTCTACACGTAAAGTTAGTATGAATTTGTATCTCGTCTATTTCAATTTGATGGGTGACGTTGGATAGATCGTTAAAAATATTGCGATTATGTGAAAACTATTTTTAGATTCAGGGATCCGTATGAGAAATATTGAGCTTTAAAGTGCTCTTTTATTTTTTAGTGCTAATGAGATATGTGAAAAAATTCACGGCAATAATATATATAACGACAGCTAAGCAGGTTTACAAGTTAACGAGTAATTTCGTACTCTTAAGTAACTTGGAGAAATAATTTCGTACAGATTCCATTGAAAAGTAGTTAAAGCCTCCTTTTAAGTCCGCATATTGTGACGATAAATTATACGCACTTTGCAATTTTTGGTATATCATTAATATATACATTTTTAGACATAATCCATTCTATCCCCGGTATTTACATATTACTCGTATGTCACACCTTTTGGCAGGTCATTCCTGCTAAAAACTTGTGAATTATTATTGTAAAGATACTTTGTAATGAGATTCTAAGAAAATAGTATGTAATAGTAAGTATGTTTTCCTAGATATTAAATAGTTGTACAATTTGATCGTCGGTGTATTGATCGTTCCTAGAATTGAAGAACTAAACTGGAACTTTCCGTTACATACATAATAAGTTAAACAAATCTTTATGTACTTCGTAAGTGTTAAGTATAATTATGTATACAAAATGAAAGCTTTACTAGTGTTTGATATTCTGAATAGTGTTTTCACACTTAGATAAGTTTTGTACGAATACAAGCGTACATAGATGCTAACAGCTTCATTTATGTTGTAAGCGAGAATAAATGACTGGCTCTGGTCCTTCGAGGAGAGAATCTTCTTTGTAGGCGTGTCGCGTTGAGGGCGGAGCTAAAGACGGACACTCCTAGAAATTCTCTTTTTTACCTCACTGTGTATCTAGGTACACGACGTCCAGTATAACAAGATCCACAAGGCTTTCGTTCTGTTATTACGATGCTAGAGCTGAATAGGATCTTTTAGAATTGGCGATGTTTATGTAAGCGGTGGAACAAAGCTCCGAACAACTTCGGCCGTTATCGCGTTTATAAAGTTCTTGAGACAATTCCATTTTATGGGGTGTTTTGCTTGAGATAAATTTTTATTTCTTTTGTCTTGATGTTTTTTGTTTTGTTGAGTTGATAAATTTTAGCTTGAGACCGTGCAAATTTCGCTTAATTTTAAAGACTTATTTTAGTTAAAGTATACGAAGACAGTTATTGATTGGTTTTAGGATACTACAATTGTTTTCGATTGGATTGCGACCACCATACACCAGGTATAACATCCGTCACAGTGGCACGCTTAGGCGTGTCGCGTTCCGAGCTCAGCCGGTAGATATACATAAATCCAATAATTAAGAGAGGTTGGGTAGGTAATTAATTGTACAAGACTGAGTGGCACTTGACACAAAATAAGATTGTTTATACTCTTATTAAAGACTAGCTATTGCCTGCGCCAATCAACGTCACTCAAGCGTCAATAACAATTTAAATTTCATAAGAGTAAAAATAGTTAACCGAATATTACTGAAGGCTAATGTTGTTTCTTGTTAGTGTAAATCGGCTCAGTATTTACCGAGACTACCTCCGACAAACTTTACCTTCTATTAATGGTAACATAGTTAATTAATTATAGTTTATTTAATATGTATATTTAAATTATTATTGACATAAGAGAGTTTGTAAAAATATAGGCAAAAAGGAAAATAATTATTATACAATTATAACATATAATAAATACTATATTTATAATAAGAAATGGATACATACATACACCACAATAAACTCTATTGAATAAAACCTGGCAAAATAATAAAAAAATATTTATTACTAAATACTATTTACATATTACATTTACATACTATTACTAAAAAAAATAAGTCTTATCAATTATTGAACTAAAAAGTAAATAAACCTTAGTAATAAAGTTACAGGAGAAAGAACCCTATATTTGACCACTGATCAGACGCGCAGTTAGTAAATACTAAATTAAAAATACATAAAATTAGAAAAAAAAATTGGAAGCTTGAGGGTTCAGTTTAAATGGAATGACGTTCTACCCTTTGCATATTAATAATATAATATAATAAGTTGAAAATCGGTCGCCAAGCAGCAATAGGTATGTTCCGGCAGCTGCACTTGAGAGCCAGTCTTCCACTAGGTTTAGCGTGTTATCGTCTTGGGCCACATCGTCACTTAACATCAGGTGATATTGTGGCTACTACGACAAACCTATAACGATAAAAAAATATATGTATGGCAAAATTCATCTCAATCGGAACCAGCACGTGGTTATAATATGGTTTGCAAATTTTGAATGTTACATACTGACATACGAACATTGCCAATTAATATAAAGCTTATAATAATAAACATTTTTGTGTTTAATAAAAAATAAAATTGAATGAAGGAAATTCTATTATAATATTTCATATACCAGAGGGTTGATATATATTTCCGCCCAGGTTACCGTAACTATAGCTGCAACACAAATAATAGGCAAAGCATACTCCAACATTTATTTAAATATACACTAAACTATTATAAACGATATCATGGGTAAAATAAGTGATAAGCCGTAAATATAATTCATGGTTCATTGGTGCAGTCAGCAAAATTTTCGTCTCCCATACCCAAGGTCTTGAGTTAACTCTCCGTTCGTAACCAAAATGTAGTAATGGGTTTTGTTTAAATATTATTTTTTCACAGGAAATAATGTATTTAATAGTAATATGACATATCATATTTTGTATAGGAACAAATACGAATAATAGTAATAAATCACATTACCAAAAAATAATCGTGCAGAATCGGTACCGATGCAAAGAATATTAGAAATTCTCAACAATACATTTCATTTTTTTAGAGACGCATATCATAAATTAGGCTTTTCATTGAAAAACATTTTAATTTACAGATTTTCTAATAAAGTCTTTAGTATACACTTCGCATGTCCACGTTAAATTATTTGTTAATACATCTATGTACTTATATTATTAAATACAATGGCACCCCTCTTGTTACGTTTATGTGGTATTTCAGGCAAAATCACCGATGCGATATTTCATAAACGATCACCGCTCATAAACTGAGTGGCGGCAAGATTGATAGCAGTGCATAAACGGTGTTCAGAGCTTATCTCTCCAGAAATAATGTTGTTTGGAAGAAAGCGGTAATGAGTGATCGATTGCGACTGTGTGAAGGGTCTGTATAAATAATGTGATAAGGAGAAGTTGAATTGGTTTAATAATCGAATGAAAAATAATTGTCAGGGCTTATAATAATTCAATTGTCTTAACAATTTTATGAGGACTTAGTCAAACTTCTATTCAATACGTCATGATATACAAGAATAATTTCTTCTTCTTGCCATTATCCCATCTAAGTAAGGTCGGCACATTTTATACACATACTAGCTGTGCCCGCAGCTCTGCTCGCGCTACAGAATGCCGTCGGTCGAGCACACGCACGAATCGTACTGCCCCGCTCAAAAGACGAAAGACAAAAATGTTTATTGTGAGCGTTCCTTGCAAGATAGACATATGATAGAATATGTTAGGTATATGTTCTTGATATCTACAATTATTTAAAACATTAATTTGATATATCTCGTGTGGTTTACCCAGCGTAAGACATTGAAGCGCCACAAAAGCGTCTTTTTTCTGAATTGATTCACTATTATCGTCACTTATTTTGTATGTTACTTTAACTTACAAAATATATCCTGTAACCTGGCCAGATAATGTAGCTATGAATTAAAATAAAAAAAACATATTAAATTGAGAAGTGGTCTTCGCGTGAAAAGAACATAAATGGACATACAGACAGAGACATTTTGAGATTTAATTTATGTATAGATAATTTCTCATAAAATATGTCCATACCTTCTATGGTCTTTTTCTACACCTTTATCTGTCCCGTCCACCTTCATACTTAGCATTCTCCTAGCTATATGACTTTCATTTCTCCTCATAAATATGTCCATACCACGCTAACATATTTTATATCTATACTAGCTATGCCCGCGACTTGGTCTGCGTAGACTTCAGAATTGTGCCTTTACCGGGATAAAAAGTATCCTATGTCTTAATTCTGGTTATAAGCTGTCTGTGTGCTTAATAGAAATCTAAATCCATTTAGCGGTTTTGTGTGATTGAATAACATAAAAACTCACTTTCGCTTTTATAATATTAGTAAGGACACGAGTATAAAGTATTCAAATATTAATTAGAATTAATATATTTATGATCTTCGGTTTTCCTCTACTATCCGTCCACCTTTATAATTAATTCTAGTTATATGATGTTCACCCCTTCTCATGATATGGTCATACCACGCTAAGTTATTACTTGTCAACTCAGATATACAGTGGTCAAATATGACTTACGATTAATCTATGTATAGCAATGTTTCTATGTAACTTTGAATGCTGTTTTGAATCTGTGATTTTTATACTTGATTTTTTTTCTTATTTTAGTGCAATTTGCAGATAGTTTAGAATATTTTGTTAAGGGTCGATTTTTCAATCAACAGATATCTTTATTAAAGGAATAATTTTTAAAGTTTCACAGGTTTTCCATACATTATCCGTCAAAACGTCCGACTAAAAGTCTAATTATCTGACGATTGAAAAATCTGCCCTAAATTGAATAAATAATTACGTTCTCTAGACAAAGAGAAGTGACGAAATACATAATTACAACAATACAATTTTCCATAAGGTATACTAGAGATGGAAACATAATTATTTATTTAAATATAAACTACGAAATAGTTTAGATGCAGTATTTTGTGAAAACAATATTATTCACAAATTATAATGAAAATTACAAGAAGTTTTAAGTCTTAATTTAAATTTTAATATGTTTTATTCTTTCGACAATACTTTCGCTAAAAGTTAGTGGTTACCTAGATATGACTAGGTATCTAATATTGATTCCAAAACTTACATGAAATATCAGTCTTAAAAACATATTGATGATGATAGTGACTATTGAGCTATCGTCGGTTAGACAAAAACAACGAGATTAAGGAGGGTTGACGTCAGGCAGACGGTCGATCGTAAAACACCTTCACAACATGAAGGAACTACTTAGGTGGGACATAAATAAGAAGAAGAGTTAAATTTAATTAAGATTTCTGCACATCATTAGTTTTTTAATATGTTTTTCTCTGTTCTGTTCTATGTAACATCCAAATGATTATACCCTCGCGGCCTCGATACGACATGCTGAAATATATTTAATTCGGCACTTGAACCCCATTATAACAAATTATCTATGTCACCTACATTACATTGTGTGAACTCAACCCTATAAGAGCTATTCATGTGTTCATGTGAGTCGGTACATTCACCGGCACGTGTGAGTTAGTGTGTGTTATCTGGAAGATTCCGCCTCATTTCCCTCGACCCGCGCATGACATCACATTTAGGTGAATCCCATTTATATATTTTATAAATTTAATAAACGGACTTGTTGGCACCCGCAGCAAGCGATGTATTTTTCTTGAAAATTTTAAAACAATTTAGTTTTATAATAAAATTTTCTATATTTAAGTAATAATAATGTCATTTTTTATTCAGGAAGATCGCTAAATTAATACACAGTTTGGAAACGTCCATAATCTGGTTAATTAAAACTATGAAACTTTAAAGGATTAAATACAATGAACACCAAATAATGGATTAAAACACTCAGCTGTTAAGTAATGACTACACTTTAAATTGTATTCAGAGACCATATATAGTTAATGATCACGAAATATTAGCGAATTAATTAGTGCGTTATTCAAATGTAGCTGCGTTAGGTCAGGTTTGACTTGTGATAAGATGTTTCTTATTCAGGAGACGACGGGCGAGTACCAGATATTAATAATAATATTAAAGAAATGTGATACCTACAAAAAATATGATATCATGTGATTAAAATTACTAGATTATTACTTACTAGATTAATTAGATATAATAGATATTTACTGTTCTCGGGTAAACAGTGATTAGTTTGGAGTCTTTTGGTTTAATAGGATAGCAAAATGAATTTTTTTGGATATAATTGCACATTAATATGGAGTTTTTTGATGATCATTTAAATACTATTTTTGGCAGTAGGTATAGAGTGCTTTTTTGAGGTTATATTTTATTATATCTGGTAAAACACCAACTAAACTTTAAGACAAATTAATAGGAGAATTATTATAATTACTTAGGTTTGAATAACAAGTTTTAGGTACCTTTTCATGGTGCATAGAAAAGTAATAAGAAATACTCAAAATGTCTAGTTACGCTTTTAAACTAATAGAAACAAGTATTTATCTTCTATACCTTTGACTTTCAAAGCTAGATAACATTTCCTTACTTAACTTTTTAACCAATTGTTTAGAAAAATAATTCATATTTTCATATAATTAATAATAATATAATATATACTATTTAATAAAAATATATCATCTATACATATTATAAAAATCAACGCCTCTATCTATCTGTTTATGTTCTCTTATCCGATTTACATGATTGTTCCTTTAATTCATAGATATGTTATCTGGCCGGGTTATAGGATATATTTGTTACATAAAGTAAGATACGATTATGTGTGCAGTAACGATATATATGCGGTAACGATAATGGTGAATCAATTCGTAAAAAATACGTTTTTGGTCCGATTAAATGGCTTACGCTGAGTAAACCGTAAGATATATATCAAATTAATGTAATACATAATTGTATATCTAAAAATGAACTACAAAAAGTTAGCGATAGCATATGTCTATCTTCTAAGGATCACGCACAATAAGCATTTTTGTAACAGCACAATTCGCGCGTGCGCTCGACCGACGGCATTCTGTAGTCAATGCGAGCGGAGCCGCGAGTACAGCTAGATATATGTATATATAAGGATTAGCTCGCTGAAGTAGCAGAGGCCTGATCACATATGCCGAAGAACTGATAAATGATGGGGTAGACGAGTTCTGGAGTTAAAAGTACGTTGAAACAAACGTAGTGTAGGGCTTCCTCCAACATGATGGAGCGACGTCCTGCTTAACGTGGCTGAAACTAAATGCGAAAATCGGGTCCATTAGCAATCCTTGGGTCAACCCATGCCAAACAGAAGACAAAAACTAGCTGATGATAATAATGAAATAACTATACTATAGTTATTTCATTATTATATAACATAATTTCCCACTTTATACAGTAACCAGCTCGCGACCTCAATAATGTATATAAATAAAAAGACAGTCGTTAAGGAAATTGTTGCAAGTACTTTTATCTAAATGACAGTAATAAGCTACGAAAACAACATCAAATTGTCGTTAAATACATGCAGTTTATATTTAAATGAAATTCTATGTTTCCATAAACATATATAGCTACCTATATACACATTAATTAAAATAACAAGATTATTAGGTAGGTCTATGTGGAGTCCTAGTGTCTTATATAATATTAGAGATAGGTATTACGGAGAAGGTAGACAGATATAGTGAAGTATTAAATATTAAAGAAAGTAAAATTTGGCGATATGTTTACAAAATTTGTGTTCATTAGTTTGGTAAAATTTCTTTTATTCATATTACATTCTTACACAACATTTCATTGACTTTATTTTATTATTAAATATTATAAAGAATTTTGCTTATTTTGATGTTGTGATGCTAGATTATAAATATTATATCCCTTTATGTAGCAAGCGAGTGTCTGTTATAAGTTCGCATATCTGAATTAGATCTATACAAATAATAAAATTTAAGTCTTAGTTTGTAATATCAAAATAACAGCTTTTTACTAAATGCATATGAAAATATATACGCTACTTATATAAAAAAAAGAAACAATTTTTAAAATATTAGTATGTCGGTCTCTCCGTTTGTTCTGGGTAATCTCCGAAACAGTTAGACCGATTTTGACGGTATTTTCATTGGCAGATAGCTGATGTTATAAGGAGTAACAGGCTACTTTTATTTAAGAAAAAGGAATAAGGTTCCACGCGAACGGAAATAATTCAGAAAAACAAGCAAAATTTGCGCGTGTACCCGATCGACGCAGCCGCGGGCACAAATAGTAAATAAATAAGATAATAATTTTATAAACTTACCATATTTTAGCACCCGTTAAAGCCCTCTTTAAATTAGATTAAAAAGAATTACTTTTAATGATTCACATTGGTGGCTAAATTATATTTTATTATTAAATCATCATCATACATAATTATTAACATAAAAATGATCTGTAATTGCTGTAAGTTAACCTCTACACCTGTCTTTAACGTTTGCAAAATTTCATGATCATACCTATTATGTTATTTATTTATTAAGTTAAAAATTTATTAAAGTTTTATAAACTGATACTTAGTAAAAACAATTTTAAATATTTTTTATAACGCGCCAATCGAATTACCCTAAAACACTGCGGTTTATTGAACTAAAAGTACCAAATAAACAAATAACAAACAAGGAAAATCAGTGTTTAAAAAGAAACACGCAGGGAACACAAAAGGTTGTCTGTTCCCCGAGTTCCTGGTCGGGTAATGAAGCCGTATCTTTAATAGCCCGCGATAAGGGCGCTAAATGTTTGTGCACACGCCAAATAATAAGGCCGATCATTTGCGGGGGTTCGCCAGTTTTGACGGGGAAAAAGAATATTTGGCACTCTTAATCGATGAATAGAATGTTGATACGAAGATTGAATAAAGTTGCGTGATGTTGGGCGGACGATTGTCCATTTGTAATGATTGATGTGTTCAATATACCTATTGTAACATTGGTTTAAAATATAATATTGTTTTAATGTAATTTATCTTATATTTTGTAATATTATGCGTGACGGTAGGGCAATTTCTAATGCTCTACTGGCTAGCTACCACTCTCAAGCTCTAAATCTGTACCCAAGTAACCTGTAGGTGTGTTCCGTAAGCTGCACTTTATATACACCTAAGGTGGTAAACAAGTAGACGGCCCATCTGATGGTAAGCGGTTACTGTAGCGTATGGACGCTTGTAATACCATAGATATCAATAGAGCGTTGTTGACTTTGAACCTCCCCTACCCCAAGAAGCCAAAGACCAAATGAGAGCCAGTTCTCCCAACTAGGCAAAAATAATAACAAATGTTTGTACTAATCAATTAATGTGTTTTGCCTTTGTGCTTGAGAACGTGACAGCTAAAAAATGTACCTAATTGAAGAAATATTAAAGTACATATTTTATATTGATAACGCAGTTCAAATTCTACTGTCAATGCTTATATTGCATTATAATGCACATTTTACACAAGCAAAATCAGTACAAAATGCATTTTTTTCCTTTCAATATTATTTTTTTTGGTTAATGATTAGCGTTGTGGCCACATTCTCACCTGATCTTAAGTGATGATGTTATCCAAGATGGGAGGACTGGCTCTCCAGTGCAGCTGCCGGATCATACCTACAGGTGCTTGACGACAGATTTTCAACTTGAAGTTGTTAGCCAGGTGGACATATGAAAAAAGCCTACCATCATGCTATGGTTTCATCACAATGTTTTCGTTTATGGTTTCATCGAAAGCTCAGGCTTATTGCAGGGGTTCGAACTCACATCGATCGACGCGATGACCGTACACGCTACAACTAAGCGCTTCAAAGACTGACAGATTTGTCAAGCAGGCGACAGGAGCAAACTAGTTAGCCATCCTAAATTATAACATGAAGATGGCTATTAGGAACCTTAACTTGTTCGTTTTAGATACATTTATAAAAGATATAAAACCGCTACAGCGCTTTGCAGCTGAAGTTGCGGACTAGCACAATCGAAACACCTATCGAGAACTCGGTATAAGTTAATAAGTTGTGTTATTATTTAAATGCATTAAATATTAAGAATTTATTATTGTAAAATGTGCGGACTTAGGAGTCATAAGTAAAGAAAAAAGGTCTGATACCCTTACTTACCGTCGTCATGAAAACAGAAGTCACAGTCATAACATCAAACTAGAAAATTTTCTGCACACATCCACCGTAATTCTTTAAACTTCGGTGTACCTCATACATTGAAACTTGCAATGGCCATTCTAATAAGTAAAAACACATTGAGAAGCGTTATTAAAACTACAAGCTAACCAAACTTGTGCAGATAAAGCCACGTCTTTCTGATTACTAGCTAACTTCCAAAAGATAAAGACGGTATTGCTTATCGTTCGACAAACTTTCTTCTTTACGGTTATATCCCTATAAAAGAACAAGTAAAAGCTACTTTACAGCCATCCTTTTATGCGATCTTTTTATGTTAAGCGCGGTTATTTTAACCGATCATCATAAGTACATATCGTAATTATTTTATCGTTTATTTATGCCGTACTTTAATTTACAACGGTCAATAAATATTTAGGGCATTTTGTTTGGATAAAAATATAAGGAACTGAAGACATTTCGCATTTTATCGATAAGATAATCGATCACGTCACTAGCCGTCACGTAGTAGGTGCAATCAAAACTAAATTTAGGCAACGAGTCGCAATCCCACATCAAATAATGGGAGAAACGTTGAACAGAATAAACTTCACGCGTACCAGAAGATATACACACACATTCATTAGTCAGCAAGCATGTTGGTTAACCTTAAAATTTATTAGCCAACATATTGTATCAGTTGATCAATAGAAACACTTATCATGTTTCTGAAAAAAATGTGTTACTTAATATAAATAACAAATTTATTATGTAGAATTGTTATTTAGTAACTATAATCGCTATATATTTATACCTAAATTGAAGCTTTGATTAATTGAAGTAAGCATTATTAAATTTCCATGTTCGTTTCCATGAAAAAAAAATGCATTCCTTTTAAATCTACGAATAATTTCTTCATAATCATACCTGAATTCGATATATCAATGGTTTATTTAAAATTTAGTTGAAAAATAATTTTCTTTTTTGTTTGATCCCCTTTTCGTTCATCCTTGTTTTGGTATAGGAAACGGGAAAACGATATCAAGACGATTATGAAAAACGTTGTTGGTAGCAAGTATTTTTTTTTTTTTCGTTATAGGTATGGCGTAGTGGCCACAATATCACCTGATGTTAAGTGACGATGTGGCCCAAGATGGTAACACGCAAAACCTAGTGGAAGACTGGCTCTCAAGTGCAGCTGCCGGAATACACCTATTGGTGCTTAGCAATCGATTTTCAACTTGAGGGTGGTAGTTAGCCAGGCGGGTATCAGAAAAAGCCCTACCACCATGCTATGGTTTCCTCACGATGTTTTCCTTTACCGAAAGCTCAGGTTCATGGCAGGGATTCGAACTCACGTCGATCAACGTGGAGTCGTACACGCTACCACTGAGCCATCATTGCTTCAAATTGTGTTCAGCCGGTTTTGAGACCAATTTGAAAAGACCAAATTAGTTCCAATTTCATTACTTATATTTTACTTAGAACTCGGCCATTACTTTGTAATCTAATGTTTTACGTTTTTACAACTCGTGAGTCACAAAACTAAAATCACTAGATGAATATTGTTTCAAACGGAATTAGGCACACACCAGAGGGACGGGAATCACTTATAATTGTTATTTTATTCATAGAAACAACAGTCCCGCGGGTCCCTGGATAGACGAACAAATATTTTAGCTTGACGAGCACCTTTTAACGAGAGTGATATGAACGAGTGTACTCTGTGTTATGCCTATGTAGTTACATCATACTAATTGCCAATGCTAATATTATTTGCTGGAATGCTTAATATGTAAATTGAACATTTACAAGATATTAAATATGAAATACTTAGATATTATTTATATATATATTAATGGGTAAATACTAAATAATGATATAGGTAGGTTTGAAAATGATACATAGGTACTTTAAAAAAAAGATAAAATTAAAGAATTGTAGGTAACCGTGATATAGGCATGTCAAGAGGAAGGATGAAAGTTTATATGATTTGAAGAGTGACTATAAGAGCGTTAATTATGAAGGTAGATGGATACATGAGAGGAGAAAGACCGAAGAAGGTATAGATGAATTGTGTAAGGAATAACTGGCATATCAAAGGTGTGAGTACTAAGATGAAAGTTGATAGAGGAGCGTAAAAGAGAAAAATATGTTGTGTCGATCCTACTTAGGTAGGATAAGAGTAAGGGACCGTTCAAGTATTACGTAACGAATTTAGGGGAAGGGGGGGTTCTTCTGAAACGTTACGATGCGTTACAGGGGCGGGAGGGGGGTTTAAAACTATTAGTTACGTAACATTGTTTTAACCCTTCAGAATGGTCGCGTAGAGTTTTTTGTGACTTTTTGTGACCTTTTTGTGACATAACTGTGACTTTCAGGTATAAATGGACACTTGGTAGTGGTTACGTAACGCTTTACTAGGGAGGAGGGGCGGTAAAGTAAAACGTTACGGCGCGTTACATAGGGGGGAGGGGGGGGTCAAAAATCTCCAAAAACTGCGTTACGTAATACTTGAACGCTCCCTAAGAAGAAGAAGATTTTTGAAGTTTCTGAGTAATAAATTGGCGTCTGTAAAATGATTACAAGCATAGCTTAATATGTTTCAGAAATAGATGTACGTATTCTTTTTTATAATCAAATTGTTATTCAATCACAAAATATTGTTTGTCCAAGTTTTTGTAGGGTTAACGGATTAAGTTTTTAAATATTATAATATACTAGTTGCCCCGAGCAAACATTTTTGGCGGGATCTTGAACTGGCATATTGTGGTTGTTATTTTAATTCATTAATTAACTTAGGTTCTTTGACCTTATATTATCTAATATTGGTGGCATTTTGCGTGATATAGTTTGGTTATTGCGCATTCGTGGAGTGGATTATAAATATAAACTGAAGATACGCATTCTGAGATGTCACAAAAACTCCCAAGATAGTTCTAAAAAGGGAGCCACCATTTTTAATGTTTTTAAAATACTACGAAGATTTAAACACATTGACACTGGCAATTGTTTTTTGCGGCGCCAAATAAAGAAGAAGAAGAACTATTACTCTACTTTTTGTCATAGTGGGGAGCGTAAGCTTTAAATGATGATGATGTTTGAAACATTATTTACGATGAAAAATTAAGCGAGATATGACATTGTCAAAAAAATCACTTCTTTGAGAAATAATATAATGACAGAGATTATTAATAAGCCGAATGATTAAACATGATGTTTGTTTATATTGGAATGACTTTTTTTATTACAGTATAATTTTATTATTTTACTAGATAAATTTATTTATTTTTAACAACCCAGTGAATTACGTTCAAAAACAGATTTCAGTCTCTCATTGTACAGCACAGCACCTGTAGCAAAAAGATAAACCTTAAGCCTCTATCCCAACGCTGTCGGACTTTATCCCGCGCAATCATCCCGCAAATCCCGTATCATTAAGTATCGCTAAGAAAGCGATTCGCGGACCATTACCATGTTAATAACGTAGGGGAAACGGTGATTAATCAACTTGACGTTTAGGTGGATCCCGGTACGTAACTAACCTCAGTGGTATTGCCAATTTATGCATTAGTTTGCCAAGATACCAGAGCTGTGTGAGCATTAGACTTGTTTAATTTTAGAGTAAGCCACTGTCATTATAATAATTGTAGAAATTGTAGAATTCAGTAAAAATTCCGTATTCTATACATTCATTTTAATATATTATCAATCAGTTATTCTCGGGTTTGGTGTTCACGACTAAATACCTATATAGACCTATTCAGCTTGCGTAGAATTTAATTATCAGAATCAGAATATCAATTTCGAAAATATTACTTAGCAAAGTTATAAAGCATTGAAGAATTTTGGGTCGCCAGAGTGACAATACATTGTATTAACAGGATATCCGAAATCCAAAAATTTCTTAGCTACTGCATAAAATAGATTAATAGTAGTTTCGTCTTCCTAAAATAGGAACGACTGGCGTTGAACCGCTTATCGCTCAGTGCTCGCAACAATTTTAGGACTTTTCTTTGCTTACCCATCAGGTACACTGCCAAAAAATCTATTTTAAACTTCAATGGCAAATTAATTTAAAAAGAACTGTAAATAAACGCAACAGTAAACAGTAAAATTTTGCACATTGTTCTACCCTTTTTTTATCCCGCTCATTTAAATTATAAAAACCTCGAATACAAATACAATATAACATAATGTGGATAATCTCGGGGAGGCTCGCGACGGTCAAAAGCTGATATTTCTCCTTTTAATCCCTGTCAGATTATTTAAATTCCCACCTGCGAGCTCCTGCTCACCCATTCCGGAAGCTTTTTTTTATATAACAAAAATAAAATATAAAAATATTCTCGTATTTGTTTTGGACGGGTGGAATCCTTTAATTTTCGGCCGCGGCCGTGCGGTTGTTCGTAGCACACACTGTCCTACAGTTTTGGGTCGCGCTATGACAAAATTTTTTTTTGTATTTTATAAACACAGTTAAATTATTATACTTTAGTAATTTTATGAAATAAATCACGCTGGCCTTTATTTCATAATTGTTTTTGAAAGCATGTATTCAATTATATACATAATTTTAAAAACTTTTTGAAATTATTTTTAAATTTTATATGTACAACTATACCATCATTGATATGGTTTTTTTTATCAATTTATGCCATTGACCTTCTTTACACTTAACTAAGGTGACAAACAAGCGTATTGCCCGCTTGATGTTAAGTCTATGGATGTTTGTAGCACGTTGCCAATCTTGAATTTTCCTTCCCGCTGGAACTCTGGAAACTAGCAGGAGCATTACTCAAGGCTACGATTTTCTGTAAGGTGGTGGAGGTACTTCGATAGTCGTGTTGCCCCAAGTAGCGAAAAATCTACAGCGATATTTCTCTTTGCGTTATCTTTCTTGACTCATCGGTCTCATCTGATGTTAAGTGAAGATGAGCATACCGATGGATCACACTTGCCTATCAGATGCCTCTTCACTGTTCGCAGACTAGTTTTAGTTATTACCTAATAAACTAGTAGACGACCAAGACTATAAGAGAGTCGAGCGACCAAGAATAAGAAACTGCACAACGTGGCGTAGTTAGAGAACTTTGCACAGAAAAAAATAAAACAGCACCTACCCAAAATATGCATCGCCCGCCTGCACAATGCACAACCTATGATTGTCAGTGGGGAGTTAATGAGGTATGTTCATCTATTACGGCCGTAGAAACCTATGAATATCTACCCAAAATAAACTAAATATGTATTGTACTAAAGTACAGCATTGTTTAATATATATCAATAATAATTAGAAACTATTATAATTAAAGTACAACTTGCATTTTTATAGAGATCACTTAGAAAGCATTTGAGGTCGTATTGAAAAAATAATACTGAGATTTAGTTGTCCAAAGCTTTGCCAACATCGATGGGTGTTCTGCAATGTCCCAAGTAAAAATGTTAACTCAATATCAGAATTCATACTCAATCAAATGATTGAGCTGATCTAATTAAATAAATATTCGTATATAATACCGAAAATTATAATTAAATTTATTTACATAAGTGTACTAATGTTTTATTCAAAATAAGAAATATGTATCAATATTATTAATACTAGAAACGGTACTGTAGTAATTGAACAAATTTTTATTATTATTTTGGGACTTATTATTTTTTATTGTGTTTTGGCTACAAAATAATTAACTATTTAAGTGATGATATGGCACGCTAAGAGTTAATAAGTAGAGAAGTCCAACGACCGACATTTGACAGGCTTCGAACCGAAGCGTGTTTTTTAGCTAATTAGATTTACAATTGTAAATGACATACTATGGTTTTATTACGATGTTTTTCTTGATCAAACCTTAATAGTAATAATCAAACCAAATTCGTAGCTTTTTATGTTCATTGCCAAATGTTCTATCAACTGCCTCAGTGAAAGTGTATGAAATAATATTTATTAATATAAAAATTACGACCATTGCAATGACTCCGCCAAGGACAGGGCAGGGCCGTCACAAACCGTTCCGAGACTGGAATGTAGCAATTGTTGCCGCTGGCTTTATTCCGCGACTGCACCGTCGCTACAGTTTTATTTGCTCAACTCTACTCTAAATTCTTTCCCTGGCTCGTGCCGTTTTATGCGAGTTGTTCGCGCACTCTATGCGAGAACGTCGGTGTTCCTAAGCTAGTAAACGATTTTATTGCTTACGTGTAAACTTCTAACATATTATTTTTAGTTGAGTTTACCGATAACAGGTTAATTTACAACAAATATGAATACATGGATATTCTTAGCTTTCGCCGTAGGAAAATGTAATCAGTTACATTGACGATATCAATACAATGATAGTTATTATATAATTTACACTTGATTTTATAAAGCCGGAGAGTTAATAGGTTTGAACGCACTAATCTAACGAACAAAAAAAATGTGTTATATAACCGTTTCATCAATGAAAGTTCTAAGCTAAATCATAAACTTTTAATTGGTAATGTGTTGTCATATGCAAAAAAACATCGGGGCACACAAATAAATGAAATTGAAGTCTGTTTGTTATTTTTTAATCCTATATATTTTCATTTGGCCTATAAGATAACTAAACCATACTAATATTTAAAAAATGTCAGTCTTTCAATATGTACATATGGGTTGTAGATAGTAATTACATTTTTTAAACTACTAATTTTTAACAAAATACTGTAAATAATCCCAATCCCAATATCCTACTCCATATCGAAACAAAAAATACTTTTGAATTAAAGTAGAAGTAAGTGTTCGTATTTCAGTTTTTTCTTTTCTATTTAGCTTTGTTTTGAAAATATAAAACTCTGTGTATCGTGCTTGAAATTTTACGGAAACTGGGAAAACTCGTTTGAAAATAATTTTCTCATTCTCTCATTCCAGAACATGTTGACAATAGGCAAATAGTTGTCCAACTGAACTTTTCCTCTGCGTTCAAACGAATTTACACACAATAGATTTATTTTCAGCAGAAACAAGTATGTTTCTTTTTTGTGGAAACGTATTTTATGATTTTACCCTTTCTTAATATTTAACTACCTGCTACAAATATGTCCGAGTAACTTTTAATATCTTAAACACGTTTTTTATAATATTTTAGTATGTTTTTTTTTTTAGTTTCACGTTAAATTGTCTGCACTATGCCTGATAGTGAGGACAGTACGATTCAAAAACACCTGCCACTATCGAGAGATTGGCATCCACCGTAGGGTTTTTTTTAAATCTTTATAGGTATTGGCGTAGTAGCCACAATATCACTTGATGTTAAGCAACGATGTGACCCAAGATGATAACACGCTCAACTTAGGGGAAGACTGGCTCTCAAGTGCAGCTGCCGCAACACACCTATTTTGGTGCTTGGAGACAGATTTTCAACTTGAGGGTGGTAGCTAGCCAGGCAAACGTTAGAAAGAGCCCTACCACCATGCACATGGTGAAGATACATGGTAACTGCTTACCATTAGGCGGGACGCATGCTTGCTTGCCACCGTAGTTAAATAAAAAAAGTTACACGCCTAAGCGTGCCCCTATGGCAAGAATTATACCAGATGTATATTGCTCGCGATCCAGTGAGACACAATTATCGTCTACATATTAATCCCACGAAACTAAAATAATAATAGAGTACCCTACCCATATACATTATTAATACGATAAAGTATTGAAGGGCATTCATTGTAAGTGTTGCGGGTGGTACCTCACACAACCGATTCATTTCAAAAGCGAGACCGCAACAAGGTAACCGATAAATCACCGCCAACTTCAAATAGAAATGTCATATTATTTCCACAAAAGATTTAACTTGAAAATAAATTATATTTTCCCCCTGTTAGTAGCATTGTTCGCCAACGTGTGGAAGCCGCAACGATTCTCGCGCGATATTTAAAAAACCATTAAATGCACGCCTTTGTACACAAAAATATACAAACAATTACTAAAAATATGAATATTATATTTACCTTAATTTTATAACTTGGACTACAACTCGACAACAGTTAAAGCAAATACACTCATTAAGTATATAAGTTATATTAGTCGAATACAACTTAATTATACGAATCTATATTGATAAATCTATAGTCCACTCTGTAGATGATTTTTTTTTAATTTCTCTGTTATATGTCTGTTATTAAGTACCTACACTAATCACGAATAAACCGTTAAAAATTATTGTCTAACTGTTTGTATGTCCCGACTGAAATAAAAATCAGCTTGCAGGTATGACCGATTTTTATTAAATTGTGTACACGAGAACCTTAGGTCCTCCTTGTTTAATGTTTAATCCTTGTTTAATCGATAGTTTATAAGAATTCTCAATAATACATCTATAAATCGTAAAAAAAAAACTTTTATTTATTCTGAACCAATTTTTATGAAGTTTTCATATGAGAAGTATATGTCATTCCATAATTAATAGGTTATAAGAAATGTCAATATATAAGTAAAAAAAATTAGTAGTTAAAAATAATTATTGATTAATAAACGCATGCTTTTTAATTATATTTCATATTAAATAATTTCATATTATATTAAACATTAGTTAGTACGTCAGTGAAAGTACTTAACTTTCAAAACAATAAATTTAGTATTGACTCAAAAATGTCAAGCCCGGTGAAGTTGTAAAAGCCGTAAGGTTCTAGGGCCTCTTTGACTAACAGTATTTATAATCAGATAGAAAAAAAAAATATAACTTCAATATAAATGTATTTTTTGAATTAATTAGAAATATTTAAAAAACGGAGAAAGTATTTTTGTATTTTTGTAATATTAAACTGAACGAGCTTCTATTTTCAAACATATTTTCCGATCGCACGTGCTTAGCAGCAAATCTGCGGAAGCTGCCATAAATTCAGCGCTAGTCTGATTTACAGCCTCCGACTAAATGTTTGATTTGCGCTCGTAAATCGAGATGAGCGTTTGTCAGGCACTCACAGCTGATGCTCTTTTTTTGTTTTTATTCAATATTTACGTGATATAATTATAATTGGCAATACAAACTCGCCATCTAATTATATACTGGCATCAAGTCAGTCGTAGTATATGAATGATATGAAATATAAAATTCCTAACAATTCCTTACGCGTTTATTTGCAATATAAAATTTAAAGCGAATAAAAATAACCTATTTGCCTAGATATAGTTCTAGAATCAGACCACTGGTTCCAAAGATTATCTCCTATTATAATAATAGTGTCTAGATGATTTTATCTGTGATTTTGTCCTTTGAGTAATACCATGAGTATAGACCATATTCTGGAGGAAAGTAGTTTTTTGTAATTTATTTATAAAAGTTTATCAATAATGTTGTACATTAAAACTATAATAAATTAATGCGATTTATTGACTAGGCATTCTAAGTGTAACAATTTATTAAAGACTAACACCGCTTGCATATTTTGTTTTACGATGGTGTGATTGACAATGAAATACGATTTCCAGTAATACTCCTAACAAATAATGATGGGTAAAATCGTTTATATAGTACCCATTGCAGGCTTAATCACAGAAAGCATACAAAAGCACATAAAATATTATAAATATAGATTCTAACAATATAGACACAACAACAACATAATAGACACAAATACACTTTAGTTATAATCTTTACTGAAATTATAAAGGTCAAGAGATTGCTTAAATTTCTGTTTGAACGTTCTATGGAAATACTAATCAGATGTAAAAAAATATTTTTAGCATTTTATAACCTATAAAATTTTGGAGGAAGATTCTTCACGCTAATACTTTAAGGAGCCGAGCTTAAACGTTAAGTAATTGGCCAAGCTGTAGGCCAATACGGTACGTGAGAAAAGTATAGGCTACACGAGTGCGTTAGCGACAGCGCGTTACAAAAATGTTTGTCGAATAAATTTAACATAAGTGGAATCGCGGGGCACATCTAGTTAAAATTTAAGGTGTCCGATCGCCAGCGCATCCGTGCCACGGTTCGATACGAATAAATCCGGTAAATAGCCATCCGTGTCGCACTGCAATGTCGTTAATTCGCCGATTTAAATCGGAAACGGACGATAAATTTGCCGTTTAACGCTTTCGAATTCAAATGTCGACCGCTAACCAATTGTTTCTACTCACTATCAGCCCCATTACGACTATTGCGTTATGTTGAACTTTAAGTTTTTATGCGATCCTATTATTGAATTGCATGCAACATAAAAGTAAAAATATGAAATATGTAATACTAGCGCTATTTCCACGGCTTCGCTCGCATCATAATTGGGCATCTTTTTTACTTTCTAACTGAATTGCTAAATACCAATTTTTGTAGATCTATCTTCAAAAATTACTGATTTTCGTACAGAATTTCATCCCCCTTTTCACCACATTAGGGGTTGAATTTCCAAATATCCTTTCTTAGTGCTTACCTACCGTGTAAAAGGAACCTGCATGCAAATTTTCACATACCTGGCCCCAGTAGTTTGGGCTATGCGTTGATCGATCAGTCTGTCAACCATTCAGCCTGTACTATATAGTAAATTTGACCCTAATAAATTTATAAAATAGGACAAGAAAGCTATATGTCTATTAGTAGGATTCTTACAGGAATAATTAAAGTCACGATGCTTTATTGCATTATATAGGGGTCATGTAAGGCTAAAAATATCAAGTTTAAAAAGGATAAAATCCTGACATGAATAATTTTTGTTTGTATTACAAGGGTCGAAAACGCGCATATGCTACTTCTAGTACTTCAGGCGTGCATAGGCTGCAGTGACCACTTACCATCAGGCAGACCGCACGCTTGTTTACCGTCGTGTGGTATAAAAAAAAGGTATAATGCATTTAAATGCGTATTTCTCTACAAATATAATACTCATAATATGGTCGAACCGATAGCATGGTGATAGGGTATTTTATAATACTAGCCCGCCTGGCTAGCTACCACCCTCAAGTTGAAAATCTGTCGCTAAGCATCAATAGGTGAGTTGCGGCAGCTGCACTTGAGAGCCAGTTCCTTCACTAGGTTAAGCATGCCACCATCTTGGGCCACATCGTCACTTAACATCAGGTAAAATTGTGGCCATAACGCTAACCCTATAGACGATAGAAGAAAATAATTTATAACATTGATAAATAAGAAACAAGGAAACCTAATATCATATTGATACGTTTGATTTTGAAGTAGGCAGCCGCGTTCCCGTCCCACACTTTTTGTTGGTTATTTATGGCGCGGGAGATATCGATAGAACTGCGGTGATATCATGAAATATTAAACGCATTACAACTGGCATATAGTCCGGAAGATGAGGTAACAAAAAAACGTACGCATTCATTTGCTTTGGTTCCGTTAGAAACATGTGGATAATACGATATAATATCACAATAATTATCATTTACTTTAGTAAAATGCATCATTTACTTCCTTAATTTTAACTATACATTATTACGTATGTATTATGTTATTTGTTATGTACAACAAAACACGTCTCTAAATATTTTAGAAAAGTAGGTACGTAATTACTTATTATTATATTTTCAAAATGTTTAACAAATTGTCTAGCCATACGACAATTATTTTATTGCTATAAATATCAATTTGAATATAGACTAACAAATCGGGTTATTATTAATAACAATTTTATAAACTGCTTGTTATAAGTTTTTGAAAATTATTATTTATAACAAGACTAGCTGACCCGTGCGAATATCTCGCGTATTATAGAATGAAATGAAACCATTATAACTAACTGCTGACATGTTAGTTAAACATATTGTTAATAAATAGAATACGCCTGTTATATGTTAGTATAATTTCATTAATTATATTTCATCAGTAGATGGCATTACTAATGAAAAAGTTTTTAATCATATTACTAAGGAAACCATTAATTTAGAACTATTTCTTTATTTATCGTCAATAGCGAGAATCATAAACTTTAAAATTATGTTTGAATCATTTATTTTTATAAAGAATTTAGGGAGATATGACATTGCCACTTAAAACGCCTTTGGAAAATAATATATAGAGACTAGCGAACCTGACAAAACTAGCCCTGCCGGATCATTGGATTGCCTGCAATTAAAAAAAAATCCTAGAACTCGATGCAATTAAAAAGATTCTAGAAGCGCCACCTGCCGTTTCGAATTGCAAATCTGAACCATCCAGGGACTCATATAAACACATGCAAAAAAATTCATCAAAAATTCGTCCAGCTGTTTAGGAGGAGTTCAGTCACATACACACTGACGGAAGAATTATATATATAAAGATAAAAATTAGAATGCGCGTTTTTTTTTTTTATAGTTACTGTTCCATACTATTCTTTCCGCAGCTAGACGGGTAACGTGGCGAAGTTCTCGGTAGCGCTGTATCTAGTTTGCGAATCGCACACAAGTTTATTCGTTCACTTTTATCGTGAACACTGGAGGCGCGTTACAGAAAATGATTTATACGATTTATCATAAATAAGTTATTTCGAATCCATTTGGAAAACTATTGTTAGAAGTACATCGCTCTTTTTGTGTGCGATAACGGCAGGGGAAATTACTTTTTGCGTTTTGAACTGTTTTGATAAGTTCTTTTAGTAGTTTACCGTTGATAAGATTATAGTTTGTTAAAGAAGTGTACCTTGTCAATCTCAATTTACAAGTTCTTTCTTGATAAACTGATACTAAGTTTATAATTACTGAATTAGTGTTTTATCTATACAAAAATTATAAAGCTCTAGAGATTGTTTGTGTGATCGCATTAATCTCTAGAACTGCCAGTTAGATTTAAAAAAGTTAATTTGCATTTTTTGAGGAAGGCTATATATCTTCATGCTACGAACTTAAGGAGCGCAGCAGTAACCATGAACATCAAGCAATCCGGCAAGCTGTAGGGATGTGAGAACAACAATAGGCTAGACGGCGGCGTTGGCAGCGGTGTGGTCGAAACTTGGTTGAATATATTTAACACTGGTGAAACCATGGGACACTGCTATTTTATTAGATAATAAGTTTCTTTACTAATGTCGGGTTCACTAGTATGGTAACAATATTACGATCATTTTTCAAGCACAAGATATTCCAAATATAAGTAAATGATTATGAAACACCAAATATATATAACGAAGACAAACTCCAAATAACGAAGACCAAAGTTTGTCCACTCACCAATTATTATTTTTAGGTTAAGCTTTAATACCCTTTGCCTCACAAAACGGCAACTAACCTTGCTACTGAATTGAATTTCTCGTGAGCGAACCGTAAAAACTATTTACAAAGGTCCATTGATATAAATGCATAATGTATCCATATCTCAAACATATCTAATATCTTTGTAATCTACATAATATGCCAATAAGAGTTTTCCTTCAACCAATATCACACTCCCGAGTAAAGTAGACTGCCCTCGCTGTAAGTTGTAACATTTTTATTGTTTTATTTATAACTTTGTGATTGATGACGGCTGAGAGAGAATTCCACCTTCATAAATATTGAGGAGGACTCACGCAGCGCAATAGTTTCTCTTACGGGATATTATGCTTCCTTCCATCGGGTATACCTCTAGAATCGTTTTTATCTAAAATAAAAATTATGTAGTACTCTGTGCTCATTTTTTTTTTTCAAATTTCCTGATACACATTTATTATAAACTAGATGTGCCGGCGGCTCCGCTCGCGTGGACTACTACAACAGTTTTTTTTTTTAATTCTTTGTGCGGACCTCTAATCATTATTTTTTATTAAAGTAGCCCAAATTTTTCCTTATAACATCAGCTATCTGCCAGTGAAAGTCCCGTCTAAATCGGTTCAACCGTTTCGGAGATTACCCGAAACAAACAGACAGACAATAATTTTAAAAACGTGTCTGTTGTTATAGATACTGTGTATTATACTTTTATTTGCATTTAGTACTTGTTATTTTGACATTACGAACAGACACTTAATTTTATTACAAGTATATTGTATATAGATTCTCCACCGATTTTAATGAAAATTTGTACACGGGAAATTTAGATCATTCCTTAATTGTTAGGCTATACATACGAGTATAATAAAGTTTTTACCAGCTAAATAATGGTGGTTGATGATGGTAATATTTCTTATCACTACTTTAGCTGAAATATGCGGTGTCGTGTAACATCCTACAGAAGTGAAGCTTTTTATATAAAATTCAATAATTAATGAATGAAATTGAATTTTGATATATTAGTAAATTGTTATTAGAAACTTAAAAAAATACAAAAGTTAAAAAAGAGTAGAAAGTGAGATTAATTATTATAAAACGTGTTTCTTTAAATAATCCGCTGACAACTTACATTTGTGGCGCTTAACTTTTTCTATGTTAGGTGTCCGTTACAATGTGAGTTAAAAAGCTTTGTTTCAAAAAATTAATAAATGTATAAAATATTTTTAAGATCACCGCACCGGAGAATTAAACATGCAGAGAGCATTCAGTTGGGCAAGTAAAAACTGCATTAAACAATGATTAGGTATAGAGTTTACCAAGTTCATTTCAAATAAAAACGTTAAGTGAGCCGTGATTGTCGACCACAAATAACGTTATCAGCAACAATCAACGGGATAGCCGGGTAGCCGCCGATGTCCGTGCGCGGCGAGACCCTTTCAATTTACATAACCATTTATTATTTTATATTGTTTTTCATTTTAGATTTTTTAACATTAACATAAAGTTTTATTCAACTTTTCCAAAGCATTTACTGCATAACAAACGATATTTTTACTGTAACCTTAGACTCGCCGTGTCTGTAACCTTGAGATAAATAAATTATGGTAGCGATAGTGTGAGAATCCTTTAAATTTTGTGCATCGTGCTTTAGGGTTATCAAATGTGTTACTTAAAATCTTTTGCCATAGTATTTACGAGCAAAGACGATGACAAATAGTGTATATGGACATTAGTCACAGCATGGTTGCCATTCTTGGATTATAATCCAACTAAGTATAATTATGTAAATATGGCAAGTAAGTATACTTACCGTGACATCTATAGCAGTTATTTTACCAGTATAAAAATGATATTAACCTAAAATTTAAAATTATATAAATTAAAAACGTTACTCCCAACCGATTGAGCTAAAATTTTGTTTACACGTTTTGTTTGGATGACAATGCATGGTGAGCTAAGTGACGTTATTCTAAATCCAATATGACGGTTCTCATAGATGGCGAGAGATTTTTTTATGTACCTCCATGATATGGATAGCATATGAAAGGGTTCGTTGAGAAGAATACGGCAAATAAAATTTGCACAACTGGTATATTTAATAAAAGCATAATTAAAAAAAAAATATTAGCAATTATATATAATAGACACCGGCCGCGAATGTCGACCGCGGCGCGCCGTGCACGCAACGTTAAATCGCGTATTAAAATTCAGCCAACCGCAATTACTGCGGGCCGGCGGCGTAGCACGGCGTAGCGCTGCGGTATGGCACGGTGACTCTTCGCGGACATACGCTGTATTTAATATTACTACGCAATAAGATTATGCTATTTATAGCACCACTGTATCAATATATTTTTGTTATTATTTACCATAACTGGGATACTATTGAAGACATCTTTATTCTTGCTTTTTATAATTTTCTAGCTAAACTGAAAACACATTTGATTTAATTGGATGGCAAAATGTAAAATTTTAAGTTGTAACTTCACATTAAAATGTAGTTTTTATTGAAGTGAAACTTCTTATGCGACTTCGAACGCGTTAAACGTTAAAAGTTTAACGCACATTATCGGTCTTAACTCTTTGTGTGAGCCAGAGCGAGAGAGCAAATGTCGGTGTGTATGTATATTGCACACTGTTTAAATAAAATATAAAATATCTTTTAAAATGAAGTTTCACTTCTATCGTGTGTGAATCGCACACGCACCTTTTTTGGTGATCATTTACTACTTTTGGCAATATAGAGTGCTTTTTGAAGTCAACTTCTTATGCGACTTCCAACGCGTTAAACGTTTAACGCACATTATCGGTCTCTCCTCTTTGTGTGAGCCAGAGCGAGAGAGCAAATGTCGGTGTGTATGTATATTGCACACTATTTAAATAAAATACAAAATATCTTTTAAAATGAAGTTTCACTTCTATCGTGTGTGATTCGCACACACGCCTTTTTTTGAAGTGAAACTTCTTATGCGACCTCCAACGCGTTAAACGTTAAACGTTTAATGCACATTATCGGTCTCTCCTCTTTGTGTGAGCCAGAGCGAGAGAGCAAATGTCGGTGTGTATGTATATTGCACACTGTTTAAATAAAAAAGGTGTGTGTACGATTCACACACGATAGAAGTGAAACTTCATTTTAAAAGACATTTACTTCATTTTCTTTTCAAATCGATTCCAAGTCGTCATTTAAATTTCCAAGACACGTCAGACAGATAACGTGAACATTATCATTGAAACGAGCTATCATCATAAAGGTGCCACGACAAAAGTGTCATAGAATAGGGCGGGCGGGCGTATCTCTCCAATGGCCGCCATAAAGTGGTGCTCACAAAGCGAAGTCCGCGCGGCCCGGCGGCCGATAGCACAATGCGGCAAACGACGCCGGCGCTTCCTGTTCCGTCCCTAGATTTATGCCCGACGCTTCCTCCCACCATATGCGTCTACCCTCCTCATTTACACAAAACTCGAGTTTTTCAAGCACCTGTGTTGTACACGAATGACGCCGGATGTAAGGTTTTTGTCGTTTCTGCTCGAGTGAATTCTTTTACTGAGAGTTTTTTAACTCTTTTCACATGGTTGAAAATTCTAAGCGTTCATTATTTTTATTAAAATATATGGACTTTTTTATGTTACGAACATAATATCTGGAGTCTATCTAGACTAAGACTAATAATAAATCTGTAAGTAAACAGAAAGTATTGTTATAGTCGGGAATAAAAAAAGATGCCTAGTTAAACGAGTAAAGAATTTATTCTCACACGTAAAGACAAATCCAGATACACACTCATTGACACTCTTCACAGATCCCCCTTAGTCGTAGTTATCTTCAATAGAAGATTTTTCCCAGTTGCAGCTTCTAGTATTCATTTTGCTTTACAAGTTATTACTATATCAGGTCAAACGGTGACTCGCTTATGTACCCGTTAAAAATGAATGGTACAAATTTCGAGAGTCGTTTGTTTACGAAACTTAGAACGATACAATTACACATACATTACGAAATAACAGAAAATTTGAAAAATAATAAAATTTTATACTGCTGCATAACTCACTTGAGAATTGTAGATTTTTTTCTGTCGAAGTATTCGAATTTTTAAATAAAATCTACTTTAATATCACCTTATCTTCTTAGTACCTATATATTCCAATCATGTAGTAACATTTAAAACTATTGTATGTAACTGTATTACCCGTCCGCTAAGCTAGATGTCCTATTCCACGACATAATTGACTTCTATGCCACATTTAATTAGAATTAGCTTTTTTAAGCCTGGATGAAGGACAAACATTTCAAACAAACATACTTTGACATTTATAATATATATTAGGATATTAGATTAGAATTTAATGCTTACGCGAAAGACTACACATTTTTTCTTTTTAAAGCAAAGTATTTAGTTTTCATTATTATTTAAATATCCATATTTATTAGTTTTCCTTAATAAAATGAATTGTTGGTTTAGTCCTCCACTCTACTTGTTCAAAGTATAAAACTACTTAATGGTTACGATAAAAAAATAAAAAAGAACAAGCGCGTAATGGCGCATTGAGCATGACTAACATTAAAATTTAATGTGAGTAACAAGGCTGCCACGGTTTCCTGAGCGAAGTAACCAAGTTAATTTAACGCATTTACGTTTATAAAATATTCGTTGTTGAATCTAAATGTGTGGTAAAGTACAAGGGTGCTTCGGTGTAAATAAATTTGATATGATGAAAATAAAAAAAAATATTTTCAAAGGCACATTATAACTTTTTACTTATTTTATATATCCTTTCTAAATTACAAACAATTATAATTAACATTTTAAAATAGTCGCAAATCAGTTTTGTGATGAATGGTACAAGGAGGAGTAGAAGGTCAAGGTTCTCGCGGCCGATCACCCATAAGATGGACAAACCTCATTAAATCGACTACGAAGTGCACTTCATTGAATGTACACGCAGTGCCACGAGTTGAGATTAGGGCTGCCAAATTTTCATATCAAATATAGTATTTTCGAGGCTAAAACCTGAAAAAAAATGATGACTAAAACAAAACAAAATAGTAGGTTTCAAATAAATATTTTTTACTGATCGATAGAGAAATAATGATCATAATGAAAAATAATCAAATTGACAATGACATACCAAGTCTCGGTCACAAAGAGATAATGGTCAGATAAGGCTTCATTATATTTCTACAAGAGATAAAGGCTGCAACCTGCGTTCCGTTTCACGCGTAAACATTTTGGAGTAAATAATTTTGCCTAATTTTTCTATCCAATAAAAATATAGTAGTTTCGCTTACTATATATTTTCTGTAAGTACAAATATTGTAGTTTTTAATTACAAACTATTAAGTATATTACTGTTTTAGAAATATATAAGTAAATCTGTTTTTTTGTTAAAAACTTTTTTCTTGAAAACACAAAAAAAAAACAGTTTACCCTTTCTTTGTTATGAAACAAAGTAAAAATATAATTTCATTTAGAAGGAATATAAGTTTCCGTAAGTATTAATAATAACTACGTCTCTGTTTAACATATCTGTAAGACGTGTCTAATAACCGTGTTCTAACATTTTCCTTTCGCTGGTATCACACTTAGCTTTAATCTTTTAACAAATCAACGTTAATTACTTTCAGAACATACGTCAAGTGTAAGATGTAGGAGGAACAAAAAGGAAGCTCGTACATAATAGAGCGTCGGCCGCGAACACTCGCTGCGTCTCGGAATATCTTAGCAGTTAGCACTTGTAGAAGTATCACGTCACTCCAAGTTAGTGCGGTTCAGCAAGGACGAATTTAATGAAATCAATTTAGATCCATTTCCTCAGATTTGCAACAAATAATATCTCGTTATCAAATAAACTTTATCTAGGTAAATAAATAATACTTTTCGAATGTAATTTTCTAACCAGACAATATAAATTTATCTCTCGATGCATTGTGAGATTTTGAAATAATATTTGCATATTAGAGCTTATTAATAAATTTAAATATAAATGCTTACGTATTGTTTTCAAAGCCCATATTAAACTCACAAATAAATAAATAAAATTGCATGCTCATTCCAAAACATCACAAAAATAGGTAAACAAATAAATCCATACGATTTAAAAAATAACTAATCAGATATTATAGAAATGTTATAAGCACGTAGATATCGTATCTTACGAACATTCTAAATGTGAAAGTTTGGATGTTAGTTACCAATCACGTAAAAACGGCTGAACGGATTTGGATGAAATTTGGCACACAGGTGGTTGGTATGTTTATAACTTAGATAAATCCATAGGATACTTTTTATTCCGGTAAATAACATATTTTTTATTTCCTTCTGGACCAAATTTCGATTCCCACGCAGAAGCCGTCACAATCAAAAACTAAGTAGTTATTTATTTGTAATTGGATTTAAAGATCAATACTTTTAATCTTAAATATGTATAATTTATATTATATTTTTTTCCGATTAACAACTACAACGATAGAATTTTCACTTGAATAATAATAAATAATAAACAAATTTAGCAAAGTCAACATTTTATCAAGCAATAATTTCTTTTTCATTTATAAATATCGTCATTTTATAAATCATAATTCGTCTTTTATAGCCCACACGTTATACAGTTCTGAAGCAAAGTTTCATATAAATTTTGTACAACAAACCTTAGCTGACGTTAACTTCGTATCTTTGTCTGATCCTCACGTGGAGGCAGGTGGATGAGGGGTGGTAGGCGGGAGGTAGTGAAATTCCAACTAGCTTTGTGAATCAATCAGGAATTAATTGTAGCCCCTTGGTGTCTAGTGAAGTTGATCTTTAATTGTAAATATAATATTAGTATAATACGTTTAATTTTTTTGAACCAATTTTAATAAAGGAAGATTTTCTCAACTGGACTTGTGTAAATGTATGAATATATACATTAAAAAAATAATTAAAGAGATCTTAATATATTACGACCAAAGATTGTTTTATATTTTTTACCGGGTTTTAAAGACGATATCTATTTTTTTAGTTTATTTACATAAAAATAAGATTTGTTTTTCGAGGCTAACATTTTTTTTTTCATATCATAGTGTAAAATTTGCTCAAATTCTTTTTAATGTAAAAGGCATAGTTAGCGGCAATGTACCTTTACTATTTCAAATAACTAGCTTACGGTAGGTCAATGATTTGAAATAAATAAAAAAAAACCTTAAAGAACATGACCACCTTTAAACATTTTATTTTTAACTTCAACTCATATTTAAATAAATTATGCTGTTATCACTTCGTAACAAAAAACAAGCCTAGTAAACTTCAGGTAGTAAATTATTATCCATTTGTTCTATAGAAATTTTGAACATTCTAACGTCTGGTAAATTTCACAAAATATAATCAAAATACAACTAAAATGTTTACAGTAAGAAAGACAGATTAAAACATTATTAAAAATTGTTATTAAATGTTTACAGCGAAATAAGTTGAACAGCTGAATTATTAGGAAAAGTGAAAAACCTGAAACTGTATTGTAGGTACTCGTAACTGTACGACTGTTGATGCGGTAAAGGGAAAGCGACTTCAAAGGTAAAGTTTCAATCGGTTATGTCGACGTTTATTCTAATATTTTAAATGGTTTTATTATTTTATAATGTGCAAATCTTTGAAAAAATAAACATATTAAATAGCCAACAGCTGTGGAACATTGTGGTATCGTTGCCCGAAACAGAAGACAGTTCCTCACAGACCTCATGAAGAAGGAAGAGCGCAACCATAAATGCATTTGTCTCCGACCACAACATTCGCTATTTTAGTATTTCACATGCTGCTTTAATAAAAAACATTGATTAAGAACCGTAAAATCAAAAAAGTCTATGTCAAAAAAAACGATAAACCCGATCAAGTTTCTTGGCGGTTCTTCTCGGTAACTGGGATTTTTTCCGAACCGGTAGTAGTGTATGACATTCACAAGTGCCTTCTTAGGGTCTAAATTGAATAAAATATTTTTAATTTGGATACATAACTGTTTAAATTCATTATTTTACTGTAATATGGTTCATATTTGTTTGAGAATTACCCGATGCTTTGATTCAGGCGCGAATCTAGAGTATAAGTTTGGAGAGGGTCGTAGATTGAACTTTCTCGAAGTTTCAACACCGAACACAAAAAATAAATAGAATTTTGTACGATTATTGAAAAGTACCTATATGTTTAGGGGGAGGTCATGATTCCTATGAACTCCCATAAATCCGCGCCTGCTTTGACTTTGATATTAGAATTTATATAGATAAGTACTCTCATATATTGTCTGATAGAATATAGGTATTAACATTTTATTTTTATGTATATCCATTACCCATTTTAAAATTATAGCTAAAATTTCAGTACGTGTCCTTTAAAATATCTATTAACCAATTTTATGAGCTTGTAGGTGTAAAGAAATTTTATTGTTATTTACGAAGTACGTACCTACATTTATTTGACTGGGAAGTTATGATTTTGTAATTATACAAGAAACTTTGAACAAACAATTTATTGTCTATAAAAAATTTAAATAATGATAAAACACACTGGCAGAGTAACGTTTCTTTATGAATACACAACTAGAATGATTCATTACTCAGCTCCTAGCGTCATAAGAGCTCCGCCACCGCACCACGTGGCATACGATAGTGGCGTGATCGTCCATGAGAGTCAGTTGAGAGTCGTATAATCTGTGGTGTTACAGTTGCCAAATTTTCAAATATTAGAAAATAATTTCGAAATCTCAATTACATTTCATATAACGATAAACCGTGTGTATGTGAATGTAAAATATTAAGAATGATTTTTGATAAATAATTTGGTGTGTGTATGTGTGTAATTCTTGTTATTTGTGTAATTTAATTTCTGTGTATTGAGCATTCAATAAAAAATATATTATTATTATATTCACAGAATATAACTAGATATATTTGCAGAAGAAATAAGTAGTAGGTAAACATTGTAATCCAAATTAGGTTTGAATAGTGGATACACAAACAAATCGAATTAAAGTTTCATTTAGCGAATCTGGCAAAGCAACCTGCATACCTCGGCTCGAGTGGCTCTTTAGTCTGTCTAGTGAGGAGTTTGGTTCTAACTTGACACAAAGGCGTGCCATTCCATCTGGTTAGCGTGGACGGGAAACTTGTCTTTGTGGTATTCGAATCTACGATGAAGTTTGCTTCATATGATTATTTCATTATATTACTTTTATTAACGTGGTTTTAATAATTATCAGAAATTTCTTTGCTACTTCCGCCTGCAATAGATGAATAGTAGTTCCAGCTACCTACAAAAATAAAATTTTAGAATTTAAATAAATGTGTAAATTAATGTCTTAAACAAATTGAAATGATAATAAGAAACATGATAATATGTTTTTAATATTTTCAATGACTCTACAGCCGATTCGGAAGCCTTTAGAGAAGAATCGGCAAGAAACACTAAGGGTGCTGTTTTAAGCCTATCTCTTTACAATAATAATCTATATATAATGTATCGCCGGCACTCACTCGCCTGCTAGCTTCGGATGAGTATTTTTTTTATTATTATTTTTTCGAACTGACTATACTGTTAGCCTTAGGGGCTCTGGAGCCTTTGCGGCTTTTACAGCTTCACCGGGCTTGGGGGCGAGCGCGGAAGGCACTCAGCCGCGAAAGCTAGGCAACACGCTCCAAGGGTGCGAAAGTGGCCGAACCTCGGCTTGAGCTGTTGCCGATTATGCGAAGAAGTCGCGATCTGACTAAATCCCTATCCATAGAAATTCGAGCTAACTAACTGTACAAATATACATGTTCCTGCCTTCTGGGAGGAAGGAAGGAGTGGTGAACATGTGTGAAGTGCAGTGCTATGTGTGTCTGTCGATAGCTAGTGAATGCAGTGTCACTGTATCGCGCGAGCGGCTGCTGGCTCAAGGGCTCCATGCCGGAGGAACGGACCTAGGCTTGAGTTGCCGCTGGAGAGGGTGGTCGTGGCGGGTGTGCTTCGGATGAGTCAACATCGATCTACGGATGCCTCGTTGAGAGGCGAACCACGTCATTAATTGTTGTCGTTTCACGTCACATCTGCAACACAATTCTTTTAAATTAGTATTTTTTTAAAATACTATCTTAATTTTTCTTAATATTTTTTATATACTATTCATATATATATTCTTTACTTTATTTTGTTTTAATATGTATATATGTTTTATATTCGCTAATGTAGATTATTATTGTAAACAGATTGCTTTAAAACAGCAACTTTGAAGATTCTTGCCGATTCTTCTCTAAATGAAATTGTAAATGCATTGTATTGTAATTGTATTGCAAATCGCCCGTAGAGTCATTAAAAATATTGAATATAAACATATTATTATCTTTATTATTATTATTTTAATGTATTTAAGACATTCATTTACAAATTTAATTAGATTCAAACATTTTATTTTGTAGGTAGCTGAAACTACTATTCATCTATTGCAAGCGGAAGTAGCAAAGAAATTTCGGATAATTATTTACGATGGAATTCCGCAAAGTAACGCCTTCATAAATTAAATAATGTGGTGTTGTTATGTAGGCACACGTATGTGATGTTGGACATTACAATTATGCCCGACTAGATTACAACCACCATACACTAAGTGTAACCCGCCATAATATCACACTTGGTGCGTTCCGGAATCAGCCAGTGTACATCCAGCTGACAAGAAGCTTGCCAGCCAGCACGACAACAACGACTGGTGATAGATTATAGATGTTGTTTTGGACTGTAATGTGCTCATCATGCTCAGTTTTGTCACTAACGTTAGTATAAAAAAATGCCGTGAGCAATATAAACTGTAGAGAAAATCGTAGCAAAAAAAGTATAAAATATTTATTTCTTTTTTGCTGTCATATCAAGCATTTTTATGCTTAAATAAGTATTGTAAATAAGTATATTATATGTTTCCTATAACTATTAAATAATCACAGTTCACTCATCAAAACATGCATACATATTTAATGCATATATGAATACTTCAGTTGTCTAAGATAATTGCTTAAATGGGATCTCACTTAGCCCTCACATCTCTCAAAGGGTGGGTCCTTTCGCTAACTCCTTACACACGAGATAAGGTGGAGTTTGTTGTTCAACGCCTAATCCTTATCTTAAGATAGCAACGTCGAATTAACATCTTACGATAGTCGTGTTTACTGCCCCGAAGGCAGATTTAACATTTGTTATTATAATGTGGTTCTAGTGGCAAGTTTACAGGCGAAAATATCAGAAACTGTAATCGGATTTTTACACTAATAGGAAATCCTGATGTATTGAAAAAAAGGGGTATAAATAAATAAATATGGCTACAAAATTTCACACACGCCCATTGAATTTCAAACTAAGCATAGTTTGTATTACGATAACTAAATGTGTATAGATATTTAACATCCAGACGTACAAATACCAATTATGCTCATTATACAAAAGTCAAGTCATGTGCGGGGATCCAACCCGCAACCTCTCGGCTCAATAATACTTAGTATAGATTACTACAACTGCGCCATGAGGCCTGTCTATTGATTTATTAAGATGAGTCGACCTTTTCATCGAATAAAATAAAAATTCAAAGCAACTTAAAAAAAACTTGCTTAATATAAGATAACTTTATATTAATACTAGCTGTGCCCTGAGATTTCACCCGCATATAGTTAAAAAAAAACTGATTGATGATTTTTAATACTTCCGTATAGACAATATTTTTATCGGACGGCCAGGGATGCATTGCAACTCACACGGATCGTTCGCGCCACTACATTTAAAGTCGTGGACCCAAGCCGTTGAATTATTTTAATTCTCCAATATCTCCCAAACTATGCGTCCAAATAACATGCTATAAAGGGCAAAGTTTATCTTCATAAAATTGTCTTGATGATGAAGTAACTTAAGTTCGTACGGATTAATATGCCTAATAATAATGCTCATAAATCACTTTTCAGTTTTCAATAAATTTTTTATCACAAAATATTTTATTGTGGCTTATGTATAAGAGATAGGCATACGTTATTGCGGACTTTTTATATATACTAAGGATCATTATTTTTGTAAAACATTGTACTTACGTATCACTAACCATTACATGCGCGCACGCGGATAAAGTAGTTCGGGAGCACTGTTTCTTGCGACTTACTTGACAAAAATCAATATCTAAAGCTAGCTGAGAGGTGTAGCCTAATGTTAGGTAGTCTATACTATTCCTCATGAATCTGGCTGTCATATACAAAAACACGAATCCGACTGGTAGTTTCAGAGATTAGCGTGTTTAAACAAACAAACAAAAAAAACTCTTCTACTTTATTATATTAGTATTGAATGTATTGATTGTTTACAATAAAATTATAAGAATAATGAAATCAGTGTCATTTACAATAATTTATTATTAACGTACTGAGCATAGACTAATGATTATTCACTGCACACAATCAGACTCCGGTAAGCCAATCCGCAATAATTTTCACTCAAATCTGACATAAACATGACCGATATTCCACCAATTTGCATGTCCGTTACCTCCCTGAATAAATTAGACCCACCTGAAGGTTTCTCTATGAATATGTAAGACAATGGCTCTCAAATCTTAGGCTCCAATTAGGAGGGGTCATTAAACCCTTAGTGAATTACGTTTATGTTTGCCAGAGAGAGGTAACTCATCTATATAAATGGATATCTATTTTAAAGTAATAAATTATTAAAGAATACATCGCTTTAATGGACTGCACTATTTTATTTACTATTTACACTATTTACTATTTTAAAATAGCAGATAAATTAAATAGTTTCATCACTGCTAGTTCACAGGTCATTAATAAAAATAGATTTTAAAAGTAACGTTCCAACACACTGATAATTTCTTATGACAAATTATTTTTTCATAACATATAAAATAGCAGTGGTATTATTTTTAATTTGATATGAAAAATAGTAGTGATGAGTGATATATTCCATGCCTAAATTGGGTAATCAACCACAATCAACTGTATTGATGTAGCATAATTTTATACGATGGCTCTAGGAAATACTAGATATAAACAACATCACACAATACTAGCGACCTGTGGAGGTAAATATATATTGATAATAACTGTCACCATACTGGCCAGCGAGTATCCTGTGAAAACCTGATTGAAGAACTACATACTAGGTTCCTTGTTCTTTGTATGACGTAATATATACAATGTAAAAACACAGTCAGCAGTCTTAACTTCTTGAAGACCTGCGAACGCTTCAATCAGTACGAGAAGAACTCAGTAAAAGGTACGTAACCCAATGTGAGAGCGAACACTACGAATAATATTTGGAGGGTTAAGATTTTAAATATCGCCAAATAAATGTATACTGAATTACTTAATTCATAAGATTTATCCCTAAAATATTAGATGTGACACCAGAATATAATCACCAAACAATATGAAAACGCTTACCTAAATTTTCTTACCACGGCCTCTTCTGCTGTTTCTTATCACAAGTCAAACCTAACTCAGCCACATCTGTTATTTTTTCATCTAGCTTAGGCATTTGATCAAATCTCATTTTTCATCATCTCCCTTTTTGGGCACAGTTTTCATTATTATGATGGCAAAAATATTTATTGGGAATAAATATTATAATTAGGGGATACATTTTGGTGACTAATAAAAACTTTGGTGACAAAATATTATTGCCATACCTTACTTAAACACGGTAGAGTTAACGTCGATTAATACGGCTAGTTTGCGTCGCCGATTCTGGCTACCGGCACTTAGTTGGCGGTCAACGTAATCAGGTTACGTCGTTTAGTCGACTCGCCGATCGCCACAAGTCGATACACCTATCATATTAACTACCCACACTGTTAATAGCGTTCTTGGTGATTATGAAGATTATATTTGAGTTTTTGGCGGGATATCAGACTGTCATGTAGAGTATGGTTTTTGTTGTTTATTCATATTGTGTTGTTTGGCTCTATTTTGTGTAATACAGGTTGCGTTTTGCATAATAAAGCTTGGATATTATGCACAAGTGAAGTGAATTGGAATTAATAACATGGACTATGAATTTTGAGATGTTACAAAAACTCCCTAGAAAGTTCTATCAAGGGAGACAAAATCTTGTTAGGATACTGAAATCATTATAGGACAGGACACTCTATATTCACTTGATAATGGCAGTAATGGTATTTAATAAAGTAAACTAGTCACCAAATTAAAAATACGAAGAAAAATAAGATTATATTTTCCCTACTTATAAGATGTTTTACGTTATATCACTTATGGTAATTTTTTCTAGCGTTGTGGCCACAATCTTATCTGATCTTAAGGCCCAAGATGGTAACACGCTAAGCCTGGTGGAAGACTGGCTTTCAAATGCAGCTGCCGGCACACACATGTTTGGTGCTTGGCGACAGTTTTTCTACTTGAGGGTGGTAGTTAGCCAGGCGGGTATTAGAAAAAGCCCTACCACCATGCTATGGTTTCATCACGATGTCCGTATACGCTATCACTGAGCCATCATTGCTTCAAAACTTACAAGCAAGGGTAGTGAATTAATATATGTCCTTGCACCCTTGAATTTTACTACCTAACTATATCATTATTTGATACTTGGTATCAAAGTCATCATTGTAGCATTATTTTTTTTGTTTACGAAATTAAAAATAATATATTTTATTGTTTGAACACATAATCATGCAAAAATGTATATGTAATGACAATAAATAATTGACATTGAAGAATTGCAAGTGTACATAAATGTTCAATGTGCTTATTATAGAATCTATTATTATCGACAAAGAACAGCTTATCAAGTATGTAATAAATTGGTCAATAATAATAATAATAACTTTATTTAATATAATGTAATAAATTACAAGAATCTGAAACTTATTTCTACGACATATAATTGTTTGTTTTATACTAATGAATCCTAGCGCCTGAATTAGACCGAGTCTATATCTCAAGCGCTGGTCATTTCCGGTGAAATATTATTACAGTGTGACACTGTATTACAATATTTTTATAGTATTCCAGTATTTCATAAAATATAATTTCATACTAACATATTACAAGGTTATTTTGTGATTTAATTTTTTTCATCCTACCTTACAGTCGTAATAATGTAGCAAGTTAGACTACAATATCGGTTTAAAGACATTTATTTCTCAAAAGAACATTGTTCACTTAATGAGAATTACATACATTATTGTTAGTTTAAAAAACAAAATCTCAAGACATCCAGTGAGTTAAAAAGTACATAACATCAGACAAATTAATTAAAAAATAAAATAAAAACACATTTAAAACCATAACTTGTAAGAAAAAAAAAAGTACATACGTTAAAAAATTAAAAAATAAAATGAGAAATTAAATCTGTATAATAGCTTAAAATAAATATTTATCCTTTAAGTATTCTTTTAATTTTGCTTTAAATATATACAATGATTCAGTTTCTCTCAGGTCTTTAGGCAATTTATTGCGAACTTGTCTCAATAAATGGTGAATTACATAAGCATGAGCTTGCATGTGAGTATTCATGAATAATATGAATATAAATACATATTTTTTATTAGTGTGACGATCCTTTTGTTATATTTTATTACAAATAACTTTTCTGTATCTTCATAGTTCTGTGTTTTTAGCCAGGATACTACACTTCATTAAATTTATGATTATTAAGTGAATATATATTAAAAGTTAGATTATTGTATAGGAAAGGGCCAAGATAGCATTGAACTTTATTTACGAAAAATGTTTTATATTTGTTGCTGGCACAAACCGCATATTTCCGTCTACTTGTTAATATATCAGGTACATCGTTGTTCATTCACGACATATTTAGCAAATAGTTTCCTGACCGACAAAATATCCCATTCAGTGTACAAATCACTCGTGGGAAATCTGAAAGGTTTGAATGCCATTACTTTTAATAAAATTCGTGCTCTTTTCAGTTTGATTATATGAGTCTTTGTTGCTCCACTCCATGACCTAATAAATAAGATAGGAGAGACTGCGAGAGAGTACCATGTTAAATTTGCATCCAACAAAACACCTAAATATTTTATTGTGCTTATTATCTAGTTAAAGTAGATTAGTAGTATTAGTTATTATAGGTAAAGAGGGCGACGCCGAGGATTTAAAAAATATATACAAGTGATTCTTATATAGCTTTACTATAGAATTAATAAATCCTCTCATATATATTCTCTTACATTATAAACACCAGGTGGTTGTTTATAACAATATAACAAAAATATGTCGCAATTCGTCTAGTCTAAACAAAAGATGGTTATCGCCAATCGTAGTCAAATATGTAACGTTAGCGTCTTCAACTTATACAAAAAACATGTCGCAATTCGTCTAATCTAAACAACAGGTGGTTATCGCCTATCGTAGTCAAACATACGAGTAAATATGTAACATCAGCGTCTTCTACTTATGTACCGATTAATACGTCGCAATAAGAGAGAGTATAGCCTGCATAACTATCTAGATCGTTACAGTTACATATCAGCTGAGTTTTATTTTGACAAGTATGTACTTTGATGCTGATGTTACCATCAGTAGGGAATGTTCTCATTGTATTAGTAAAAAAATATATATTTTGTTTTCGTTATGTTCAATGATAATAAACCCTAATTCAGCCATTGCACAACTATTTGTAAACCTCTTTCAGCAAGCAATTTAGCACCATCCCAAGTTTTCCCATGAAATAATAATGCTGTGTCGTCAGCGAAAGTAAATATTCTACAATTACCTAACTTAAGCTTGCAAAGATTGTTGATACATACCAAGAATAAGGTTGGACCAAGTGCACTACCCTGACGCACACCATTTTAAATTAAATTTTTAATTTTAAGTAATACAAGCTCGAAGTTAAGAAAACATTATGTGTAACGCTAGCGTCTGTAATATAGCAGCCTCGTACTTCCCAGACTTCAATGGTTTGAATCGCACCAAGAAGCTTATACCCAAACGTATTTGCACCTCTATATCACTACAATTGTCCCGAGATTATGTTTTATCTACCACGCGCAGTTGTAATATTAATTATCTATCTATATAAATAAAATAATTGAGGTTTACCGTTGCGCGCGCATTACGCAAAACCTACTGGATAGATTTTGATGATTATTTTTTGTTTTATTCCTTAGATATTAGGCTCTTATAAAAAAACACGATATCTCTATAAACAATATTTCTGTAGTCCACGCGAGCGGAGCCGCGGGCACAGCTACTATAAAATAAAAATTAAACTTTAATTTTGCATACGCACCGTTTGCATTTGTTTTATGTCTAATCATTTTCTGAACTGAAACTATAGATGGTAATATATACATTCATGGCAAAACAGTTTGTACTAATCCAAATGTGTACAATCACATTCATAATACTTACTGACTTTATAACTTATAGATATGCGTTTTAAACGAGCTAATTATTCCAGGGTGTGAGCACGTCGAGTGTTTGGCCGTACCATAAATATTAAGAGCAAACACGATATAGCACCGGTCATGCTGCAACATGTTTGTCTACGGCCTAAAACAACATACGTTTGTGGCCGCTGACTGAATTTGTTACCATTTGACCACGCGCTGACTCAGGACTTAACTAATCGTACTGACGTGACGTAAAGGCATTAATCAAAATATATAAATTTAGTGTAATAGAAAAGTTACATGAAAATAAATGCTATATGCAACTGGTTTAGAAGCAATGATGGCTCAGTGGTAGCGTGTACGGACATCGTGTCGGTTGACCCGAGTTCGAATCCCTGCAATGATCTCGAGCTCTCGGAGAAGGAAAAAAATCGTGATGAAGTCATGGCATGGTGGTAGGGCTTTATCTAATGCCCACCTGTCTAGCTACCATCCTCAAGTAGAAAATCTGCTCCAATAGGTATGTACCGGCAGTTGCAAAAATTACATTAGTTCCCAAAAATTTCATTCAATATTCCGTTCCATTTTCCGTAATATTTTTTTTTAATAACTTGCCTCCCATGGATGGTTTGAATATCAATTTTACGCCCATTCTGTGTGTCGTTCATAAGAGCCAAAGGTTTAATTAACTCCCAAAATATTTTATTGATAAAAGAAACTGTTGTTTAAATGAAACAAAATTGGTTTACAGATAGATTGTTGATAATAAATGCCTTTTATTAAAATATACAAATTTCCATTCCATGATCTTTAGGAAAATAGGGGTCCACTTGACGTAATCTGACTAATGAGTCAGATTTATCAAACCGATTTTTAAGCCGACTGTATTGTAGAGATAACTTAGTTAATAGCTCATGGAATATATAAATTTACTTTGATTACAAAGACCACTGTAATAAAAGAAACAGTTGATATTTAATTACAGTAGTGTACAATAACAGAAATTGGGGTTATAAAACTTTTATGTATTTATTTAACGGGCTTTTGACTTGGTAATCATATCAGCCCAGTCAAGCCTTAATAAGTAAAATATCAATTTCAGAAAACTAAAAAAACCTGTATTTTATTTTGCAGCCTGGATTTGTTTATAAAATCTAAAGATTCTTCGTTTTAAGTCGGTCTTAAATATTACGATCCCTTTTAATTTACGCCACTTCTTCATGTTCTTGCCACCTTTTTAAAATTGGAAAATCCAGAAAATGTAAACAACAACCTTCTAATACATAGATAACGTCAAGTTTATAGTTAAAATATATGGGTAGTTTTTTACTCTGTTTCTTAACTTTATCGAATAATTTTTTTAATCAATTGACTATTTGAAGTAATGAATTATTATAGAATATTTGGATTTAACACTTTTCACCGCGCATGTACTTACGCGTGACTAAGCTTAAACAGAACAGAAATATGAAACACTTTTCATATAAAACAATATTTTATATAACAATTAAATCCTACAATATAATTTTATTCATATAAAGATATTATTTTAGGAGATGTTAATCTTTTTTATTGACTTTGTGTTTTAAATTAATGTTGAATGCCGTATTTTATTAATGCTATTATGATACGTAAGTCCGACACAATTTTTAAATATATATTCGTAAAGAATTACATTATTATTTCACACAATTTTCAAGTGCAATAATAATTATATCGCGCGTTTTGTTCTTAACGTTTTTCTATAAAAATTCTAAGATTGTAGTTTCAAAGCCTTAGTAATATGGTGAAATCAGTAACTTATTGATACTGGCCAAGTTTGTTCAAGTAAAACTAAAATAAATCTATAAAAATAATAAAATTGAAGTGTATGTTTGTAATGTCAAAATAACAGCTTTTACTAAATGCATATGAAAGTATACACTTTTATACCTATAACATAAAAAACAATTTTTAAAGTTTTTGTATGTCTGTTTATTTTTTCCGGTTAGACCGATTTTGACGGGACTTTCACTGGCAGATAGCTGATGTTATAACGAGTTAATTAGGCTACTTTTTTATTTTCGATTATGTAATAATCCACACGAGCCGAGCCGTGGGCACAGCTAGTCTATTTTAATTAATAAATATATTAAGATCATTGTGATGTTTTCCAAAATATTTGTTATGTAAAAATCTCATTTTTTTATCGTTATAGGTTTAGCGTTGTGACCACAATCTCTCATCATCTTAAGTGACGATGTGGGCCTGGATAGTAACACGCTAAGCCTTGAGAGAGGATTGGCTTTCAAGTACAGCTGCCGGAACACAGCTATTGGTGCTTGGCGACAGATTTTCAACTTGAGGGTGGCGATTAGGCGATCATTAGAAGAAGCCCTACCACCATGCTATGGTTTCATCACGATGTTTTCCTTCGCCGAAAGCTCAGGCTCGTTGCGACGTGATGTCCGTACACGCAACTACTGAGCCATCATTGCTTCAACATTCGTCTACTTGAGGTTTGCTTGCTTTACTTTTTAAGTAAACAGTAGTTAAGCATCAACCTGGCGTGTAATTAATTCTCGACTACAGACGTTCTTAGTGTTTATCAATCAAACATATCAATTTGAAATTCATAGTACAACGTCTATTTTAGGCAAATGACCGCTAGTCAACATATCGTGTGTGTTAGATCGCACGAGGTACGCTCGCCGCCTAAACAAACAGTCATTACTGCCGACATTGTACGTGATCGGCACCTGAACAATGGTTCATGTCGTTTGTACATTAATTATCATATCAGTTATAAATGGTTACATACATAAATAATGTTAAAATTCGACCGACTCTACACCGCGCAGCAGCCAAAGCACCTGTGTAGTCCATATTGTTCTTATCTCTCGTACTTGCCTACAGCTTGCCAGATTGCTTGACGTTCGTGGTTGCTGCTACGATCCTTTGCATCGTAGCGTGAAGTTATATAGCTTATTACTTTCCTCAATATTCAGGCTATAAATTGGAAAAATAACTTTTCAAATATGGCTGGCAGTTCCAGTGAATAGCGCGATCAAACAAAAAAAGAAAATTTAATATTATTATAACTGTAATAGCGGCACGCTATAATGGCCGTTTTGAAGTTTGTCCGCTCATGAAGTTTCGTATAAACTAATAACTACGCTTGAAGGAGCCAATTTTTTAACTTTATTGTCAAAAGTGACGAGCAGTTAGTCAATAAATTTATTGAATGTATAGTTTTGTGACATAAGATTAATTTATTACACTAATTCCTAAACTAGATATATGATGGTCCTGCGTACAATTCAAGATTTATTTTAATTAACAAAAAAAACTGCAACATTTGTCAGAATCCTTAACAGATTATAATTATTAGTGTATTTATTATTTTATAACCTTACAACTCGACATTTATGTTTTAAAAAAATTGGAAATAAGAAATGAATTCTACTATGAATTTTCTACGAATTACAATCCTATATGTAGATCGCTGGCCAGCACAACTACTATCTCCGGCAAACTAGCGTCAATGCTCAGTGCTCCAAAATATGTACATACGATTCGCATTTGTTTTTTTTTTTTCGAAAACAAATTGATTTTCCTTGTCACTATTAAAATGTGTTAAAACGGCCATAATAGCGTGCCGCTAGTGTAGTCTGTATCTAGTTCAAATTTGAATACAGTAAAAAAATAACAAAAGTTTTTAACTTGTAACAATGTTTATGACCAGAATAGATAGATTCTTAAACTTACGAATGTTAAGGAATATTTACAAAAATCGAATAATACTAGAATAAGCAGAACAAAACAACAATTTGACTAAAACAATTTCAATACGCAGATTGTGCACTCATTCTGGATGCAGCGGGCAGGCCGCTGGCGACAACACGAGAGCCGAGTGACGGAGTACTGGTACGTGTTTCTACAGAATTTTATTTTCTTTATAATTCATTTTACTATTAAGAAAACTTCATATATACTTTATGTTGTGCATAATTTACACAGCTATAAAGTAGAAAGTGACATTAATATGATTGTAAGTAACAATTCATACCATATGTTTTACTTTGTAAGAATAATAGTAATGCAATAAATAATAAGGCATCGTCACCCAAAATTAAAATTCAGAAATGTTTTATATGACGACCTTAAGAGATGACGCGACACGACATCTAATAACAAATGAAACTACTATACATTACAACCACTTTATTTTACTTTTTGTAGGTTTACCGTTATGGCCATAATCTCACCTGATATTAAGTGACGATGTAGCCCAAGTTAGTGACACACTAAGTACGTACAAGTGCTTGGAGACAGATTCTCAACTTGAGTATGGTAAGCCAGTCGGGCAATAGAAAATACCCTACCATAGTGCTATGGTTTTTATTTTGTTAAATATCTTCGTAAAAGTTCTATAATATACGTTGACGATAAAATCCATATTTTTTCTATCCTTAATATTTCGCACATTGTGATAAGTGTGTTTTGTTTGACTGTAACATGTTTTTCCCTCGAGATGAACCTAACTCTCACGAACGGACCCGCAAACTTAACCAGTAAATACCGAAGCCGTTCAAACTATCAAAAACTTAGCACAAGTCTGCTTGTTGCCCAACCCTTGTATAAAACGAGCCGCCCAGCTGTGCCCTTACACGTGACTAATGTTTGTATAACATTCATTAACCCATTAATGAAATGTATTCTCTGTATATAATATTACAAATATTACAAATATGTATGTATTTGTGTAAGTATGTATAATATGTATATAATATTACAAAAGGTATAAAGGTCGACGTCCACACAATTATAACATTGTCATGTACTATATGCTCATTTGAATGTAATAAAAACTAAAATAAACAAAATTAAAAACTACGAGATCTAAATAACAATAATGACAATATTGAAGACAGGTAGGGCACAGAGAAATTTGTTAGGGAGATTTCTCTCTACTTACTTCCACTAATACTTCCACCCTACAGAAGATCGCAACCAAATTACCTAGTGTTGTGTTCTTGCGGTGAGTAGGGTTTCCAGGGCTCAATGTGCTAGTAAGCGTTCATAGGCTTCGGTAGCCGCTTACCATCTGGCGGGCCGTACGGTTCTTTGCCACCTTTTGGTATTAAAACAGTCTTGTCAAATACACTAATTTTATTTACCATTATTTTTTATTAATGAGATATACATAGTTATTGACAATTTTGTGTAACAGTATTATTGAATGACTAATTTTAGTCAACCACACCATGCCTCAAACTTATATTATAGAGAAACATTGAAAACACACAAGTTCATATAATAGGATCTGATTAAACCATAAGAGATATATCAAATTAATATACTACATAATTGTACATATTTAAAAAGTTCTACAAAAAAGTCAGAGTTAGCATATGTGTATCTTCTAAGGATACCCACATACACATTTAGGCATTTTTGGGACAGCACAATTCGCGCATGCGTTCGACCGAAACCATTCTGTAGTCCACGCACAACGCACAACGCATAGCCCAAACTACTACGGCTAGGACCTTGAAAATTTGCTTCCTGGTTCCTTTTACACTGTAGGTGAGCAATAAGTAAGGATTTTTAGAACTTCAACCCCTAAGGTGGCGAAAAAGGGGTTGAAGTTTGTATGAAAATCCATATTTAAAATATTTTTGAACCCGTGCGAAGCCGTTTTAAATAAAATAATATTGATATAATAAACGTTTTGAGAAGCGTATTTCAGAGAAATGCAAATTCATAATTCAGTCGGGTAGTTCGTAACCGAGCTACATCAAATCCAACCTGCCAAGGTTGGGAACTTTAGCTAAAGTTGAACAGATTTCCGAGTCGGCTGTATCGCAGACGTTGACTGAAGTAACAGATTTGAGCCGAGGGCCCGCCGTGTTGCCATTGCTCTAGACACTTCTCAATTCAATTAATCATAGTTTCAAATTGGACCTACAATCCAGACGTGACAGTCTAATGTAAAATCATATCAATTAAACCAATTAAAAAAATGTAAGGATTGATTACCGGTAATCTATACATATAATAAAATTGAAATGTCAGATTGTAATGTCAAAATAACAGATTTTTACTAAATGCATATAAATATATACACGGTACCTATAACAAAAAACCCTTTTTTTATTTTTGTCTGTCTGTCTGTCTGTTTGTAATTTTGTCTGTAATTTTCGAAACGGTTGGACCGACTTTGACGGGACTTTCACTGGCAGATAGCTGATGTTATAAGGAATAACTTAGCTAGTTTTAATTTAGAAACCTTTTTTAGAAGTCCACGTGAGCGAAGCCGCGTGCATAGCTAGTAGAAAATAAATTTGATAATTATTTTAAAGTTAAGATGATATTTTACTTTTATTATTATATATTATAAACTTACATCTATATCTATACATAGTATAAAAGAAAGTTGCTCTCCGCGTTTGTCTGTTTGTCCGCGTACTTCTTTTAAACCACGTAATGGATTTTCATACGGTTTTCACTATCATTTAGATATTTTTTAAGGAATGTTTGTATCTACAATACATTATAATTAAATTTTTGTATATTAGAGAAAGCTCAATGTTTTTCAAGTCGTCAATAAAACCTATCTTTGGGCGCTTACATGGCTTATGCTGTCTAAACCTTATGAGATATATCAAAATAATGTACTAAAGAATTGTAGTTCTTTAAAGAGCCTAGAGAGACGTCCGCGATGGCATATGGTTCTCCTAAGGTTGACTCACAGTAACCGTTTATAAAATATTTATTATAATATTAGTTATTTACGAAGCTATTTTCTCCAATTCAGTATTAATCCTTACCCACATAAATATATTATTTATATTGGGAATTTAATGTTAATTAAAATTACCCGTATATAATATCATTTAAATGAATACCATAGAAGCATTCACGGGTAAAAGTTAGACTCTAAACCAAAAATTCACACGTAGCAAAACGGTTACCCATGAATAGCGAGTCGCGAGCTAAACGCACTTTTCGTAAAGATGAACTATCAATAAATACCAAAGTGATAAAATGTACATCAATCGAACAGTTTTTTTTAAACACAAATGACGCCACATTTTTATTGTACCTCCCGGCGAAGCCGTAGCGCGCTGAAAGTATATAGGAACTATTTGTAAGAGTAATCTCTCAAACCTATAGACCGATTCTGAAAAAATGCCACAGATAGAAAGCTTCATTATGTCGTACCCTATTATATTATTTTATTGTAATTAACGCAAAGTAAGTCGCGAGGGGTTACTAGTTTTGAAATAAAATGATGACTCTTTCTCCCCAATATGGCTAAAAATTCTAACTACATATATAACTAACTACATATTCCTGGAGTGTTTAACATTATTATTATTTTATAACAAAAGAGAACTGTATAAATTGATTAAATAAATCCCTTAAAAATATTAAATATTTGTTATACTAGCAACTACCCGCTACTTCGTACACGTTAATTATAATTAATAAAAAATAATAATCAAGCAGTCAATAACCCATAAGCCCGAAAATAGCTTTCTATCAGTGAAAAATTTGTACTATCGAATAAATAGTTTTAGTTTAGTCACTATAATATAAAATAACAAAGTCCTCCGCCGCGTCTGTCTGTCTGAACGCGATAAACTGAAAAACAACCTAACGGATTTTCATACGGTTTTCATTAATGGACGGAGTGATTCATTAGGAAGGATTAGGTATATAATTAATTAAAGTTTTGTGTAAATTGGCTGAAATATGACGATGATTGTTGTAGATGTCGGAAAAATCATGCCGACTGGGAGCGTTACTGGCGCGCGCCGCGTAAACCAGGGCAAAAGCCGGGGCGAGTTGGTAGCCTCTTTATAATTATATACTGGAGTCAATTGATACATGAATTATTTTACAAAGAAACAAAATATTTGCAAATTCAAAATAACTTCCGCAGATATGACGATACTTAAGATATCAAGTAATAAATTGTTGCCAATTACAAAGTTAGCATAACTTCCACTGGTCAGTACTCGAAAGGCTAACAAGTTAATTCGAAGCGGATCCAGCGCCCCCGGGAATCGAACTCCGGACGTTGGGTAAGTAGCAGATATATTAAGAGGCTATTCCTAAATGCCGGCGGGGCGAGCCCGGCTTTAAAATTAAATCACGCTTTAGTTTCCAACTAAGCCTCCTGAATCCGAACTTTGTCTGTTGAAGATAACGATTCTCCGCTTAACTGCTATTTACATTTGAACTACAAATGCTTATTGTACTGAGTATGTACTTAGGTTCATTATTAGATGTTAGTCACGTTCAAAATATATTTCATCGTGTGGCTAGGTAATTTGTATTTTTTTTAGATTCGAAAATATATTTTATAGGTATTTGTGTTAGGTTCTACAATAAACTTACTAAGCACATTACTAATTTGGCGGATAATAAATGCAAAAATCATGTTAAGCCAGTTTTACTGTCGAAAAGGTAGATCATTACGTGAACGGTGATGTCTAGAAGTGACTGCCTATATGTACGTACACTTAAAATGATAATAACTGTAAACAATACGTACAAAGAGTGTTTTTTTTTTAAATAAAATTTGATAAAACCATTCAATTTTCTTGCCAGCACTTCTCGATGGTTGAGATATTTTACCAAACGGTTATACAAAAACAATAGGAACAACAAAAGGAACGCAATAAAAAGGGACAAATTAATGTGAAAACAGATTTATTTGTTCAATATTTATTATTTATTTTATTTAATGAAATCTACAGCTCTTAAATTCATATACCATACATACTAAATTAACATATTGGTTTAGCCAAGATGATTTCAGTTGTTTTATATATAAAATAATAATAATCTTATAACCTAACCAAACTATTAATTATTAATTGTCTCCAATGTTCTGAAATAGTTCTGAAATGTTTTGAATGAAGACTATTTTTTCATAACGTGTAACACAATCAGTATTTAGTATGACCTCTTCTCGCTGTCAAAACTGCTTGCATCCGTCTGGGCTTACTTTTTATTAAATTGTCAATGAAACTTTGTGGAATTAGGTTCCATTCTTCAACCAGTGCAGTTTTGAGGTCTCTTACAATAGCTGGTGCTGGATTTCTTTGTTTAAATTTGTTTTTCCAGTTTATCCCAAACATGTTCTATCAAATTTAGGTCTGGCGAGCGTGCTGGCCACACCAAAACTACCGCCGCAGCGCAGCGAGAGGACGAGCATTACCATTATTATCATTACCATTATTGAGGCAATGATGGTTCAGTGGCAGCGTTATTGGTATACAAACTAACAGACAGACAGACAAAAATTTCGAAAACTGTACAAATATTTTCTATCCTTGAATCTGCATGAAGTAATGATGGCTCAGTAGTAGCGTGTACGCCTCCGCGTCGATTGCTGTGAGTTCGAATCCCTGCAATGAGCCTGAGCTTTCGGTGAGGAAAAACATCGTGAGGAAACCATAGCATGGTGTTAAGGCTTTTTCTAATGCCCGTCTGGCTAGCTACCACCCTCCAGTTGAAAATCTGTTTCCAAGCACCAATAGGTGTGTTCCGGCAGCTGCACTTGAGAGCCAGTCTTCCACTAGGTTTAGCGTGTTATCATCTAGGGCCACATCGTCACTTAACATCAGGTGAGATAATGGCCACTACGCCAATCCTAAACGATAAAAAAAAATCTCCACGTAGTATTTTTTTCAAATATCTTTAATATACTGATTTCGACTCTTTACTCTTTTATTGTAAGTATATATTTTTCAGTTAGTAATATTTTGAATACAGTGAATATTTGCCCTTATAATATGTACAATTATTTACAACTTATAAACACAGTTAAACAAATAAAAACAAAGTATAACGTCAAAGAAAACAAAAAAAAAGTAATGTTTGATATTCGGAAGGAAACCCTTCCATTTGCACAGTATAAGAGTTACAACAAATCAAAAGGCTAATAAAGAAACGCGAACAACGCTTCGGAAAGTATTTCTTTCATCGAAGTCAAAGTTGCGAGCCGGGAATTTCCTGCGAACGGGAAACAAGAGGGGAACGGAACTAGCGACGACTTCCTTTCGACGACTCTGTAAATGCATTCAACAAACCGGTTTTATCCCGTACTCTGTTTCTATTTTCCATCATTTTAATCGTAAGCGATATGTCGTAGTAACTTTTTTTTCTAAGGTTTACCTTAGTGGGTGGACTGGCTCTCAAGTGCAGCTGCCGGAACAATCCTATTGGTGCCAGACGACAGCTTGAGGGTGGTAGCTAGCTAGACGGGTATTAGAATATGCCCTACTATCGTCCTATGTTTTCGTCACGATGTTTTTCTTCATCGAAAGCTCAGGGTTATTCTTGGGAATTCGAACACACGTCGATCGATGAGATGCCAGTACTCACTACCACTGAATCATCATTGCTTCAACAATTTTATAAATATTTTTGATGTTGTAGCTCATATTTTGGTAATGCAACTAAGGATTGGAAGGGCGAAGCGTTTCTAAAGGAACAGGTTTTCAAATGTTACTACCGGAACACAAATCAAAGATGGAAGCTAACCAGGCCAACTGGCAATGTAGTGGTACTAGTTTTATGATTAACGAAGAGATGTTTTCTGTAATAAAATGACTAAATTTTCTTAGTCTAAACCGATTAATATCTCTAAGTACCTATAATGAGAAATATTTTATCGTATAGTTCGAAGTTTACTCTTGACCGGCAATTTAAACAGAACAAGTTATAACAAGCGTACAACGTAATAAACAATCCTCGTTCAATATTGGTTTCAGTAACTAATAATATAATCAACCCTAAATTATCCGAAGTTCTGACAAGGAGTGCAATTTATCGACGAAACACAAATATTTAATACAAAACAAATGACTCGCAACTAACTAGCGCATAAATCTACATGATCGCCCTCTCTTTTGTTTTCCTTCGATTATCGTTTACTTTCTTTATTTTACATAAAATATTAAGAACTAACATTTTAAAGTGAAACTTTTATTCTATCGTCTCAAAATTTTTCGTTCATCTATCGCATGTCGCATTACAGCTGGCCGTGGAGTAGGGAACTGTGAGACTTGAGGCGAAGATGAAGTTATTGATAGAATAATTGAAGTTGACAACGATTCAATGATTTAATTATTATTTTATTTTATTATTATTATTTTTAAAGTTTCACTTGCGTCGTGGTTCCATATATATATATATATATATGCATATATTTTAATATTGATTACCTAAGCTTTGGTAGGCAAGTGGTTGTTTAGATCGGCGGAATATCGATTCGATGTCCGCAGCTTCGAACATCGGCATATAACAACGAATTTTTCGGAATTTCGCATACATTTCAAATTAGTAATAGTATCGGCTGGCGATAAAGAGAAACATCGTGAGGAACCTGAAGGCTTGATAAATGTTCTTATGGTACCACTGTATGTGGGAAAAATAAAGAACTCTTGAGTGTTCGGTTTTTAAAATCGACGACCTATACGATACCTACTTACGTATACCTATATACGTCGTGAGCTGGTATGATAATTAAGCCCATACCTTCTCTTGGGAAGAGGCCTTTGCCTAGGAGGATTATATTATTATTATTAATAGTATAAACTTTAACAGACTCCAATTCACATAGATTACGCAATACAGATTTTATCTAAATAAAATACATTCACAGTGTGTAAATCATCTCCTTCTTAACAAATTATTTACGCTAATATAAGCAGCACTATAATTAGAAATATCAGTGTTAATACAAATAAGTTTATTTGTAGGTACTTTACTTACTATAATCACATGAGTTGTTATGTCGAATTTTCACTAATAAGTATACATATATTTATATTTTTTGTTGTTTTTATTTTCATTTTAAAATTGAAAATTATTTTAAATTGTTTAGCATCACATTGCCCTTATATTTTTATAAATGAAAATACATACTCGCAAACCCTTGTATCCATATATTTTACTTAATAATAATTTCAAATCACCTTTAAAAATGTGTTATTTCACGTTAACATCAGTAAGTGTAACTTTATTTCTCCGATCGTCCCACACGAAGTAACTCGAGTTTTTATAACATACTAGCTTTTCCCGAAACTTCATCTACGTGTTTTATACTATGTCCTTCTCCAGGTCCCGGGCTAACTCTATCCCAAATTTAATTCCGATATATTCAGAGACTTAGTTATGAAAAGGTAACAAACAGATAGACTTACTTTACAGAGCTACCTACGTAACTTTGGCTGTCATTCCAGTCAATTAAATAGTGATAACTAATATATGAAAACATTATAGAGTCTCACACATCACTAAGACAATGTAAGAAACGTCATTACTTGTTATCTGAACATTAATTTCCTGGGGTATGAATTCAATATGCTGTCACTGTGAATGTCAACTTGTAACCGGATGCCATCCAAGTGACTCCGTTACTTGCTTAATAGTATCTGAAGTTAGCTATTTAAATTATTTGAACTACATATAACATGGGATACACATTCTGAGTGTATGCGAGTGTGTTCTCTAAAAGAATTAAAAGTTCACATAGTATTGGACATATTTACTGGTAGAGACATCAAAATTCTATTAAATACTAATGAAACACTAGATTGATCTACTGACGCATATTTTCAGAGAATTATTTTTACCATATATCCTGGCAATGGTATTAGCATTTCGGATACATTATGGGGTTGCACAATTAGAAGATTAATTGAAAATATTTTTTAAATATAACAAGGTTAATGTTTTGATGAATTTGTGTAATACATTAATTGTTAAATTTTATATATAAGTGACGATGTGGATCAAGATGATAACACGTTAAACCTAGTGGAAGATTGGCTCTCAAGTGCAGCTGCCGGAACACACCTATTGGTGCTTGGCGACAGTTTTTCAACTTGAGGGTGGTAGCTAGCCAGGCGGGCATTAGAAAATGCCCTACCGCTATGCTATGGTTTCCTCACGATATTTTCCTTCACCGAAAGCTCAGGCTCATTGGATGGATTCGAACTCACGTCAATCAACGCGAAGTCGTACATGCTACCAGTGAGCCATCATTGCTTCATTCTTTTATCTTAGCTTACATTCTCTTGTTCTGTGGGGGTTTTTATCATAGAATTAAAATTATCATAACCAAATAATATACCCAGTGTCTTGTAAAACATCAACAAAAAAAATGTAATCCTCTGTAACATTTCAATATAACATGTAAATCGAATCGTAAAACTCTTCAGTATTTTCACTTTATGTCACTGTAAAGGGACATGGTATAATCAAATACGCCGAACGTCAGCCACTACAGTTGAAATGGAATTTTTTCGCTCTTAAAAATTGCGATCACGTTTCTAATATAGTGAAAACAATATTCTAGTGACCGGGTGATTTCAGAGCAGATGCTTCTTGCCCTTCCAATAATATCAGTGTGCTTAGGTGGGGCAGAATTTTTCATAGTTTTGAAATATGAGCACCATATCGACTTGGTGTAAAATTATTGTTTTTATTTTAATACAAATTATTCTTATATTAAGTTGTTTATGGTATTCGTAATATGATGAAAGTACTGATGACTCAGTGATGGCGAGTATGGACACCGCGTCGACCGGCGCGAGTTCCAATCCCTACAATGAGCTTGAGCATTTTCAAAGTATCGCGATGAAATCATAGCAAGGTGTAAGGTTTTTTCTAATGTCTGCCTGGCTTGCTACTAACTTCAAGTTGAAAGCATGTATAGTTTGTGTTCCTGTAGCTCTACGTGAGAGCTAGGCCTCACTAGGCGTAGCGTGCTTCCACATCGTCACTCAGTTGAAGTTATGGTCAAAAGAAAACATATAATGAATTTAAAAAATATTTAGAACCGTACTTGATCACTATCAAGGTTAAGTTAGGTCTAAGTTTTTAATGCCGCTCAATTTGTAGTCTTGTAGGTTTTTCCTTCTAAGCGTAATATATTAATTTTATAAACTTATATTTTTATTTGAAAAGAAAAAAAAATCCAATAAACATCGTTACTGAAATGTGGTGTGTAGAAACTAAAATTATTCATACTGAAGTTTTTTTTATGGCAAATTATTAAAAATATACCGCTTGAACTGTTGGAAATTATCAGTTCAGCTACGGACGACTGTCCGTTACGATTGTAACGGCTAAGCGTTTACAATTTAAAATACTAAAGTCCATATTAAAGTTTTAAACGTGGTGTCATTATCCTCCTTAAATTGGTGATAAATATTAGTTACCTTATAACTATTAGATATTAGTGATACATATACAGTTAAAAAATGCATAAAGAGAATAGAAATATATATAAACGTTTATTTAAAAAAAATTGTGACACAATAAATTTGTTATTCGATTCCTTCCATAGCGATAAAGTACGATATCGTAATTTGAAATCGCATACATCGATGGCTTTCGCATTTTTAATACGTCAAAGGGTCGTTTCAACCCATATCGATATAAAAACCACATTAATCTGCACTTATCTCGGTTGTATTATTTAATGACGCGACATTTCGTGGTTATTTGTAACGTTTACAGCGCGAGTAGACTTGCGATGCATTTTTAGATAAGGGGTTTTTATGCCGAACGCGATACCATTATTATGCGCGTAAGTGAAATTTCGTTCGACATTTAAAAAAAATCGGCGGTAAATACACTTTTTAAAGGCATTTAAAGGTATCGGTTTTGTTTTTTATTTAGTTTATTGTTTTTTTGAAGGTCAATGAAATTTGAGTTGGTGTTATCTAAGCTTACTTTGTTACCGTGTCCAGAACGAGTCATTTCTGCCGCCCGGGTGCAAGACATAACTTGCCAACTCTATAGACATAATAAATGATAAATGTAAAGTAACGCATTTTCTGGATACATTGTATATGCATATTGCATAGCTTAAAATAATACAATAGATTCTGAATTGAGTTACTTACCTGAAAATAGTTCATGACAACTTATTATATACTGCTTTTTCGGGCCCATAAATTGGTTGGGGGTATACAAAATTATTATTTTTTCAAATTACCATATATATTTAAAATCGTAGATGAACGGACACTTGCACGTGGGACTTGCTCGGATACCGGCGCGGCGGCAAACTGTGTACTCGATATTTCAAAGTTACGATACTTTCGGCATTAGAATACAAGGTGCTATGCAAATACTGGATTTGGAGTTTGGAGGACAATACCTTTGGAGTCTGAGAGCATTCGGATAATATCAACGGCGGTAATATTGGCTACGAAAGGTAAGTGAGCCTTCATCCCGCTTATAGTGTACCACATTTGACAGTTATTTATGTAGTATCTACTTCCAACGAATTTTAAAATACAGTCCACTATTAACAGAAGTAGAATATCATACTCGTTGTGGGAATGCTGGTTGCCAGCCCACTATTAAGGTGGCTAACAAGCATACGCCTGATGGTAAGCGGCTACTGAGCCTATGAACGGTTTTAATACCATAGGTATCACTAGCGCGTTACGATCTTGAACTCCAAGAAGCTCTGGAAATTCTATTTACCGCAAGGTTATTTGGTTGCGATCTTCTGTAGGGATGTATTTCTCCAGTCAGATTGCCTTAAGTAAAGAGAAATTTCTAAAGAAATTACATAGGCTGAGGCAATTTCAAAAGAATACATAATAGACAAAAATAATTTTAGTACTAGTATTATTTAAAGTCTTTACACGATTTTTTAAACTAGTAGTAAATTGACTCTTTGCCGGTCTGACCGTATTAGACTACCGCCTCAGCACTATGAATAGTACATATTCAGAACATTATAAAGAAAGATATCATAACTAAATAAGGCAATGTGGTAAGAGATAATCATTATCATTTATCACATAATATGATTATTTCACAAAACAATTTCCTTCGAGCGGAGCTTGTCGATTTGCATGAAATATAAAGGTGACCGCACACATAGTATCCCGTTGTTTATAGCGGTCAGTAAGCTCGGTGGTTTTGTTTGCTCGTTCCTTTCGCATTCCTGTGTTCGTTCCTTTATTGTCTTACTTCCCGCTTATGACAACACAATAATATATTATAATATTTAGATAACAAAGTTCTTACGACGGCATATTGTTGTTTCTAAATAGAAGATATTTTTGGTACATAATAAAAAAATACAATTTACTTCCAAGCAATATTTTCTTTTAAACACCCGACACATATAGAGAGGTGTTATAAATAAGTTTAACGTGTTCGTACCGCATCGTAGTTGCCAAAGTAGTTTTTTTTTTGTGTGAGAGGTGACTTGATCGAGATTGTTCTTAGCTATGAATTAAAAAAAAATACAAACGTTTGAAGACTATCAGCTCTTTCCTAGTTGATAAATGTGTGTGAGTAATTTTCACACTTCTCAACGATTCGAAATTAATTCAGATACTTTAATGATAACAGAAGAACATGGCAACATTAAGCTGATGCCATTAAGCATAGAACAACGTGACTCTTCACCAGTTTAACTACAGCAGAGATATCGTGTTTGGGCTCATTGGAATGGTCTCAGTGAATAAATTACTTGTGTTGGGAGTTTCTTAAATTTTCATTTAACCTTGTATCTTATTCTCATTGATTATCTGATGATTTCGTATCTAGGTCACAGCCATGTAATTTAATTATTTTTAAACCATTTAAGTACATGTTTTTATTTACAAGTAATTTTAACTTTTCCACTATTTATTATAGGGTATTATAGGCGTCATGTATAAAAAATCTGATAAGTAGCGAGTAGAACTTGCACCCTGAGGGTTCCGTATTGATTACATTACAAAGTGAAGTAAAAACAAGTAATGACAATAGAAGATCAACTCCAAAAAATCATTACCAGCACGCTTTCTTGGAATACGTTGCCAAAACCGTTAAATATAGGATAATAGAAAAATACAAATAGGTGACAAAGAAATGTTCTTATACCATATACTAGACATTTGTGTAGATTAGAAAGATCTAAAAACGGTCCACTACACCTTATATAACTAACTTTAATGTTTAACCCACAATAAGTAACTTAATGTTAGAAAAGAAATTAAAATTATTAATGTTATGTATAGGTGAAATAACAATATATGAATTATATGCTCAAAAAATGACCCGGATCATTGTTTACTATTATATGGATAACATAATATCCATAACTTGTAGGAAGGGTTTCAAAATTGTATGTAGTTTGGATGTACCCTGATAATCGGTCAGTCAGTCAGTGAGGGTGATTTTTAAACTTGTAGTAAGTATATTTTTATTATGTTAGCCTAGTAATACATAGATCTTAGTAATTATATAATATGAATATTAACTTTATATCTGATACCATTATCGAGAGAAAAAATAAAACTTAATAATAAGCAATGATTGCTCAGTGGTAGCGTGTACGACTTCGCGACGATTGACGTGAGTTCGAATCCCTGCAATGAGCCAGAGCTTTCGGTGAAGGAAAACATCGTGACGAAACCATAGCATGATGGTGGGGCTTTTTCTGATGCCTGGCTAGCTACCACCCTCAAGTTGAAAACCTATCGCCAAGCACCAATAGGTGTGTTCCGGCAGCTGCACTTGAGAGCCAGTCTTCCACTAGGTTTAGCGTGTTACCATCTTGGGCTACATCGTCACTTAACATCAGGTGAGATTGTGGCCACAACGCCAAATCTATAACGATAAAAAAACTTTTGTTGTTTTTAATTACACACGGGATAACAAACTCATTATTTTCGGATTTATTCTTAATTTATGCTTTTGTGCCAAATTTCAAGACACTAGTTCTCCGGGAACTACCCTATAAGTTTTCATAATTAGTCATTGAGTTTTTATTTTACGAGTCTATATGATGAAAATTCAATACCCGAGAGGCAGTACAAAATGCCTTTGAAGAATTTGTTGCCTCCCGTCCAGCTGATTTCTTTAAGAAGGGCATCAATATACTGCCACTGCGCTGGCAAAGATGCATTGATTGCATGGGTGATTACTTCGATTAATACAAATAAAAAATACACGAAAAAACATCGTTTAATTTTTTTCATACAAAACGGCAATTTCATAGGTAAAGACCTAATATTTCTATTTATAGATATAATCTCTAATCATAATACATTTTAAAGGAGTTTTAGTGGTAACGCCGTATCTCCCTTAATTCTTCATCAAAATTAATGATTCAAACATTATTTTAAAGCTTAATCCCCGCTATAGAAAAATATATTAATGTTTTTAGGAAACTTTTTCATTCAATAGTTGGCATATCTAAAGAAAATATATTCAACTAAAATATAGGAGGCACCGTTTATTAACTATCTGTTTAATTAAGATGACAGCAATTACATTGTTTATATTCTAAAATGTGCTAAATATTTGCACGAATCAGCTACTATATTACATAAATTATGACGTCTAGACGCAGTAATTGACACACAAAAAAAAACATTGTTTTTCTTTTAAATGTGTACTTATAATATAAAACTTCACTTTACCAATGACACCTCACTTTCATTGTTCAATTAAAATCGAGGACTGTCAATTGACTGTCATATATATTCCATACAATGGACACTCGATCACACTTCTCCATCTAATGAGCCTCCATCATATTGAAGATCGGAGTTGAATTATTAAAAAACCATTAGATGTGGGCCAAGCACAGTGATGGATGGACTCTCGAATCCGATCCATTTCAATTTCGACCTCCCGATGTCTCTTTATAAGGGGTGAACGTCCCTCGAGCATGGTAACGTGGTTAGGTCACGTGGACAGTTAAATTTGTTTATTAAAATATTTTTTTTATGTAAAACGCATGTATATTGAGTGATATCAAGCCCCAAATATCAAGTGATCATCATCATTTGATGATTAAAGTACTTGACTATTTAAACAAGGAATAAACATTACGAAGTTAATGGGTTAATAATGATTCTATAATTTATTCTAATAAGTTTATGTTAGTTACTACTTACGTCTCTACTTTACTAACGTAATATTACTATTCTGTGCTTAATACTTTATGCCCTGGTTCCTATGAAATTATAAAAATCATTCATCATTATCATAAAATGGCATTCAAACAAGTTTAAACACGTCTTTGTTATAGAATATAGCTGTAATTTTTTTTAAATAAATAAATAAAATAGGACATGATTTACAAAAAAAAAAAAGTTCTCGATTTCTTTGAAATGAAGCGACTCGCGGAAAGCGTAAAGTAGTTGCAATATACGTCATAATTATTTATTTATGTTTTTTTTAAGACACCGAGCGATTCTCGGTCGCCCAGATATTAGACATTAATAAGTTTAAATAGTTTAAAAAACTAAAAACACGATTTAATTACGCACAACAAATTCTACAACTTTTTAGTCTTATATTGACATCTCGTTACCGAGCCCAATCTATTGGACTTGCCAAATCGAATCATGTGAACCCAAACCCGGGTTTACCAGTAGCCACTGATGTGTTCCACTATCCACCTCCTAGCTCCATCATCAGATCAGCTTCAAGATACCAAATTATAGTGTTGTTATCCGAACTACATATACATACAAAATTAGTTACAAGTGCAAATGAAGCTAATATAAGCGTGTTAAAAAAGCAGAAATCGTTATCAATAAAATATTATAAACATAATCGTGTGGATGATTAATCTAAAATAGTATATAAACATTATTAAAATGTGTACAATATCGTTGAGATACTTTTTTTAATGGAATATAATTAGGGGTTTATTTGTCATATAACAAGAACAAAGTTAGAATTCATTATAATGTCTAACTTAAAATTATTGAATAGTCTTCTTTTATAGAACGTGTAGCCCTGCATGACTTTGCATAGCCCTTGTCACAACCCTATCCTAGACCAGACAAGTAGGTAGAGACCAAAGTACATAAATAATTTTCGACTTATTGGCACTAAAACTCATGATCTTTGTGTTATTTTTATGAATATAATTAAAAAGTGATTCTGAAAGAAATTAAGGACATTTAACACAAATTTATATAGGTAAGTGATCTTTTAGAAAAAATAGACTACAAATAAACAATATAAAACATACAGTATTATAAAGAACCATAGTAACGTTTATTTATAATGTAATAACGCGATGAACATTGTTCACATCTAACCAGAAATGATGAGCTGATAAATCATATCTAGTCCGCGATTTATATCGCAATAAACGAGGAGGAATCGCAACCGTAAATAAACTGTTTTACCAAAAATATTTTTAGACGTTCTTTTCTTGGACGATATGTTACCGCTTGTCTAGTTTTCCGTTTGAATTTTATATAGAAATGATTTAATAGTATTATTACAAGATATATCAGTGAAATTTACATTTTGAAGGGAAAACTTTATCAGCACCATTGTGATTTGAAACTCGATGAAACGAAAAAGCGACAGTAAAAAGAGACAACCAGATACATCTATAGGATTTAGCCTACGAGAGAATGTTATAGATTACATTTAAATTATGCACGGTTAATGCAAGTCCTGATTTTTATGATCAAGTGGTGTTGGACGACCAGACTTCATAAGCACGAGTGCTCGATAGTTCGATTCCTGCTAATTTAGGATATTAAAAAGGATTTTTTTTTTCATTTTTTGTGATGGTTTCACTTCTACGTGTTTGAACAGCTGCACACATATTTACATATTTTAAAAAAAATATTTCGTTGTCATACAGGCTTGTAAGTCTTTTAGCAGCTGCATATACACTGGCTCATCTCGAAACGCGACAAACCAAAGGAGAGTCACTGTGACTGTGTTGTTATTACCATGTGAATGGTAAGCGCGACCCAGATCCCTAGTACCGCTTGATTACTTGACATACACCGCCTGAACCCAGAACGCGACATACCTAACCGTATCACTATGGCGATAGTTACACCTTGTTTGTGATGGTTGCTATCATACACAATTGCCATGTCCTACCAACCGGCAAAATTTTGGTTAATAATAGAAGAAAATGGACTTTTGATTTTGTAAAAGGAAAGTCTACAGATACAAACGTATATAAAAATTATTGTACTACCTAATTTAAGTTTGCATATCATTTTTGACCCCCCACAAAAAAACCGAGGTGTTAAAAGCTTATACACTAAATACACATCTGTGTGTCCGTCTGTAGCACCGTAGCTCCTAAACGGCTGAACTAATGTTGGTCTATTTTTTTTTTTTTGTTTCAAAGGCGATTTGACCGAAAGTGTTCTTAATTATGATTCAAGATAATCTGTTCAGCCGTTTGAAGATTATCAGCTCTTTTCAAGTTAATAAATGGATGTGAGGATCTTTCACAAGTATGATAGAGTCGAAATTTTGTATTCTGTTATTTCAATGACTTTAGAAGAAGAACACGGAAACAATGAGGTGATACTGCAGCATCATCTGGACTCTGCAAGTTACCAAACTCGTCACCAACTTACACAGCAGAGATATCGTGTTTAGGTTCATTGGAGTGGGCTCAATGAATAGGTTACTTCGGTCGGGGATTTTTTTAATTTTCAATATATAACTCAAGAATTTATTTACGTTTAGAGTAATTATAAACAAAACAATACATGCAAATCTCTTGAGTATACGGAATGCGTTTTAATTTTCTACTTCAATTTTATTTACTTCCATCAGAAGATAATCGGCCAACCAACAATAATTTTATATACAGCAGAAATGAATAGAAAATATCACGATAGTCTAAACTCGTTTAAACACGAAAATCTACGGAAGTTACGAACGCTAAAAACCCAGCCGTTAACTCGAACCAACTGTATAAAATAACCATCTGAGTAAACCGCCGCTTATCCCTAAGAAAAACTTTTCTTTGTGCGGGATAACTCGTTCTATCCCCCTTATGATATGTTTATGTACTTTGAGATTTTATGTGGACGTTTTGACGCCGAGCACGATTTTTATTGGGTTTATAGAATTTTATGACGCTATAATCTAGACAGTGGCCGCTGTTTTTCATTGTCTATTGATTTTGATGCGGTAGGGCCATTCAATGTTCCGACAACGGCGTATTGAAAAAAGAATTCTGAATAAGTTGGTTTATATTTTTGTATACAGTTATTTTAATGACCACGTAAGACTTTAGCGGCCTTTAAAGGTACACTGTAACACCTTTACGGGTACGGTTTAAAAATACACAAACTTTTTAAATTTTCTGTGATACTAAGTTTGGCGCCTTATGTTGATTATAAAATTGAGATCTACGCGATAGAAGTGCGACATGGTGAAGTTAGCCATGAATGATAAATAATGAAAAAAATTAAACTCAGTAAAATAAATTTACATTATTATCATTCAACTTCATAGTGTTGTTGGCACACGGGATGCAATTTTTAGAGTTTTTTTTTATTTTATTTTGTTAGTTTAGTTTTTAGTTTAGTTTAGTTTAGTTTATTTTGTTACACCAAAGAAGTAATATAACTTCTTACGTGCGTACATATGTAAGTACACATATTTTTTAATACATAATGATATGACTTTAGTCTTATAATCATAACAAAAAAACCACAGCGTACATTTACCTCTAGACCATTTCCCTGTAAAAAAGGTTTCTCTTGGTCACTAGTAAGCCTTAGATAATGATGAGAATATTTCGTATTTTTCAATTTGATAACTTTATTGAAAAATGTAAATACAACTAAAATATTAAGAAGTTCATAATTAAATAATTTGCCATGACGATAAAATTTTTAGAAAACAAAAAGAGGACAGTAACATTCTTTAACAGATAAATTTCATCTTGCAGTCTTAACCACCATACGGTTTACATAAAATGAATTTTTCATACTAAACATGGATTTATAGGTAGTTTAATACCAGCCGATAGATAGCCATTATTTTAGCTTCGTCCGAAGCTCGTAATTTGGAAGTAAATAACCGTGTGTGTGTGAAATAGTTTTTAATTTATAAATAAATTACATATTGTCGATAAATAGTTATCGTCGTACACATCGATCAGATTATCTGCAATGTATGAAACTACGTTTTGAAGCAAGCTTTAACAGTTTGACGGCGCACCTAATGTATTTATATCGGGCACCGGCCAGCGGCATCTGTAGCTAATGATATCGCTGGACTAACCCTCCTGCCCCCTGCACACCCCTTTCACCTACCCCCTTCTACTCCCAATAGGCCCCCATGACTCGGTCATTAGTTAAACACGCACAGCCACCCGCATGTCGCAAGTTTATCTTTGGCTAAACTGTAGGTATGTGAACTCGATTAGCCCTTTGATCAAATAATCCGGTGATAAAATAGGGTTTCGGGAAATTAAATTATATTAAGTGTCATTGTCGATGTCTGCCGTTGAAGTGGTGTGGTTAGTCTTATCAAATTAAGAAATTTAATAAAAGTTCCGAGGTAATTTTTCAATACACGTTACGTAGGTAATTGTTGGATTTATACAAAAATACTAGCGACTTCCTCTATCAATCAGTGTGATGGTCTGAATTATATTATAAAGCGGAAGTTGTTACGGCACGCCATCTGTGCATAGTTTTGATAAACAGGGTTGTAATATGATGCATTGTTGAATGATTCGAAAAACAGTATCGTACAAGGATAATAGTGTAAAGATGTTACGATGTTTCTCTGATACCAAGTCTGCGATATTATGCTGCTTACATACTATACTCCGATTTTAACCTGACATAAAATTGCTTAAGTTTTAATTAATCATATAGTCTTTTTTGCCCAATATCGCTATTTCTTTGGTATTATGATAAACAAGGACATGACAGGTACTGATACCTTAAAGTTTTCTAAAACACTAAATTTGTCAAATTAAAACGAATTTGTCACTTGCAAGACGAAAATAGAAAGGAAATTAGGAAAAAAATAATATTACGCGAGGTATTGTTTTGTACAAGCAATAAAAATGATAATTGTGCTATATAAAAATAATTGTATTCCATCGCTTGAGGTAAATATGGTTTACCTCTTTTTTCATCTCACTTCTGAGTATAGGCCTCCTTCTTACAATGATGAGACTACTGGTGTTAATCTACCGTGCGGACTATAATCTACAGGCAAGCCATTTTTTTTTCAACGGTATACTTTTTGCGATCTTGCATACAATTAGTTTTACAAGTCCTACACAGAAAACAGACTAGCTATACATTTAATTTGCTCCAGTAAGCGAACTCGGTACCAGCTTTTGTTAGTTCGGATATCATTTCATCTCATACTCAACTAGAATTTCAAACACATGACTTTATACTACTTGTACGTACGTATGTATGTACGCAACGCAAGATGTTATACATCTAATTATACAGCAGTAACAAAATAACTTCAAAAACTTTATCCCGCGTGCCAACAACATGATGAAGTTGAACAATGATAATAATGTCATCAAATTAAAATAACATTTATTTATAAAGCATTAAATTATCTTTAACAATTAAAAAATGTCAGTAAAATGAATTTACATTATTGTCATTAAATTCAAATATTATCATTTCACTGTCACTGTCGCTATATGATGCGCGCGCAGATTTTAATTTTACCCTCTACTAAACCCACCAAAACAACTATAACTTCTAAAATATAATCACTTTATAAGGTGTCATAATATTCTATCACAATTTCTTGCCGTGATAAAGTGTAAAACGTATATTGTACATTTAATAAGTACATTTAATTGTACATGTTCAGTATTTTGAAGACATGTAAGTACATAGTAACCGGAAGACACGCTCATTAATAGCAGGTGCTGTGCAAGATATACCGTCCTCTGGTTTAATTGGTGGTCACCAACTGGTTATGTTCCTTTTACAACCAAACATTTGACGCTTATAAATAATTTACGATTTTATGTTAAATCAAGAATGTAGAAAATATACGACGTAATTAAATAAAATTATCGTACAATGACAACTTTTTTAACTTACACTTCGTTAAATGCGTTATAAAAAAATTATGACCGTCAATTTTTACATATTGTAACAAGAAGTCTACACTATGAAATTACTTACTAAACCTCTTGTTTTGTTGTGGTGAAAATAGTCACACTTCATATTATATATATCACATAACAACAAGAGTGACTATTCATAGAAACTGTTTATATAAGCTTAGATGGGTTATCCGCGGTCCAATTTGGAAATATTGAAGTCAAGTAATTGCGCGACATTATCTTAGTCATGTATTATCCATTGTCCAGTATCCATTGCACGTCACTACAACTGAAAATATATATTCACTTCTTTTTAACAACAAAAATGGCATAAAATTATATCGGAATAAAATATTTTTTGAGTATTCAGTAATTGGGTGCATTATTTATAGTTTGCATAACGTCTACATAAAATGAGTACACGCATCAACTTTTTTCTATGTGAATTTATAATATGAACGTTTTTAATTTTCTGTTTCATTCATTCGATAAGTTATGTAAATAAAATATATATATTAATAGTTTCCTTAATAGGTTCCATTTAAAATTTCAAACGTAATATTAATCTTTAATACTGATAGTATAATTGTACGTGAAAAAAATTAAAAGGTTGTAATGAGTTTCTCAAGTGGAATAAATCAAGTAGCCTCTGTGGCGGTCACTCGATTAATACTAACATTAATCTCAACCTGCCCCTAAGCTGAGGGCTGCTTTAATTTATGCCGTCGTTTTAACAATTGATGGTGAAGGACATACTCTACATGTTTTGTTTACATAAAAATGTTAATGAACATTAAAATGTTAAAATTATAATTTACTCGTAAACAAAAAGTAATATATGAATATCTGCTGTTTAAATATACTTAATATAGAATTTTTACTACCATTATTTCGTATTTATTTTAGGTACCTAAAAATAATAATTATTATAGTTATTAGTTAAATGTGACGCATTAAGTGTATTTTAAACACTAGCTGCGTCCCGCGGTTTCTCCCGCGTATTATTTAAAAAGGGAATTGCTGATTGATGATTTATAATACTTCTGTATAGACAATATTTTTATCGGGCGGCCATGGTTATGCGTCACAACTCACACGGCTCGTTCGCGCCACTACACCTAAATTTTAATTTTACATTTTATCCCAAACTATATATCCAAATGATATGCTGTAAAGGGCAAAGTTTGTCTTCATACAATTGTCTTGATAATGAAATAACTATCGTTCGTAAGGATTAATATAGCCTGTCTAATAATAATGCTCATAAAAAACTTTTTAATTTACAAAACTTTTTGTTACAACATACCTTATTGTGGCTATGTATAAGAGATAGGCATATGGTATCGCGGACTTTCTTTTAGATGTACTGTGGAGAAATATTTTTGTAGAACATTGTATTTATGTATCACTAACCATTACGCCAACGCACGCGGATTAAGAAGTTCGTGTGCGCTGTTTCTTCCAACTTACTTAACAAAAATCAATATTTAAGGCTAGCTGAGAGGTGTAGCCTAGTTCTAGATAGCCTATACTATTCCACATAAATCTGGCAATTATATACAAAAATATTTTTTCATATCCGACTAATAGTTCCAGAGATTAGCGTGTTAAAACAAATAAAAAACCCTTCAAGCTTTTTTATATAAGTTTAGATAATCCTCGGTTTGAAATAACGAGGAGGGGGGGAGGCTTACATTCATAAAATAGCTACAAGCTTATAAGTCTAGAAATGAAATCTGCTTCAATTTGAAACTGTGTAATCGTTCCTAACGAATGGTGAGCGGTCGCCCTAAAACGAAGGCATGCGTAAACTCGCGTCCGCTCTGTCCGTGACACTCGGCCCCGGCTGAATATTAATTCACTGCCACATCTAGCACAAACATTGCCCGCCCTCGACAGATGTAAATTGCATGGAAAATTTGAGACTACGTTACTCTAATTTTAAGGGTATCTTATAAACTAATTGCTTAGATGCTATAAGCTGTCTCATAACGTGGACAGCTAAAATATTTCTTTTTTTGTTTACAATTGTTTTCTTTAATATAAAAATATGTTATAGCTATCTTCGCATAGTCCATGGTTTCGCACGTGTTTATTGCGCAGTATTAGATTTACGTGTATATTAAAAAAAAATGCGGTTATAATGTTAGTTTTTATAAGCTTTCAAATACGCAATTACATACTCTCCGTTTACAAAATTCCATCAAAATCGGTTGAAAATAAATAAAAGATTTCTAAAGGTATTATTGATATCTTTTCATATATTATTAATTGGGAAATGACATATATTCTCTGAGTACAAAATTTAATTAAAATCGGTCAAGCCATTATTTTAGCCTTTTCTAGAAGTACTCAGGCCCTTTAAAAAAAAAAACTAACAGACTAATAGACAGGCATACAATTTTTGTATGTTAAACTCGTGGTCAGTTAGTGGCCAATGACAGCTATCTAGCACAAAATATAGAAAAGAATACTTGTACAGACAGAACTATAGATGTAATTAATATAGATGATGAGTATTTTAAATGAAAAGTACATATTGCTAAGTTGAAGAATAACACTCTTAAACGTTTTACGATAATATGTACACTTATTTGAAGTAGGTGATCCTTTCCCATTTCCATAAAAAAACTATAAAAAAGGTCCTCGTATTAAAAAAAAGGAAAGACGCAAAATTATTCACATATATAACTAGTTTTGTTACATAAGTTTTGAACGGGAGTCGAACTGTTATCATCAAAAACTAATTATATAACTATCAAATATTAGTTTTGTCCTTTAAAATTATAAATTCCACGCTGACACAGCGGTACCCCTACTGAACTGATATGGAATAAATTTTCAACTTAATTTAACTAGACAAACACAAAGGGCCAAACGAAAGGGACCAACTTAATTCGAGAATTACGGTGGAAATGATAACGTAGTTTCACTATTCACGCGAATCTAAGAAATTATTGCTATGAATCTAATTTACTCGTAACTATAGAATCTCTTAATCGAATTCTTATCAAGATTTTTAATGCTTAACGAGACATAACCTCATAATTATTATTAAGTCCTGAAATTGTAAAAATTAAAATGCGGTTTTAGAATTTAACTCTAAAATTTCTAAAATCTAACTCTAAAACTTAAATTTTAGTTTTAGAATTAAAATAAATTCAAAAATTAAATAGAGGTAGGGCACCGATTCATTTTTTGGAGATTTCTCTTTACTTGGGGCACTCCAGCTGGTGAAATACTTGCACCTAACAGAAGATCGTAGCCAAATAACCTTGTGTTGTGTTCCTGCGGTGATAAGGGTTTCCACAGCTCCTTGGAGTAGAGGGCTTCAAGGTGAACAACGCGCTAGTGATACCTATGTTATTGTAAGTGTCCATAGGCTGCGGTAGCCGCTTACCATCAGGCTGGCCGTATGCTTGTTTTCGCCTTTGTAGTATAAAAAAGTGGGTTTAAAATACTTCCTTTTCAACAATGTTTTGAGGATATTTGGTCACTGTTGCAATTTTATAGGTAGTCGTGGTTCTCGATTGAGATTCGTTAGTTTTCGCCTGATACTCAGTTCAACAACTTCACATTTGACTACGGTTCCTGCCTTAAGTTTCTTTATCTGCCTCTATTATCCAGTCGAGATTATGACTATCCTTGATAAAGTTGTTTATAAAAGTCATAATTAAAATTAACATGCAGTTGTTGTTATTAAAAACAAATATATTTTTACCAAAGATTACCAAAGATTTTATGTATCGCTTTTTTCTAATTACCCTATTGGCCCTGGTTGGCCCGTGCGAATTTTTCATACATAATAACTAATCAGAGTGTTATTAGACAGTTGGCATACCTAATGAAAAAGTTTTCAAATAATTTATCGACATTCATAATAATAAACTATTAGTCTATTGCAGAGAACATAAGCTTTACAATTGTGTTTGAATCTTTAATTATTATTTAGAATTAAGGGAGATATGGCGTTGCCACTACACACACCTTTGAGGTATAATATATAGCTAAAAAAAACACAAAATACCATATCCATTCATTCTTTAATTCACAATTATGTGAAAATGTCACTTACGCATCGAATCTCGCTCCGCGCTTCGCTTCGCCTCTTCCGATTTCGCGCTCGGCTTTACTCTGGCATCTGTCACAAAATAATGTGCTGAATACTGGCCTGCTAATTCGCATTTACCTTTATTTTTTATACAATTGAATATACTATTTTATTTTAACACATTTCTATTAACTTACAGCATTCGAAATCAAGGCTTTCGTCAATTATTGATTTTATTTTAATGTGATTTAATGGTACACAGAGGAATAATAAATACCAGATGCTACGCTAAGATTTAAGCCTATTATAATCCACTATTCAATTACAATAACTTAATAATGTGCAACCAATATTGATAAACCAAACAGGTGGTTACAGTCAATGGTCTTGATTGAATCAACGTGAAATACAGTGGTTCTGCCTGTGCATCTGATAAACGTTGTATGAAACCACAGACTGTCATATTCAATGTACAAGGTAACCCGTGTTAAATGCGTGCAGTGCAATGTTCAACGACCTGTTCGCAATAAATTTTATCAATGCCCTTTACATGTTATATAAACGGAATATTAAATCAATCGTACCACTACACTCATAAAACGTAATAACTGACTGTATCAATCTTTATATAGTCAGATATAAGTTAGCGAAATGTTGGGCAATTCCTTTGTTAATTATAGTACAACTGACATAATATGCTTGGTGCTAAGTAACAAGTGTAACACTCGCCTTAGTGGTATGCTTGGCGTTTCGCGTTCTGGGAACAGCCGGTGTTGTTCCGGTAATCAAGCAAGGTGGTGGTCGCAATCGGCGCATGGTGACCCTCATAGTGACTTTTTTTTAGTCGAGTCTTAGTGGCATGCTAGTGCATGAAAACGACGACTGACGATAGATTGCCGATCTCTCGGTATTTGTTGTTATTTTTGGATTGTACTTTACTTACCATCGACACAACGCCGTTACTTAGCCGTTCTACTTTAAAAAATACTTTGACAAGCCAAGCTTAGTTCAAACACTAGCAACTAGTGCATCAGTAGTTCAAAGAGATAGGACTGTTTGGATGTTTATGAAATCCCTACAGAAGATCGCAGCCAAATAAACTTGTGGAGTGTTTCTGCGGTGAGTAGCGTTTCCAGAGCACCTTGCGGTAGGGGGTTCAGGCTCGGCAACGCGTTATTGGTACTTATGGTATTCATAAGTCCATAGGCAACAATAGCCACTTACCATCAGGCGAGCCGCAGGCTTGTTTGCCACTCTTATGTATAAAAAAAGTCTTTAATTTTCTATGTAAAAATACAATTACAATTAAATACCAAAAGATTTCAATCGCTAGTGCAATTTTTATTACTAAAGAGAATTCATAAAGTTCGCTTAATTTCCTATAGCAAAAAATAATGTAACAAATCCGATGCAAAGCAACACTAATGAAATGAAATACAATTCGTAGTTAAAGTTTATTAGTTTGTATAGGGCCCTAGACTTGCGAGCTACCCAACTTTAGTTCCGCTATACATTTTCATTCGGCAACATTGGCTGGGGGATGTTATTAACAAAGCTAATATGATTAGTTGTTGTTCAGTTACAAGTTGCGTCAGTACAATATTCAAGAGGCTTTGAGGTTAATTTAGTACAATTATCCTATTTAATACACATTTGGCATATTGTTTTTTTTAAATTTATACATAATATTATTGTACCTATATGTCACCGGTTACTTGTATAAACCGTTAGGTTAGGTTAGTTTATAAACAATCTAGTCAGATTGTAGAGTTAGTAACTTGTAAAGCGACACTAATAATTTTGAATCTTTGAGGTTATATCTATTAAAAAAGCAAGAACATGATACTAGGATTTGAAAAATGATTTTTTAACGGCTAATTTTATTCACTGGCTCAGCCTTACCGAACCAATATGGTTCTAGTTCTAGTTTATAAACCTACGAAACAGTAACCGTTATCTTGCAAATTTTAGTGTCCGACAGCCCCCAAGCCCGGTGTAGCTGTAAAAGCCGCAAAGGCTCCAGGGCCCTAAGGCTAACAGTACAGTCAGTTCGAAAAAAAAAAGTGATCGACGGATTACAAACTGACCACATTGTTTACAAACTAACGATTTGTACAATTATCCGATGACATATATAAATATATCACTATTTAGTGATTTTAATGGCACTGCTAAAATTGTATTCTTATATTACTTAATGGCCTATTCCTATGATCGAACTTTCATCACTGGCCACTTAGTACATGTACTTATAGATTACATGCATGAATTAGAATTCCTATAGTATCAATATTTCAGTACTCACCATCATCATCAGCCCACTGCAAGACTTAAGCATTTCTCTTTACATGACATTCTTCTCTCTTGTATGTAATTATCATCCATTGTTCACCAACTGCTTTGGCATTATTATTACCCTTGTGATATGTGGTGAAACCTATGCCATCCCAAAAACTATGTTATTGTTATCTTTCTGACTGGCAGTCTCAGATATTTCTGGTCTTAAGCTAGCATTCTCTCCATCTCCTCCTAGTCAATCACATGAAACCCTTTAAAGAGGCCACTAGACTTAATTCCAATTTTATTTTAGCTTCAAGTTCTAATAATAAATTTATTATTTATATGTTGAAATATAAAATTATTATTTATTTTTTTAAACTCTCTTCGTTGGCCCTGTCTTAAACAGCACCATCTCGCTGGCGGACGTATTATCTTTGTGAGCATTTTGAATAAACAGCATTACTATTGAAAGTAAAAATAGTACGATCAACATTATATGTGGTGTACAAAATTCTAGCCAGGACTAAGACAATATCAGATAGAATTTGTGAGGTTTCTGTCCTTGAGGATCTCAACTACCAGGAAGTTACCTTGACTTATTATTTATGACTAGTGACTGTGAGCGTGGTTTCACTCGCATACACTTTGTATGGTTATTGCTCCACTTTCTAAGGCCTGTAGCGTGATGTTATATAAAATATATTTAGAAAGGCTATATAACATCACGATTTAGTTCTTAGTAAGAGGAACAATAACCATACAAATTGTAGACACCTTCCTCAATAAACGTACTAATTAATTTAAAAAACATTTGTTCATATCTGACTACAACTTCCAGAGGTTAGCACGTTCAAACAAACAAACTTTTAATCTTTATAATATTAGTATAGAGAAGCATCTTATTTGAGCTACCAAGATCGTAATATATGATTTATAGTCTATAGTTTTCGTAGAACCTCTTTTTATACAGAAAGTAAATTAAACATAAGTTAAGTGAGTAAAAATTGAGTTGGCGAAAATCAGGCGCGAATAAAAATGAAACCAGAATTTCAGATAAGGTAAAAATCAGAACGGATGTCAATGACGTTTGCCTGAGGGCGGGTGGCGATTGATCAATTACAGGGTTAATATCGGTGTCGGGCTGCGGGCGTTGGACGGCTTAAAATACCGCCACAGCTTGTGGTTTGTTTTCCTAAATTTACTTAAATTTTATTTAGGTTTAATATCGTCTGCCAAAGTCTATTAACTTGTCCCTAAAGATTTTCTCGTTATTTTTTTATAGTAGCTCGGCATTTTGACTGCACTGTACCTTATAGTGAGTACAGTGCAATCCAAACACAACGAGATCGGCAATCCAACGGCCTAAACAAATAACGGGATATGCATAGACTGATCGCGGAACGCGACCCACAAAAGTGAGTCACCATGACGGATTTTTCACCACGGGCATGGTCCATGCACCCAGTCGGGCAAAACACCCCTACCAGCCCGCAGTTTTGACAGCAGCATGTCCGCATTGGAACTATGTAAAATGTTGCCATCAAATATATCACTCAGCTCCTTGTGTATAGGATTCTGGCTGTTTGAGCTAAACCACGAAGGTCGCGATTTCAATTCCCGCTAAAGTAAACAAAATTTGTAGTTTTACCTGGTATAGGCTTAAGCCTATATATGCTTGTATCAATTAAAATTACTTAGCTGTTCGAGTTCAGTTTTAGCAGTGATTCTGTTCCATAACGTTTAATAATTTTTCATTTGAATATTTAGTCTTTACTATGTATATACGTAAATAACACAGTTTTTATGTAGCAACCAAACTCTTAATGTATATCTCGAAAATAATTCATAATTTAACAACAAATAGTTTCTAAAATACAGTAATCGTTTTATATTACCCTGGACAAAATAAGATACGCTTCGCTAGCAAACTATATATCACGAGAGCTGAGACTAGTTTCGGAATTAAGCTACAATTAAATGGTCGTAAATTCCAAGTTTGGGTTCGGGTCACTTCTGGGAGTGCGGCGGCAATTTATCAATTATTTACGCCACTTGGTCCCCGCGCGTAGTCTGCCGTCACCTGACTTCAGACCGATTTTACGATCTGTTGATTGATGTTTCTTGTAGATAATATATTCAAACGTGAATAAACATGTTAATATTTTAATAATAAAACCAAATCTATACAAATATTATAAAGAGGCAAAGTTTATGAATATTCTTATAGGGGGTAATCTCCGAAACTAATGATCCGACTCTAAACATTATGTCACTAATATATGTCACTTATATATTTTTGTATTGTAACTAGCTGACCCGCAACTTTCTTCTGCGGTATATTATAGGTATTAACACCACGACAAGAAAACGCATCGTTCAACGCGTTGTGCCTACAAAAATCGTTGTTACTAAAAACTTTAATAAGATTTATTGAATGAAGATATCATGATTTTTTAATAAGGATCAAGTATATAAGAAGTGAACAAAAAAAAATTATCTAAATCTATCCAGCAGTTTTTCGTAATGCGCACACAACAGCAGCGAACCTCAATCATTTTATTAATATAGACTGATAATTACTTCGTGTAAAGTCGCGGGAGGGTGCTAGTATATATATAGTAATATATTACAAACATTCGATAATCATTCATCGCCAGTAATAATTAAAAATATTTAAATAAGATTTTAAAAACATGAAGAGTGTAGTAAAATCAGTTTTTATAGTTAAAAATAAAGGTATTATGACAAGGCGTGTACATAAGAAATACTTGATGAATACTTGAAATAGATGATTCAAGTTCGATCACATTTGCTTTTTTTTTCTTGTTGTTCTTGTAGTTTTTATTATTAAATCCACATTAATCATTTACCTTCAATATGTTTAATATAATATATACTTCGAAACTAATTTATGTGTATATGGAATAATAAATTACATGACAAAACTAAGAAAGTCTTTTAATTCTAAGCACAAATAACTTCTAGTGTAACATCTGAGCCCAGACCCTACCATCAGTCACTTAACAAATCCTCTACTCCCAGCGGTGACTGCGACTTGTGGTCGACACATCGATCTAAGTCAAACATGCTTAAGGACAACGAGACTACCCAGAAGCAAGTGTCTTGAAGTTTTACTATACGAAGTGCCAAAACTACGTAACCGTAGAGTTATTACGGCTAAGAGTGATAGTTTCATACAACGTGCTGCTCAATATTGAAGCCAAAACTAAATAAATGTGTGCGTAAACACCAACACAAACACAAACGGACGAATGATATTGTAACTAATTAAAATTTTCACCAAAAATGGGGGAATTGGAGTATTCAGTGAGTGTTGGTCTTATTCATTCTATGCTCATTCAGATTTAATACTCAAGGCAATAATTGGCATTGTTAATTATTGATATTGACAAACCAAAAGAATTAATTATTATTAGAAAGAATTATAGATATAATAATATATAGTTTGTATAGATATAATAATATATAATATAAGTAATTATTATTGATAATATTGCCAGTAAATACATATGCCAATATAAATATGTCACATTTACCGTCTCAAAAAACTGTCAATCTCATCTAGTGTAAACCAGCAGTAAGGTATACAATGTTTAGCTGTCTTTTTCGTTCTCCCTGCTTTATATCTCTCTCATGTAATTAAACGTACCTAAATCTAACGCGTCCTTGAAATTTTACTCTCGATTCTCGTCTAATTATCGAATAGTCACCTAAAAAGTTTCACTTCAAAAAGTGGGGTTAAATAATTCCCGATAACTAGCAACATTTCATGGCGTCTGTCAATTTTCGAAATATTATTACTGTTTTTAAGGGAGCGGAGGCTAGTACCGTATAGCGGTCAATATCGTACAGCAGTGTTTCTAATGAAGGAATCGAGTTACATATGTTTTTTCTTGTCACATCCGTTCCTTTAGTAGTGTTACACAACCTCGCAAGTTATTGTATCAATCTGCCCCATAGTTTGGTTACGAGTTAACGTGACGTGATTTTGATCTTGCAGTTACAATATTCTGACGCCAAAAAATAAGCCGTAAGTAGATATTTTTATTAAATACTATAGTGAAAGTATTATGGTTTACTCCGTTAGTCTACTTACTATAGAATAATGCCCAGTCAATCAGTTTATTGCATTTTTTTTACTAACTACAAGTTTTTATAAGTCGAAACTCGATTTCGGGAATTTTCGTACACATGTTGATTTATTTGTTATTTCAGATGCCTACAAGGAAAAGATGTAATATATAATCAATATTTTCATCGATATTTTGATGACCAACAGCCATTAGTAAATTAATTGTGCATAATATGTCATGAATTTGGTAAAAATAAAGAGTTATGGTATAGATTTGTGTTATGTGGGAACTGGGTACATGCTTTGTGTAGTGTGCAAATTCTGCGGACAGTTATATGTGTATATTTTGGGAATAAATACTATTACAATCCTATTGGTTGAAAATACTATTTTATTTGTATATAAATACCTTCATTCAAACTATTTGAATCCTTTTAATTATGTACGAAATGAGACGCAAGTGTCGGGCAATTTCGTACACATAACATTTAACAATTTATATTTTTTGGCACTATGTTAGTAATTATATTCCAACGTGCTTTATTTGTATAAAACTAAACTAATGTTACTACAACATGATACATAATACTTTGTCTTGAATTGAATAGATTTAAAGAAAAAGATGCATAAAGTTAGGTGTACGATATTACCCTCCCCTCCCCATATTTATGTTTGACATAATAATATACGCCGCCGGATAGTACTTTCCAGTGAAATAGGATGTTTAAATATTTCTGCTAATTATGTGATAAGCTGTGACGTTCTCTCACTGCGTAATAAGTTGTATTTTGGCATTATGACTTCATTTTTACCACTGTCGTGCCGAGAGACGTAGGTAGCCTTTAAAGGCTAACTTAAAATGGCTTCATTCTGCGTGCGACTACTGCTTTTCAAGTGTTTTTATTCTATGTACGTAACTATAAATGAAACGTCTATTGTTCATTTGTCTAACAATAAATAACTTTATAACGTTATTAAGTCCTTAAATTCTTATATAGCTAATTCAAAAATCAGAATAAGACTACCGAAATCAGCAGAAGGTCAAGAAAATCACGGTAGGAGAACAATTAACCACCGTACGTCGTAAACTGGCGTGGTGATGAAGCCCATAACATCTCTTGAAAAACGGTCTTACCGCGGTAGACATTTACAAGTATTTACTTTACTTTGAAATATTGCATATACATATATAAATACCATACGTGTATAAATACTGGTTATTTTTTTTTCAGAAGTCAAGCGTGGATAAAAACGAATCTTATAATTCAACGAATCTCGTAGATACTGGATCGTGACGTCTTTTTCTATTATTTTATATTATCTGTACTTTATCACATACAGTATTGATTAATCTAAATAAGTAAACTATTGACACGAAATTTAAGCTCAGTAAATTAAATATGTAAATGGGTAAATCAAATATCCACATTTTCTTGTTTACCGCGTAATAAAAAGTGATATCGGGCCAAAATTAAATATTTTATATCATGTTTTACAAAAGCACATAGACAGCATATATTTCTGTAAGTTTACAATTTACGGCAGTGTCATAATGCAAAATAAGTATAAAAATATAAGTAGTATGTATGTAAAGTAGTAAAACTAATATAATAACTCTATTTTTGAGGGCATTTAATAATTAATCTCAAAACTATTTAAATAATCGTATTTAACATAACATAAATTGAAATTCGGCTTCCGTTCATGAAATTATCTATTCTATCAGTTTTCAGTGATTATTACTGATCTCTGGTTATCAGTTCTTTGACAGATGTGACCAGTCAAGTACCGCTTCAACATTCTCACTATGTCGGTATAAATTACTGTAAATTAATAATTATTGTTCTTACAAAATTTGCTATTAAAATTTAAATCTATAGTCATAATTATGAGTATGCATAAACTTTATTTATGTTTGCTAATCTAAAGAGAGATAGGTGGAATGTGCCTATTAGACAATCTTTGGAAAAGTTAGCTTATTACTAGTTCTCTTGTATACAAAATAACTACTACATCTTACACAATAGCGGGCTTATGACGTAGTTAATTAAGATGTAATAATGGGCGATGTCTCCTTAACTGCAAGTGTTGCCATAATTTACGTACTCCATTTATAATATTGCTGTTTTATCGCACCTGTGTCTAATTTAGTTGGACAAAATAAATAAGCAATAGAATTGCATTATACAAATTTCAAATTTTAAATCTTTTTAGATTTTTTAACTTCACCGTGTAATTTAAATCCAAATAAAGAAATTGCATAAGCATATAATTATGGCGATTGGGTATGTAACCATTTAATATATATAGAACATATTACTAGGTACCTATTTCATCGTTATTGTTATATTTCATTGGACATTTGATTATTTTGTTTATAAATCAAAGCCAATATTTAAGTATATTAACTTCTATATACATATAGATACCTACATAATTGTTATGATTATAAATAGTTTAAAACTATATGTATCAAGGTTTAGCTTGTAATTATAATGTTTAATAACTAAATGACTGTTTTTAAACTAGGTAAAACATCAACATAACTAGTTACATCGACGCGTAAGTTGTTACCGTTTTCACCTAGTCAGCCTAAGATTCTATTTTTATCAGGTTTTTAAAATCGTATATTATAGAATCGTATAGTATTGTATAGTATCGTATAGTATAGAATATAAAGGTAATATAGAGGTCTTAGTAATATTTATTTATGTATACAGTATAAAATAACAGTAAGTATATAAAAATTAGAACAGTTGCGATCTGTAAACGACGGGGCCCGTCAGCTGCTAAGCCAAGATCTTTTATACGAACATTTCAAAGAGAGGAGGCGTCGAAGCTAACTTAAGCCTTTTGTTTGATAATTCCTTAGATGAACGTTGCGCTTCTAGTAAGCGTACACTGCCATCGTATTTGTATAATATTTTATGTATTTAAAATAGTGGATTAAACTTGCAAATAAAGTATTATTAGTTAAATATCGTTTTACATGTTAACATTTAAAAACAATGTCAGCTAATAGTAAAAGGAAATGCTGTGTTTAGTCGATACAAACGTATTCCGAAGAATTATATCCGGAGTTATACCTGAGTAACGCTAATATTTAAATACTATACAATCCTTATCTACCTCTGTCACGTCCTTCAGTTTTATTTTTATAGACTAATTATTTTAAAGTGAAACTTTTATTCTATAGTACCAAAATTGTTCGTTCATCTATCGCATGTCGCATTGCAGCTGGACGTGGAGTAGAGATAAAGTGAAAGGCGAGAAAAAAGTTTCACTTGCATCCTGGTTTCATAAAACCACACAATAATTTTTATAAGTTGGAGGCTACTAAAAATTCTAAAATTACCCAATTATACTGTTGTTAACTCTATTAACAGCTCTTTAATCCTGCAAGCAAATTTGAGGAATATATAAATTATAAATATTTATGCATAGCCAAAAATAAATACGCGGGTTATCATCTTGGGCCACATCGTGGGTATAATGATAAAAAAGTCTGTATATATTCCCCTGTCAAGAAGTTTGCAGGCTGGCATGACAGCAGTCACCGGCAATGGATAGCCGATCCCACGGTGGTCGCATTTTTTTTTGTTTTTACTAAGCTTCCCATCATTTGCAGTTAAGTCACTTTGCTGGGCTTATATAAAAAAATACTCTGACTGTACGAAAAACAAATCAACAATCTATTAAATGTTTAAAAGCAACAACCACAAATTTTATACATGAACGTAAAGTAAATTTAAGTTATTAGACAGTGTACTAACACCATAAGAGCCCCCGTATTGTTTTGACGTCATCAGTCACGAGGAGCGAAAATTGTAACAATACCGGATTAGCACTTGACGCCTTTATACATATTCATTTTGAGAGTATTAAATTCGAGAGCCTTACTCTACCAAGTTACGATTTCTGTGACAGATGCGTTGTTTTAAACAAAATTGTAATAAACTTTTATTTGTAAATGTTAATTTTGCTTTATAATTACTATATCTATACTTGATTATACTTTTATTGATATTAAGTAAATAGTGGCGACCTTGTACCGGAAGACGCAGCGTAAGCAAACCAGCCATAAGGTGAACCAAAATGGTGAAGGTTGTGAGAAACTGCTAGATGCGAGCAATGTAGAACCAGTCCTTGTGATCTTTTTGGGATGCTTATGTCCAGCAGTGGACGTCTTTTAGCTGAAATGTTGATAAGATGTCAAGTAAAATATTTGAAATTCATAAAACCTTTACGAAAACGAGGATTCTGACAATGCTTTTCCTAAAAATCAGATCGATAAAAAAAATCCAGACGTGATAATCAGTCTTATCAATATTTTATAGCCTAGCTTACATACATACTTTTGAGCTAACGGTAGATCCTTATTTTCTATTCTAATTGGTACACGAAACTAGACAGTTTACAGATAGCGAGTGAATCTAAATCGCTTTTCTAACCGTAACCTTTGAATAATAATTTTCCTTTTAGACCTCAACAATTAATTGTTGAAGTATGGTTATGCATATTTTATACTGATCCTTTTAAAGTATATAACTGCGTAGCTTTGTAAAGGAATACGTTGGTTGATTCACTTTACTGGTTTCCCAGTGTGGTCGACAAGTCCCATAGTGAACTAGTGAGGCACACTATCGCGGTATCTTCACGCTCCATCGAGCTGAACGTTTCTGCTTCATCACACGCGACGATAGGTTTACGCACTCCACGTGACTTTATTTAATCAACATCATGTATATATTTTAAAAACAAATCTATCTATCGTATACTATGAAGTGAGAAACTCTTGTATAATATTATATGTTATTGGCTTCTGGAAAACGGCTTTAACGATTCCAAATGTTTTTTTTTTTCGCAAAACACCGAACTTAGCTCGCTCCTCAAATATTGATCTATTACTATTATTTACTTAAACAAGCTTCATAGTGTTGTATGATGATATGACTATAATATATAACATTTCATATGTTAATATTAATTACTAGCTAATGCTCGCGACTTCTTTTGATGTTGTTTGGAAACTACGTGTCTTATTCTGGATTAGTCTAATAATTAATAATTTAATAATTTTGTCATTACTGCGTAGCCCCTATAGAAAATAATAATAATGCCAGATAGCAAGCGTCCACTGCTGGGGATATTCATATCTCCAGGGAGGTATAATATATCAACTTGGTCTAAAACTAACTAGCCAAAAAAGAAATAAAGGTCCCTTACAGAACCTATGTCCCTGAGTGTTGCCAGTCGCAGCCATTAACAACTTTTGTAATGTTTCACTAATGCACACATACAAACCCCTACACTACAGTAATCTAAAAATTACATTAAAATCGGTTCAGTAGTTTTCAAGCGATGCGCTTACCAACATGGGAAATTTATAATTTTATTATATTCCTGTAACTGCATATAACTTCGTATGCGTTAATTACAGTATAAACCTTAATAACAACAAAACAATTTTTACAATCTGATCGTAGCTCTTTATCAATGATATATTTTTCTGAATCGGGTCAATAGCTACCTCCTAGAAACTTATTTACCAAAATCTTAGTCATCTCTTTATTAATAGTAGGGTGTGGATAGAGCTTAACTAACCTCAGGACTACATCCCTATTTGAGGTTGCCTATAAAATGTAGCCGTAGGCTTCAGTAACCACTTATCAGGTGAAATTCATGCCAGTTTACTACTTCTTACCAAAACAAAATATAAGGTTACACGGGTAAATAATATCAGTCAGTACGATTAATATTACTAGCAAAATTCTACAAACGTATTACCATGCCATTTCTAACATTCGCGTCATTAATAAATAGATCGAGTATCTACAGCAAGCGCAAGCTATTTATGATCGCGCACGGCCTCCGATATTGTTTACAAATAATTAATTGTCGAATGCAACTGTGGCTGTTGATATTGGCATAATAAATGCTATGCCATATTCAATCCACATAAATAAACACAGTTCCGAATACGGAACACTTGCACACAACCACGGTGCATCCTATCGTCTACAAAATAAAGTTCAATATAAACATTGATTTTTAGATCGCAATAACGTTCATCTGTGCAATAACTGACGTTTCCGAACGGTCGTATGAACGAAATTTAAAAACAAATTAATTTTATTCATTGGGAAATAGAGGATATATTGGCTTGGATTACTTGAACGATTTACAACTCGGCTGCATGTCGTAAATCCATTAGAATTTATGGGATACTAGGCTTTAACTTAAGTTGTTGTAGTTCGAAATCGTTTATTAAGGTTATACAAATATATGATAATATTTCGCAGCAATTTACAGGGTGATACAGGGTGGCGGATTCGATGCAACGCGTGTCCGTGAATAATGCTTCGCTAACGGGCGATTAATGTCCAGCGACAACCGATCGGCCATTTTTACTGCTTGCACACGATAAACCGAGCGCAATGATATAAAGTTGACAAATAACATATACAATCAGTTTGATGTATATACCTACACCCCATAATAGACCATAATTGATGTAGGATATATGAAAGTATGACCTTTGCTTTTAAAAGTAAAGCTGTTTATGTTGTGTTTTGTTGTTAATTATAGAGTGAATGACGATGTGAAAGAGATGAAGTTATGAACGAACCAAGAGTGTGAGTGAAAGAGATGATATGTATGAAAAGGGGTATACTACATAGGTGGTAAAAAAACATACGGCCCACCTGGTGGTAAGCGGCTACCGCAGCCTACGAACGCTTGTGATACCATAAGTTGAAGCGATGATGGCGCAGTGGTAGCGTGTACGACTTCCCGTCGAATCCCTCGTTCGAATCCCTACAATGAGCCTGAGCTTTCGGTGAAGGAAAACATCGTGAAGAAACCATAGCATGGTGGTAGGGCATTTTCTAATACCCGCCTGGCTAGCTACCACCCTCAAGTTGAAAATCTGCCGCCAATAGGTGTGTTCCGGCAGCTGCACTTGAGAGCTAGTCTTCCACTAGGTTTAGCGTGTTTACCATCTTGGGCCGCATCGTCACTTAACATCAGGTAAGATTATGGCCACTATGTCAAACCTACAACGATAAAAAAAAAGTATCACTAGCGCGTTGCCGACCTTGAACCCCCCTTCCCAAGGAGCTCTGGAAACCCTACCCACCGCGGGAATACAACACAATTATTTGGCTGCGATCTTCTGTAGGGTGGAGGTATGATAGCTCAGTGGTAGTGTGTACGACTTCGCGTCGATTGACGTGAATTCGAATCCCTGCAATGAGCCTGAGCTTTCAGTGAAGGAAAACATTGTGAGGAAACCATATCATGGTGGTAGGGCATTTAGCTAGCTACCACCCTCAAGTTGAAAATCTGTCACCAAGCACCAATAGATGTGCTCCGGCAGCTGCACTTGAGAGCCAGTCTTCCACTAGGTTTAGCGTGTTATCATCTTGGGTCATATCGTCACTTAACACCAGGTGAGATTGTGGCCACTACGCCTAACCTATAACGATTAAAAAAAGTCGGACTGCCCCAAGTAAAGAGAAATCTCCAAAGAAATTTCTCTGTGCCCTACCTCTTCTATATGGATAATGAAAATTTGGAAATGATCCGTCAATATTTAACCATAACAAGGAAACATTAGAATTATTGTTTCATTGTTTTTAGTGTAAGTTTTAAAATAAGAAACACATTAAGAAAAATATAAAAAATCAACGTATAATTATGTACTTCAAACTTCGTCGCATATTATTCACAAGATTCACCTTAACTGAAAAATTAGAGTTTAGTCATCAGTTGTCTCACTTTACAGTTAACCTTTGAGAGTTACTCATAACCTCATTTCATATGTTAACTTTTTTTTTTAACATATTTTTGTTACCCATTATTTTCTTGTTTTTTTTTTCAAAAATGTATACAAAAAAAAGCTCAAAATAGTTTACAAATACAAAATATACTTAATATAAGATCATCATTTAGTATAAACTTGTAATATAAAATGTATGTTTAGAGCTTTGTAGAATGGCCAATACTGTAACTGTATATTAGCGTTGGATTAAAGTAGATACCAAACTGTAAATCAATGAAGCCTGTCTAGTCAGGTTAATCAAATCTATCCAGCGGGATTTAGGAATATGCAAAGGGCATGATCGTTGACACAAATCTTATTAAAGATAATATTCTAATACTAGAAATTAATTGTTCGTTTTTGTGTTGTTAATGTATTAAAATATTAGTAGATCACAGTTGGCAATCATTTTGTCTCCAGGTTTTTCTGTTCGCTACCGTCGCGTGTACAGGTGAAACAACGTCTGCATTCCTAATTAGTCAATGGACAGAGATTTTGAGCGACACACTGTGAATTTGTTGTTCTTCGCAGGATCTTTATCTCATTAATTTTGAAATTGTGCTGCTTTAAAAAAATCAGTTTAAATCTAAACATGAGATAGTTGCAGTTAGAATTTATAAATTTAGTTAGAAATGTATTCTCTTTCAGGTACATAACATAAGAACCTAAATAAATAAATTACTTTATTAAAATTTAATGTTTATTCTTTTATAACAATTTTGTAACACTTGTGTACCCATCTATACAGCGTAATAACCTGCTGATTCCCGCATACATTCCTCGCATATCGATGCATAGTCAATATACACGGCCATTCACTAAAATAATTCAAAATGAATCCCAACCTTAGGCTACTGACAAAATTTTACACGACAATCGTAACCGGTAAACACTTTTAAATACAGCTCCTCCCTTTGTCAATAAGCTATTTCCCCAGTATGATGACAGTGAAAAATTACGCTCATCCATCCAACACCATTTTTATGGGAACAATTTCTTTCTCATAAAAATAAAATCGAGCTCGTCTTTATAAAAACATCTCTTCAATTGTCATTCATGGCGGCGTTGCGCGTATTTGTCAACCGCCATGTCGGTGGCGGATCGCGTTCCAAATATAAAAATGCAATTTTAAACAAAATTCCGACCGCCAGATTCGAACCGAACCCTAACAATAAAAAATAAATGTGTGGCAAACGTAGAACGATATGTACACATGAAAAATTTTTATTCGATCAAATATTGTCAACCTATACCAAAAGAAAAAATACTTACCTATATAGTACTTTTTGAACAGACAAATAACAAATACACGTAATTTAAGATTTAGTGCATTAAATGATGAACATTCTTTTATTTCATTTATTTAATTATAATATTCAGGAACGTTTTAAAACGATAACTTTGCTATGGGTATTTATTTGCCTTGCGTTAATTAAGTATACACAATGAATGTTTTATTTAAAAAAAAGGTGTGTGTGCGATTCACACACGATAGAAGTGAAACTTCATTTTAAATGACTATTTTATTTAAATAGTGTGCAATATACTTACACACCGACATTTACTCTCTCGCTCTGGCTCACACAAAGAGAAGAGACCGATAATGTGCGTTAAACGTTTAACGTTTAACGCTCGGAAGTCGCATAAGAAGTTTCACTTCAAAAAAACACACACAAAAACATTTTTCTCTAAAACCAAAAATAACAAAAATATCATCATCGTCATTCGAAAACATAAAGTAGACTTTAGGGTGTAATCTCGTTAGACGTCGATATCAAATACAAATACAATCGTCAATAAATTCCGACCGAATCAAAGCATTGTTGTCTCACGGGAGGGCCGTATAAGGGTTTAGTATTCACCGTGTCGTCAAGAAGACATCAGCAAGCGGAGTAGCAAAATATTATAATAGAATAATGGTGTCAGGTGGCGTGGCGTCGTGCTACGGAGACCCGATTTACCTACAGGGTAAGGAATTACGTTTTATATTCAGTATATATCGATATCGATGCCAAATATATATTGTATGTTTGAAAACTTTTGAAATACTTTTACATTTTGCATTTCAGAGATCGATAATAGTGTGCGCTATTCACAATTCCAAAAAGTTCCTATTATTATATAGGTTTATTTATTTGTTAGCGTTCCAACAAAAGAATTTGTTGCAGCTTATCTAAGGTAATAAATATACAATATAATTATCATACTAAATAGCGCTAAGAAATAAATTTAAGTGCATGTGTATGTGTAACATTACTATTCATCAACAAATTCAAATAATTACAAGCTAGAGACACATACAGCCAATTAAAAGTCCTCACAGATATAATACATAAACATTTTTTTAAACACACAACAAGCATCCACCGTTCCGAATGCTTGTGACGCATCATACTACATCATCAAGTAATCGAGTAAAATATACCAAAAAAAAATCAGGCACAAAAGACAAAGGAAATATGGATTGGGTGACAAAATGATAAAATTAATCGCAATCGACACTGCCAAAGAAATATGGTATTACGCCGACTCTATACCCACACCATGAAGTCGTGGCGAGAATTCACGCCGTGAACTCCACGCGACTTGAACAACTTTCCACACTCACAATGTTCACAGTCGTGTTCACTCACTGGTACTAAATGGATGTCACTTCAGCTGCTGCCTCTTTGATTCTGTGTGCACTGTCATTTTATAAATATCTGCTTATTAAAAATACAGTACAAACTAAAGAAATAGAGGAAAAGAATGTGGTGGAGATCGAGCATACATCGCATCAGAACGAGTTAATTATGCTTTAGACATGTTTATTTATAACATGATATACCTAAAGTTCCGTCAAATCCAGTAATAATATCATAACTGTTGAATAAATTAAACATTTAATGGAATTATTACAATACGGTTACATATTCAATTTATAATGAATCGAACTACGACGACGCGAATGTGGATAAGCGTTCGCCCTGTTCGCGTTACGAGGCCGCAAACCACTTAACGCGGACACAAAAAATCGACTCTGAACGGAAACAGAGGCGCGAACAGGCGTAAAATCCATCCAAACCAAAGTTCACGCCCCTTCACTGGTATTTACGTAGTGGGTATGGTGCTGGCATTAAAAATATCAATATTGGTATTCTCACTCTGCTTATATAATATGTTTCATAATATTATTATTCTTGTACAGACGTTTTCAAGTTCTGCATTCTTGGCAACAGCGTATAATATGATATTAACTATATAAAAAAATCAAACGCTGTTTCTAAAAATATCTAATGTATAAAATAAATAAAAACGTAATCCCATAATTTTTATACATTATATGTCGTAGCATTTTTTTATAAAATAAAATTTTCTGGTGAACGTTGTCAATAATTTTAGTATCGATACAAAATGTGTTACGTCACTAGTATTAAACCACGACGGGCGTCGTGACGTCCGCGTCGGTCGCCGCGTCGAGCCTTCGCAGGCAGAAAGCGTTTAGGCTCGTGATATGAAAGCGAAGTGACGTCAGCGTTGAACTCTAAAACCAACTAGATCATTGTAACTTTGAACTGATCTCGACTTTTATTGCTCGTCGGATTCATGCGCTTAGTTTTATTGCACTCCCGGTGTTTAGATACAACCGCTGCGATCTGAATGCCAAACAGAATATTCATGTATAGAGAAACGTGAATATCCCAAACAATGGTTTTATGGTTGTTTGATAACTACCACCGATAATGTTGAATAAATTTAGTAGGAGAAACTATATATATATATTCTAATAATCATAGAACTATTTAGATTTCAAACAGAAAACTACAATTGATGAATATTTTATAAAAATCCGTCGCGTCTCGCATCGGTAAAAAAGTTGTTGCTTTTTTATAAGCAATTAATAAAACTGCAAATAAATAGTAAAAAATAATTAAAGTACATAATATGTTATTAAAATCTAGTTGTATCTATAATATTTATTTATATCCGTGCTGGCTTTCGCATTTTGAAAATGTTTTAAGTCTTTTTATCATCGAAATGTCTGACGTAAACTTTTTAATTTAAGGAATATTATACACCTACTAGCTATTATATACATACCGAACAATTCCTCGGAAATCAGCCCATTGTACAAACGGTAGAGCACACATAAGGAGGCGAAGTCTCTCCTTAGACTTAAGGTTCGATATCGCTTGTCAACAACCATCAACAATTCTCACAGCGAGTACTTTAACCGAGTCCAATGAGCCAAGCTGGTATCCAGGTGCTCCCGCCTAGAGGTGTGAGCAGTACTGCATACAACAGCAGTCTTTTTCCCGGGGGGAAGTACCGCTTCGTTCTATTCAGCACACCGAGCTGTTTGGAAGCCAGCTTGACCTTGTCTTCTAAATGAATACGGAATTGAACGTCGCTGGAGTTATCGACACCCAGGATTCCAATGCTATAAGAAATGGTAAGAGGCCAGGCCAAAACGTCGAGTACTCAAAAAAGTAAAAGGTGATCTAAACCCGTCTTAAATAAACATATGTATATACTAGCTGTGCCTCGCGGTTTCACCCTCGTATAATTTAAAAGAAATCGCTGATTGATGATTTATCAGACAATATTTTATCGGGCGGCCAGGATTATGCGTCAAAACTCACACGGCTCGTTCGCGCCACTATACCTGTAGTCATAGACCCGAGCCGAATGTTGAATTATTTTAATTTTACGTTATCTCCCAAACTATTCTTCCAAATAACATGCTATTAAGGGCAAATATTATCTACATAAAATTGTCTTGATGATGAAGTAACTCTCGTTCGTGAGGATTAATATGCCACGGCTAATAATAATGCTCATAAATCACTTTTCAATTTTCAACCTAACTTATACAAAATACCTTATTGTGGCTTATTTGTAAGAGATAGGCATATGGTATGGCGGATTTTTTTATAGATGTAGTAAGGAGCAATATTTTTGTAGAACATTGAGTTTACGTACCATTACGCCAGCGCACGCGAATAAAGCAGTTAGGGTGCGCTATTTATTCAGACTTACTTAACAAAAATAAATATTTAAGGCTAGCTGAGAGGTGAAGCCTAATGCTAGACAACCTATACTATTCCACGTGAATCTGGGTATTGTGCGAATTGTGCTGCCTCCTAAGTCATTTTAAGATCTACAATTATGCAGAACATTAATTCTTTATATATAGTATGGTTACTCGGCGTAAGGCCATTGAGGCGCCCCAAATGCGACTTTTTTCCGAATTGATTAACCATTATCGTCACTGTTTATTTCTTATGTTACTTATCTATTTATTAAAGGAGAAAACAATGTAAATCGGAAGAGTGGTTTTCGCGTGAAAAGCACATAAACGGAAAGACACAGAGAAACTTTAAATTTTATAATATGTACAGAAGATATAGATAGAATATGGTAGATTTTACTTCGAGAAATTTCTATTCCCGCACAAAATCAAATACTGCTATGGTGGGAAAATCCGTGAATTTTTCTACTCACAGTTGTTCAATAAATTACCAAGCAATATCTAGTTCACGTAAATTAATTTACTTTAAAATCCCCCGAACAGAAATGTTCGCTTTTGTAATGGTGATTAGCTAAAATAAATGAAAGTGACTATTAAGAATGAAAAATGATCATTGCGCTCGTTAATAATTAAAACACCCCCACATTCATATATGTATGGTTGTCCATGGTTTTGACTTTGATTAATTTTAGATGTGACAGTCTCATTCAAAAGGTGCGAGGCGAGATTTTCATATGCTTTTCATTATTATTTTCTGAAATAACGAGGAAACTAAGTTATTTTTTTACAAAATAAATGTACATACTATAAATAATTAATATGTATAAATAATTTCTGTGTTTTTTTAATACATATTCTTATACCAAACATCGCTAGATTTAAAATCGGTTTTGTAAATTAATAAATCGAAGTATTTATTAGTCGTGTTTATTTAAGTATGTATAAGCATACGTAATGCATGCAAACATAAGTATGTATATAAGTATTTATATTGATACTTATAAAAAAGTACCTAAACATATTAATAAAAAAACTATAAAATAGACTTAATATTATAATTTCATATTTCATAGAGAAATATTACAAATAAAAACTTAGTAATACATTTTCTATACATATATATATACAAATTAATCTTTGTTTAATAGTCTAGTATTCGTTCCTATACTATTAATCCGATTGTGAAGAACTTTTCGCACGCCTGCAAAGATTTCTGAATTAGTAGAAATTATATTTTTAAATAGGTGGCGCTCGATTAGTTTGACTTTGAAGGGATAAGAATACAGAAGAAGAGAGAAGAGAATAAAGTTGCGGGCAAAAACTAGTAACTTGTCTACGTAAATAAAACCAGTTGCTCACCTATATAAACCCATCTGAAGTTTTGTATAACGAATCAACATGAAAACGAACTGGTTAAAACTGTAGCCTAAACAATAAATTAAATACACACGTCATAAAGGATGAACATCGCAACGAATAAACCTAATCCGTATCAGTCAAGTTTAAATCGCGGTGGCAAACGAAAATGTCAACTTGTAATCTATGTAATTAAGTGAATGTCAGGGTGGGGGTTTACAGAAATACCGCCCAACCCGCCACCAGCACGACGCGACGCGGCGCGATGTCGTGTTTGTGAAACTCGATTATGATATAACTCGGGGTTATCCTCATAAGTGCGTGAGATACAATTGCCGACATGTTAAATAGCACATTAAAATTGTTGTTCACTCATTAATTAGAAGACATATAATTATGCCTAGACCATGGAAAACATTTTTTTTGTGTGAGCCTTTGGGATGTTGCTGTAATTTATAATTGAGTAATAATTAGGTAATACTTTATGTCCAGTTCCTACAATTAATAAAGAAGTTCGCTAACTCTTACCTTTGTCGTACCGTGTAGATGGGGGAATAGTCTTCCAACCAACGTGTTCCCTCCTTCCTATGATATCGGCCTTTCAAACGAGGTGTGAAGAGGCATTTCAGCAGGCTGGCATAACATCGACGACTACCAATGAAATTTGTGTCACCGACACTTGCCGTTGTATGTGAATGGTACCGTACTATAGAGTACAGTACTGTACATTCAGTAAATGTTTAAAAAATCGACCAATTTTACTATTCTAGGACTCTTATTTAAATTTGTTTGAAAATGGGCTTTATCGCGATGTGACTATGACATCCTGTAAAAACATAGCAAATATAATATTATTGGCGACTAAATTCGAAACACAATTTTCATTTCTTATAAACTAATTTTGCGATTCAGTATAATTCTTTTGCACTCTGAGACATCAGTATAAACGGGGGTGATTTTACGAAGTCTTATAAACACGGGTTTTATTTTAGAGAAAAAAAACATTCCAATTAATGTTTTTTCTATTGAAAACCATATTTTTCAGTAAACAAGTTTTGTGGAAACCGAGTATTGTTGTTAATATTACATTATTCAATATAATATTATCCTTAGGCAATTATTATCCTCATTCAATATCTATCTTATTTATATATTATATATATTTTGGAGTTTTTTCTAGTTATTTCAAAATTTTATTTAAATTATTTAAAGACAACTGAATTTTTTTGTTTGGATAATTTTAATTCTTTTTCGTACGCATCTAAAACGAATATAAAAAACCAGTCATAGTTGGGAAATGAATAGTTAATGTTCTTTATCCTAAATCCTTGTATCCTAGTAAAGTTATGGCATTAAATTATATTGCCAATTTTTTGTGGTAACTATAGGTAGCAAGCCTGAAATTTAGTAAGGTGAGGTGGCGGTCGTTAATAGGTTTTTGTTTCTATAGTGTGGCGGTTTCTAAAATCGTAACTGTATAAATTCTACCTGTATTTGATACTTACTACTATTATTAGGTACTTATGTATACAATTTTCAATATACATTTTTTCTTCTAAACGTTACTTTTTGTTCCTCATTTTTATGTTAATGATAACTGTAAAGATACTTAAATATTTTAAATTTTACCTTATACACACGTATTTAATATCTATTCTAAGAATTAAAATATAATATTCCATTATCAAATGAAATAGAAACCTGAACGCTGAATACAATTGCCTTAGTTAAGTCAGACAAATGTATATATGTATAAAAAAGAACTATAGTAGAGTACAAATCAACACAATCAAGTATATTTGACGTAGAAGCTCAGGGGAGTCGCGGCACGGCGCGCGTAGACTTCACGGCTTAATTCCCGCTAAATGAATTATTCGTTCACGTCGTAGTGGCGCCTTGTATTGACGTAGCAAAGTTCACTAAATAGTACGTTCCCACCGCTATTATGTGTAGAGACAAGCGCGAAAGTTTTACGTTGTGTTTGATGAACAATATTTTACTGTTTGATACTATACCTGGTACCTATAGTATAATAATCTTAAGTAAGTGAACAACATTCGAAGGTGTAAGACCTAGTCAACATATTATGTATGTTAACACATGTCAAAAGACACTATCAGACTCCTCAGTATAGTAATGAAGAAGAAGAAAAAACATGTGATACCCTTCCTGGAAAAAAGCAATAATTCCAGGAGCGTGAAAACAACAAGCCTACAAATTAATTTGAAGTCCTATAAATACCTCCTAAAAAGCAAAGGAGCTGAGAACAACGCATATTATTTTTATTTTTATTCTATTATATTAAACTATATATTATATTATTCTATAAATTATTCTAACTTTTATAAAATCTTAAAATGGTAATATATACATATATTTTCTTATTCATCAAACAAGGATACTTCAGTATCAAAACAATACAGGATAATTCAGGTTATTATTGTATTGTAATATTACAACCTTTTCAAACCACATTCGTCAATTTAATGTTACTAAAGCATTTATTCACATTAATTTAGGTCTAATTTACAGTTGTAAGTAAGAGTTAGTTAGTTCTAGTATTTACTAATAATATGTACCTATATACCACTTGTTATTTGCAAGGAATAAATAAGTGCGTTGTCCGACGCGACGGTCTTTTTGTAATGATGTATATTGAAGTGTATTTAAGAATAGTGGAATACCTCCACCCTACAGAAGATTGCAGCGAAATAACCTTGTGTGGTATTCCTGCGGTGAGTAGGGTTTCTAGAGCTCCTTGGGGAAAAGAAAGTTCAAAAAGAGGTAGGACACACAGAGAAATTTATTTGGAAATTTCTCTCTACTTGGAGCAGCCCGACTGGTGGGATACCTCCACGCTACAGAAGATCGGGTCTAAATAACCTAAATTGTGTTGTGATCCAGCGGTGAGTAGAGTTTCCAAAGCTACTTGAAGAAAGGGGATTCAAGGACGGGAACGCGCTAGTGATACCTATGGCATTACAAGTGTCCATAGGCTACGGTAGTCGCTTACCGTCAGACAAGCCGTATGCTTATTTTCCACCTTTGTAGTATAAAAAAAGAATAAATATTGTTATACATGTTCTACATTAAATATGCTTATATTGATTACAAAGTTTTATAGCAAATATTGCTATGTATTTTTTAATTACTTGTTTTTTACGATTATATTTCATAGGACTTTCTAAGAAAATTTATTTTCAGCTCTAAATTCATAAATGAAATTATAAATAATTGCACTTAAGTATTAGCACTTGTTTATTCCAGGAAAGGTCAGTGGGCATGTTCAAATTTACTATAAATAATTTTACATACATAATGATTAACTGCAACCGAAAATCTAGAATACTGCGTAACCGTTGGCATTCCAAAGCGGCTTACTTCACCGATGAGTCTCGGAGACGTTCCTTAAACCGGAATACTCAATTAATATGTAAATAATATGGAGGATTTGACAACGGTGTCGACAGCGCGAGTTGCAGGATTGAGCTAAAATCTAGACTTGAGCTTAAACTGCAAACAGTTAAGTAAGTACTTGTACAGTTATTGTATATTTACTTTAATACATATACTGGCTGTATACGACCACGCGTTACTGAGGCTACGTCTGTTTTTGTAGTATATGAAACACGTGCGTATTCGAATGCAACATTGTATCAAAATTTCAAAGCAATCGGTTAAGAATTTTCGGAGAATTTCATTTTTATTGATTTAGATTAAATAGTATTACTTAATACTTTTTTCTCTCTCTCTTTCTCTGTTTATTTAAGGGACCTCCACAACTGGTGTATAATAGCTCCATCGGAGCATTATATCCAAGTTAACAGAACAAAACAAAATTATGCTAAACTAAAATTATTCTAAATAAAAGGACTACATTTAATACCATTAATAATAAAGTGACACAACATTATTTATGATAAAAGTTCGAAAACGTAATAAATTTTTATAACTATGATAGATGCTCGAAGGACCTAAAAATGTTGTAGGATGTAGCCGACAATATTATAGTTTTTATGATAATTGATAAACGGGCGATTAAAGAATGATAAAAATGAACGTCTGCGTTGAGTGCGAAATTAACCCTGATTTTATTGATCATTAGTCACCCGATTTCGACGCAGGCACACGATGCAACGTATGCACCTTTGAAATGTACGATTATAGCTCGTACAGTAGCCGAATCGAAAGTCGATTCCGCTAAAGTTCGTACATCTAAAGAACTTAACTCTAAACTTAAAACTATACAACTTGTGCATTCCTAACACATTATATTAACAAGCGTTCCAACGAGTAGCGACCTACTATTTCTTGACATCTGTTAGAACTGCGATCTCTTTTGAAGTCAATTATAAATGAATAGTTATAGAATGCGTTGAGTTCACATCAGATGAACTGCACGCCTGTTCGCGACTTCATGTAATTAAAAAAGTATTTACCTATATAAGAGGAAGTTATTAACTCCTGCTCATATTAAGTCTATACGCTGCAAACCTTACCGTTTGATGAATATATGTTCAACGATAAAACCAGCAGCTAATATTAGTAAAATAAATTACCGAGCTTAAAACATATTAAGTAAACTCATAAAAAAATTTACAATACTTAAGAAATCATTAGCATTGACGCGGCTCATGTTATTCGTACTCTATACTGATCTAGGCTACACAGTCACGTTCAGTGTTGTGTTACGTGCAGAAGAACATGTTAAGAAGTTACAACGGTCATGATTTCGAAACTAGAGCATTCCTTTCACCGGTTTCAAATTAAATTAAATGTGTACGTAATGTGAATGTTTATTTATTTCTTATAGACATACCTTCGATAGCTCAGTTGGTAGAGCGGTGGACTGTAGTGGGCTCGCATTGGTTATCCATAGGTCGCTGGTTCAAATCCGGCTCGAAGGAGTTTATTTTTTATATCACTTACAAGCCAACTAGTTGACAAAAAGATGTAACTTAAATAGCGCCTGGTCCTTTGCCTACACTCAAAAAAATGATCACAAACACAGTACTGGGTAAAAAAATAAAAACTTGATTATCTACATACTTTAAAAGAGAACGTTTTACTGATATCATAACGACGTAAAGGAGTAACTACTCAACCTACACGAAATAAGAATTTTTAGAACCGTTAAAGATGTGAAATTGAGGACGAAATATTTTGAATGATAGACCCCTTATTTGAAACAAAACAGATGTTTAAAATAAAGAAATATTATTGTAGAGAACACGACGTCAAAATTAATAGGGTGATCGAATAATATCCACGCTGCAACTTGAAAAAAAAAACGCTTATAAAATACTGATTTGTTTTTATATGTATACGCATCTAACAGTCTAGTTATTTTACTGATAGTAATGTCTAAACAAATCTTAAGCTTAGCATCCACAATTATGCAGTTAGAACTTACATCTACATATTGGCATATTGCGTATAGATCATTCTCTCTTCATATGCGACGGGTGCAATCAAAACCCAGATTATATAAATAAGGCTAATATAAAAAGAAAAGGAGTAACGTGATGGTATGGTAAAAACAGAAATTCGTATTTTTATATTTACAACGTCGTATCTATAAATCGTGTTCTTTTTCCATTGCAATATTTTTGATAATTATGCAAATGTTTTATCACCTTCATGTGACATAAAATTATCTAAATTCTTTAATAATGGTTCCCAAAGTGCGGATATCTATAGACTAGCTGTGCCCTACGGTTTCAACCGTGTTCATTCTATTCATCCAAACAGCACCGCTGCCAGCGCTCACGTGTACCCTATAGTTTGTTGTTTTCACTTCCCGTACTTCCTTGCCAGATTGCTTGAAGTTCATGGTTACTACTCCGCTCCTTGAATCGTAGTTTGAAGATATATATTCTATAATCTTACTCAAAAACACGCTATCAAATAAAAAAAATCAATTCCATTAATTATATTGCATTCCAGCGATCAGAACATTCAGACAAACAAACTTAACATTTAAAGTTATATTTATAATATTAGTAAAGATATCATGGACTTCTGGGGGCTGATTATGTCTTGAACTTTATATTTATATGTTTTAATTATATTGTCATTTTACTATATCGTCATTAATAAAAAGATATTCCTTCGAGCCGGATTTGAACCAGCGACCTATGGATGACCAACGTTAACCAACTACAGTCCACCGCTCTACCAACTGAGCTATCGAAGGTACGGTAATTAAAGCGAAATTTATAACGTAGTGTCATGATTTTTTTAATTGTAATTTATGTCGTAATGTAAGTTAATTGATAAATATAAGTTTTAAAGAATGGTATTACAAGATTATGCAGTAGTGTGAAATAGTAAGAAATATATTGTAAGCAAGTGTAATATAACAAAAAATACTAGAGTATAACAATTTTCCATACAATTTAACTGCCTTTACATAATTTTACCAAAACTATTTTCTGAAAAGCTGATGTTAGCACAGAAAGTCAAGCAGCCATAATAAAGTCTTTTCATCACTGGTAATATTATTATTGATAATGAAAGTTGTTGATAATGTTGTTATTGTGTTGTATTGGTTCAGCAAAATGTCTGCAGTGCATCTGAAGATACACTTTCTTTAATAGCCCAAAAAGGTAAACGGCGAGAGATAGAATTCCATCGACAGTTGTAGTTATGTCAGCTTGCAAAGCTTTTTGGGGTGTAAGCAGTGTCACATCATATCTTTAGAAAAGACGTCCAACCCAACCTCACCTGCACGTGGTGCAACCTGCTGATTAACGAACGAGGATGTGGCGATATGGTGGTAGGGTTGTTATGCCCGGCTGAGTCGCGCCTACTATGTACGTGGTGAAAAATCTGTCATAATGACTCAGTTTTGCGTGTCGCGTTTCAGGATCAGCCTGGGCATATCCAATTATTTGTGCAGGCTGGCATAAAAGCGGCGACAGCCGATGGATTTTGAACTCTTGGTGGTCACCATTGTGTTTGGCTTGTACTATGCTATTGTTAAAAAAAACAACAGATGAAAGCCTTTAGGTGACAGTAAATATTCATGCTAAAAGAAAAGTGCGACGTATGGAAATGAGTCACTGTAACTGGGTTTTACTCACGATGGTCGCAATTGGACTATAAGTACTTTACCGCTATTGATAATTCTTCATATGAAAATATTATAATGATTGATCTTTATTTTTTTGTTTCTTTAGCCAAATCCCAATATTTTGTATGAATTTTTTTCAAAAAGTTGGGTCCCTTTCCGTACAATAAATGCTTCCATTCATCCATCCATTCAGCCGAAAGACATTCACTACTTGACGTAGTCATCTCCCAAAGATCGCTCCAAGCCCGGTAAAGCTGTAAAAGCCGTAAAGGCTCCAGGGCCCCTAAGGCTAACAGTATAGTCAGTTCGAAAAAAAAAAGATTTAGCAGATTCCTGCAACCTTCTCCAAGTCGGAGGCGATTCACTTTGTGGTGGGTCTGCCCTGGCTACGTCTTATTATTTTAAAGAAATGTAAATGATTTAAATTTAATAGTATGCAATACGTACAAGGTATGTAAAAATATATCGAGGTTCACTTTAATTTTAGTAGCTGTCTGATGGACGCACTTATACTTTAGGATTACGCTGGACAAAAAAGGCTGACTGACTCATAAATGATACCGGAGCAATCCAAGAAGGTACGGTATAAACGAGACGTGCTGCATCCAAAACCACCACATGTAAGAGAGATTTGAAGTAGTTCATTTTACTAACTATCAATTAAATAATCTAGACTAAATAAATGTAAAATAATAATAATATCAACTATGCAATAATGTTAACTTGTAATTTACGTAATAGAAGATTATTGGTTAATTGGGTTCAGAATATTAAAGAAGATAAAAAAAAACTCCTTCGAGCCGGATTTGAACCAGCGACCTATGGATGACCAACGCTAACCAACTACAGTCCACCGCTCTACCAACTGAGCTATCGAAGGTACGGTAGTTACTGCGAAATTGATTGCAACTTGCCGTGATTTTTTTAATATAACTTCTGTGGCGTAATGTCAATTGATTGGTAAATAAAATGTGCATTACACGTTGATGCTGTGTTGTGTTAAGTAAGAAATAACTTGAAAGCAACTCTACCATAATAAACTGCAATAAAAAAAGATTCCGTACAATTTAAGTGCCTTTACATAATCATTTAAAATATTTCCCGAAAAGTCCTTGTAAAAACAGAAAGTCAATCAGCCATAATAATATATATATATTCATAGTAATATAATATCTTTCTATCACCAATAATATTGTTATTGATATTTAAAGTTGTTGAAAATATTGTCATTGTGTTGTATTTTACTCAGAAAAATGTCTGCAGTGCAACTGAAGATACAAAACCCTGAGAACGAGAGTAAACAGAGAGATAAAATCCATGGAAAGTGTCATCATACCAGCCTGAAAAATACAACGGCTGATAGCCTTTAGATGACAATAAATCTATATCTATATTACTATTATAAACAGATAAAGTTTGATTGTGAGTTTGTCTCTAATTCGATTCTAAAAATTATTTCACTAATAGAAAGCTACGTTCTCCCCGATGGTTGGTTATAGGCTATATTTTATTTTGATTAAGTTTTATTGTAATGAATATTAGGGTCCATTTGTAAACCAAGTCGGAAAAAATATCCCATTTCGCTGCAATATCGGCGTGCGCTGACCAAACTTTTTGAAATAGATGAAAATAATGTACTAAAATATTATTGCATGCTAAAAGTTCTACAGTCCGCAACTTACACAAGTTGTAAAGATATACATAAAAAAAACATTGGTAATAATTAGTATGACTTTTGACCACTTTATCGGCATGCGCTAATCAAACGGTTTGCAATAGGTGTAAACAAGTGGCTTTCAATATTTTTGATGAAGCTACCTCCTTGGTATGAAATTTTTTTTTGCGACCCTTTGACCTCCTCAGTTGGTAAACAGAATTGTATTAGGTTTGTTACAAATATCAGATCCGTACAATATTTTTATAATTAGGTATCGGCTAAATACATAATTAAGTACCAATAACAGACATATTTTTAAATCGTCAAGTCAGAATATTGTTGTTGTTTGTCATAAGTTCGTTTGTGACCCGGAATTCCGTTTAAAACTGACTTTTCTTTCAGACTTATTCCAGCATTTAAATACCTTGAATAAAAGTCTACAAGAACGGGATAAAAATGTAATGACCACTAAAGACAAAATATGGTTTCATAAAAAAAGAAAAATCTTGTGGTCATCATCAATAAATCGCAAAAACTTCGATTCGTTTTCGTCGTCTCAGTATTTTATTAGAGTAGTGGGGGTCTGAGATAAACATCAAAGCATATATACCTGGTATGGAAATTGTCTTGCAGAATTTGAAAGAAGTATTGTATGAATATTTCTCGGTGTAAGAACTACCAGAGAACACAGGGCAAAGGTGGATTATAAATCGGTTTTTAAGCAGCTGTAGATGAAGCAAGTTTGGGTACATCCTAAAAGAAAATCTGCTGGAATTATTTGTTGATGGAACGTTGCACTTAGAATTCAAGTCTGTCAAATTGGATACATTTTCGTTAAAAAGAAAATCAGAATACGCAGGGTAAATTAAAGCTTTGAAGTTTTTAATTGCATATGCCACTTCTTACCTACTTGTGTGAATTAAAGTTTTCGCCAATTGAAATTTAGAAAACGATTTATTTTTTTGTGTAGCAAAAACGAATCACTATGGATGAAATTAGTTAAAGGTAAAATAGGCGCAACCTTCACATATGTATAATATCAATATGAATGTGACTCATATGTTCTTTTTGTTCTTGTTGATTTGTGTTAACCTACCAATGTCCTTTAATTAATACATCCTTACTAAGAATATATTTTTAATATTTGTAGTTTTTTATTTTTTCTGAGTTTTCGCGACCACCTTATAGAGGTTTCGCGATCCCTCAATTTTTTGTTGTTCGGCCTAGCTACTGTGCACTAGCACCTGTGTAAGTTTATAAGGATTGCTTTTCCGAATAATAAATGTCTCCATTTATTACCATTCAGCCCAAACACGTACATCACTGAACATGGGTCTTCCTGAAAGATCGCTACAATGACCGATCCTGCGCTACTCGCATCTAGCGAATTCCAGCAACCTTCTCCAGGTCGTTAGGTCCGTCCACCTTGTGGCGGATCTGCCCACGCTGCGTCTGTTTACTGGAAACAAATGAAAATGTTTACTGAATCTATGTTGTAATAATGCAATGAGTACAAAAGTTTGTAAAAATGTAATGGACTTTTAAGATGCATTTTACTAGTTGTCCAATGGACGCACTTATGCTTAGAGACAAGGCTGAGTAAAACTAGTTGATTGACTCATCTCATAAACAATTCCAGAATAATACATTATAAACAACTACACGAACCTTATTCAAAATAACCAGTTGTAGAAAGATTTACATTTCATTTACAATGCCTGTCAATGGAGTGATCCGTGGTGAAAAGTCCGGATAGTGACTCGTTTTTGCGTGTACAGTTATTTGTGCAGGCGATAACAGCGGCGACCGCCGATGAACAGCCGATCTTTCGGTGGTCTCAGTTGTTTTTTGATTATACTGTGCCGTCAATTTACCGAACTACTATTAAAAAAATACTAAATGCAATGTTATCATTAAAACTAACAATGGTTATAATTGTGTAACAGCGTGTCATAAATTAAGGACTATTGGTTAATCGGTTTTAGAATATAATAGAAGACAAAAGAGACTCCTTCGAGCCGGATTTGAACCAGCGACCTATGGATATCAATTTTTAACCTCTACAGTCCACCGCTCTACCAACTGAGCTATCGAAGGTACCACCAGGGTAGTCGAAATTTACAACCACGATATCTTGTATAATTTTTTTACTATATATATTTTAAATGCAGTTTACGTATTGCGGATCTGTTAGAAATAGTAACTTTCACAATGTGGTTCTTTTTAAACACATAATTTCAATAATTTATGATAAAATCATTAATTTAATAATTATAATATATTATGAGGATAATCAAATTAACATTGAATCCCAAACCGAATACGACTTGTACTATGGTGTATCAGGTCTCATGATACCCAAACATATATAGCTATTAAGCACCCAGACATAAACCTAACAATAATGTTTATAACTTAACAGCTCGTCCAGAACGAGGACATGTTAACCTTTCTATTAAAAACTAAATGCTACTAAAAACTACAACTGCGCCACTGGGTGGATTTAGATGTAGGTGACAGAATAAGAAATAGTGTAGTAAGAGAACGTTGTGATGTGAAAGAAGACATAGTAACACGGATTGAGAAAGGGATGCTTAGATGATTTGGGCGTGTAGAGAGAATGAATGAAAGAAGATTGACTAGACAGATTTGTAAGATGAGTTTGAATGGGAACTTTGGAAGTGAACTTTCCATGATTAAATCAGAGACGTTCTGAAGAAAGGTCAGCTCAAGAGTACTCTAAACCGACGAGCATGCATGAAAAACGATGCATGTAAAGATTTATGAATGTTGAGGAAGCGAAAGATGTATGTCAGGATCGTAGCAAGTGGATGGACGTGATCTCTGCCTACCCCATTGGGAAAGAGACATGATTTATGTATGAATTATTCCATAGATTAACTGCAATGATTGTAATTGATTGAAAAAACTTCTCCACTAAACCCCAAACCCTTGTGTTAGCTTTTATAGCCTCAAATAATTCAGTGGACAGAATACCTTAGCAAAACTTTGTTTTCCACGTATTTAAGCGACGCGACGCGACGCCCGGAAGTAGTGGCGTGTCGTCTAGAGCTTATAACCACCGTCGGCACTTACCGCGTAACAACAACAATAATACATTTATAGACGAGTAAGCATCCACTGAACTGTTTATATGTCGTCCCTGTTTTCATTGTCATAGTACAACAGTAATGAATTGCAAATACGGTAAAGTAGTTGCGTAGTGATCGTAGTTCAAGTATGGAGAAATCGTAGCTAATTTGAATAGAAACTGTCGTGGTGGGCTAACGATAGCAGCAGTACTTCCGACATGTCCTGCATCGGACAACCCTTATATACAAACTTTAACTATTTCCCAAAGAATTGTAAGTCGTAAGTCACGATGTTTGCATATTACGCGCCTTTTAGCTTTTCATTTTGACTTCTGTCAACGTTTAAATGACTAACAACCTTTTTGTTGATGCTATAGTATTACGAAATCAAAAATATATTATTCAAGTTAGGCCCTAAGAAGGCATTTATTAACGTCAAACCTACCACAGGTTCGGAAAATATCCCAGTCATCGAGTAGAACCGGCAAGAAACTTGATCGGGCTTATCTTTTTAAGAATTTTTTTACAACTGTTTAAATAATATTTACAGTTAATAATCATCTAAACTATAATATTATAAAGAGGAAAGATTTGATTGTTTGTTTGCATTAAATAGGCTCTGAAACTACTGGACCGATTTGAAATAATAGGCGATATAATATTTTAAAAAGTTAGGAATCCATATGAAAATTAATAATGTAAACTGATAACGTAACATAACGTGTTAAAAATACCAATAAAATCGTTATATCGCGTACACTGCAGAAATTATTGACAATAGAGCAAAGTGATGTACCACAATTTTATAGAGGAAAACAATATCTACAAAATAGTTCAGAATACCATATGTCTAACTATTACAGTTATGTCACAATAACTACTTTTTGATGTTAAAAAAACATTAATAAACTTTGTCTATAATGTACTCTTTCTTAGTAACTCCCGACGCAAAAAGAAGGGTGTGTGAGTGTAAAATTTACATTTTTTGCAATTTTTGGTAAACGCTAGTACTCTTAATAAAATATCTTGTATTGTGTTCCTGCAGTGAGTAGGGTTTCCAGAGCTCCTTGGAGAAGTTGTGTTCAAGTCGGTGACGCGCTATTTGCAAGCGTCCATAGGTTACGGTAGCCGCTTACCACCAGTTGGGCTGTACGTTTGTTTGCCACCTAAGTAGTTAGTATAAAAAAAGAACAGTTTTTAGATACACCTTATTAAATCATCTACATAAATTAAGAATAAAGCATCACTACTGATTATATTATCAATGACCTTCGCCCAAATAAATGTACCTAAATGCAATATTACTTACAAAAAACTAGTTCCTTCGAGCCGGATTTGAACCAGCGACCTATGGATAACAATTCCAAACCGACTACAGTCCACCGCTCTACCAACTGAGCTATCGAAGGTGTGACAATATGTATTAAATTGTCATTTAGATTATTATTTATATCGCTATAATAAGAGATCGGTAAGAACTTTCGTAATTTATGAAGAAACAAGCACGTAATACACAGTTATTGCATTCACCTTTTACACTCTTATCTTTAATTATAACATAATAATATTGCACGAGTTTTCAACTCTAGCTCTTTTATAATTTACACTATAAAAGTTATATTTTATTTGACCTAGTTCTTTTTCAAACTTTTGTAATGGTAGCACGGCAAAATGACGCGTGTCCAGAATCCAAACAGTTGCTACCACCGAGAGATTAACGAAACATCTCCAGTCGTCGCTGTCATGCCGGCCTTGGGCTTTTCACTATATGTATAGTGATCGCGATTCAGTCGGGCTGCACAGATACTTATTGTAGAGTGACTGCTTTAAATAATCAGTTTTAGATAACATATACGAATTTTAAGTAAATAAGAAAGATAATATTTTAATAATAAAGTTATTAAATAGCGGAAAGAGTAATTAAAATAAAATCCTGATCAGTAAATAAAAAACAAGGTTTGTGCCACAACGACGCGGTTTGATTGACTACAAACTTGTATCGTTACAAAATTCACAGGATTCGTGTTTAATAAATCACCCTCCATACAATAAAACGGTAAATATGTTGTGTAATTTACAGTTTTGCTCAAAACTGCATTTTGAAATCTAATTTTTTTTATATGTGCATTATAGAACGAGTATCTTATTTTAGAGAAAAAATAAATACATTATAATAGGTAAGTTACATTCTTTACAGAACAGTTTTTTGAACTAATAACCGTGAAGTACCTAATATTCATTTTATATGTTGGATTAAATACGTAAATAAAATAGTTTCATAATTATCCCAAAATTGTATCAAGGTTAAAAAAGAAATAGAAAAAAAAAACAAAAAAAAATTTAAAGAATCTTATGATTGCTATCTTTGTAGCTGTTAATTTTTTGAGCGCTATTATTAGCTTCCAAGACACATTTTTCTGGTCTGGTCTGGTCAGTCCGAAGAAAAATATTTTTACACATTTATTTTTTCTACAAAACTATTTAAATTACATATCTTAAGACTTTCAAGATCTTAATATCTTATTAGTACCTAAAAGTTCTCAAAGTACCATTTAAATATCTGTGTGGGGCTTATTTGACAAGTTTATCTAGGTAACGGTAACAACCTACTAAGTAAAGCAGAACCATTAACGATATGACGAACGCATTTAACATTTACATGATAATTTGACAGCTATCATAGGAAAAGGCCCTTTCCAAAGATCAAACGTAAGTTTATCGAATAATTCAAAGCGGGTCTGTCGCTTAGCATAAGGTCAGTCTGACATTTCGTTCAACATTTACGTCTCCACCAATTCATAATATCGTAACGTAAGGTAACAACCGACACGCAATAGAAATTTTAGGGATGCTTTTTCTTGTTCGATGTTTATCGATATTTTAATAAAACGCTTTTATTAACTTCAGTTGTAACTAACTAACTAACAAACAATGTAATTAAATCTTAGAAGTCAATTTTAACATGAAACTCTGTATGTAGTAGTAGTATGTAGTTCGGATGACAAAACTATAATTCAGTATCTTGGAGCTGATCTGATGATGATGATGATGAAGTGGAACTCTTCAGTGACTACTAGTAAACCTCTCGAGTTTGAGCTCATATGATTTGTTTTGAGCAGTACAATAAATTGGGCATGGTAACAAGATTTTGTTATAAAACTAAAAAAATGTAATTTTTAGAACGGGATAAAGCGTGTTTTTTTAAGTTTTTTAGGCTATATATTAACATTACTTAAACAAAGATATTATTAAATATAAACCCATCAGTAAAATTTATTATATTTATTTTTAATTTATTATACTTATTATATTCCTATATCACATACATTTATTTCAAAATTGTAATAAAAATACATGTCATCTGACTTATAAACATGTATATGTCCAATGCAATGCAACAAATTAACAACAACTGAAATATAAGTAGATAAATTATTGGGTTTTCACGAGCTCGGTTTTCGCAGCTCGCCATCTATATGCGCTTATTTGGCGTGAAGAGCTAATTTTTTTTTATTATTATTTTGGTGCGCAAATAGAGTACCTATGTACATGTACCTAGTACATGTTTGTACTTTAGAAAGATGCCCAGAATATATTACAGAAATTTAGGTAGTTATCCAATTAAAGGGGAGTACAATATGCAAAATTTTTCGTTAAGCAATTGATATTACAAACTAAATTTAAACTAATTAAATATACAAATTGAAGTATGTCAAAATTGGTAAATATTATTAATGGAAGATTTCAAGGAGATCAAAAGACTGGAAAATATCGACACTTCGGATTACAAAGGACGTGAAGGATAAAACACGACTTTTCAGAAGAAGCAAAAAAACTATAAACTACAAAACAAGTCTGTATTGCTGTGACGACCGTTGAAGTATCTGGTCAATAGTTTCAAAAATTGATGTCTCATACGCCCTAAAAAATCAGTTGCTATTATCCTTTAGGACCCGATATTTCTAGAATTTAAATTAAGCATTGGTCGTAATTGTTACTTAACGTGTATATCTTTAGGATGTGGTCTTAGATTTATAGGTATGGTATAAGGGATAGATAACAAGTTTCATGCGACTTACATCCATCTTCACGTGGCGCAGTTGTACCTTATACCCTTAAAATTGGATATGCTTTAGAATTGAATACCTTACGACCATGTGTTTTGTAATGCTTTTCTCATACACCCGTTTTATTTCTTATGTATAAGTAGCTTGCTCTTTATGTCCTATTAATATGAAAATTCCTATTTGGAAAAGAGACATGGGTCGTATATAACATTTTTGCAAATATCGCAACAGACATAAGACAGATCAAAAGAGCTTAAAAAACTGAGTATGATATTATTATAAAGCCATTTTCACCAAAATGTTCTTTGTCCACTCTGTTTCTGCTGCATATCAATGATATGTTTCCTTTAGGCCATGCTCATTGCTATGCAGATGACAGCATCATTCATAGGTGCCATTACAGCAAGCCTTCATGTGGTCGGGGAGACATTGAAAAGAGACGGGAGGAACTTGTCATTGAACTTAACCAATCCTTGCACCGTGTATATACATGGGGAGCAAGTAACTTGGTTGAATTCAATGTCCAGAAAACTCAGGTATGCGCGTTTTCTTCCAAAAAATCTCCGTTTTCTCCCCTCCCCACACTTCAGAACGTCTCACTAGCAATGCCGTACAGCCTCAAAATCCTAGGTGTGGATATTCGCAGCGACCTCAACTCCAGGGATTATATCAGGAGTGTCATCTCTACTACATCTCGGAGACACGAAATCCTGAACAGGGCCCGACGGTTTTTCACGCCCAGTCAAGTGTATATTTTTTATAAGGCACAAGTTTAGCCGTGTATGGAATACTGTTCGCATCTCTAGGATGGAATACCTCCTCAATGCTCTGGACAGGTTGCAGAGACAGGCTGTTCGCATTGTTAATGATGCAGACGTTACTAAATAGATCGAGCCGCTTCAGCTGCGCAGAAACATCGCCTCGCTGAGCGTGTTCTATCGTCTGTATCATGGTGAGTGCTACGATGATTATACTGTGCTTACCAGCAGTTTTTGTAATCTGGGGCGTCGATATGCGGGGACTTTGATAGTACGAGATTTACGTCAATTTCATAAAATGTGGACGTACGCCAAATAAGAATCTGCCTGCCTAAGTTTGTACGGATGAAGTTGGTAGCGAAAGATGCATAGGTACACCTATGATCTAAAACTTTTAGTGAAATGCTTTGCAAAATTTCCGTACTCTCAGCTAAACCATTTATGTACAAAAAGATTACTTCGAAAAAAGAAGCAATGATGGCTCAGTGGTAGTGTGTACGGATCCCTGCAATGAGCCTGGGCTTTCGGTGAAGGAAAACATCGTAAGGAAACCATAGCATGGTGGTAGGGCTTTTTTAATCCCGCCTGGCTAGCTACCATCCTCAAGTTGAAAATCTGTCACCAAGCACCAATAGGTGTATTCCGGCAGCTGCACTTGAGAGTCAATCTTCCACTAGCGTGTTATCATCTTGGGCCATATCGTTACTTAAGATCAAGTGATCCAGAAGTGGCCACTTCGCCAAATCTATAACGATAAAAAAAGAACATCTGGGTTGAAGAAAGTGTCAATTAAACTTTTTAAATCACTCCTTAAAGGTTTTGTCATATGTTATTGTACTGAAAATAATTTATCGATAACATAATAAGAATCTTTGCTTAGCTCACCTTTAACATAAATAGAAGGGTGAGAGGCACTAGGGACGAAATTTTCTTGTCACAGTGCCTATAGTAAATTATTGATACGAAACTTAGGAAAGAATGCTTGATTTAATTATAGCTGTAATTTTAAACTGCTTGTTGACACGAAACGACTTTTGTAACAAACAACGTGCTAACTATTCCGTTTAATATGCAAATAAAGTTTTAATTTATATTACCTACGTTATTCTTACTACTAATTCAGGACATACTTTATTTATAGTCATGATACATTATTATAAGAAGAAAAATATTTACGTTGTTTGACAATTGTGATTGAACTGGCTTATTTTTACATTACATCTGCCTATCAACAAAATATATATTTCGTCATGTTCCTACTGATTTAAAAACAAAGTGTGGAAGTACAACGGTGTTCTATCTTTCGCATCATTACTTCTTCATGCTTCCGCGTTAGTTCCGAGTATTTCTTAGTTCCCTGTACATTTTTATTTTTACCAAAATATAGTAGGTACACTATATAGGTATAGGTAAACTTAACAGTAGAAATTAAAAACATATTTGTACTATAATATACTAAAGCGGAATTTTTTTTTTGTTTATTTAAACACGCTAATCTCTAAAACTAGCAGTCGGATTCGAAAAAATATTTTTGTTTTTGATAACCAGATTCACGAGGAATAGTATAGACTATCTAGCATTAGACTACACCTCTCGGCTAGCCTTAAATATTGATTTTTGATAAGTAAGTCGGAATAAATAGTGCACCCTAACTGCTTTATCCGCGTGCGCTGGCGTAATAATTGGTGATACGTAAATACAATGTTCTACAAAAATATTGCTCCTTAGTAGATCTAAAAAAAGTCCGCTTTACCGTATACTTATCTCTTATATATAAGCCACAATAAGGTAATTAGTAACAAAGTTTTATTGAAAATTGAAAAGCGATTTATGAGCATTACTATCAGGAATGGCATATTATTAATATTTATTAACGAAAGTTACTTCATCCTCAAAACAATTTTATGTAGGTAATCTTTGCCCTTTATAGCATGTTATTTGGACGAATAGTTTGGGAGATGTAAAATTAAAATAATTTAACATACGGCTTGGGTCTATGACTATGGGTGTAAAGTCGCGAACGAGCCGTGTGAGTTGTGACGAATAAACCTGGCCGCCTAATAAAAATATTGTCTATACTGAAGTATTATAAATCATCAATCAGCGATTTCTTTTAAATTATACCCGGATGAAACCGCGGGGCACAGCTAGTTATTGATATCACTGAAACATAAGTAGATAATCTCATATAATTTTTATTTGTATCTTAATTATTAACCTGCAATTTGGTAAAACCCTTATAAAAAATGATAAAGACACTAACCACCAGCAACAGTAAATTGTGAAACCTCGAAAAAGATTTGTTCTTGTATGAACACGGATTCGCATAATCATGACAGTTAAAAAATCCGTAGAGAAACTTATATTTTCACTAGGAATTAATATAATTATAATATTATTTTTTCTTCGTAAAACGCAGTAAACGTCAATAAAATCCATTCAAGTCGTATCAATCAAAAATACTTCGGCTAATTTTACAACTGCGCCTAATTAAGTCAATCTCCCATTAAATCCCCCTTTCTTAGCGACTTGTCTTCTATCTGAAGGCGCATAAAACGCGAGAAAACCTAATGCCATTTCACGCCGGAGTAAACCTTTCTCTTAGAGTTAACGTCTATTTAAACTCGGCTTAACTTAATCGATCGCGAAGGCCTTTAATTATGGCTTTATCTTAGAAGCAATGAGGATCGAAGTGAGCGGATTTAAATTGCTTTGAATTAACGTGAGTACGAAGTTTGGGAGATTTTCATTAATTTAAGAGATGAGTTGAACGATCAACTTACAATTTCTTTGTTGCATAATACCTAATATTTTTATACATACATAGATCTGTTACATATTATAAAACTCAACGTCTCTCTGCCAGTCTATCCGTTTATGTTGTTTTCACGCGAAAACCACTTATCCGATTTACATATCTTTCAATCAATTCGGGAAAAAAGACGCATTTGCGGTGTTTAAACCATACAAGATATATCAAAATAATGTTTTAAAGAATTATAGCAAATATCTATCTTCTAAGGATCACCCAGAATAAGCATTAATGTCTTCCTTCTATTGAGCTGGGGCAGCATGATTCGCACGTGCGTTCGACCGACGGCATTCTGCAATCATTTCGGAAAAAAGACGCTCTTGGCACGCTTAATTGGCTAACTCTGAATAATAAATAATAATAAACCATCAGAGATATATCAAAAAAATGTATAATGATCTTAAAAAGACCTACAAAAAAGTCTACGATAGCATATGTCTATCTTCTAAGGAACACCCACAACAAGCATTTTTGAGGCAACACAATTCGCACGTGCGCCGACCGACAGCATTATGAAAGTCCACGCGACCGGAGCCGCGGACACATTTAGAAATTAATATGCAGAATATCTGGAAAACACTATACGTTTGAAAATTTGCAATATTTTATATTAAAATTGACAGTTTTATTTATCGTATTAAAATAATTTAAAGAGTCATTTTATGCTGTTTTAATTTTAAACATTGTTATGGACAAACAAAGTTATTTATAGGAGTTTATTGTACTTTTTTTATACAATCTTCTTATTTAATATATGTGGAACATATGTAAACGTACAGTTTATTAACAAATATATATTTATTTGATAATTAATATTACTAACAATCTGTATTACGACATCTAATTTTCAGTCATTTGGAACGCTCAGCAGAGTCTTAATATTTGTTTAGTACATGTGAGAAATATATGTAATATGTACATTTAAAAATCGTATAGTGTAAAAAAACTGTAAATAATAATTGCCGTGTGTCGTGTTTATTGATTCACCCAGTCACGTTCCTAAACAATGTATGAGAATTGACAAAAAATGAAAGTTTTATAGGCGTCTAAAGGAGTTATAAAATATCAAACTCTTTTATACACAGAACGCAACACATTTAATACTGCATAAGCGAATATCCGAGAGGAAAATTTGTCTATCCGAATTAGCGTTAAACCACCAACCTGCAGTGTCGCCATATTAATATTCATAATCGAGGCTCCTCACCGCGTTATGCTAACAACGTAGAGCGACGAAACTTGAGATGTTAATTCCGTGTGACGTATTTCTGGAGATAAATTAATTATGCTGACATATTTTGAATAATAAATATGAAAACCTTATAAGAAAAACGAAAATAAAAAATATGTTCTTTAAATATCCTAATTCAGCGGGATTCGAACTATCGACCACTCGTGCGTAGGTACTGCGTATGAAGTCTGGTCGTCTCACACCACTAGGCCAATCCGACGACGATCACGATCATAAAAATCAGGACTTGCATTAACCGTGCATAATGTAAATAAAATCTTCCTTATTCTCTCGTAGGCTAAATCTTATAAATGTATATGGTTGTCTCTTTTTACTGTCGATTTTTCGTTTCATCGAGTTTCAAATCACGACTGTGCTAAAAATTTTGCAATATGTATTGACAATAGTTTAAAGAAATTTAATTATATTGAGATAAGAAAACATATTATGTGTGTTAAGTATATTATTTAGAATTGGATTATACTCTTGATGCATATATTCTCCATATGTAACCTAAAGTTGTACAAAATCATTCCTCTTTTACAATGATACCTTAGATTTATCATGCACATAGAATTTTCTTAGCATTCTGACGTAATCATATTAATCCAGTTTCTTCATTCATATTAATTCAGATTAATCCATAATACCTGGGCGATAGAACTCTACACGGTTTATTGCAAAAAACCTATCTAGGTTAATTTGGCAAGTAAAACATAATGAATATTAAATTTGCTTACTTACAATAATTACTGACTTAACAGTATTAGATAATAATTTCAATTATGACATCCAAATTAAGAATCTCTTTTACAATATAGGTTATTGGCGATTTTCCCGCGGCTTCACTCTCGTGATAGTTATGTCCCACATGTTTTACTTTCTAACTGAATTCCTAAATACTAATTTTCTTAGAATTATCTTGAAAAATGACGGATTTTCATACAAACTTTCATCCCCATTTCACTATCTTAGGGGTTGAATTTCCAAAAATCCTTTCTTAGTGCTTATCTACAGTGTAAAATAAAACCGCGTGGAAATTTCCACGGTCTTAGCACCAGTAATTTCGGCTGAGCGTTGATATGTTAGTCAGTCAGTTAGTTATCTTTTTATATATATAGATATTGGGGCTTTACCAAACTCTTTTTAGAGTTAAATTGTTTGTCTGGAATCATGATTAAAATAAATAGATACTTTTTTTACATGACTCAATGAAAGAACAAAGCGAAAAGCTTCGTGGCGCAACTAAAGTATATTTACATGTTGAAAAAAATTATAATACCCAATAGTATCGCAAAGGTGGTATGACTTGCGTTTTTGTGAGGCGCGCTGCCCGCTGGGACCACAAACCCTAATTATGTCTGAAACAATACTCCGCCTCATTTTTACCCATTTTGTGCTCAATCATAATTACCTGCGCCTTCCTAAGGGAAGTATTGTTACGGAAAATCATCAACGCGTTTTCACCTGCTTTATTATGATACCGATACATCCTATCATCCTAAATGACCTATCACATTCATTAATTTTGGTTTTTATTTTAAATCACTGTTTGCTAGATAGCCTTCACTGTAACTCCTGCGCATAACTTGCTCCTTGGGTCTAGTTTTATTGTGTTCATTAAAGTACCAATTTCTAAAAAGTCTCCAATGGCTTGTAGCATGTGCGTTATCTCAAATTTCAGTGACTTTAATAATTAATAAATTTAAACTTAAACAAATAAATTTGTAAATCGAAAAAATCAATAATAAAATATAAGCAGGAAGTCGCTGGATGCGGGCAATACAGGACCGGTTGTTGTGACGATCTTTGGGGAGGCCTATGTCCAGCAGTGGACTTTCTTCGGCTGTAATAAGGAATTAAATATAAGAGATATTAAAATAATACCAATTTTAAATAAAACATTCGGATAAGTTTTTGAATGTTTTTTAGTTTTGTGTATCTGTTTCTCTGATTCTAACCGAATCACGATTAAAATACTTACCTGAAATATTAGGTTTATAATAAACAGCTTATATGAGAGTTTTAAGGTTCAAAAACTTATTGAAGTATCACTACTAAAATAAAGAGCAAAAATTGCCGAACATAATTGGATCGGAATTTACATATACTAAGGTCATAGAATATATGGTTTTCGTTAATAACTGTAAGCAGTAGAATTAATTAATATGAAAAGGTTACTTAGTTTTAATTTAAGCTGAGCTTACAAATTAAAAATAGCTTAAACTGCAGCTAGTTGTTCAGCGTTATGAACAATTACCCATATAGCATCCTTACCATTTGCGACTGAATCGTCACTTGACAGAGTAACTAGTAACTAATTGTAGTTAGTTCAATAAAATAATAAAATTCTATAATACAAAGAACATCAACAAATCCATACCCGCATACATTCCTTAACAGTGATTTTTAATAAAACAGTTATAAAATATTAAAAAAAAATCCTTCGAAATCAAACAACAGCTCAATAAAAGCGTGGGCAATTACCTGCGTCTCGCATATTTATCTTTTTCCGCGATGTAAATGCTTTGTGAGACTGAACAATAGCCGCGGGGTGGTCGAAGGGGGGAACCGCGAAGCTTTATAATTTTTTAATTAATACCGTCGAAAATATCAAAGTCATTGGGCGTGCTACCGGCTAGTGGAGAATGCTATTAAATTTTGATAAAGTTTTTCCACAAAAAGCTTTCCACTCTTTTAGGGTACTGCGCTCTGCCATTTGTTTTGCATTCATAAATATTTTTGTGATTTTTGTTTCAAGAACACACAACTAGACAAATCTCATTTTTACTTGAGCGTGAAAATATAATTCAATTTTGTTTCCGAGATATCGGATTATAAATTAACATAAATATTTATAGAAGGTAAATGAACCCTTTCTAAAACTCCAATGAGCTCTTTGTATCGGAAATTTATGTGCTCACACCGAGGGGTACATCGTTTATGGATGGTTATCATAACTGAAGCTTACTCATTAGGAAAACTCAGAGGAATACACGGATCCAAAGGATTTCTCGCTCCGATTCTTTTGTTAATTGTGACACATTTTTCGGCTGAGTTACTAAATTAATAACCTTTTACTGTACTTAAATAGCATTAAACTCTCGTCTCTTCGTTTCAAAAATGAATTCATTGAAATATTTTATTTGAATTATGCATAGTGATCGGCCACCCGTTCTACGAACTACGTGGCCCGCCCACTGCCACTTAAGTCTAGCTATTCTTCGGGCTATGTCAGTGACTTTGGTTCTCCTGCGGATCTCCTCATTTCTGATTCGATCACGCAGAGAAACTCCTAGCATAGCACTCTCCTTTGACCTTTCTTACGAGTTAAGAGTTCTCGAGTGGCGGCCACGTACCGGAAGACGCAACGTGGGCGGACCCTTTTTTTTTTTTTTTTAACGTGGAGGTACCCTGCATGGGTACACACCCGCCCGGGGGGACGAGTGGTTATGTGAGACTCTTACTCACTAAACCTCCACGGTGTACCATCAGCCGCCAAAATGGGGCGAAACGGGATCGCGGTAGCAACAACCGCGTCGCCCCGGCGGCCGGCCCCAATCGGGCCTCCGGCGCTAAAGAGAGACAGTCTGGTACAACCCCAACTGTCTCCCAGACGGCCGAACCAGTGCAATGGGAAGACGGGCCCCCCGACCCATGTCCCCTTGGTTCAGCAAGGGTGGAGGGAAGAGGCAAAACGCGCCCCCTCCTATCACCCAACGTCTACGCAACACACCTACGACGGTGTAGGTGCTGGTGGTGCCCTCCCTTTCATGGGAGGCGGCCTACATTTGGCGCCCCCCATATGGTGTTCCGCCGGCCTTCCAGCATCAGCACACAAGGCACAGTGCAGCTTCACAGCTGCGCACTGTAGTGCCTTGTGGCCAGGCTGCCCGCACCGGAAGCAAAGCACTCCCCGATCAATTGCCGACTGGCAAACGGGCCTAGTGTGGCCCACGTCTAGGCACCTGTAGCACCGTAAAGGTCCGTCCTCTAATAAGCGGACGCGAGCCGCACTCCAGCCAACGAGGAGTCGCCCTGCTTCCAGTAACGCCTTGGCGGCAACGGCCGGGACGTGGGCAGACCCGCCACAAGGTGGCCCGACCTGATATACATTGACACGAATTTTCTAAAAGAACATTAGATCATTTACAATAAAATAAAATAAAAATTGAACACACGCCACATAAAACATTTTATACATACAAGTGGCGTATTAATTATATACTAGCTGTGCCCGCGGCTTGGCTCGAGTTGTCTACAGAATTATTGTTTAAAAAGATATCGTAATATTTTTTTTAGATAAAGACCAAAAAATCTAATTAGTAAAATAAAATAAAAATGAAGCGAATTTTTGCAGCAGTTGTTGCGTAAATTTAAAAACTTACGTTCCTCGGTATTTTCGAAACAGACAATAGTTTAAAATTAATATTTTCAGTAAATAAATATTAAATAACTTTTTATCAGGGATGCCATTTGTTGATGCGCCATCTATTAACAATCTGTTTAACTAAATGAGATTGTTGTTGTTGTTTGATTGTTTACATTCTATAATGTGCGAAATATTCGCACGGGTCAACTAGTATATTATGTTTTTTTTAAATAATATATTTATTAACCTAACTATATTTATAAATATCACATTTAAAATTGTATACAGTTAATAATTAAGAAAAATATTATACAGTCAGTTTTACAATTTGATATAACGACTATATAACTAGAAACATAATTGAAAAATTAGTATTTTAAATTTACTTTTGGCTGAATCCTTTATCGCACTAGCACAATCAAAGGGATGTCGATGTCCAGACAATGTTTGATAAAATGTTATTAAACTGACAATGCCATGAAATTAAGGCTATTAGTCGAGCTCATGCAAATTACTTTTCCTATTGAAATGTATTGGAGGTAATTGATTTAATAGGCTTCTTTGTTGCCGGTTTAATATTCAAAAATGATGCGTTTTCAATGAAATTCGAACGAACACCCTTATCAAGTATATTAAACTGTTGATATAAATATAGTTATGAGTATATTTAATTACTAACAAAAAAAAATTAACACATTCATACATTTGCCATTACTTGTGAAAGCATTTGTTTATTTTACCAGGAATTTAAATTTAGTTTTTAACTTAATTGACTCATAATTGTTTTTTTTTACGCTTAGTTGAATTATCCAAAATGAATATAAAATGGGATTTCACTTAAAACCACAAAACACTTAAAATTGTACTAAAAAAAAATAAGTATTAAGCAAGAAGCACATTACGCCAGGCCGGCGCCGGGTCGGGCACCGGCCGGGACACGGTCAAACATTATACTTTTGTATGAAATAATTAATGCTACAATACTTTTGTATGAAGTAATTAATACTACAATAACTTTGTATGGCAATATTTTAGCATGAAGTAATTAGTGCCGGATCTGAGCCCCGGCTTGGTGTAATATGACTCACCCTTAAGGCCTCTTTATGATAATCAGCGTTGCAGTACTGAAAAATTATATATACACTGCAGCCTGTAGTTGAATGAAAGGCTGTTGTTGGGAAGTAGGTACTACTAGATGATGTAATATTGTTCTTTTTTAATATTGTACTATGAATAAACTTTTCTTTCATAGATAGATCCTAATTAACAAACTAAAATTGAATAAAACTCAAGTAAATGTATGCATGTAAAAAAGTGAAAAAATATAATGTTCTTACATTTATATAAGCAAAGGAGTCGTCGAGGATACGACGGGTTTATCTGTTCCCTTTAATTGTTGGTTGGAGCACAATCTCGAGGTTTAGTGGCTCCGATTGCACGCAATAAAATGTTACGGCCCTTTTGTTGCGAGCCGTTCATATCGCATTTTGTCGCCTCTGATATAACGCTTTATTTGTGTAAGTTTACCATTCGGTAATTTTATTATAAAAGCACTTTTTTGTCTAAAATTACCTGGTTTGAAACGTTTTAATTGTATGAGAAACACAAAAAAAAAGAAATTTGTTTATAATGTACCTAAGATCATCAATATTGGAATAACGTTGGTACTTAATTTAGTATTTTAGGGTTTACTAACTAATATAACTGCGGACAACAGTGTTTATTACTATGAAATGTAGCATTTTGTAAGTACCATAAACACATCGATATATTTATATGTATGCCTATTTAGATTAATTTAGTACCTTATTAAATTTTCACATTTCTGCCAAAACTTTCTCGGTCCGCTTCGACTTTCAGCAGATCACGTTTACTTCACATATCAACATCAACTTACTTTACCCGGTTGCGTAGAAATCTCGAAAAACGATGTGTGCAAAAATTCACCACCGAACTAAATTATTCAAAGTAGGCGCTGTACGTGTTTACAATACTTGTTTAGGAGAGATTTAGGCGCGGAGCGTCGAAAATTGTAATGGTATTATTATACCTGAATGTTTTCAAATCTTTGGTGTTTGCTTGTAGTTTTTTAATCCTTTAAATAACTAGCGGCTTGCCTGACTTCGCACTAGTAGAAAAACATTTTAAAGAACTTTTCTGTTATATTTAGCAGAATTATATTGAACACCTAAAATGTAAACTGAGCTCTCTTAATAGTTTTTTGCGTGGATATTGCAAACACGTTCCCATACAAATCTGATATACAATCTACAATGCTATTATAAAATCACATTTAGACTATTTAATTGAAGTATGGGGATGTGCTTCTAAATCTATACTAAAAGACCTACAAATCGCGCAAAATAAAACAATTAAAACAATATTTAATTATGATAATTTAACGTCCAGTAAAAAAATATATAGTGTGACGAATATTATGACTGTAAAACAAATTTATATCTATAAAACATGTGTTTGAATAAAACACATCTTAAATAAAAATCTACATTCACATATAAGCTTTGAAAAAAAGACATCAAAATATTGTTTGAGAAGCATAAATAAATTAGTAGTAACTAAACCAAGAACAACAAAGTATGGTATTCAGAACATAAAATTTGAGAGAGCTAAATTATTTAATAAATTGCCTAAAGACCTGCGAGAAACTGAATCATTGAATATATTTAAAGCAAGATTAAAAGAATACTTAAAGGATAAATATTTATTTTAAGTTATATAGATTTATTTTTCTCATTTAATTTTTTATTTTTTAACGGATGTACTTTTTTTTTCTTACAAGTTATGTTTTAAATGTATTTTTTTTTAATTAATTTGTCTGAAGTTATGTTCTTCTTTTTAACTCACTGGATGTCTTGAGATTTTTTTTTAAACTAACAAAAATGTATGTAATTCTCATTAAGTGAACAATGTTCTTTTGAGAAATAAATTTCTTTAAACCGAAGCATAAATACCTTTAAAGAAGATCTATTTAAAATAGGATACCTATTTTTCCATAACTACCATATTATATATCTCTTTTAACATCACTAGAAATTTAACTTTGAATAACAGCTTGTAAAAACGTGTTTCAATCATTTTGTTTCAATCATCATTAGAGCCAAGTTTCAAGTAAATTCGACCTATTGCAAACTTTTCTTCTCTATTTTGCCCCTTAAGAGAAGACATCCAAAAACTAACGATGACAATGTAGATGACGATGTAGAACGTTTAATTTTCACACATCTTGATAAGCTCTTGTTATTTTTTTAACAATTTTAATGGATATGTACAAACGTAATAATTAAATGACCTACAAGATCTCCAGATCTTACGCCGCTGGACTTTTTCTATGGGTCATGTAAAAATTAACTTACAAAAAGTTCTATGAGACTGTAGAAGACTTAAGGATTGAAGTTCAAGATGGTATTATGAACATTCAACACATTATTAATTTTCATTACAAAAGGTTTACACCTAACGAATATCTGTAAAGATGTTATACTATACAAGAAAATGAATCTAATTTCGAGCAACTTATTAGATAATTTGAATATGTATGAAAAAAAATATTAATATCTTCTTTCAGTAATAACTTGCATATTCAATAGAAATGTATCTATCTAGGTACCTTTCCTTCATATTAGTTCGATATGTACGAATTATTAAATTTCATAGTGTTCCTAAATTGTGAGATACAATGTTTATTCAAGAGATTTTATCTTTATGATAGACTCTAGCAATTGGCACAATAACATAGTGAATGTCGGTTTTTTGCATTTTTAGTTGGTTCTATTCCCAGCACAGGTAAGTTTAAAAAAACGGTGAATGTAATTATTCTTATTTTTGAAAACAAAAGAAAGTGCCCTTTAAGCAAAATTTGCTATCTTCAATATTTAATGTATTTTTCCTCCATGTCCCATTCGTTTTTTCCAGCCTGTATAAATAGAATTGTTAATTAGGTCTACGGACTCAATCGTATCTCTTTTTAACCCCCGAAGCAAGCAGAGGAGTGTTATAAGTATAACATGGGTTTCCGTGTATCTGCGGTGACATCGTACCTCCCAAATAATTGTACCGATATTGATTTGGTTTTGTTGTTTTTTGAAAGATGACTTGTTCGAGAATGTTCTTAACTATTATTCAAGAAAATCAGTTCAGCCGGTTGAAGATTATCAGCTCTTTTCTAGATGATCAATGGATGAGAGCATCTTTCACATTTCTGATCGAGTTCAAATTTAGTATTAATCTGCAGGGTACCTAACTCCTCACCAACTTTTCAATGTTTAGTAGATTTAACATGTTCAGGTTCAAATCAACAATTAATAACAATCGTTTGTTACAGAAATAGTAACAACTGTGAATCAGTTCTGGGCGAAGTAGCAAATAAATTTTTGGTTTCGTTTTATTTTATCAAAAATCAATGTAGGTATCATATATCATTTATTTACGGAATGAATAGAGAATGTATTAAATGAAATTCTAACACTAACAACGTCGTCGAACACTTTTATATTGAATTTTATCAACAATACTGTTATAAATTCATATGTATGTCAGAGAGATAGTCCAGAACCGTGGCGTATAGGTGTCGATTTGATAGGGGGTTTTTGATAAAAACCAGCGCTCTATATGCGGAACGCACCGCGGCTTCGAAATGACGCGTGCCTTCCGCAGACACGGTAGTGAGGGAGATCGGTAGTTTTTTTTAGTTTAATATCACATATTATCACTGTTACAACAGTAATATGAGTGAAAAATATTACTTTCTAAGGACTGATGACACCAAATTTTTTATTTTATTTATTAATAAATTGTTGTAAATAATATACCTATTTATCGGCACCGCTTCAATAACTCAAACGTATTCGTTGACTGACATATGATGAAAATTGAAGAAAATAATAAATTCATTCAATTGGATTACAATACAAATTAATAAAAATATTAAATAAAATATGCATCGTCTATTGGCGTTCTATTGGTTACGTTTTAATGAGTTGGTTGGTATATTATTATAGGTTTGCTGTTGATTTTTTACATAACTTGAGTTAGTTAGTTAACCAAGAAGTTAACCAAGTTAACCAAGAAGTTAACCAAGCAACCAATATCATTGTTTCTTTTAAATATATACTATAATATTCTCTTTTCACTTATGATTGAATAACATTTGTACAATAACATCAAACGTGCTAAAATCAAACTGACTACGTGTGATATTGTCAAGAAAAAAATTAGTCGTTGTCGAATAACGTATTGAAAATGAGATACCTAAGATAATCTCACCTTCACATGGTACATTCTGTTGAGTAACGGGGTAATAGAGCTGTATAGCCCGAATGGGTCGCGATCACCATTCATATGGTGAAAAACGCATCATAATAATTAGCTTATACGCATCATGTTTTGGGATCAGCAGGAACATTCAGTTTTTATTTACGCAGGACAGAATGACATCGGAGGTTGACGGTTGATTGCTGATTTCTCAGTGAGCGCCGTTGTTTCTGGATTGTACTGTACTTAAAGTGTCGTCACTTTGCTGTGCAACTATGAAAACTAAAAAAAAAGATGATAGTGTCAAAACATCAACTATGACTCAAAACATCAGTAATATCATAATAGTTTAAAATATTATGAACTTCATAAAATTAACTAAAAAATGACATAAAATCTATATATTACAAATAATATTCTACAATAATAGCATCACTATTATGAATGAAACCGTACAGAATTTATCAATAGTGAATAGATAGATAGATATTGGTGAGGCAAACAGGTCGCTTCTGCGTGAGCGCGCTTGTCCGCAATCGCGGACCACTGACAGCGCGGCGCGGCGCGTTGTCAATCGTTAGTTACGTTTGCCTGCTCTATAGTTTAATTTATTTCAACTCTTTTTCACCATTATAAAATATAGGAATAATAGTATACTTTTATTATTAATAAATATTTTAAGTGTAATATATTGGAATGGTTACAAAGTTTCCAAATGCTCAACAGGATCGATACAGTTTGAGGTAGTATTTGTTTAACTTTAAATTACTGAAAAAAAAATTATAATATATTAACGTAAAATTATATAAGATTAATATATTACTGATAATAACTTTGTATGCAGATTTATCATTACTACTAATTTCAAAACAAATATTGGGAGTTTAAGGTGTTTATTTAATAAAAACCTACTGTGTAATTTTATAATTCTGTAATGTATTTAATGAATCCAAGACCTGAGACGCAGAAAGCCTGTCCCTTCCTCACGTTGATGTAAAATACAAAAGATTATCATGTTTATATAATATGCTAGGGTAGATGTATGAAGCAATATTGGCTCAGTGGTAGCGTGTACGGACACCGCGACGATTGATTTAGGTTCGAATCTTTACAATGAGCCTGAGCTTTTGATGAAGAAAAACATCGTAATGAAACCATAGCATTGTGGTTAGTCATTTTCTAGTGCTTGCCTGGCTAGCTACCACCCTCAAGTTGAAAATCTGTCGTCGACCACCTATACTTAGGTGTGTTCCGGCAGCTACAGTTGAGGGCTGGTCCCCCCACTGGGCTTAAGCCTGTTATTATTACTTACATCTGGTGAGATAGTGGCCAAACGCTGAATTAATAAATAAATTCTACCCACTTAACGTACTATCTCATTAATTTCTTTCCTCGGCTACTTAAAGACCATTATTGTACATTAGTTTCACGCCCGAAAAACACAATTCCATTTTAGCAAAAACAAGTGTGTGGATTGCTTCTGAGCGGTGATAATTTGTCAGGTGCTACTTGACCAAAGAATAAATCTCAATACAGACGCAGATGTGGCGAACATTTATTCATTTATTACGCATAATTTAAATTTCAGCAATAAAATAGAAAATAGATAAGCACAAAAAATGAGTACTAATTGTATATAATATACTTATAATTGAAACATTTTTTATTTAATTTTGACATCAACATCGACGCCCACATTTTCATTACATGATAAAAATATCTAAACTAATATATGATAATAAAGAGGAAAGATTTGATTGTTTGTTTACATTGAATAGACTCTGAAACAACTGGACCGATTTGAAAAACTTTTTCACCATTAGAATCCAACATTATCCCTGATGAGCATAGCGGATAGAAAATTTTCAAAAAATTTAAAGGATCCGTATGATAACTTCGATAATGTAAACCAACGTGTAAAAAAATACCAAAAAAATCGTTATATCACGTACGCTGTGGAAATTATTGATAATAGAGCAAAGTGTTATACTACCATTTTATAGAGGACATCAATATCTACAAAAATGTCCGGGTTACCATATGTCTAACTATTACAGTTATGTCACAATAACTCCTTTTTATTTTAAAATATGCAATAGTAATGCAGTAGTAGTTTTGTAGATATGACCTTATTACAAACGTAAAAAATAAAAATAAAATAAATAAATATAAAATAATACAAACAACATAAAAAAAGGTGTATTAAGTAAGTGCGATTCACACACGATAGAAGTGAGACTTCATTTTAAAAGACATTTTCTATTTTATTTAAACAGTGTGCAATATACATACACACTGATATTTACTCTCTCGCTCTGGCTCACACAAAGAGAAGAGACCGATAATATATTGCTCTCTCACTCTGGCTCACACAAAGAGGAGAGACCGATAATGTGCGTTAAACGTTTAACATTTAACGTTTAACGCTTGGAAGTCGCATAAGAAGTTTCACATCAAAAATCGTTAAAAAACTTTCTCTATAATTGTGTCTTTCTTAGTAACATCCCCTGACGCAAAAAGAAAATTTGTGTAAAATTTATAATTTTTGAAATTTTTGTTAAATACCCGTGCGAAGCCGGGGCGGGCCACTAGTATATTATGTAACAATATACATATTAAATGTTTTAGTTGCGTTAAAAATTAAATACTTAATATAAGTCAATATCACAAAACATTCCTTATATTATTTTGGCATATCAAGTCGTAATTATTATTTAGTAGGTACTTTTATTATATATTAGTAGTATTTTATATAAATAAATAGTCACCTGTCAATTTATAAGCTTTGCTATATTTTTTTCATTGCCGGTATGCGTGGGAACACTCCACATTGGTGCCGAGCCATTGCACCCGCTAACGTCTTCTTCGGGGGAATGAAATATCTAAACGCAAGTCTCTTAATGGCTCTCATTTATTTCTCTCGTGAATCTCGCACTGAGCGCTCGTAATTATTGCGTTTCCAGTAGGGTTATTAAGTTTTGCTTCGGTTAAAATGAGAAATGGTCGCATTTATTCGATGTTCAACTTGATATCTTCGTGAGAAGGGTTGAAAATTTAATTTTAGATGATGATAAATATTAAAATGTAATTATTTTAATTGTGGCTGGCTTATATCAAATGGCTGGCTCCAGTGGTATTCACTGTGATCTATATCTAAAAACAAGAAATTGTTTTAGAAAACTGTGAATTAGGATAATTCTGAAATATTTTGTATTCATTTTCGCTACACTAAATTTCGAATTTGTTTCATAAAGCAGCGTGAAAGTAAGACTTGCAACCAAAAAAAAACAATATGTTTCCGTATAATTACGTATTGCTAATTGCCTTATAGGTAGGAAGTACCTTACTAGATACTATATAACTCTACAATTCTATAAAATAAAACAAATCGCTACTAAAAATAAATCATACTATTTTCCTATCTGTAACATTCTAAATTAATAGAAAAACAATATGTATATTGTCCGACTCCATGGCTCCTATTCGGAATTAACCAATTATGTGGTAGAGTGTCCAACGTACGTATATAGGTCCGCTGTCACCAGGGTTCTTTTTCGGGTATCTTCGAACCCAGATGTGATCGTAGTTTTCTTCCGGCTTCTTCCCACCAAGAGTACGATCTTGAAAAGCTAATTCCGTTTTACGATATAGCTGCCTAAGGAATTCCCGCATCAGGTGAAAGATTTAATTATCCTTTGTAGTAGTATCTCTGCTGGCTGCGGTATTGTACTTCTTTAATAAATTAAACTCACTACTACTTTTAAATGTTATTTATTTACTTTAACACTTACTACATGACATTTAAAACTACGATACAAGAATGGTTAAAAATGTACTGTGCAATCAATGAACAAGCAATATGGCTCTAAGACCCTTTTCATGTTAATGTAAAGTTGTTTTTCATCTTAGGAATATTCTAGTTTTCCTTCGAAATGTTTAAAGATTTGTTAGAAATTATATTTTTGATTGCGTATCAGTAGTTTCATTTATACACAACAATATATTCAGCACGTCTCGAACTACGTGTCGAGGTTCGAATCCTTCAATAAGTCTGGGCTTTCAATGAACACAACATCGTGTAGCTAGATGTTACCATGTCCGGCCACATCATCACATAAACAATTGAAATTGTGGTCCAACACTAATCTATAAAGAACAAAATATATATAAGTAAACCGTTCAGATCTTAAGCAATTTGTTCGAATGTGACAAATTGTAAGTTAGATTAGATCACACAAATCGCATTTTTAATTGTCTGCTTCTAATCCGCATTGATAAAGATCTGTCTCTCAACGACTCGGTTTCTATTGCCCTTCCAATCTCAGCTATTAAAACGACGCGACGAGTTCCGAATAATTTATTAACTATTCTTAATTTTGTATTAGTAAGACGTTAACTGTATTCCAGTTACTAAAATACTTAATAAATTGTGTCCCCAAATAAGTTATCGTTCAAGTATTAAGTTCTTTGGGCTATCTGATAGTGATATATAAAAGCAATAATTTAGTGCCTTTTTATTTTACTTTATTAAATTGAATAGAACTTATAAGCTCCTAGTAATGTTAGGGTGTCATAGGAGAATAAAAGAAATATTAAGAGGACACAAAATAGTCAAAAACGAAATACCCGATACGTAATCTATGAAATACAGTGGGAAAATGTCTGGGCAAATCTTGTTGTGAGTATTAAATTGTCAAAATACACTGTCTCCACTGTATTGAGGCAAACTTTACGAACAGCCTGAAGCGCTTTAATTTCTAAGTTTAAAATAACTTGATGGTATAATCTAGTCCATAAGCCTCGTCTTCTGAACATTAATGGGATTATAATTTTATTTGAAAATGTTTGTTGTCGCATACACTGTTTTAATAGTTATCTAATATATCTATCTCATATATTTTATTCTGTTATTCATAATAAATAAATAAAATATTGTATCACTTTCCCATCTGCATATATCTCCAAAATGCAGAAGTCACGGTTTTTACGTGAATATTTTTTTTATATATATAATTATATCTATTTCTGTCAATCTCGCAAAATTTCGCATTGAATTATAAATGGTTTCATTAGATAATTGCGTAGTGCTTTAGAAGGACAACTCCATATCATACAATATCAATATAAAGTATGTACAATTCTGAATTGTATGAAGGCAAAACTATGGAATAATATTAAGTTTTAATATTATATTACGTAATTATTTCCCTAATTTTATAATTTATGTAAATTTATATATGTCGATAATTCATAACAATAATTATATGTTGACTGTAATCATTCAATTGACACATATTATATTACATATAGTCAGCAGTTATCTGAAGCAGTCGAACAATTTGTAGCTTGGCTCTCTCAGTTATGCGCCGTGTACCACGTCTTACACGATGTACGGAAATAGCTCTGCGTTACGACACATTATATGCTTCACAACATTTAAATGTCTGTCATATTTAATTACAAGAACTTACAATAATTCAAGAGCTAGAATCGTCGACTTGTAAATAATTTTCATTTTTGATTCTGGAAAAATGTTTTCTTATTAATCTTATAAGATGCCGTATAAATTTAGTAATAAGTAAAGTTTAATGAAAATAACATAAATTCTACATATACGTATGTTCTTATTGAGTTGTGAAATACGACTCTCATCTCTCTCGTCTATACTCTTGTTTGAAACAGTTTTTACTTAATACAACGTGTACTCGTAACATGTTCATAAATAATTTGGTACTAAAAATTATTATAGTAATTATAAGACCACTATTATAGTAAATATATAACCTATATCAATAATTAATTTAAACTTAATTAGTTAATTTGCATAGATACTACGTGGCAATGCGGCCAGTCTTCTGGATACGTTATCTTTATTATTATTATTTTCAACTAGCTTCTGCAGCGACTTTGTCTCCTTAGACTTCATAATTGGGCTTTTACCGGAGTAAATGTATTAATTCTGTTATAAGCTATATGTGTGCCAAACATCCAAATTCGTTCAATCGTTTTTGCGTGATTAAGGAACAAATAACTAAACGTACAAACTTTCACATTTAGTAACTTTCACAATATGATAATTATAAGTGCGCAATTATTTCTTTGAAATAAAATTTAAAGTTTATGATTTCGAAATATGTACCTAATTTCAGTTGCGGTCTTTATATTATACTAGCGGACCGCCCCGGCTTCGCACGGGTATTTAACAAAACATTCAAAAATTATAAATTTTCATACGGATCCCTAACTTTTTATTCTATCGCCTTTGTTCAACAGGTATAAGGTAGGATTCTAATGGTGAAAGAATTTTTCAAATCGGTCCAGTAGTTTCAGAGCCTATTTAATGCAAACAAACAATCAAATCTTTCCTCTTTATAATATTAGTATAGAAAACGCATTTAAACGTAACTTTATTTACCATACCGAAGAAGGAACAACATATTGTTGAACAGATTACTTTAAGCCAGCTAACCTAACCATTGGAAAATAATTAGAATAATATTATTTTATTTCATAACTTTTTATTATAGATTACTAGCTGTACCTGCGACTTCGTCTGCGTGGCCTGCAGAATTGCACCTTTACCAGGATAAAAGTATCCTATGTCTTAATCCAGGTTATAAGCTGTCTCTGTGCCAAATTTCATATAAATCTATTTAGCCGTTTTTGTGTTATTGAGTAACAAACAAATAAACTCACTTTCGCGTTTATAATAATATAGTAAGGATAGAATAGACTATTCTAATCTAATGACTCTAAATGTAGTTTGAACCCGACACAATATTTTTACACTGTGCCTGAGTACAAGAAAGATATAATTAAAAAACAACGATGACCCCCGAGTAATCGACAATCCATCGCTGGTCGTCGTTGTCATATCGGCCTGTAAAGCCTCTTGGCAGCTGGATATATGTGCACTAACTATTCCCGAACAATCAAAAGGGAGGAATTGTGACGGGTTGATCACCATGTGCATGGTGATAAATAATAAATAAAGAATTTATTTATTATTTATTACCCTTCTTGATTATTGGATATAAGCCGGCTGTACACGGAACGCGATACGGCGTTTTGTCGTGGCCTGCCACCCAGCAATCATAATTTGCCGTGTCAAAGGGACTTCGACAAACTGGTAAAAAAAATATATACTTTTTATTGGTATAGTTTTATCCTTCATGAAAGGAAAAGGCAAAGGTATCTAAACCATGCAGCCAATTCAGATGCTGCTTATCTTGCAATCTTCAAGCTTTAACAATATGGTGGCCCATTATTAAAACATTTCAGGGAGTTTTTGTGGCAACCTAAAATGCATGTTACCAGTTATATAATGTACTGCACTTATACACGATAACCAAACTACATCACGTAAAATGTCGCCAAAATTACATCATATAGGGCCAAGCAATATAGTTTATGAATTAAAAACAAAGAACACCACTTAACACTTCAAGATCCCGCCAAAAACACAATACAATTAATTTAAAGTAGAGCACCTTATGTCAAGGTGAGCGTATGTATCATCTACGGTACTCGAGTGCCCTCAACTCCAAATGCCCTGAGGCAGCCCCGAGGCACGAATACCAAGACAAACCGAAATCTTATCAAACGTCCGCCATGTTGGTCTTGTTAATAAGCAAAACTGCACACAGGGGCCGCCGTAACTTACCTGAAGGGTGTTTGTGGAACGTATTGCGCCGCGCCATACGCAAACACGTACAACAAGCTCCAATAAGTTATGAACGGCTACGACATTTAGAGACTTACTAGCGTCTTATACTATAATATGAATGTTCTTAAATCGTGAACTTTTTTTATTGTTGAATTTAGCATTTGGCCACAATCTCACCTGATGTTAAACGATGATGTTGCCTGAGAATCCTGAGATAGTAACACGCTAAGCCTAGTGGAGGGCTGGCTCTCAAGTGTAGCTGCTTGAACACACCTGTAGGTGTATGGTATCAGGCTTTTAACTTGAAGATTAGTTATCCAGGACGTTTAAAAGTAATATTTTTTTTCTCATGATACAAACTGAATCAAAATTATTTACTTTTAAGTAGTATTTTTGAAATCTTTTCTTAGAGCTCTAAAAAAGGCACCTACATATATTGTACCTATGTATTACTGTTACTATGAACAGTCGTGTTGTTCAAGTGGAGTACCTATACAGGCAGTGATATTCCTTGTCCCGCAGGTTCAAGTCCCGGCATGTACCTATAGTAGAGGAGACGGTGAAGATTGACCTTCACCCATCTAATAAACGGATGAGACATATTTTTTATCAATTATAATTTATAAACAAATATTCCTATGATAGCTTGCCTATCAAAAAGTGCTCATGGCTATTTTTAATTAACTCTAATCGATTTTCTTTCATCGCCTTCACTCTTTTGATAACCGAATGAATTTTATTTCAACTGATAGTTTTTAACACACAGAATATGCCTAGGTAGGCTTGCCTACTCATTTTTGTGTATGGCTACCTGGCGAGCAGATGTGAACAGTTAGTCAATATAGGTAACTACACCGATCTGCTAACCAATTGAAATTTATATAAAAGTTTAGATATTTTAGTCACAAAACCAATCAGCCTGCAAAAAATCGTTTATAAAGTATTGTTGCCAAGCTAAAAGCTTTGAGAGTTTTAGCTATTTGATAGGCGCGAGAGTGAAAGTAGAGCGTCCGAGATTCGTGTGGTAGAACAAAACATATATGCATTAACACATTGTTGTTAAAAGCGTTTATTACAAAGCATAAAAAATACATTAAAAAAAAGTTACACGCCTATTTTCCTAGGATTTTTTCATTTATGTCACTTGTAATAGGCTGGTACCAAAAACTATTTTAAAATTTACAACCTGGATAGTTACTTCATTAACAATCCTATATCTACGTATAACAAACAATCAGACTAACAAAAAATTGTGTCAGTTTGTAAAAAAATGACACTATTAGCCCCAGTCTCCCTTACCAATGTGTGTTGGAAAAATATTAAGTATGCGTTTGTGTGTGCCTCTGTGTGTGTGCGCAAGTGTAGGTATGCATGTGTGTGTAAATTATCATGTGTGCGCGTGCATGTGACTATATTGTAGTTAAAACAAGTTTGTGTAACGTACTCAGCAAAACCAATATAAATACGACCGATATCTAAGGCAAAGAACATAGCCCGGTGAAGCTGTCAAAACCCTTAAGGCTAACAGTATAATCACTTCGAAAAAAAGGCAAAAAACATTCACGCACAGACCTAACATGTATTCTCACCTGGATCGTCGGAACGTTCACATCTTTACAACCTTTGAATATAGTTCACCAAGCTCCTTGATGATCTGTCTTTCAATCGCCCCACGAATCAATTTTGAATATTTTATTAAAACCATATACATTCCATGAAGGATAAAATTTTAACGAAAAATACCATTAAATTATTGTAAACAGAATTGGTTTAAATCTCACGGGGGCGGTTCATTTTATAGCAATTAGTTAGCTACAGGCGGTGAATTCGTCACGAGTGAATGAGTATCTACCCCTTTGAAAAGTTCCTTTACATCTTACGACATTTAAGGTTTATAACAAATTAATATTATAAAACTAGATTGATTCTGTTAAAATACTAGTGAAGAAATGTTTAAGAAAGACTTAACCGTGTTCATTAAAGTGTAAGACGAAAAATTTTAAGAAAAGGATTCGTGTAATCCAGATCAGCTAATTGTATTTATTAAGCAAAATACTAAATCGATGATTTCTTTGTGATTCAGCTTAACCTTTTTTTCGTCGGTAATGATAAAATTACAGAACTTTTTTATAAATAAGTTATTCATAGTTTAGTGCTATGTAAACCTAGGACTAAATAAGTTTCAATGTTGTTTTATATCTATACACTTTTTACATCATACTTCGTCACACATCTTTTTATATACAACTCATACAAATGGATCTAATTATACATATTTAATATTTATTTATGTAAATAAAAATGAAATACTCTTCGTTGGTAAGCGTATCAATTGAGAACGGACGGAGCAATTAAAAAAAAAAATATCGTTTTTAGGGAAAGAAAAAACTGAAAAGTTTCCCGGAGAATTGAAAATACAAAAACTGTTTTTTTCTATTGAATTTTGTTTGTAAACTCAAGACCATAACTCACAATTCCAACGATATATGTTGAATGATGCATATGCATGAATGATGCATAATGAACATATGAATGATCCTAGAAAAGTTTTCAGAAAAAACAAATTGGTGTAGATGGCACTGTGGTCGAGTTATTGACTATTGGAATAGGCAGAACAAAGTCTACTGGGCCAACTAGTAGTATATGAAAATAAATAAATTATCATCATAAAAGTGTAATAATGAGCTTTCTAAATTCAGTTCTTCGTACCTTCATACGCTTTTGAGTTTAGAACAGAAACTGTGATACAAATTAGGCAAGTTTGACTGTAGTGCGCGTAATTTGTATTTTTTTATTATAGCAATGTTTGTATCAGATTATACATACAATATGAGTAGTATTTTCTTGTTTGATGCTTTGACAATGGTCTTAATATTTAAAAAAAACTTTCTTGTTGGGTACGTTATAGTCATTGTTTAAAGTTGTGACAAAAAATTTACCTACTGATCCGTTTTTCAATTGAGAACAACATTCGCTAGTAAAATACATAATCACTGATTGTTAATGTGATAAAATGGTTAAAATTCTAAAATAGATTAAAAATTGAGTTTTCAAAGTTACACCGAATATTGGGCTTAATCGTATCGTGTAAATGAATCCAAAGAGAAGACTAACTTACTCGTCTAAAGCGAGTTGTCGGGAAATCGGCAACAAAATGGCCATCTCGCTAACTTCAGACAATAAACAGTGGGAGATAACGCTGAGAGCCGAGTTTTGCCATTGTTGTGAAGATGATACCTTCAGCGAAGCACTGAAGCGACAGCTTAGAAAATAAGTTTCCGACATAGTACATTTAACATGAGTTAACTGGTTATGTTTTGACATGCGATTTAAAATATTACATTCCACAAGGTGTGCTTCCCAAATGTTATTTAGAATTGTATACATTTATTTTGGTTATCTTCTTATCTCATTTTAGCCATGAATCTTCAAAAGTGTTATTAGTATAGTGAAAGCTTCCTTATTCACGGTTTCTTTAAGGCGGCTTCAGTATTCACGGGTTAAAAAAATGAGACCACTTCCTGTATTCGCGGCCGGAAATTTCTTTATTCGCGGATATAAAACTAAGATGCATAATATTATTCACTACTTACCTGTCAAATTAAGAAAGTAGGCGTCAAAATACTTATAAAGAAACATATAGTTATTAATGCGGTTAAACCTAATGCCCCATCCAAACGCTTGTCAAACCACGGCAAACATTAACAAATTCAAAGGTGTGTGGATAGGGCGTTTGGCTTGGCTTGTGAAGGTTTGGCTTGACAAGCCCGGTGAAGCTGTAAAAGCCGCAAATGCTTCAGGACCCCAAACACTTGCATCCACACGTTTGTAAAGTTTATGCATGATAGTAAATAACTGAAAAAAACCTGGTACAGTTTCTGTGAATGTTTCACTCTCTTCGTTAACGAATTTTTCGTACCTATCCTATTATTTTTCCTTCTTTTTAAAATAAAAATAGGATGAACCATATGTTATAAACGACACAAGGTCGACGTCCGTCATACTTGCTTGTCCAAAACACACTAGCACACTCGCAAAAGTATGGATACCGATGTTTGTCTGGCCTATTTTATCCAAGCGTTTGTATAGGTTTGAAGTTTGTGGCAAGTGGCAAGCGTGTGGATCATAAAGTTCTTTAGCAAAAGCCATCGTCACGTTGCCGCAGTCATGTTCTTTTTTTTGTTTGCACTTGTCATTCGTCGCAATAGTTTTGAATGAACTATACGTGCCTCGTCTGGTTTGTTTGCAATGACGAGTAAAATCAAAGAAAAATTGGTTTCGAAGTGAATAAAGGTTGTGTTGCCGCCTAAAGTAAAAATAGAAATGCTTGATCGTTTACGCCTTGGTGACTCGTCCATGTCACGTTCTTATGGTGTCAATTAATTAATCACACGATCCTTCAACAAATCACACACTATCAAATCAGATTAAAAGCCGCAAAACAATAAATAAATACTAAATTCTTTAAACCTTTGCTTAATCTAGAAATAATATTTAATAATAACTAAGTATGTTTTTTTAAATCGCTTTAATTTTTAGATATTATTGTTTTATTTTCTTAGCATGGAACATATACCATATTTTCCCATAAAAATTACCGTTCCGTATTCAAGATATTTTACTGTAATTTAGTATTACAGACTTACATGGTTTTCAGAATAGCCGAATCTGAGATTATCATTTTTAGGGAAACACATAAACTATCGATATACAACCGCATAAAAATCTAATATTAGAGAAAATATATGAAAGTATTACAACTTCTGCTGTACGCTTTTCCCACACTTGAATATACAACTTGTGTAAGTATCTCCTTTTCTGCATGTTTATCTCTTAAATGTTATTTGGAAAATGTATTCTTTTAATTGGGTTATCAATATAAAGTACGAAAACTTCATTTCGCAGAAATAAACCAAACTTAACAAGAAAACTCTTCGAACCCCTACTGCCGCCTGGACCATCGAAAGTTCGTTAAAGTGCCATCACTATAATGTCCCCTATTCAAAAGAACAGGAACGAAATAACTTCGATTCGTATGATAGAAAGAGACAGAGAAGCCTAGATAAATTCCCTATAATCACAGTTTTGTTTTCCAATCGCTGCTAACGATTATTGGTGTGCTATTTGGGAGCCATTTTGAAATTGCTTTAATATCCCACTATGCAAGTTGTAATTACCATAGAAAATGATGGCTCAGTGATCAGTCTACTCTAACCGGATAATTTGTTTTACGATTAATAGTAATAATTAATATTTCAACTAATCGACAAGTTTTATTAACTGAAACGATTAATTGGCATATAAAAATTACTGCGCAGATTAAAAAAATATTAAAACCGTAAATAAAAGTTTGAAATAACTAGCATATCGTCAAAGAACACACAATTCTTTTTTCATAAATAGTAAACAACTAAAATATAAGTGAATAATCATAAAACATACTCACCGGTATTTTAAATAACTATAACCGACGGATCAATTGATCATACTTACATCTGTGTATGATAAAGTATGTGTTCTAAAAAGAAATTAATTAATTACAAAGAATAATGCTATAAACATATAAACAGTTAACCCTCCGTTTAATTACTACAAAAAAATCATATTTAATTTACCAATACTAAATTATTACTTAAAACTTATAGTGTCATCCATCTACCAAAAAATATTTAGGTGGCAAGTGATCGACTGCCAACCTACTATTACGAAAGAAAAATACATAATATTTAAGAAATGGCTTTTAATACACTTCAAAATTAAATAAGAACCCAATAAAGAGACCAACTCACGTATAACAATTTTTCTCTGGATGGCAATGCATGGAACTACATATCATCCGCGTAATTTTCATATGACGGCACTTAATTATTAAATGACAGGTGTGTGATTGTAATTTATTTACATTTCTGAAAATGTTCACTCGCACAAATAAGTACAACCGGACAATCCTATCAACTGAAGAGCTATTTCTTTCATACATGTCCAATATCTCTTCAGATATAAAAGACCAAACTATCTGCAGTACCACATTTTGGATAGGTGGATTGGATCTTATTGGCCGCCGCAACACTTTCAAGGAATTTTACACTGTACGATCATTCCCGCAATCGCAATTGACTGTTCGAGCGCCTGTGAATTGAAAAGTCTTTATAATTTTATAGAAAGAACTATAACATAAGATTTGAACTGTAATGTAATCTGTATATAGTCTTGTATAAAATATGTTTGCTATATAGCAAGCAATATGTAGTCTAACACTTACCTTTGCCGTACCGTGTATAGATATAGAATAGTCTTCCAGCCAACGTGTTGCCTCCTTCCTATCATATCGGGTCCTTCAAACGAGGCGTGAAGAGGTATTTCAGTAGGCCGGCATGACATCGACGAGTGCCGAGGAAATTTGTGTCACCGACGGTCGCCGTTGTATGTGGACTGTACCGTACTTTACAGTACAGTACTATACGACCACTTTGCCGAGCTACTATATAAAAAAAAATGACGAGATAGTATAAAAAAATAATCTGCATAGATCTAACCAAACTACTGAGTAAATAGTTATTAATTTTGAACAAATATACAAGTTGATAAATAATTCAAATAGACACTGAGATTAAAATATCTCGACAATATTCTACAAAGGAAGTATACCTAAGGGGTTTAAGTGATTTGATATTTTTAAAATTGCAGATTGGCCGCCAATATGCATATTCAAAAACGCGTCTGAATATAACGATTACAACAATCAGTTGATTCGTTTTCATTTGAAAAATATTCAAATTTAAAATCCTAGTATCAAGTAATACGAAAGAAGCGGATAAATTTTAACGAACTGCATTAAACAAACCATTAAGTTAAATAATTACTTGTAGTGTGCAAAATTAATCTAAGAAACAGATTATCCCTAATTAAGATCCCTATGTAAGATACTATTACTTATGCATAATATTAAGTGTTCGTGATGTACATACTTTTTATATTAGATACATTACATACCAAAAGAGCTTGTCAATTATTTTGTTGTTTATTTACATATATCACAACACGACAGTTTCAAAATGGAAATCATTTAGTATCCCTCATAAAATTAGAACAAAGGTGTACAAAATAACTAAATATTTAGACAGAAACCTTTGTATAATCTCGATGTTGTTGTGTAGTCCAACTCATTGTATAAATTGAGCATTGTCAAAAGAAAGTATTAAAACTGAAAAAAACCTCTTTATTTCGAATGGATGTTGGCCTAATCCAATTTTAAAATGTTGCACAGACCATACATATTATGAAACGAGACTTTGCCGGGAGCTTAACGTTTAAATTAGTTTATCCCCCTAAAGCGGAACCGCATCGAAGAAGGGTTGCAAAATTTAAATTACAAATAAAAGCACTGAAAAATATCTACGAGTGGGTAGTGCCTCAATAACAATGTCTTTTAATTAAAGCGGAAAGGGTAATAAAGCGACTTAATTCGGAAACTTGGTTGATGTTATCGTGAAAGACACCCAAGAGTTTTACGAATTTTCTGCGGGTACTATGTTGCGACGAACTGAAAACCATAAAATATAATACTTTAAAAGAATTATGTAAGTATAGTTAATAATTTATTTATTTGTATAATTTAAGCTAAGTAAGTAAGTAAGGCTAGGTAGAAGAAAATACAAATAAAACGTATTTAGTGGCAACAAAAGTTAAATATACTTATACGAGTACCTATTTATAACTAAGTTTGTCAAGTTTTGTACTATGCTAATAACAAAGTCGGGGTTTTTTTTTATTATAAATGACCTTCACATATTAGTTATAAGAGTTTTAATATATTTACTATGGATATTAAATATAATTCATATAACAAAATCGTTTATGCTTGTTTTTAATAATTTTATGTGCCTAAAATATTTGCACCTCGACGAATGACACTGAATTTACACTCACGAATCTATTACAACCTCTACACGTTTGCCTGTATTCGCTGAATGCGCATTCGTAGGTATTTTCCTCTATTAGTATAGCCCATCCCACACATTAGTTTATGTTCATTTACTTATTTGTGACTGAAAGCGATGGCCGTCGAGGCGATTGCGGCTGTATATACTCATCATTCCAATGTATATTGTAAAAAAGTTAAAAAAAGTCTACCCTTGATATAATTGATATGATTAAAAGGCCTGCATTTGTAGATATTTTCTTCTATTCGTCGTTTAGTGGTTTCTAAGTACGTATCAAAGGAATTTGGAGAAACACTTGTGATACTCTCTAAACGTTCGACATTCGTCCAGTCGGCCGTCGGCGTTCAACCGTGAACCTCGGCACCGTGTGGTTGTATTTTTACTGGATTTTACAGTGCATTATGCGAAGAGAAATACGTCAAATACTTGATGAAACCTTCATATTTATTGAGCAGTCGTTTTTTATTTAAATTTAAAAATAACGTGAATATCCTTTTATTTTTTCGAATTTCAAATAGGTACAAATGGATGTTGTATTGGTATTTTAAATACAACATGTTTTTTAAAGGGTTTTAAATATTAAAATGCATTTGGTATAAATATTAAGAGTGTGTTCACAGATTTTGAAACCGCTAATTACTGTTTATGCAAGTCATCTTTTATGCAGAGGCGTTATTTGATCAGGAAGACCATTATCTAGGGAAGAAGATCACAATTATATCAATGGATCCCAATTTTTTTTCAATATACATTTAAATGATGAGTATTTCAAATGCTTTGACGTCGGTCGTATTCAGTCACAAATACGTACCTACATGAAAACAAACGAACGTGTGGGTGGGCTGGACGAATAGAGCCAAATACCTACGAATGTGCTTGTAAAGGCTGCATATCACGGTCGAGGACACCGTCACTCGACTGTGCTAGAGATGTACCATATTGGAATATGACGCCCGGCTAGTCATCCATCCACCCTTCCTGTAGTGACTGCCCCAAGGAATCCTCTTTTCAAAGCACCTTTACCTATTTGACTCACACGCTTCAATGAACTTACGTCAATATGTGATATGGAGAGCATTTAATAATCGCATATCCCGAAGGTACTCATGTATAAAAAATGGAATAAAACATTCTAAAAGGTTCAAAAACTTATTAGTTAATAATCTCAAAATTTTATTATCTACGATGTATCGTATTCTACCTTCCCATGAAAGAAATTTATAACTATAAGACAACAGTGTGTGGTAAAAAAACGAGTTGTCCTGATTTGATGTTCAATCTTACGTTAAATAAAGATGTATAAAGTCGGCCAGGCTTTTAAATCCTACACCTACATGGCTGCCCTAATAAGCTGAAATATTCTAAATGTGAACTATAAAATGGATAACATATGAAAAAAAGCAGATTAATACGGTTATAAAGGAATTATCGTCGCATGACCTGAGAAGTGGGTGCAAACTCTAGTCACATGCAGTGTCCACGTTATCCATCCCCCCCACGGTGCCACCCGTCTGGGGAAAATAACTCACCTTAAAAAATAAAAAGAACTGACATAAACCTTTTGTAATATTTGCATCTGGGATTTTTGTGTTTTATGTAGGTACAATAATATATGAAGTGTGTAAATACACTAAACAAAAAGTTCATTTACCTAGGAGGGTAACACGTAGGAGAACGAGCACGGATATTTTTTTTTGGATTTGTCATTCTACTTGGGTCAGCCCGACTTGTAGAATATCTCCACCATACAGAAGATCGCAGCCAAATGATTTAGTGTTGTGTTCCTGCGGTAAGTAGGGTTTCAAGAGCTCCTTGGGGTAGAGGGTTCAAGGTCGGCAACGCGCTAGTGATACATATGGTATTACAAGCGTACATAGGCTACGGTAGCCGCTTACCATCAACCGGGTCGTATGCTTGTTTGCCACCTTTGTAGTATAAAAAAAAAACTATTTGCCACCCCAGGTGCCACGTGCCAGGTGCTACGTTATTGGTCACATGAATGATATATAAAAGAAAGAAAATACCTCTTTGAGAATACAAATAAAATAAAGATTCTGTTGTTTAAAATAAGTGGCGAGTGATTCAAAAAAGTGAATGGTAATATGTTATTTATTTCACTATGTTTACGCGGAGGTAAGTATACCATGAATTTAATGCGCAGTGGAGGTAGAAGCTAGAACCAACAAAGGCCTAGATATAGACCCAATACAGAAAGTACCGTTGGGAAAAGAAATAATAGGTTTGAGTAAAGCGAACGAAAGCATGAAAAGATAGAGATTGACAGAAATGGTGTTCCACTTTTTTTGTAAATATGTAAAAAGATATATTTTTTTATTTCCCCAGTATCATTGTTGACAAATTTTTATCGAAGACTTTCTTATTATAGACTATATTTCCGTGCAATTTTCTGACTGATAAGCCCTTTAGAAGTATTATCAGTATCATATACCTACATTTTGTTAAGATTTTACTGTCCTCTATAATTATAAACAAGTCTGTTGGTTTTACTAGCTTTAACATCTTCTCTCGATGGAGAATTGTAGTAAGCGTCGTCATAACTTGCTGTTGCATATCGTTGGTTACTCGGTTTGAACTCTAGCTGTATATAATCTCCTTCTTCTCGCCTCAATTGACCTTTTCCCTTCCCATCGTATCTCGGATCTTCATAAATCGTTATAGTTTGTTTCCTATGAGCAACAACTGGTAAATTTCTCGGTATTTCAGCAACGGGAGCTGTACGAGATTCACCATAGCCGTATCCGTACTGTGGTCCGTAACCGTATCCACCATCATGACGTAAGCCATGATCATCATAATAACCAGGACCTCCATAATCTGTACTCTGACCACGATGTCTTTCCCATCTAGGATCACTCTGCCAACCTGAATCCCTTCGCCAGTCTGATTGATCCCATTCTCTTCTGTCGCCCCATTTTTGCCAATCTGGTTGCTCATGGATTTCAGGAACTCGATATTTGTGATAATCCCGAACATTACCTCTATCGTAAGTGTCATGACCGGTGCGATATTTATTGTAATTTAAAGCGTCATCTAAAAAATACTTCTTGCCGTAATCTTGATAGGTCTGATGCTTATTACCGGTATCACCGTATCTATTGTAACCACTCCCGTGGTAGTTGTCACGTAAATACTCTTGGCCATTATTATTAGATCCTTGATAAGAACTGCCGCCCTTATTATCATGATTATTCAACCTGCTATTATAAGCGGCCTGATCGCCTTCATCATTAAAATCATCGAAATACGTGCTCTTATTCGACGACTCGTCCTTGTGATATGAATTTTGAAAGCCTTGTTTGTGATGTCCCTTCTTATGACCTCTTTTATACCCAGTAGATTCACTATCTTCTGATTTGTCTTGTTGAGCATTATACCCTTTGTATACATCAGCTTCATTTTTAGTTTTACTATCATACTCTTTCTGCAAATACTTAACTTCGTCATTTGCTTTCGAATAATGATTCTTGTGGTTATCATTTATTTGGCTATCGAGTTGATGTAATTTCTCTCCTTTTTGTTTATCATGTTTAATTGACTCCGCGCTATCTTTGTGTGCGATATCTTTCAAATGATCTTCCAAAGCTTCCTTTAAAACAGACCCATAAACTGACGAAGTTAAAACAATACATATTTTAATTGTAAAAAAAACTTTATAACGCGGATACATTTCATTACAAGATACTTTAATGTTCTCTGTAACGTTGAAACGAGTAATGATAAATGAAGTGTACAAATGATGGACAAGAATTTTATATTGAAAAATTTTGTGTTGGACTTCACGGTGAATTATAGTACAAAAGGAGGAACCACAGTGGGATCGGAACAATGAGTTGTACTAGCAACAGGCATTGTCCATGACACGATGCCATTTAGCTAAACGCCCACGCTGCTTTAGGCTTTCATATCGAGGTCAACATTTAACACAAGTGAGTATTTTGATTAGTGATGTGAAGGATAACTGTATCCATATCCGCGGATATTCGAAGAGAAAATATTATGCGTATTGGTACCAGTTTTATTTTTTTGGCGAAACTTAAAATTATATTTTCTATTAATTCCATATATGAAATGTGAACGGTAACAATGAGAAACTTCGAATTCTAAATTGCTTTTATTTGTTACTGACTTAGCTAATAAGTAACTAACAAAAATAACAAACTTATACTTTTGGGGTCTGTAAATTCACGGAAAAAATTGATGTACCTCACGCCGTCCTTTGTCACACTAAACTATAAACAGATCGGGAGCAAGTTGCGAGTTTAAATAATTTACGCTAAGGATTTCAAGGTCACACGCGTCTATTACAAACAAACGAAGTATAAAACTCCGCATATAAAAGTCCGCATCCGTATCCGCAAATCAAGACAATAATAATCTGTACCAATGTCCATATCTGCGGATATTAAGAATCCAGCCCATCACTGATTTTGATTAAATGGCCATGAATCATTCAATATTACATAGGCGTTTTACAATATAACGTTTACGGAGTACCATCAGAGTGATCATAAATAAAAAATAAGCATTTAAACTATTTATTTATTGTACCACAAAATACACATATAATATACATACATATAAAACGACGGTTGTAATTATTTAAATGATTTAAATTAAAACAAAATATTGGTAGCAACTACTACTTCAATAAATTACTAAGGAACGTGCTGAGAAGATACATTTATACCATCGCAAATATACACCATAATAAGAATTCGTAACAAAAACACCTCATGGATTCACTACAGCTTCTGAAATGTAATCTTTAACTATGTGAAATAACCTATATTTTTATGAATTTATTCGCAATAAATATGTTATTAAAGTAAGTAATAAAATGCTTCAGGAACTACGTATTTGCTTTATTTTCCATTTTCCAGAGACACAATTATATTATAAGTATACGAAAATGCAACAATTATTTCAGTTTTTAATAGTATCGTCTCTTGGTAACATGTAACGATACCAATACCGATACGATATAATATCGGCGATACAGTCTTTACTAATATGTTATACTATTTCCATTTCTTTATTTTCTCGATGACAGCTCCTGTGGAAATTTGAACGAGCGTCTTTTTTAAATTATGTATACATTATTTAATAAAAATATGAGTAGATGTTTCGCGCCTATTTTTTTTTTTTTTATTTAATTTTGATTACGCGTTATTTTTATTAATACACTTTTTGAAATTAAATATCAAATGCCTACTTATCATTAAAAAAATATCGCCAGGTTTGTGTATAATAGAGACATATACAATGACCCAAAAAACTTTACACTCCGCCAGGCGAGTAAAATTGTGTGGTATTTTACATATTATTTATTACTTAACTTTCGATATCGGTATCGGTATCGTTGTGGCAAAATTATGTATCGTTACCTCACTAATAATTATTGGTCAATAATACTCAAGTATCAATGCAAAAATAACGAAAAAAATAATAATCCAAGAGTCTGTTATATATTTAAACAAAACATTAATTTCCCTTGCAAAAATAGTTATAAAAATATTGTTACTATAACCTTGTATTTTATTTAATAATGAAGGTAAATATTTGAAACCGATTTACGATATAAGTACGGCAATATTTTTTTATGTTATATACATCGTGCTTGTTGACTTTAATTGAAAAGGTAAGTTAATAATGTCATATTACCAAACGTTATACGTAACTTTTATGCATATTGAATATAGAAATCAATACAGTTCTATAAAATCATTTTAGAATAAGATATACCTACATAAAAATTAGCCAGAAAAGGTAAAGTGACGGGAGCCTAAGTGACGAGATATTTTAATGAAGCTTAGAAGGATAAGACAGATATGATAGTACCAACTTATCTGTCAAGTGGCAGATAATGGAACTGCAGCCGCCATCTTGAAAACTTCATTCGACTGTCCATTTCTGTGTAGTTCCGAGTGCATTTAGTTTATATACACGTAAAATCATGCCAAAAGATATGAAAAGTGACGCCCGGAATATTATTATATAGGTGAAAGCTTTTTTTGAATGGGAAGGATAGGGATCAAGTACCGATTATTCCATTTAATCAAATATGAGTTTCTACCGCTACTAAAGTGTGTGACAAGTGTTTTAATTTAATGTCATCTATAATTTATTTATTTTATGCTGTACCGTTAATACAATTTACGCTGAGGCCGGCAATCCTCGCTAGTAATTCTTGTACAAGATTCTCTTTAGGGACTTCTTCCTCTTGTCGCGTTTTGATGTTCCTTATCTTGACGACTCCTCTCTTCAGCTCGGACTCGCCGAGCACGAGTGCGAGAGGGATGCCCGTCTCTTCGCAGTGTTGTAGTTGGTTTAACATCTTCGGATTCTTCTTGTACGAATGCTCAGCCTGACAATGAACATTTGATATTATATTCAGAGTTAGAGATTATATTATTATTGTGACCTACATCACATATACAATTAATTAACATCAAAGATAAATACTTATTTAATCCAGTATCTATTAGTAGAATGTAAGACAACAATAATAAAAAATATCTCTCAGAACACCTAATATTCCTAAAATATACATACATACATAAATCACGCCTCTTTCCCAACGGGGTAGGCAGAGACCACGTCCTTCCACTTGCTACGCTCCTGACATACAGCTTTCGCATCCTCAACATTCATGAATCTTTTCATGCATGCTCGTCGGTTTAGAGTACTCTGGACCTGACCTTTCTTCAAAACGTCCCTGATTTGATCGTGGAACGTTCGTCTAGGCCTTCCTCTCCCAACGTTCTCATTTACGCTCATCTTATAAATCTGTCTAGTCAATCTTCTTTCATTCATCCTCTCTACATGCCCAAACCATCTAAGCATCCTTTTCTCAATCCGTGTCACTATATCTTCTTTCACTGCACAACATTATCTTATTACACTATTTCTTATCATGTCACGCAATTTCACTCCTATCATACTTCTTAGCGCTCATATTTCATGTTCATTTCATATTCAGAAAATATAAATAAGTGATAGGGAAGTATGTTCTAAAGAATCATGAAAGATGCATTCATATATTTCAAAATAACTTATACATTTGTCGGGAATCGAACTTAGTCATTAAAAAAAATATATATTTTTATTATGAAAAGAAATGTTACAATGAAACCCAGTGTATCTATGCTGAAAAGAAAATTCTGTATTTAATTATGATATTTTTAATTATCAAAGTGAAAGCCATTTTTTCTACAATAAAATATGCAACTATTTTATGTATCGATTTTGTCTTCTACTTCTTTAAAGTAAATTCCAAAAGAAATAATACAAACAAGTCGTCGCGTTGGCGGCGACCACGCGAAGAGTTTGTCGTATAAACTTAACACGGGCGAAACCGCCGGGCACGGCTAGTAATATATAAGGAAGTTAAGAATTTTATTAATTAGATTTTCCAAAGTAATTCTCATTCACTAAAAATATTATACCTTTATACCAGCGTTCCACAATTCGGCGCATATTTTCATCCGCTCTTCCAAGAAATTCTTCTGCGCTGAAGCGACGTACACGTCGACGTCGCTGGTGCGTACGGCTATCTCGCCCGCGGCGAGCTTCGCCTCCAGTACCGAGAATATTCTCTCTACGCCGATACTGACGCCCACACACGGTACCTTATAATCATTTATATCTCTATATATTATTTCTTAAAGGTGTTTTTTGTGGCAACGCCATATTTCCCTTAATTCTTCATCAAAATACAATTATACAAACTTCATTTTAAAGCTTATGTATCGAAAAAATAGAGAAAATCTTGATGTTTTGTAAAATGAACCGATTTAAAAAAGTTGGAAAAATATTCAACTAACATGTAGCAGAACCATTTATTAACAGTCTGTTTATCTCACATGACAGCTGTTAGTGCGATATATTCGTTTCATAAAAATCCGATATTTAAGAACAAAATTTAAGTCTGTAATTTCATATCGGTATATATGTGGGTAAACGAGTGGTCGGACGTCGACTATATCGTAGGGTGAACGATATTGTAAAAATCGCGGGTAATACATGGATGTGATTAAATCAAGACCGTACAAGTACAAGTGGCGTACAAGAGAGACCTACAATCAGCAGTCGGCGATTATGGGTTGAAGATGATGACAACGATGAATTTGGAAACAAAGGCTTTTTATTAAGCTCGTATATTTGCATGCAACTAAAACCCAGACACGCGATTAAATTTTTGTCTAATTGACCCGCCGTTACCATGACCGTTTTAGAAAAATATTTAGGGTTTCACGCAAAAAACAAAAAAGGTGTGTGTGTGCGATTCACACACGATAGAAGTGAAACTTCATTTTAAAAGATATTTTATATTTTATTTAAACAGTGTGCAATATGCATACACACCGACATTTGCTCTCTCACTCTGGCTCACACAAAGAGGAGAGACCGATAATGTTCGTTAAACGTTTAACGTTTAACACGTAGCGAGTCGCATAAGAAGTTTCACTTCAAAAAATTTTTTTTACTAGTCCACGCGAGCGTACGCACTTCGTCGCTGGAAAGGCTAATTAACTAACGAGCATACTCGTATGACAGACTTTACTCGTTAGGTAGTCAATTAGCCTTCTCACCGTCGATATATTCTTGTATTAATTCTCACCTGCTTGTGTTTTGTATCGAACATTCCTACAAGGTTGTCATATCTGCCACCCCCTGCTATAGATCCGACGGTTTGTTCTTCATTTCCTATTTTTATTGGCTCTGAAAAATACAAAATTTTTGTACATACCCATTCCTAAAAAAAGATGGTGTCTGTCAGCTCCGACCGAATGCGACTGGAATTTACTCTTTAAGAATGATTGACTTGGAATATATACAACAGGAAAAGTTAAATTATTCATTTATATATATTATACAACTCAACGTCTCTTTGTCTGTATGTCTGTTTGTATTTTATTCACGCGGATACCACTTAAATCCGATTCATATGTTTTTTATTTTAATTCATAGATATGTTATCTGGCCAGGTTATAGAATATACATTGTAAGATATAGTAACATACGAAATAAACGGTGACGATAATGGTGAATCAATTCGGAAAAAAGACGCGCGGAAGAAGCTCTTAAATGGTAACCCTAAGTAAATCGTACGAGATATATGAAATTAATGCTTTCCATAATTGTAGATCTTAAAAAGATCTACAAAAAAGTTTGCGATATCATATATCTATTTTCCAAGGATCACCTTCAATAAGCATTTTTGTCTTCCGTGTTTTGAGCGGGGTCAGAACGATTCGCGCATGCGTTTGACTGACAGGATTCTGTAACCCACGCGAGCCGAGCCGCGGGCACACCTAGTATATTATTACATCCGTTTACTAAGCATATACACACGTTCAATACAAGATGCGCGAACATGTTGCGCAGAGATATAAGACTTCGCTTTTTGTTAACGCATGTATTAGCTCTCCATATAATTTACATACCATGAGCTATATATGAAAATAGATTAACATTCTATACGGGCATGAATTATCATAGAATCAATTTTATATATCATAAAGAATATTGGCTTACGTGTTAAAACAGCTTCATAAATAACACCGGTATAATAATCCAAGCCTCTAGCTAAACTAAGATCAAATAATAATTTATCTTTGATGCCAAACAATTGACAATATTCTAATAATGTCTTGATGCCTTCAAGACCTTCCAGTGCTGCTTTACTCTTGGATAACTTTTCGTCCTTCAATAGTTTATCAGCTAATTCCGAGCCACCATTCAGACATACATATTCGCCAATCCTATCAGCCGAGTCGGGGGTCACACCCTTTTCGTTTATCATTTCAGTCCTTACTTCTTCCCAAGTAGACTGAAAAAATAAAAAAAATGTATGACGCCAATGTTTACTAAACGGTATCTTGTATTAACGAAGGGCACGAAATTTGGCAATGTCTAAAGGATGAGTCATGTTACACCGGGCCAGACCCCAGCCGGGACACGGTGAAACATGTATAGTATACTTGTGTGAAGTAGCACAGATCCGACTTGGTGTTGCATGAATTACCTACTTCATACAAAATAGTTTGACCGTGGCCCCGGTCCGGTGTAGGTAAATCATCCTTAAATCTTGCCTATCTCACTTGCGCCAAAAAACTTTTTCAGTCTTAAATGTATATATGGACAATGATGAAAATTTTAAGCGAGAATAACTCAATAGTAGAATATTAGAATATTGTGTCGATCGCAGTAATAATGAGCTTGAGCTTCGATAACATAAAACATCGTGATGAAGCTACATTACGACTAAGGTATAGACTAGTTAGCTAACACAAACAAGTTAAAAACCTTTTACCAAGCACCTATATGTATGTTAATTTAGGGCTTTAGGTAGGCTAGGAATTTAGGTAGGCTTAATTTTTAAGAGCTATAGACTTATATGAGATACTATCTTGGGCCACATCAAATCAAATGCTAGACTCTGAAGTATAAATAAAAACATCTTTAAGACAGAATGGCGATGTTAGAACATAACAATTGCGTCTAACTGGATCGTCATCATACATCAGGTGTAACATACGTCATAGTGGCACGCTTAGACATGTCGCATTCCGAGATCAGTCAGGGCTCTTTACCAGAGTGTGTCGCGACCACCATATACATATTGATAGTCTTGTCACAGTGACAGTCTTTTAGTCGGTCGTGTTTTGGGATCAACCAACCAAGCCCGGTGAGGCTTCATGGCCCTTTCGGCTAACAGTGTATTCAGATCGAAAAAAAGAAAAAAGGGATCAACCAGTAAATATCCAGTAGCTAGGGTTTGCAGGCCTGCATGACAGCGACTAACAACTATGTACTAAAGTTTGAACTTGAAACTAAAATTTGAGCAGTTTGTCAATACAAGAACTTGCATGATTAAAGACAAACTAAACATAAAGATAAACTAAAGGTACACATTCGTGTAGCCAAAAGTTTAAGGTAAAAGACACATGTCACAGAACCATATCAATTGAAGGATTAAATTTCAATATCAATTTTACCTTATCCAACTTATCAACAGTAGAACAAGTTGTCCTAAACTTGTCCGCAGGGACACCACAAGCTTCAAACATTCCATCGAGCAACCTTCTGTGGTTAACCTTCAATACATATTGCCCAATATTTAGATTATCCAATATCTCCGTGACCACCTTAAGGCACTCTGCATCAGCGACCATAGGATCATATGCGCCTGCTATGTCAAAATCCTGGAAAAAATAATAATATTGCATAAACTTTGGAGTAAAAATACATTGTCATTTACAATACATCAATCAGTTGGCAATTTGTAGGCCTTATATGTGGACTGTCATCACCTAATGAAAAAGTTCTAATGCTAATTGCCAACTGTAAAAATAATAATCGCCTCAGTTTCAATTTTCTATATATACTAGGCACCAATAGTTATCTTACAAACCACATTTTTATTTTACTTCCAACGTAAGTGTGTGCACTTATTAATTTATTTTTATGGATAAAATAGGTGGTACACATAAATCAGTTTGGAGACATGCGTTTGTAGTAGTGTAAATACACACAGCGACTAAAACCGCAATAAACCAGTTTGCGCTAGCTACCACGTGCCTCACACTCTCGCATCAGTTGCTTATAAGTAGCGTTAGAAGTATCATGCCATTTTATTTGTTATTATTTTCGTAGTCATTAATTCATTGATTTTATTTGCTGTTCATTGTTATTAGTTTAGTTATTAAGTGTTATTATTTGTTGCTAATTGTTGTTACTTGATTTTAAAATGGTTTATTAAAAATGGCTCCGTTGTTAAAACATGGTTAAGGTAAGCCTTTGACTTCCCAAACTAAAGAAGATTTTGTATAATTTGTAAAAAAAATTCGAAAATGAGTGCAATAGCAATCGGAGCAGTACTATGTAAATTAGTTAAAAATATAAAAAGTACTTGTTTATTTATGTATCTGCCAACCGAACACTACTACAAATGCAAAAATGTCTTCAAGCTGATTTGGTTGTATCTTTGTTATTTTGACTTTGTTATAACCTATCTACACATATAATAAAATTGAAGTGTCTGTTTGTAATGTCAAAATACCAGCATTTTACTAAATGCATATGAAAGTATACACGATAAATATATAAAAAAAAATATTTTTTATTTTTTGTGTCTCAAAATGGATCATAGGAATTTGAGTTTTTTTTATTTAGCAAAGCAAAGTGACTGCACTATACTTGATGGTAAGCACAGTGCAATCCAACAATGTTGGTGACCACTAAGGAATCTAAAATCCATTGCCAGTCACCGCTGTCATGCTGGCCAACTCAAAAGTCTCTTCACTTTATGTTTGAAGGGCTCCATGTTGTAGGAAGGTGGGAACACACTGACCAGGAGACAGTTCCACAGCTTCACAATACTGCAAAAATATAACATAGCAAACTTCTTTGTTCAAGCTGATATGGATGTTACCATAAAGCTGTAGCTCTGGAACCCAGCACATGTGGTTCTGTTATGAAAGGGAGAGAACATATCTTATTGAAAATTTAAACTGTTGACAGAGTAGGTTTAATAGGATTCATAAAAAAATTGTAAAAAACCTGAATGCTTGAGAATGTGCTCATAGTATCACTATGTGGTGAGAAAGGACAGAATTGTAGATACCTCAACATTTGAAATTGTCAAGATATTTTGGGCTGGCATTTTATTTTAATCTGTGTGCCTTCCTAAGGCTGGAACCATTTATATACTTTAATAGGATTGTAGAGTGACAATATTTTCAATACTTACACATTGATAAAATTCTCTATATCTTCCTCTGGTCATAGCTGGATTATCACGTCTATATACTTTAGCTATGTGATATCTCTTCAAATTAGTAATTTTGTTCATAGCCAGATATCTTGCTAGTGGTACTGTCAAATCATATCTCAAGGATAAAATTTCTCCACCTTGATCTTTTAAATCATAAATCAATTTTGAATCTTCGCCATATTTGCCAGTTAATACGTCCTAAAAATTTAATGAATTGAATAATATGAAACTATATATATAGGACCTTGCACTATGTGAATTTATCTGTTTCCCAAGGTCAAGTATGCTTAAAAAGGAACAAAGACTTCTGTCATCCCTTGAATAGGTTGAAAAAAAACCCTGGATACACCCCATATTATATTGAAGATAATAATAAGTGACAATTAACAAGCTGAGGTAGTTGTTGGAATGGTTAAAAAAGGAGAAGTAGAAGGTTCTGAGTTATAGTTATGCTGATTGGGAATAGATTGACCAACGTCAGGACTTAAATGTGGTATTTGTGTTAAATATTGTGATAAATAATTTACTTGTTGAATAAGAGTGCCGATACGCGGGTTTGAACATGTTTGTACCTGACTATAATTAGAGTACTTACATCACTTCAGTATTCATTTCTAATACAAGAAATATATCGACATGAAATTTACATAAACAGAAGTAAAATAATACCATGAGACAGAGATAAATTGATAAATCAACACCTTTACTAAAATTTTGCAATGTTTAAGTGGAAAAAATCACAGCGCATATGAATTGACAGCTTAGTGACAGCTATCAAGCATCCTCCTTAGTGAGAAGAGGACGCGTGCTGGTGAGAAATAGCGACAGGTAGAAAACAGACTGTTGGGTAAGTTTTAACCATAGATTACAGATATAAGACAGATCACACAGCATTCTTCAACTCAACACTATGTGTTTTAGGAAGGCACATTATACAATTTGTACCTTCAACTCGAAAACAGGTGTGTCAATACATTCTGCTCCATGTCTCTTGAATACTGTAATAATTTTTTGAAGGACACCATTCCTTATTGTCATCTGTTGTGGATTGTAGTCTCGGGTACCCTTTGGAGTTTTAAGAACAAATTTCTGTGGGCCTGCATCCTCAGTAACAAGTTGTGCTTTTAGAGCAAGCAGCTTTGATACTTCTTCTTGAATCTGAAACAATAATAAAGTATTGCTTTTATATTTATGATACTCATGAAGTAACTACTTCAGTTATTTAAATATCTAGCTTTATACTTAAAGTATATTTATGGTGCAATTGTAAGCAAAATGTAAATTCTAAAATAAGCTAAAAAAATATGAAATTATCATTGTTTTCATACAACTAAACCAACACTTCTGATTTCATAAAGAATAATTTAACATCTCATTATGTGTTAACTTCCAAATACCTTGCAACAAGATGATGTTGAAATTCTTTTCGTGAAACTGATGCAGGGTATTGTGTTGCGTAACTGAATCACAGTGACATGATTTACTAAAGACTTCAGCAATTTGTGAGACATGCTTCAGTGGTTATTTACTTTCAGTTAAATCAATATGGTATCTCGTCACCTCTTTTCAAAACTTTTGTGACCGGAAACAAAAAATATTTAAATACATATATTTTTAAGTATATGACAAAGTAATTATCATTAAAAGTCACAAAATACCATATATGCAGGTTTTACAAATAGCAATAATGAGAGGGGTACCAATAAGCAAATAGTTCTAAAATACCCCAAATTAATTATTTTTACCAAGTTGAGTACATAAATAAACATATTACCAACTACCAACCTGATTATCTATATGTTTTGAGTTATTTTTAACTTTTTTTAAAATATCCGGAATCTGAGATTCAGGTAATAATGAAATTTCTGAACTGTGGAAACTCTGCATATGGTACCACCACCTCTTTAAGTAATGATATCTTTGAAGGTCTATGTTTATTAATTCGTTAAATAAATCTATATCACATTTAGTAGCCGTATAACCGCAAACATAGCTATGCCGCGAAAAGTATTTATTTATTTCTTCAAAATCATACTGAGCCTGGCTTCCTTTACCCTAGAAAAATTACATTGGTATGATGTAATAAAATGGAATTCCATCAATCTACCTACGGTAAAATGCAGTTAATACTAACCTTTTCATTAGATTCCTTCGACGCCTTTAATTTCCTTACAAGATCACCTTGTTCTTTTATTTTTAACAATATAGATTCTTGAGAATCTGCCATAATTTATGTATTAAATATAACTAAGCTCTAAGAAAAACTTGGCCACTTTGTCAAGGCCGCCGTAGTGTAAGTAAAAGTACTTAGAAATAATTGCGACCTAGCCACTCGACATAGAACCTTTCATTTTTATTCACGCTTCGAAAGTATCCACGACTCACTGTAGTTTTAGGGTTATATCTAGTGACAGGCGCATGCGAATGATTCATTTGAATGATCATTCGAAAAGGTAGTCATTCGAAGTATTCGTTTGGAGCATAGAGCTATTTGAATTTTCGAATGATAAAAATAAATGAATGAAAATCTTACCAATATTATAAATGCGCAAGTTGTGTGACATGCAGCAACGCCGCGAATTACACACCGAGTGTAATTCAGATATTAAATTCCGGTACAAACGTAGGCCGCGAAATCTCTTTATCTATCCCGATTAATACCTTTGACAAGAACAACCTACTATCGACGGACCACTAAAACGATTGCGTGATTATGATTGACAAACACACAATAACCTACTACACGCGGGTTAACTATAACTCACTCGGTAGGCGAGATAGCCCGCAACCAAATGAGCTCTCTTCCCGCACACCTCCGTCCCTGCTTACACCCAAACCTACCGGGCGTAAAGAAGGGGAAACAAACGGAATGTACGGAAAGAGACACGATTGCGTTGTTCTCGTCCTGACTCACGGTGAACTGGGCGCTGACGGGTAATCAAACACGATGCCGAATTTACGTTCACTATATTCTTCCAAAAAATGATACAGCACTATATACAATTCTACCCTTAACACTAAAGTGTCTTCTTGAAGGGTTTCTTCAGTCTTGAGGAGTCTTGAGGTACCTTGTTGTTCGATTGACTTCTGCTTATAGCGATCTGAGAGCGATCAGAGCGATCTGACGAGTGTGGAACCCGTCACTATATTTATATGTTTTTTGGAGAAAGTGACGTCGCTATCTAACCATATCTTTCTCTCGTTCTAATTCTATGTATTACCTCGGTTCCTAGAAGTTCTTATATATAAACATTCTTACTATTTTGACAACAATCTTATAAGATTCTAATAGGTATACATATTTTCTTATCTAAACATGTGTTGAAACTTATAATTTAACTTATTTTACATTATTTACGTGCAAAGTACCTAAAATAATCTAATTTTTCACAATTTTAAAGACTGCTAGACAAGGAAGCCTTATTTATCTACCTGTCTCTTTCTAACAATTTTACATAACACGCGTTTTCTCTCTTTATTGTGATTGGTCACCTCGCGCTTATAGTCAAACATTCTTCAACTACTATTTGTGATCTTGATATAAATATGGCGACTCAATCTTGATAATTCTATGAATAAACATGAATATTTCTTACATTACATATCAAATTACACATTAAATAATTGTAAAGCAGATCCTATGCGTAGTCAGTATTACAAAAACCTTTTTCTACAAATACAAACATAGCTTATTTTACGTAACGAACAATTATTATTATACGACGAGTTATATTATTTCTTAATAAATTGATTAGCCTATACTTTTATACATTTCGAGTAGTTTTAAACTAACTTATATAATATATTATCTAGCCATGCGATATCAACATTCTGCGTCGCTAACACCGATGACGATATCGAGAAAAAGAATCAGTTTCACGCGTCCGACCCCGTACAACTTGCGTGTTTGCGCACACGCCCGCGAATTCACCGTTCCCTTCGCAGGGGACGGACGGTGACCTTCGTTCCCGCACACCCGCCACGTCCACCCTCTCCTGCGGCCACTCAAGCCTAGGTCCGATCCTCCGGCATGGAACCCTTGAGTCTAGCTACCGCTCGCGCGATACAGTGACACCGCATTCACTAGCTACTTACATACATGCATACCACTGTTTACAGCATGCACTATACTTAGGTACATAGGTTCTGTAAGGGACCTTTTTTTTCTTTTTTTGAGGCTACTTAGTGTAGATCAAAAATTACAGATTACTAAATACATACACACTTGTCTTTTACCCTCCTCCCAGAGGATAGCGACATGTATATATGTATAGTTAGTTAGATCGAGTGCTAGGACATTAGATAGATCGCGATATGATTGCAATCTCTGCAACAGCCCGAGCCGAGTTCGGCCACTTTGGCACCCTCTGAGCTTGTTGCATGCTTTCGTGGCTGAGTGCCTTAAGCGCTTGCCCCCAAGCCCGGTGAAGCTGTAAAAGCTGTTCGAGTCTCCTGAGCCCTTATGGCTAACAGTATAGTCAGTTCGAAAAAAAAAGCAGCAAAATGCTCTATGGGTTATCCTTGCAGCAACTTTTGCCACTGGCCTATGAGTTACGCAGAGTATTTGGGATACAAATATCCAGAGAATCATGGAAATAAATAACGCGCCGGAAGTTTGGGCAGCAGAATTAAGAAACAGGAACCAGGAGCTTAGCTTAAGAAAGTCTCAAAATACAAGTGCAGCAAGAAGCTTTGCATTTAATAAAACCGCGGTGACTGAGTTGTTTAACAATTATGAACATATAATGTTGCGCTATAAATTTTAGCCTGACCGAATAATAAAACTGGATGAAACAGGAATCAATACAGTCCTACGTATCCCGAAAAAAATATGTAACCGGTGTATTTTTAAAACCGGTTATTACAAGTACCGGTGATTCTCCGGTGATTGGTCATTTTGAATTTTTTATGTATGAAATAAAATCCAATTTTATCTTATAATTATATAATCAAAATATCCGTATTTTTTAAATATTAATGAACACAAATGAATTCATCATAATTAATATTAAAAATATCTTAACTCGTTACTTATTATTGTATAGGTAATTAAAAATATTCTACACAAAGAGCTTCCACGAAATTTTTAAAACCGGAATCTTCCAACATTGTAGAAAACGTTTGGTAATCTGTTGCCAGCTTTTAATCAAGCTTCTGGTCGTGTACGTTGTGGTTTTTTTTAATATCATTTTAAAGTAGATTGTACCAGGCTAGATTATCCAGTTGTAATGAGAACTCTACGCTTACTTGAAGGCTTTAACTTTGTTCACTAGTTGAGGCTTTGTTGGTAATTTGAGGATTCAGTCTTGACAGATGTTACAACATATTTAATGTTCAGTTGCCAGTCACGCTTATTATTTTTTGCCAAATTTTGCATTTTACCTAATCATCACTTTTTCAAAATGATTGCTACTTTTAGATTTAGCTTTTGGCATCCTTAAAACAAATAAAGAATTACAATATTATTACATACTTTAATTATATATTCATTTTGTGATATAAGTTTAGTATGGTTTCAATTTCCTCATTATACTATTAAAAATAACTAGCTTATACATACCTGCTGTTGTCAAAATCATAAAATGATGTTTTTTTATCTACTTTATAATGATCGTCATACTTTACATATAAAGCAACTAAAAAGGCAACAAACCACGTTATAAAAAACAAGTAGTCACCGTGTAAAAACAATGCAACCTTGTATTGCAACCTTAATGTTACCATCAAGTAAGATTTAAAAATGCAAGCATGAAGTTTTATTGATTGTTGGGATTGAAGCTTAGTTTTAGGACTAAGCCCGTACAATTAAGTGGGTAAAGAAAAAAAAACTCCAGTGATTATAATAAAAAACCTAATCTATCGGTTTTGTGAATTTCCGGTTTTCCTCCGGTGAATTAGTCACCAGAGCAAAGCGCTATTGGTTTCAATATAATAATTATAATGTACTTTGCAGTTCTCTTAGTAGTCTGTGGTTACAAACGCCACAGAGTACATTTGCATATTCCTATATACACAGACCACAAACCAGGTGTTATATTATGTTCTGTGTTACATTGTCTCTGAGCCGCAGGCGTAGAGTTCATATAAGCATGTAAAAGAGTGAGAGAGAGAGACATCAGAATATACTATCGAAGACTCCAGGGTTTTCCTTGATATCATTCTTCATTACGGAATAATAAATTTTGTGGGCGTAATCTGGGTTAAGTACAAGCATTGTAGAGATGCACATGGTCCGACAATCCAAGTGAGCATGATGTCTGTTTTATTTGTGGTTGCCCCCAGTGGTCTCCAACCTCCCCTATAGCCACCCCATGCCTCGCATATCTGTGTTATCGCTGCCCGTAGGTGACCTAGTAATTCATCTTGAACGTCCTCACGATCCGACAAGCTCCACCCAGAATAATCTGCTCTTCGGGTTCCGACTTAGTAGGTGGTCTCGAACAATCTTAGATTCCAATATTAATGGAGATCTGCACGTTACGAGGGCTCGTGCTAGAACTATCCTTCAAGCCCGTCGTTGTCTGCTTATGTGATTGCGTGGATCACAGAGCACACCTGTTGCGAGCGCGTGGCGTCATCTCTACTTTATTTCCATTTATTTTATGTACGCCGTATATTTGAATACCTGACAGGTCCGTTATCTCGTTACTATGCAACATCATTTCTTTTTAAATAGTGACATAGACACGATTCTCTGACAAGCATATAAGTATCCTCTTATTAGTTTGTGCATATAAGTAATAATCTATGGCGGAGTTATTTGATATTTGTAATAGTTGAGTTTATTTTACGAATTTAACATAGGTTTACGTTTTAAAATATCAATACTAGTTATATTATGCAAGTCCACATACAAAAAAAGTAAATCAATTTATCATACATTACTATATCAATATAGTAATAAACAATAAAATTGCAAAGTATATTTATATATTAGGGTGAACAAAATGGATAGACTTGAATATATCGAAGCTAGATTGTTTGATGGTGAAAATTATTTAAAACGTGATAAAAATGTCAAAATATACGATGGAGATGACAAGGTTTGTTTCCATAAATTTGATAAATATTTTTAGTTATTTATACTGTACCTGTTTTACCTGAAAAATATTAATTCCGATGAGTTCTGTTTTATAAATTACTAGCCGTGTGCCCAATGGAACTTCCTATTATACATCATCCCTTTTTAGCCTCTTTAGGGGAAGAATTTTCTAAAATCTCTTAGTGCTCAGTTATGCTATATAAGGATCTATGCAGAATTTATTGCTTAGACACACCAGTTAGAGCTTTGCGTTGTCTGTCAGTAAGCTATAAGAATTTTATTAAGCAGATAAAAATAGTTTTATCATTTTGTTTTTGTTTTTTAGACACAGTTTATAGACGGCGAAGTGGTTTTGACAACTCATAGACTACTGTGGGGGAAGCCAGGTGATATACCCAAAGGCCATGTGTGTTTATCTCTTCATTTATATTATGTTTTCTGTTTGGAAGAGGAAAGTGGTGGAGTGTTTGGGCTTGGAGGTCCTAAAAGAATAATATTACACTTAGGTCCTGCACTTCCAGGTATAATTATTAATTAGTCCAGTATGATGATGCAATAAAAAAATAGTTTTGGCTTGAAATTCTGCTTATATGCAGAATAAGATTGCTAACCGGTTAAAATATTTTGTAATATAATATTATAGCAAGGTTTCAATGCACTCATTATTTATAATTTGATAAGGCTTGCAGTAATAAAATAATAATGTATTTTTTTACAATTTGTTGATTTAAAATATATAATATTAGTTAATACAGAATTTACTCTGTTGAAATATGAAATGTTCAAGATAACTTGACTATATAGAAAATAACAAAAAGTGCTTTGTAATACTGTAAGGAAAAAGTGAACTAAGATTGAATAATAATATTTGATATTTATTAAAAATTCATATCGTCAAGGTGTTAGTATTAATAGGTTATATCTGCTTAATAATGTTGTAAGCATGTAAAATTACATGTAATGTACATGCATGTAAAAACATTTGTATATTCCAGGTAAGAAGCCTGGTCCCGCAGTTGTTAGTCCATATCACTTTCTTAAATATTCCTTTAAAGATGGAATAGATGCGGAATTTTACAAAACATTGAGTGATGCCATTGCTGCGAAAGCTTGGGAAAGGTCAACTCCATTGATGTCACCCATTCCCTCAGTCAGTTCAACCTCTTCACCAAAGCCTTCAGTTGCTCCAATAAGCTCTAAAATCCGTTCCGGTATTGTTGGTATTGAAAGGAGTATTGAAGAACAACACAGAGCAACTGATGAAAGTATCAGTGTAGCTTTTCAAGACTTAAAAAAACTTATGGAAAAAGCAAAGGATATGGTAGCAATATCAAAAAATATATCTACAAGGATCAGAGTAAGTGTATCTCTATAATTTTTTGTGCTAAATAGGAAACTTGATTCCAGCTTAATCAATAATACCATATATTAGGTAGCAAAACCCCAATAGTTTTACATAATAAGCTTTGGGACAGCTTAGTAAAGCCTTGTTGTCTAGTGAATCGACTACAATTTATAATAGAAAACAATTAGGATAACGTAATTAATTATAAACATATATCAATAATTTAATATCAGTCATAAAGCAATCTATTACCTACTAAATTCTTTCCTCGTTATTTATAAACCAACATAGTGAGTGTTGTGTAATGAAGTATAAGCACGTCTGTTACTATCAGTTGGAGGTAAGAAGGAATGTTGCATTAGTTATGTAATAGGCAAGATATATTAACCTGATATTCTTCTAAGCATTGTAAACCTGTGCTAATGTGTGAGCTGCGAATATGTATCAACTTATTAGCTAACATCCCAATTACTATAGCACGCACTACGCACTACGCACAGTAAATTGTCATTCTCAGGAGAGTAGCATTTTTTATGATAGCCTGACGAAATTCAGAGAAAATGCAGATGTATTAGTAGGTAGTTCAAATTCCAATCAAAATAAGTATTTGTATATACATACTAGCTGTGTCCTGGGCTTCGCTCGCATGGACTACAGATTGCTGTCGATCACGCACACGCGCGTTTTTTTAGGTCTTTTTAAGATGTACAATGATGTAGTTCACTAATTTGATATATCTTGTTTAAAATGGTTTACTCAGTGTAAGCTATTTAAGCACCTCAAAAGCGTATTTTTACCTAACCTTATAACCTGGTCATATAACATATCTATGAATTAAAGGAAAACCATGGAAATCGGATTAGTTATTTTCGCGTGAAAAGAACATACACAGACAGACAGTGAGACATTGAGGTTTATAATATGTATAGATAAATAATAGGCTTCTCGGCTTGTAGCTATTAATATTATGTATACTGTATAATATAATACCATGTATATTCAAGAATTAAATGAAGTAAACAATATTTTAATAGTGAATTTGTTTCAGGAAAAAAAAGGTGACATATCTGAAGACGATACAGTCAGGTTCAAATCCTATCTAATGAGTTTAGGTATAGATGATCCAGTTACCAGAGATGCCTTTAGATCTGATTCTGAGTACTACTTGGGTTTAGCACAACAGATATCTGATATGATGGTTGCTGTTTTAATGGTAAGTGGACAAAATAAAATTTATTTCATATAAATCACTTTGTAACTCTTTGAAAAAGTATATAAATTGCATTTTTTATATTAACCCAGTAAAATGACTGTACAGCGTGTGATGCTAAGTATGGTACAATCCACAAACAACAGTCATTGGTAGGTAACATAGATTCCATTGGCAGTTGTTGATGCCATGCTGGCCTGCTGAAATGCCTCTTTTGAAGAACCCAATATCATAGATACGAAAGAACACATTGGCTTGGTGACCATTCCACATCTGCACCATGAGAAATTTAAGAATTTGTGAACTTCTTGTGATGTACCATGCTACCACATAGCCGTGGCTCTGTAAAACAGTCCAAATGGTTCTGTAGTAGCAGGGAGATGATGACATATTTATGTAATTATTATAATTTAACTTTATTTAATATATTTGTAATTAATTTTCCTTTCAACTTGAGAAATGAACTGTTATCATATACAGCAAAAAAAGTGTTAATTAATATCCCTATATGACATCATCGACACATCATAACTGAAAATTTATATAAATATGATGTGAATGTCATAATGTTAAACAAGTAGTAATTTTAACAGAAATTTTAATGTTAACAGCAGTCATTTTAATACAAGTTTAAATACTTTATTGACAAAATACAGGACTGTGGAGGAATAATGTCCCTAGCTGATGTTTGGTGCAGGGTAAATAGAGCAAGAAGCTTGGAACTCGTATCCCCTGAAGACTTATTAAATGCATGCAAGTATGTGTTATTTTAATTAAATTAACTAGCTATGTCAAATTAATATAAGTATCAGATCCAATACATAATGTTGCAGTTACTATTTACTACAAAAGATGTTATTTGGCATTGTAAATGCATGGTAGCACATTTCCAGATTTAAGACATAATTTTTATTCCTATAAAATAAACATAATGTAAGAAATAATTATTTTTGTATAAATAACTTTATTTCTTATAACTTTCAAAGGGAGAAGAGGCAATTATGTTGAATAACAGAATAATCACCATGATACAGTGACAGTAGAACACCCTCAGTTAGGCAATGCCACTATGCAGCTCAAGCAATTTAATGGTTCAGTAAAATTAACATCTATGACCATTACAGCCTGACTCTTCAACCTGTCCAGGCCATTTGTCCAACCGTCTCAGAGATGCGAACAGTATTCTATACATGAGTGAACTTGTACCTTGTAAAGAGGTACAGATAACCAAGTGTGACAATATATCATACTCTGTTCAGGGTTGCGAGTGTTATCTCGAAATATTACAGCAGAACCCTGTATAAAAATTTACCTTGTCCTCTTAAAACCATATACTTTTGTTTTTAGGTTATTACAAACAATTGGTGCTCCAATGTCTTTAAGGAAATTTCAGAGTGGTGCGTGTGTTCTCCAGTTAAATAGTCAAAGTGATAAAGAGATTGCTAAAACGACTTGTGATATGGTAAGTTCTTATTGATTTTTTTTTTCAACTAAATCACATTTTTATCTTACTATCATTAAACTTATTGAAATGAAATTTCTTAAAATGTAAGTCATTCAGGCGAGATTGACGATAAGCAGTGAAAATAAAATTTCAAGAAATTTAATAATTAGTTGATTTCCATCATAATATTTTAGATTATATTTGTTTAGGCAGTTTTACTTATAATTTAATTAATAATATCTTATTACAGCTTGAAGAGAATGGTTTCCTTACACCAGTGAAGCTGTCTCAAATCGCAAATGTTTCCGTCCTTCTTGCACGTGAGCGTTTATATACAACAGAACAAATGGGGTTGGCGTGTCGCGATGAGTCCATTGAAGGATTAGCTTTCTATCCTAACAGATTTTTAACAGAGGCTTCATAGGAATTTTCTTTTCATGTTATAAATATCATTTACTCTCCTATCATGTCTTGTAAATAACAATAAAAGTGAACTAATTTATTATTTATTAAAATAAACCACCAAAATCATGAAATAACTAATATCAGAGATAAAAAAACAATATCTTGTTTTACTACTTCAATGTTATAAAATTGTTTATTAAAGTCTATATCATCATACTTATTATATATTTCGTTTTATTTCTTGTATAAAAGACATAATATATAATTTTATAGTTTATAATTTTTATCAAATTATAAAGGGAATTTATAACCTGTTCAATAGTCAAATCAACATCAATCAAGGCCGACTTTCAATTAACAATAGAATTTAGTATTTTTCCATAGTTCAGTTAGAGGCTTTTGAAAGCTATACATATTAAAAAGAACTATAACCAATGCAAAGCTAATTGATATTTGTCACATAAGTTACCAATAAGATGTTTCTCCTAACTCTGCAAGGGATAAACTGGTTCAAAAATATTATATTCATATTGTTGATGTTTTAATAATTATGGTTAATTCATAGCTTTGACCTTATAAAAAATAAACTATATTAGTGTGCAGTCATTAATTTTTATTCTTTAAAATATAGATATGTATATAACTACTACTTACAACAGACAAGAAAATGTTACGCTTTTGTATGTGTAGCGGGCGCGGTTGTGTGTGATGCATAGATGGTCCATAGTAAAATATGGCTATAAGTCACATGAGTTAAAATAAAACATATTTTAAGCACAAGTAGAATTTATTAAAAGCATGGCTTCTTACTTCACATAAGCAAGCTTAATTAAAGTTACAATATTTAACACTCTTACTCTCATATTCCATTTTTATAAACCTTCTCATAAAATATTTTCAATCTTTGCAATCTACTTTTTCTTATTTTCTAGAATCTCGAACAAGATATGATGATAATTATACATTTAAAGCAAAAAAATATCTGAACAGTTTAACAGTTCTCTTAACAATACCGTGAGTAAAAAAATAATCCTATTATATTAGGTGTAAAAAGCTATTCAGACATTGTGTTTAGTGATCACAGATACATTAAAATGCTGAGGCCAGATTTTCTGTGTACATCTATATTACTAAACACATTTACGAAAATAAAATATATTTTCATTTAGCAGAATTAATATCTTAAGAATATGTTTATAGAAAATGTGACTTACATAATTGGAAAACTTCTAATACTGTTTTTATTTTCACCTAATCTAGAAGCCAAAAATACTACTTGCACAAAATATGCAGCCAAATATATTTACATAAGGAATGTTAGTATTCAATAGCACGTTTGAAATCCTTTGGTAACTGATTTAGTTTCCCACATAGTTCCCAAGCCTTAAAGTCATCACAGGAACGAACATTCTCAATGTAACATTCCACACCTCTATAGAAGGGTAATTGCATTTCATCATTTATTATTTCTGATAAACGGTGTAAAAATGCTATGTTCTTTGCAAGAGCATCCTTTATTTTACTAGCCAAAGGGCGTTCAGTACTTTGTATTATATCAAGCTGCAAGAGAAAAAATAAATAAAAAATCTGTATCAAAAACTAAATACCTTTCAAAGCAAAATATTACTTTATCTTTTTCAATATTGTGAATTAATACTATTTAGACTACAGAAAAGTATTTTTTATTTTTTGTGTGGGAACCCTAATTATTTGTTTAGCCAAAGTTATGCCTTAACAGATCTGCTATTTGCCAGTGAGAGTCCCGTCAAAATAGGTCCAAACGTTTCGGAGATTACCCGGAACAAACACTCAAACATTTAAAAAAGGGGTTTTTTGTTATAGTTATCATGTATATTGTCATACGGATTTAGTAAAAACATGTTATTTTGACATTACAAACAGACACTTCAATTTTATTATATGTATAGATTACAATGTATTATAGTATATAAATAATACTGCACTGCACTCGATGCATATATACAATAAATGTAAAAATGTTTTATTTAATCTGAAGATTTATAAAGTGTTCCTTTAATACTAAATGACGTAATATTCATTGGCTACAATAGTAATATATATTTTACTTACTTTTTCATCAATTGTATCGTGTTGAAGACCTAGGTAAGTGTTTAGACATTCTGATAAAGTTTTAACTTTATTAGTTAAACCGTTTTTATTTTTAGTAATTATCACATCACCAACCTTAAACAGATATAAAATCACGGTTTAATGTTACCTAAATGTTTACATCATATGAATATGAGGTACATGTAAAGCTCTATTTGTTTCATTATATATGGTAGATATCCTATGCAGAGTGAGATTTACTATGCAATTGTTATTTTGAATAAGGCAAGACAATAACTGTATGGTGAAAGGGCTTTTTCTATTTATTCTAGGGTTTTGTATCACATTCCAAATTGTGTCATATTATGGACAAAAATAACACATAACAAAAAAAAATATGAATAAAAATTAGTTTATCAGATGGCTTATTGAGTATACATAAAATTATTTTCTTTCATGAATTCTTATAAGTGTATTACAAACCTGAGTATCAAATACATGTTTCAATTTCACATTATGTTTGTGAAATAAACAATCGGATAACATCCTACAGTCATGAACGATCTTCTTAGGTGTTTCACTTTCAAGTAGCTTCTTCAGTCCAGCATCAAAAGCATGATATTGCATTGCTTGAGTATCAAAAATGTAAATTTGTTGTGGAGTTGAGAGAACTATGAATGGCATTTTGCATTTTCTGCCCATGGATGCACCATCAGTGCTAACTGCTATATAACTGTATTGATTAAGATCAACTATTGCCTCATGGAATGCATTATCAACTTGATTTATATATATGAATTTTTTTGATACTTTAATGATATCTTCACATTCTTTTTGTGATATTTTTAAAATCTTATTTATTGCAGAACCTTGAAGTTTGACAATATCACGGATTTCAGTATTATAGTAATGTAGAACTCCATCACTTGGATCACCCTGAGGTAACTCTTTTACTTCATACAGAGATATTTTAGATTTATCATTTGTTATTTCATAAAAACGTCCTTCAAAGATTTCACAATTTTTTGTGTGAACTTGAAGTAATTCTCCTTTCATATACAGGTTGTCCATTTTTTATAACTTTGTCAGATTAGGTGTAGAATATATTATTAATCTTTCTTAACGGGCTTAGGAGCTTTCTCGGCTTCGTTGTATGCTTTGAAAATGTAAAGGCCGAGAGTTACGTGCAATACGACAACAGCAACTACAGCCGAGTAAACGCTACTGTTCATAGGACTTAAGTGCAATACGCCATCAAACAAAATACTCTTCACCATGAAGAACGATAGTACCGGAACGATAATAATGATTAAACAGTATTTAATAACCGTCCGAAAGATCTGAAAATCAGGTAGTTCCTGAAAACGATGTAGGTTATAATATTGATTACATAAATTCACTGAAATATTGATTAAAACAAAAATAGTACAGAGTAGTAGTAGTTGTGAAATAGGTAGGTACTTACATTTGCTCGCCCTTCAATCATCATAAAACAAAAAGAAATAAATAAAACTTATCAAAAGAAACGACTCATGTACCAAAGAGGGTCAGATATCTTATAAAATTTAACCACTCGATAACCACTCGTGTGACTTTGATTAAATTCGATGTCACAGAATTGAAAACTTTTGAGCAAGGAATATACCACTCTCTTAGGGGGGCTTTTGAGTTGAAACCTGTGTTGTCAATTAAAACCATGGTTGGTAAGTCGAATTTCTGAATTTTCTCCATTTTCATATTTTCTTTTCCCCAAAATGATTTGTTTTGCAACTTTTTTCCCCATTTTTTTTTCAAAAAGAAAATATAACAAATGGAATGAAATACAAGTTTATTTAAAAAAATATATATTTTTCAATGTGTATTTAAGAAAATGATATTAAAAAAGTACTAATATTGATTGTATTCTGGCTGACAACGGCTGAAACCGAAACTTAAACTTAAACTTAAACATGTTAAAATTTCTACTATATAGTGAAATATATTGCATTCTTATTACAATATGTAACTTGCTTTGTTAGTATGGGTCAAATCTTGAAACTGAATTTTAAAACACTTATCCTGTACCGATTGAGATGAAACTTTGCATACACGGTTAGTTTAGATAACAATGCACGTTAACTAAATGAGGTCATCCTAAATCCAATACAGGGTATTGTATAGATTCACACACTTTTTTTTATGTAACATCCTCCATCATGATTTTTTTTACATAAAATTTAGCTTATGTGACCTGGACCTTAATACGGATCGACTGACATCTCCTTCATCAAAATCGGATGAGTAGTTTAAGCGTTACGGTGTAACATACGTAAATATGGTGAAAGAAGAAAAAAAAGTTTTTTCTGTATAATATTTACTGTTGAGAAAATATTTAAAAATCTTATATAGTTTCTAATTTATAACTCAGAAATTTAAAAATTATACTTAACTTCTTCCCATGTAAATGAATATGTCGTCATTTCGGGGCCTCGCAGGGGCCTTGGGCACGTTTCTCGCGTGCTCTTATGGTAAAGACGGAACTGAGTATTTTATAATTACAAAACCTTATACTGTATGCTAAGATAAGCTGTTTTTATAAACCTGAAGTTACCCGAACGAAACGCGGTAATGTAACAAACACAAAGTTTCGGCGGAGCCAGAGGGTTCAAACCGAAACTTTGCCCGAACCTAGAATCTTTGGCCGAAACCGAGCCTTTGGTCGAACACTAATTACAAGTAACAGTTTGTAACTGTTATCTGTAAAAAGACAAAGCTTTTACTAAATACTACGGACCTGTTCGACATACTAAGGTATGACACAAAAGTAAACTGTTTCAGTTTAGAACATGATCTGCTCCATTCACGCTTAAGGATCTTTACTTTGTTAGAGAGAGATACAAACAAATATGACTTGGAAGAAGTCTTTACTTTTCAATTATATTAATAGAAATAGTTGATACCATGTAACAGGCTGTTTTTTGAGACTGGTTTGTGGAATTCTTAATTTGTTATTTCTCTGGAACAAGAACAAGTATTTTACCAGGTACTAGAGATGATTAGTTATGGATCAAATATTACCAGCAATTATATCCTCTACTGGTACGATATTGGTTCAATCCGAGTGGTCAATACAGATAGTTCCATATATTCGGTACGAGATCGAGAAACATCCTTCATAAAATTTTATTATTAAAAATTTCTGAAATTATATTTCAACTAGCGAGTATGGTGTAAAATTAAAAAGGTATGTTCAAAAAAACTAAAATTGCCCTTACTTGATTTTCATTTCCCCAAAGGATTTTAGTTCCCCAAAATTTTACAAACCACTAATTTTTCCTCCAAATGGACAATGACATACCAAGTATCGTTCAGAGAGAGATAAAATCTTCGGCCTGCTTTCCGTTTTACGCTTAAACATTTTAAAATGAATAATGTTGCTTAATTTTTTTATCCAATAATAATGTAGTCGTTTCGCCTACTATATATTATTTTTTAGGAAATATAGGTTGGCAACCCTAATTCAGCTGCCCAGAGGCTTGCAGGTTGTGCTTGCAGGTCGACGTGACAGCGATAACGGGCGATAAATTGCCGAACTGTGTTGCCGAACTCTCGATGGTCGCAGTTGTTTTTGGATTGTACTGTGCTCATTTCTCAACGCCCTAGCCCTTAATAAAGGTATAGCAGTAGAGCGAGATTGTCTTTCGGCGCTCTTTGGTCGACGTTTTCTCACCATAAAGTGTATTGTATCACACTGTAGATGTTCCTGGTATCGGATACCCAGTGTAGATATGATATGGTATTAAAATACCCGAAACAACTATCAATGCTTTTAATTTGATTTAATTGTTATTCGAGAGTATGGAAGCAAAAACAAGTTAACTCAACGATTTATTTCACAGCGAGTGTCCGCACGCTTTTTTTTAATCGAACTGGCTAACACTGTTAGCTTTTAGAGCTCTAAGCCTCGCTTACACTGCTTTTACAGTTTCACCGAGCTTGGGGGCTAGCGTTGAAGGCACTCAGCCGCGAAAGCTAGGCAACAAGCTCCAAGGCTTGGGCTGTTCCCGATCATGCGAAAAAGTCGCGATCTTTCTAAATCCCTATCCATAGAAATTCGAGCTAACTGACTATGCATACACAGAGTTGTATACATGTTCCTGCCTTCTGGGAGGAAGCCCAAGCCCCGGTGAAGCTCTAAAAGTCGCAAAGGGTCCAGGGCCCCAAAGGCTAACAGTGTAGTCAGTTCGAAAAAAAAATGGTAGAAAGGAAGGAACATGTTTATATGTGTTAGTGATTTGGCAATTTTTGTATAAAATAATAATAAAAATAAGAAAAAGAGGTCCCTTACAGAACCTACGTATCTGGGTGGTGTGCATGTAGGTTGCAGTGTAATGACTGATGTTGGTAGCTAGCGAATGCAGTGTCACTGTATCGCGCGAGCGGCTGCTTGGGTCAAGGATGTCGATGGATCGGACCTAGTCCGCACGCTACCTTACATTGTCTTAAATAACAAATTATATTATATCTGTTCGTGGAACGTTCATTTAGGCCTTCCTCTTCCAATATTCCCATTCACACTCTAGTGATTCTTCTTTCATTCATCCTCTCTACATGCCCAAACCAACTAAGCATCCCTTTCTCAATCCGTGTCACTATATCTTCTTTCACACCACAACGTTCTCTTATCTCACTAATTCGTATCCTGTTACTCAATTTCACTCCTATCATACTTCTTCGCGCTCTCATTTCTACTGCATTTATTCTACTTTCATGTTTTTTCTGCTACACTCCGCTTTCACTTCCGTACATGAGTGTTGGAACAAAAACTGCTCTATGCACAGCCAGACGAGGTTTCCTAGAGATTTTCTGGCTGTGTATAAAGGCGTGTAACGCTCTATTCACCAAGTTACCAGCATTAAGTCTCCTTTCAATGTCACTTTCACACTTTCCATCACTAGTAAACATTTATCCCAAATACACAAATTTACTCACTTGCTCCAGTTTGTCGCCACCACTCCGGATACATACTACTCTGTACGGTATCGGTACGTCGATAGGTGTAAATGAGTGGCCATCTTCAAATGGGCGTAGCTTAGGCCTTTGTTTTCTAATAAGCCTTAATCACCTGGAGAATCGTTTAGACGGACTAGCTTACTATCATATTACTTAGGATAGTAGACTAGCCAGTGACTCGCTACAATACCATAAGAAGTGCGGGAGCCATGCAATTATGCTTAATTTCAACTAATTTTTATTTTTATTCAAGGCAGACCACGTTTCCCAAAAGGAGCCATAAAAATTATATTTATCGCTCGAAATTGTTTTTTGCATTTGGCATTATCGCGCCCCCTTGCTACCTGGCGCCTAGACCAAGCGCACCTCTTGCTCTAACTTAGGGCCGCCGCTGTTAGTACTTACCTTCAGACATACTGCCTTCACTTCGTCATGCTAGTATAATACAAAAAAGAATAAATAAACGCAAAAAAGTTGTTACTCGTGTTTGGCTTAAACCTCGTTCTAATATAAAAAAAATATTGTGTGGTTTTATGAAACCACGATGAAAGTGAAACATAAAAAAAAACATCATTTTCGCCTCGAGTCTCACAGTTCCCTACTTTACGCTTCGCCTCGAGTTTCACAGTTCACTACTCTGCGGCCAGCTGTAATGCGACATGCGATATATGACCGAAAAATTTTGGGGGCGATTTATAAAAGTTTTACTTTAAAAGACAACTAGGATGTTAGTTAAAACTACGTAGTTAACAATAAATGGATCTTCTATACAAACATACATATTATAAAACTCAACGTCTCTCTGTCTGTCTGTCCGCACACAAAAACCACTTATCCGATTTACATCTTTTTTATTTTAATTCATAGCTATGTTATCTGGCCAGGTTATAGGATATATGTTGTAAGATAAAGTAACAAAGAAAATAAGCAGTGACGTTAATGGTGAATAAGTTAGAAAAAGACGCATTTGGGGCGCTTAAATGGCTTACGCTAAGTAAACCATACGAGATATATCAAATTAATATTCTACATAGTTGTAGATTTTAAAAAGACCTAACAAAAGTCAGCGATAGCATATATCTATCTTCTAAGGATCACCCACAAAAGGCATTTTTGTCTTACGTCTTTTGAGCGGTCCACGTGGTCCACGCGAGCGGAGCCGCGGGCACAGCTAGTTATAAATAAACGCTAAAACTTTCAACAGTGCTGAGTTTTTATGATAAAAGGATGTAATTACAAACACAATGCCTGTTGTAACACATTTGATATTATTTCCAACTTGTTGTCACATTAAAGGTTCTTTTCAACGATGCAATACATATAAATTACAAATACAAAATATTATTGTACAAAAACATTAAAATGTTCACATTATACCACGGCTTTCTCATCTTCTTTCTTGTAAGTTCACATGACATAAATTTTATAATAGTTTCTGTTTAGAGTAGACGTTATGAAATATTTGTTATAATTTAAAATAAGAATATTGAAAAACTTTTGTAATAAAATATATATATATATATGGACTTTTACCTTTTATATTATTTATGTACGTACCTACTTTATTTTTGTAAAAGTAGTAATTACTGTTATGTAATAAAGGCTAAAAGTCATTATTACGTTGAATTATATTGTGTTTCATAAATTTATTTAGATTGTAAACTTGCTCAGTGGTTGTAAATTCATATTTGTTTGCTACTTACGTCTATAGTAAATTTGCCCTACAGATTGGGACAAACGCCACATTTATAGACTTTATAATCGAGCACCATAAAGACATTCTACATCAATGGAAGGAACTTATTTTAAATTTTAGTGAGGTTAGCGAATATCTTATTATTCTTTAAATAGTCATGTGATTACAATTTGTTGAGTATATATTTATAAACAATATAAGTTATATGTAAAAAAAATGTGTCGGGAGGAAGTTAATGTCTACCAACAGTATTTATAAAAGTACGACCTTACATGTATACTGCTCCCATATTTGGACCAAGGCTCCTGTTCACTACTTTTCTCCTTTGACTTCGTACAAAAGCGATCTTTTTGCCTTATTGACGATCACGAATTAACATGCGGTCTAAACTGGGTCTAAACCATATGGAACTTCGCATGGAATCAAAGTCTACGCTAAAATCCTTATATTGACTGAATATCCATCAATTATTTGTATTCATGCAATCAATTTACCTATACTATACTAATTAAAGCTAAATAGTTTTTTGGTTTGATTGTTTGTTTAGACGCGATAATCTCTCAAACTAAAATAACAGTCGGATTCCAAAAATTTTTTCTGTATACGATAGCCAGATTCATGAGGTATAGGATATATATTGAAGTATAGCCAATAGTATAGACTATATAAATTCACGCTAAGATCCTTAAGAGCGGAGCAGTAACTATGAACATCAAGTAATCTAGTAAGCTGTAAGCAAGTAGGTACCTACGGGAAGTTGAACAATGGGCGCGAAACGACGCAGCGCGGCGCGGCGACGCGACGACGCCGTAAAGAGTTTTTCGAATAAATTTAACTCGGTTGAAACCGTGGGTCACTGCTAGTCTTCACATAAATTGATTTATTTTTATTTTCCACTAAAGGTTGAAGCGGCTACTAATGGTGTATTTGACGTCAATGATTTCAAAAATAAGATATTGCAGTGGAAATCTCAAAAGATTGCAGCGCTTTGTCCTTCTAATGGGTACAGTTAATTCTAATATGGTTCTGTTTAAGAGTATATAATGATATTTATATTAATTATCGGTTTATTTGTAGAGCCAAATTACAAAATTTGCTGAACCTTGTATGCAGTACTGCTCAAGCCACAAACGCCACTGCAAGGGATTCGTGTATTTCATGCTTCGCAAGCGTGACATCCATGCAAGAGGTAAAAAAATATTAAACAATTAATTGCAATCTTAGTCCAGTCCAGTCAAAACTGAATGATGTGATTTTAAGTTAGTATGTTTAATGCATTCCACGATTATATACTCGTAGACGTACGGCTGTGTGTCAGCTAAGTTCTGGCGTCACACCGGCTAGTGGTCATATTTACATGAACCATTTTGAGCTAGTTTGACCCCGCCATAAATCAAAAACTATATGACCAACACACTTGAAATTTTATATGTTTTTATACCTCCCTTGAACACCTACAATACCAAATTTCACGAATAAACCTATTATAATTCTTGATTTATTAGAATCTGAAATGTAGTAATTTTAACATTGAATAAATCACTCATCAAAATCCTAGACCACTTCTAGGTGATTAAGAAATTTGAAATTTAGCTTTAAGGTAACAATACAAGAAAACATGAAAAAAAACTTTAAAAAAGTTGGTATAATTATTGATTTTAAACAAAACAATTCTCATAATGAACATCATTCCACCCGCTCATCAATAGATGGCGAAGTGCAGCTTTTATCTAAAAAGTCTAATCTTTTTATTTAAAAAGTATCTAATGATATCCAAACAAAAACATAAATGTGACAAGATAATTTTTAACAAAAGAAAACCAACTTTAATTAATTTGAGGAGTTCCCGGGTATATCTTCGAAGTCAAAGGTTAATGCCAATGAAATGGGACCAACTTTGAGGTATCCCCTTTCCAAAGAAAAAAGAATATTCTATATTGATTCATAAAATAGTAGTTATGGATGAACATCCATAAAAATATACATTCGAATTGAGTATCTCCTTTTTTTTATGTCGGGTAAAAAAGAGGCCAAATTCGGTTAGGTAAACGAGGTTCATGGTAGTCGTTGTCACCGATAAAAGAGTTGAAATCTTGGCACCTGCCAAGTTCCAGAGGAGTTTCTTTAATTATAGCTGTAGGAATATACGTTCTTCAATTAATTTACACAATTTGTTACTTTCTTTTATATGGTATTTTAATTTGGCAAGTTTTAATTGTTATTATGCTAGTATGTAAATGCCCAAAATTCTCAACCTGAAAGAAGGCACGAGTTTAAGAGATTTTAGCGGACGGCTTCCTCCACTTTGATCTCACATACTCCATTCCACAGAGTTCATTTTGACTTTTTATTTTCAGGGACCTCAAGAGTTGAACGCTCTTAGCACTTGTGCGACACAATATTTTACAAATACATCATATGCTAGTTGCGCTTCATCACTTATGGTAATCTAACAACATTATTATAATTAAACAAAAATTACTTCCTATAAAAATATTTTATTCATCCATTCTTCATCGTTATAGATATTGGCCTCTTCAGCTTTGAATGTACAGTCCACCGGTTGCTACTTGGGATATTGTGATTTTGTGCGCTGCTTAAGAAGAACAAATTCTATTAATCTGGTGCGTGGATAAATCAAAATAATTAATCACGCCGGATGTAAGCTCTTTATTATTATTATTGTTTTATTTGCAGATAACGCAATGCACTAGAGAGGCACGGACCGGGGTCAATATTACTCTGGATGCTGACAATGTCCGATTTTATACAAACGTAACTTCCTGTATCTTAACTAAATCACGATGCGGTTCGTTTAACCCAATTACAGGAGAACCTCAAGTACCGGGGTATACGGTGACTGGAGCAAGAGTCAGTAACGCACTTCAACTTTCTGCCTCTGGAGAATTAAGAATTTTATCATTTTCTACGAATACTCCAGTTTCTAATTCGTTTTGTTCAGCTTCCAGTAATTTAACACAAACTAGTTGGCTAACAAACGTATGTTGAGTACATAAATTCATAAAATAATCTAAGTGTACGAATAATTTAATTATTAATTTCGAGGGTTTCCTGAGTTTGTAATTTTATTATTTGACGAGCAATTTTAAATGAAGGATAATTATACGTAATCCGGAAATTCGTAAAGTATTGGTTAATAATAAAGTAGGTTAGTGTCAAAGGCAGTTCCTTTATCTATAAAATAAAAAAAATAAGCTTCATTTCCATTATCGTATAATGACATTTAAGATCATGATTTGTGTGTTGTAGTTTAGAATACACCTACTTTAATATCTATACATATTATAAAACGAAGTCCCTCCGCCTTTATGAACAGCCAGAAAATCTCTAAAAAACCTTGTCTTTCTGTGCATAGAGCAGTTTTAATTCCAATACTCATGTACGGAAGTGAAAGCTGGGTGTGGCAGAAAAAACATGAAAGTAGAATGAATGCAGTAGAAATGAGAGCGCTAAGAAGTATGATAGGAGTGAAATTGAGTGACAGGATAAGAAATAGTGTAGTAAGAGAACGTTGTGGTGTGAAAGAAGATATAGTGACACGGATTGAGAAAGGGATGCTTAGTTGGTTTGGGCATGCAGAGAGGATGAATGAAAGAAGAATGACTAGACAGATTTATAAGATGAGTGTAAATGGGAACGTGGAAGAGGAAGGCCTAGACGATCAAATCGGGGACGTTTTGAGGAAAGGTCAGAGTCAAGAGTACTCTAAACCGACGAGCATGTATGAAAAGATTTATGAATGTCGAGGAAGCGAAAGTTATATGTCAGGATCGTAGCAAGTGGAAAGACGTGGTCTCTGCCTACCCCGTTGGGAAAGAGGAGTGATTTATGATTTATGTATGTCCCTCCACCGCGCCCCGTTTATCTGTCTGTCTGAACGCGATAAAATCAAAAATTACCGAATGGATTTTCATACGGTTTTCATCAAAGGACGGAGTGTGATTCATGAGGAAAATTTAAGTGTATAATAATTATAGGTGTGTAATTGGCTGAAATATGATGATTTTTGTTGATAATGTCGGAAAAAATTATACCGACTGGGAGCTTTACTGGCGTGCGCCGCGTAAACCAATAGAATTATATATAACTAGCTGTGCCCGCGGCTCCGCTCGCATGGACTACTAGAAAAAAATGTTTTTTATTTTTTGTGCGGCTCCCTAATTATTTTTCTAAAAAAAAATCTAAGTTATGCTTTATATTATCAGCTATATGCCAGTGAAAGTATAGATTACTATAATACTCTGCTACAGCCGGTGCAGGTTACTCATATATAAATGTGATATCATTGAAGATACCTATAGGTACTGAATTAAATACAGCTAAGTCACTGATGAGCTAAGATACCGCAGCGTCTCAAGACGAAAGTCTTTGACCAGTGTGTGCTGTCAGCGATTACATATGGCGGTGAGACGTGGTCGCTAACTATGGGCCTCATAAGAAAGCTCAAGGTTCCTCAAAGGGCGATGGAGAGGGCTATGTTCGATTTTCTCTGCGTGATAGAATCAGAAATGAGGAGAACCGCAGAAAAACCAAAGTCAGCGACATAGCCCGAAGAATAGATAGACTTAAGTGGCAGTGGGCGGGCCACGTAGCTCGTAGAGCGGATGGCATATGGGGCCAAAGAGTTCTCGAGTGGCAACCACGTACCGGAAGACGCAGCATGGGCAGACCCACCACAAGTTGGTCCGACGACCTGGTTCAGGATGCAGTAAGCTGCTGGATGTGGACAACACAGGACTGGTCGTTGGGCTTATGTCCAGCAATGTAACTCTTTCTAATGACATGATGATGATGAAGTTACTGAAAGTGTTTGGCTAGAGTAAAGTACTTCAGGTATGTTTATTTATTACTATCTATTAATACCTATACTTTATGAAATTGATATTATTATTAGATAAATAGTAGGTAAATTTAATTAGCAATTATTGCCATAATGATCCTTAACTACAATAATGCAAATGTAATCATGTAATCTTGGTGTGCTATGATAGTTTATCATTCTTGCATTAGGTAGTTTCCTGACATAGATAAATTATTGGTTTCCGCTGCGCTTCCGCAACCGCCGGCAAAGCAATCATTAATCTATGTATCCTGATCTGATTGTAAAAAGTGACGGACCTCTAAACAGTAAAAAAACCTTTCCTTAGATCGCTTTTTAATTTATTTGTAATTTTGATGTCATACGTTGATTATTTTCCATTTGCGAAGTGAATTCGAAAAATAGGAACGTAAACGAAGTTTACCAGTACTAAAACATAACTAATATACGATAAATACAATAGAATCTGTTCAATGTTGACAAATATAATAAGTTAATATAACAATGAAAAATGTCTAAATCTGTGTAATTCACAATGAGAGTAAACTATTAACATAAGCAACATACATGCAAGAATGATTTGTTCTAAAAAAGAAAATACTACTGTCATTATGACAGGAAAAGTGACACTTGACAGCAGTCAGAAGTGTCAAAACCCGTGAATGTAAAGATATTTTAACTTTAGTTTCAAGTACCTGTGTTCAGGTACCTATCTAATTCAAGTTTCAACTTCGAGTTTCTGAGTAGGTACGAAGCATGTATTTCTTTTTGTACAGCTAAAACAGTGTTCTGTGAACAGTACAGAGTTCCGAAATTACGTTAAATTTGTACATACCGTATTTCTCAAGTACTCTGTGAAAGTAACTGAATATTACTATAGTAAGTTTTTGTTACTTCAGTTATTACACAAAGACTAAAACACATTTTTACCTGAGCTACGTAGTTTTACTCCTTTTATTTGAGGCTTTAGCGTTGTATGTTTTTTTGTTGTTATTAGTAATTTACCTGAATTCAATCTATTTGGAGGGTTATATGACAGATTTAAATGTTTTATCATGAACTTTAATATATTACAATCATAGAATATAACATAGTTATAGAATATAATTACGTATTTTGATTTCATTATATTTTACTAGTGCAGTATGCACTTATTGTTTATTAGTGACAGACTAAGTAAAAAGTGCCTACTGCACTAGTAAAATAGAATGCTGTAATTAATAAATTTTAATATTTAATTTATATACATAATTTATTTCCCTAAGGCATAAAACCTTATGGTGACGCAAAATGTAATAATTTAAATTAAATATATTAATACGTTTTCTCAGAATTAATAGAATTATAGATCATTGGTAGTATTATAGAACACTATAGGTCTACATCGATTTGAATCCTACAATGTGCCTGATCTTTTGCCTAGCTACCAGCCTAAAGTTGAAGCTTTTTGTCACCAAGTACCAATATAAAAATAATATTTTGTTGAATATTTTCTTGGGTCTTGATTGTAAGAAGTTATTCTTAAATAATTAACCTAACTGAATAGAAAGCAATATAAAGCCCAAGCAGCTAATGAGTTGTGAAATCATTTGTCTTTTTTTGCTTATATGTACATTTACTGTGTAAATATTGAATATTGGTCATATGTATGAATCAATTTTGAGTTACTGTAACATGTTTTATTAGCTTTGTAACAGGATTTTCTATACACAAAATCATCTATGGCATAATACATCCTAATTAAAACTTATAAAATATTACATGATATAAAAATACTGAAAAAATTAAACAAATGTGTCTACTTTTTAAATTTACTTTCTGTTAAACTTTTCCATAATTTGGACTTATTACTTCTAGGTTTCTTTTTCAATTTTTGTATTGAACATACTGAATCTTCGCTGTCCGAGTTTCCTGAGTTTATTAAATTGGTTCCTTTTATGTTTGTTTTCTTACTCTGTACAACAGTTGATACTATTGTACTTCTCTTGAATCGTGACTTAGCCTGTTTGTTTTCAATAGAACATTGTTTTTGTACTGTCTGTTGAGGAATATCTGTAAAACTGGTGGCATTTGTGTAAGTTTCAGATTTTAAGTGTTTTAATCTGCAATAAAAAATAGTTTTGAAATAATTGCTTATTGATATAGACATATTAAATATTTTTTAATATTTTTATTAATCAGTATCAAAAACGATAACTAAATCAAAACATCTGCAGATAAATATTGTTAACTATATTTAAAAAAAAGATAATTAATCAATACAACTTATTAATAAGAGTTTTTTATGGGATCTTAATCTGTCATGTCGATGTGTTTCTTTTTTATTCATGAATTTGCATTATTTGACTCTATATTTTGAGAAAAAGGTGGCATTTTTACAATATAGCTTCGTTGTTGTGCACAAGCTAAGTGCAATAGAAATAACAACATGGTCCATGAATTCTGAGATATCACAAAATCTCTCTGGAAAGTTGTAACAAGGGGCCACAATTATGTTAGAATATTGAAACTTTCACAAAACATTATGTAAAAGAAAATAGTTACCCACTCGATAATGGCAGTAATAATCCTCAATAGCGAGGATTGGTTGCCATATTAAGAAACAGAAGAACATATTTATACACTGTAGTAGTATATTATGTCTATCAGTTATAATATAAAAAGGATGACTAGTTAGGAAACAGGTAGTTATGAGCTCTATACATATCTGTTACATTCTCATTCAGTTTTTCACTAGAGATCATAAAATAATGAGATACAGCAATGAAGGCTCAGTGGTAGCGTGTATGGATTATGCGTCAAGCGGCGTGAGTTGGAATCCTTGCAATGAGCCTGATCTTTCGGTGAAGGAAAACATCATGATGAAACCATAGCATGGTGGTAGGGCTTTTTCTATTGCCTGCATGGATAAGTTGAAAATCTGTCACCAAGCATCAATAGGTGTGTTCTGGCGGCTGCACTTGAGCGCTAAGCTTCCACTAGCTTTACTGTGCTTACCATCATGGGCAACATCGTCACTTAACATCAGATGAGATTGTGGCCACAATGCCAAATATATAACGATAAAAAAACGTCTTTGTTGTCCTACAAACTAAAAGTATTTTTTAATTATATGCGGGTGAAATCGCGGAGCAAAGCTATATCGTAAAAAGGAAGATTATTTTTATGTCTTTGAAGCTACAGAAGAAGAAAAGTAACCTGGGAATGAATAGAAAGTCACAGTTTCTTATAACAGCTATGACATTTACTGACAACATAGAATTTGAATTCTCGCTGACTTTATTACTCTATGACTGACAAAGACCTGATTTTTTTAGCTATAACCCTTTTGCTTATGGATCCCTTAGTTAGGGGTTTGTTAAGGGGAAGTTGGTGGAAACGGGCATCAGTTTTACTATGAAATGGATTGTTAATTTAGAATTTCTAAACCTGAATTTTCCATTACTGTTGTGTAAATGTAAAGCATATAATTATAAACTAAACTATAATACTAGGTGATCAGTTAAAAATTCTCACTTTCTTTCTTTCTTTTTCTTCTTCGGTTTAGGGGATTTGTTAATTGGTTCTAAAACTTCACTTAGACTACTCTGCAATTTCACAGAAACTTTCTTTCCTTTTGTTTTCTTCTTCTTTTTTTCATCTTTCATTTTCTTGTGTTGTCCTTCAAGTTCTTCTAGTTTTTTGGAGCATGATCTAATACCACGACAATATGTTATCAATGTATGTAATTATTATAGTGTACAATAAGAAAGCAAAGTTGAAGTTTACACCTAGAATATATTATATTTGCTGGAGGTTGATTTTGATCTAATTTGTTTTGTTTTGATAAAGAATTAAAACAGTTTTCTTAAATAAATATTTTAATCTATGTAAACAGTAAACTTTTTTCTCACATTTTAGAAATTGCTGTCTTTGATTTGTTCATTTTAATAGATATAATATACCTTAGTAAAGATTCGCTATCAGTGAAATATGATTGCATAGCAAAATTGGAAATTCCCCAAGACAATGGACCCTTTTCATCAGTCTTTACTCCACTCCATACATTTCTTTTTAATGAATTTAATTTTACTTGTAGTTCTGATGGTTGTGTATTTCTGTTTTTTAGTTCCGATAAGCATCTGAAAGGTAATGGATATAGATGGAATATATATTACTATGTTCTAATACATTATATTCATAAGAACAGTAAATCCTTATACATACTTTGCTGGAGGTAGACATCTAAACTGATGCCATGAAGAAGGATGTATCTTTGATTTCTCTGTTGGCTCATTAAACATGGATACACTACGAGGTCTCCTGGATTTAGGCACTTTTTTCTCACGATCAGATTGATATGGAGAATCACTTGTCTAAAAAATAAATGTTTTTATTAATTTTATGACTGGGGTGGGGATATTCAGTCTGGATTGTAATACATACTGGTGCTTTTATAATTTTTAATTCAGGTGGCATTTTCTTCTTTTTGCGTGATTTTGATTTTGCTGTCGTATGAAGTAATTTCTGAACCCTTCTAACTGGACTAAAATTTCCATCATATGATTCTTCATCGGATGTGCCATCTGATATAGCATCGGAAGTCAGATCTATTGTGGCTCTAGATACCTTAAATTTATATTAGCGTTAACATCTACATTGACAATATCAATAGGCATATTATATCTCACAGATACCTGTAAAGTTTCACGTCTTGTTTTCTTTTTTTCTATCCTTTTTGTTTTTTCTAGGTTAGGTCGTAGTTTTCGTGAATTCTGTAATAATTATATTGCTTATGATATTCTATATATACTGATTCTATGGATACAGATTTTATATTCTATTAAATATAAACTGCATACCTCGTGTGGGCATCTATTAATAACTGGAAATAAGGGTGAAGGTGGAGGAACTATTTGCATGACATCAGTTTCTTGGCTTATAGCACCCGCATCAGAACTTGTACTAGAAGTATCACCTTCGTCACTGTTAAAAATTTTGATAAATATTTTGCGCTAGAGAAAGTTACCTATCTATCAAACAAAGCGATATGAACTTACCTGGAATAATCAGATAGGTCAATATTCGTGGGTTCATCTGCATTAGAGCCTCCTTTCAATAGTCTGGTCACAATTTTCGTTCTTAGTTTTTCTTTACTTGGGTCTTCGTCATAAAAATCTAAAAGTGTCTCGCAAAAAGTACGTCCAAGGCTCTCGTAATCTTGAACCGAAAAGTGTGTAGACATTCTACTTCCTAATTCGGATCCTCCAAAAGAAGCTTCCATTGTGTAACTGTTTGCCACGCCTAACATCCAAACTACTACTCTACCTGTACCTTCTTTACTACGTTGTATTCTAAATTTGCAATTTTCGAAGGAAAACTGAAAAAAAAAATTTGGACACGTGATTTATAGATTTTCAATTTTTCGACTTTTGTACATGTTTAAATATATTTTTTAATTGTATAAATCGAGAAATTGAAGTGAGCTATTTATCCCTTCCCGTAGCAATAATTGGAACATTTTTTATTTCATTGCAATACTTTATAGCTTGTTGCATACATTTGAGATTGAGAGTTTGTTACGTATATTAATACAATTGTATATAATATTTATTATGTGACTTTATAATATTTATGCTTACCTTATCAGCCGCATTTTTATGTAGCATCAGTGGAAAAACTTGTTCCTGTAAACGCTTATCAGAATTTTTTCTGCTTTCGCAACCGTAAATGAAAATGTTGTGTTTCCTAGAGTGTGCGTGTAGATCGATATACATTGCAACTCCACATTCCTCTTGTAGCCTGTAATATTTTTTAAAATAAATATTTTTATAAACAGGGTGTATACATAAAACTCAAAACAATATACCTCCGTATCATTACTTTAGTATGCCAAACCGGTGGATAGGTTTCTCTTATTACTGTTCGATATTGTCTATTTAGGTCCTTTCCGGTTAGTGAACAACGATTGTTGCCCACAATGACCTGTAATAACAGATAAGTATTATTAAAAATTTCATACAATATTTACAGAGTTTTGTATAAACATATTTATTTCATCACTCACGCCATCCGGGTTTAACATAGGTACTAATTTGAAAATGAATTTCTCTCTTAGTTCGCGTGCTTGATTCGAGTCACCTGTTAAATAGTCCATAAAACCTTTCATCATCCATGATGAGGGAGTTTCACCTGGATGTACTCTGGCTGTAATGATTACTGCTTTCTTTTTCTGTAAAGTAAAAACATTTTTAATTTTAACGGAGTCGTTTCTATGTTTTTCTAATGAACAATAACTGCACGTTATCAAATTAAAATAATAATAATAAATTAACCTTTTGTTCCATTTCATTTGGACTCGGAGGTGCAGTTATGGTTAAGTAGTAAACATTGTTCCCGGCCAATGTTCTACAAAGAAGTCTCAGTTTGGAAAAAGTTGATTTGACTGGATGTGACTGTAATCTAGATAGATATTCTTGCAAATCTGAATATGTGTAAGGATAACAGTGTGCTATGTATACCGCGTCATCTGAATGCGGAAATTCAATATTAAATGTTAGTGTATAACTTGGAAATTGTTCCTCCTCCTCAGTTCTATAAAATAAAGATTTAATAAAGTAATTATATTAATATTTACGTACATTAACTATTGATAATTTATAAGACTCACGTGCAATCATTTTTGTAATATGCGATGTTATCTCCACATCGTCTCCAACCTATTGAATGAAGTTGCGCGTCCTTCGTCGAATACATTAAAGGTCTCATACCCTCGTTGTACAAACTTTCAGCTTTCGACAAATTAACAATAGAGAATCTGCAATATTCTAAGTCCATTTAGCTATTTTAGCTAAATTATGATTTATAAGACTAGTATCTATCGTTACCTGTACATCATTTGTTTTTTTGTATTTGAAACTCTGAAGTAAAACCATTGCATATGCCTGTTTGTATAAAGATCAGTACGGAGGTGAAGTTCATAATAGGCTGACGTAATTCTTATGGCTTTTGCCAAATTTCCACTTTCAAACCGTGATTCGAATCTTAATTCGTCATCACCGGTAACGCTTGCACATGCTGAAAGGTATAGACGCGAACCTCCGACCGTTGATCTACTAAACTGAAATACATTGTAATAATTGATTAATGTTTTGCATTTGTTCTAAAAACCTTATAAAAGTTAGGTTTAAATAAATTAATATTAGTTACGTTTTTAAAATCCTTAAACTTACATAATTTACAGCACTCATAGGAAAATATTGAAATATCACTGTTCCAGCTTCCTCACCGACTGGTTGAGGACGTAATTCTTTTCCTGATGCAGTGTAGTATGACTCTGGCGTTGCTGGGCTCCAAGTGATGTGATGGATTCTTTCTTCCACGACCTGGATTAATATTGTATCAAATAGAATAAAATAGGATATGATGAACCTGTGCAGAGTTCGTTTGCGGAGTACTCTTTTGCTGACTTGCCACGATCTCGCAAGTATGTGTTCTTTTCTAAAGGTTGTGGATAGCGACATATATTATCAAAGGAGACATCCTTCTTAGTTCTCAGAAGTAGCACGTATTTATGATTTACTTCAGATGGGTATTTAGCCTGGTTTTATTTATGATGCTATTTAGTCATGACTGTCAGTCAAGTAGATTAAGTGCGCGTCTGTTACTTCTGTTATATAAACAAAATAAATTAAAATCCCTGACATAAATAACCTATTCATCGAGACCATTCCAATGAACCCAAACATACCTCTACTGTAAAATGGTGAGGAATTGGGCAGATACGAGATGATACTGCAACATTATGTGAAGATTACCATGTTCTTCTAATATCATTGAAGTAACAGAGAACTAAATTTCGATTTAACAGGCCTTTTTTGTTTTTCGAATTGACTATACTGTTAGCCTTAGGGGCCCTGGAGCCTTTGCAGCTTTTACATATTCACCGGGCTTGGAGGCCAAAGTGACCGCACTTCAGCTCGGACTGTTGCCGCGTATGCAATGAAGTCGCGATCTGTCTAATTCCCTGTCATTCGATCTAAACTAACTATACATATATACATGTTTCGTCCCCCTGGCAGGAGAGAAGGAACATGTGTATGTGTATTTAGTACTCAGAAATTTTTAGTCTCATCTAATTAGGCAAAAAAAGAAAAAAAGGTCCCTTACAGAACCTATGAACCTGTGTGGCGTGCATGTGTGTATGATGCAGTGTAATGTATGTCTGTGATAGCTAGTGACTGTAGAGGTACTGTGTCGTGCGAGCGGGTGCTTGGCTTATGGGCTCCATGCCGATGGATCGGACCTAGGCTTGAGTTGCCACAGGAGACCCTCCGGTCGTAGCGGGTAAAGTGGAAGATGCTCACACCCATTCATCAACTAGAAAAGATTTGGTAATCTTGAAGCGGCTGAACAGATCTTGAATCATAGCTAAGAACACTCTCGATCAGGTCACATTTCAAACAAAGAAAAAAACTAAATCAAAATCAGTTCAGCCGTTTGGAAGCTACGATGCCATAAACATGTTATAACATCTCTGTCCGTCAGAGGATAAAAGCAGAAGTTTACACCTGCCACATTGCCACGCTAAGGCGTGTTGTGTTCCGCCAGCAGTCGTTGTACCTCCTGTATCAAGCGGGATGGTAGGGATTTGTACCTGACTGGGTCGTGAGTGTAACGATCACCATGCACATGTTGATTAACACGTTATAGTCACTTATTTTAGTTTGTCTCGTTTCTGGATCAGCCACCGAAAATTAATCTGCCCAGAAGCTTACAAGTTGGCATAACCAGAGACGACGCTCGATGGATTGCCGATCGCTCGTTGGTCGTCGTTGTTTTCGAATTTGACTTTGCTTACTTTTACTTACTTTACTTACTTTGCTTATTGTTTGACACTGCCGTAATTTTGCCGTTCTACTATTAAAAAAAATATAACTTCTATGTGCTAAAATACTAATATCTCACGTACTTGGCATTCCGAAGGCCATCTAGGTGCTTGTTGCGGACAGTCGAGTTCTTTTGGTAGTGCAAACAGATCTCTTGGTTCTTTGAGTTTTGCTGTTGTTCGAAATGTGGTAATATCTGTATCGATTTCCAGTTGGTTGGTTTTGATAGTATTATTGAGAAAATTTGAAATAAATGTGCCTGTAATAGTGCAACGATTAGTTTTGTTGCATCCTACCCTTAGACAGAGACTTTACCGAATCTATAGTCTACAATACTATGAACCCAGTACATATTATATCAGTAAATGTTGAATTAAAAATACAATTTATGGAATATTAAGTATTAAGAGAGTAATATCAGAACACGATATAGATCAGTAGGCACGCAAATCTACATAGGCCACTCTTTGTTATTATGTATAGATAAAATTATACGAAATAGTTTCACAGCTACGAGTATACGCTATACGAGCTACGATAAGAGCGAGCTTAGTATCTTTTCATTTCTAACACATCTTCGATCTTGTAAAACTCTAGGACATTTCCGTTTTGTTTTATTGTCATCGTTCCATGACCAGATATTGTTATTTTGAACAATGAATAATTTAAGTTTTCTTTTGGATAATACCTACAAAATTTAACTAACATTTTACCTTTACTGCATATAGGAAATAGGGAAGCCTGTAGTGCTTTCACGTGTTCTAAATTTGTTATTAACATATGGTCATGTATCACGCGGTGGATACATGGTAGCGTAAAAGTAATCGTTGTGTTATCAACACAGTCGCTCTTGCTTTGTTCTTCCATTTCAAACATCATTACATTCTCGTGTGAACTCTCAAGGTGTTTCCACCATAGCATTTTAGAGAAGATTTCAAATAATAGCGTAAGCACTTATTTAAAACTACCACAAATCATTCATGTCTCTTTCGACTGTAATATCGGGAGTATTATCACCATGGCTACACAATGTTTAGATGTTCAGTCCCGTGATACCAGTTTTGGGTGTATAAACGTTGCGGATTGCGCGACGTTCCGAAATCAACTGACGACCCTGACGACGTCTAAAATATATGCCTGTTTTACTTTTGCGTTACTGGGTAGAGTAGAGATAGAGAGGTAGATCGACGATAATATGTTGTTTCAGTAATGACACACTACTGTAGAGCTTTTTTATCAGGTTATTAGTGAAGTCAAGAAGCTATTTTTGTGGTATAAAAATATTATAGTATAATAATATTAAAGAAAATATTTTTCTCAATATGTTGTTTATATTTTGTGAAAAACATTATAAATATAAGCGCTCTGAATTTTTCACAATTGATACACAACAAACATTATTACACAGTGTAGGTTTTTCATTATTATTATAAGAATGGAAATAATTACATTTGAAAATATAATCCTATTTAATTTTATTAATCACATTTTAAATATTATAAGGATTGTTAGTACCTTTACTATCCGATGATGGAGATTTGTTTTCTTCATTGCTTAATTTTGAACAATTATTTTCCATAATATTATTTATTATTTTACTTTTTTGAATGAGTAGGTATTACGAAGGAATTAATGAACGCGATAATCCTGAATAAGTTACTGGATCACCTTGGTACGGTATGTTCTTGTCTGAAGTTTTCAAGTTTTTGTAATGCCAGTCGGCGCCTCTGTCTAGACACGATTGCATGTGACTAAGTTTGTGGTTCAATATTAGCAACCTTTGGCTCGTGAATTTGATCCTTATCACATATGCACGTTAGGACAGGTGAGAACCATGGTAATGATACGATAGCTACGCGATATTCAAATTTTGATTTATTTTATTAAATTTTTAAGCTAGGGTTTACGATTTATGCTGTTTCGTAGAAAGCTTAAAAGGTGACTGCACTTCTACGTAGTCATGTGAAAACTCGTGGCGTCCGGGTGGAAAACTTGCACGCTGGCCTCAATCAATGCCATAAGTTTTAATGCCTTAGTAGACATGAGAACGCATAGATGTGTCAATAATGTTGCTGATTAAATATTTAGTATCGCATCATTTACATAAACAAACTATCGTAATTGTGTACATAATAAACAGTGTATAGTACCTACTTATTAATATAAAAAGTTATCTTTTCACGTAGAAGTAAATATAAATATTGGACCATATTTAAGTGTACACTGGACATATGTTATGAAGTGAGTTATGAAATTTAAATTTTGCAGTTAAATTTGAATATATACTTTTTAAGTACAATTAATGTAAACGTATCCAATATTTACAAACTAAAGCAACTTCAAGGAGCTGAAATAACTGATTCTTTTATAATAAAAATATTTTAACAACAGTTTGTTAGGTTTGTATAATGTATGTACGCATTACATAAATATGTCGAAAGAAATTTCGAAGAGTAACAATGAGAATATCAATAAATGTGAATAAACGTCTACATCCCATATTATATCATAATTTCCAAAGGTTCGAACCTTGGTGTTTTACATCAATTTTTTTGTATTGTCATCTTTATTTTTTTATCTTGTCACCTTTATCTTTTTCTGGAAATCTAGTTGCCAGAGTAACGTTTAAGTAAAATCGATGTTATGATCGTCAGATTGCGTTGTATTTACTTGCACAGTTTTTTAGGTAAGATAATTAACTTAAAATATACACTCAATTTCTTATTGCTTTAAGTGTCACTTTGTAAAATTAAGCCGAGTTAAAACAAATCTTTAATTTTTCCATTTTCTTCATTGGGTAGGCTTTGCTACCTGTACCTTCGTTATTGAAAAGTATTGCACTAACTACTTTTAACAACCGATATGCTTTATTTGCTAAAATAAAAGATGGCAACCATTTCTAGCCATTTATGTAATGGTAGATAGGCACTGTAAGACGACTGTGAACAACGAATTTTTATTTTGTTCTTAATAACTAATGACATATACTTACATTTCAATTATCTTCTATATAAATAAAACTAGCTGTGCCCGCGGCTCCGCTCGCGTCGACTACAGAATGATGTCAGTCGAGCGCACGCGCGAGGTGCTGCCCCAAAAATACTTATTAGAAGATAAACATATGCTATCGCTGACTGTTTTGTAAGTCTTCTTAAGATCTATAGATATGTAACACATTAATTTGATATAGTTCTCATGGTTTACTCTGCGTAAGCCATTTAAGCGTCCCAAATGCGTCTTTTTTCCGAATTAATTCTTCATAATCATAACAATAGTTAAGTTTTTTATTTTTTTAAAAGGCGAAGAGCTAAAAACATTATTATAATAACACGTTTTTATTAAAGTCCCCTTTATGAGCAAATACTCGAAAATATTCGAAATGGTGATTTTAAACTGTTGAGTTACTAACGTGTAAGGTACGGGCCAAGCTAAGGGTTAAAGGGTGATTGGCCGAGTCTTGGTACAGGCTGGTACGGATCGATTCTATACTATATACTAAATCCAATCGTCTTGTTGCTTATTATGTCAATAATACAAATATTTTTTTGTCATATTTTTGTTTCTTTAAAACTTATCTTCGTTTGTTTGTTGGTTTTTCATCACATAATTTATTTTAAAATCTCGAGAAAGCGTTAATTGCATTGACCGTTGTAAATTACTTGAAATATTTTATGAAAATATTATTCAATGAGAAATTGATTCTACTTTTCTAATAAAAAATTGTCTGATTATAAAATTAAAATAATACATTTTGTAAATCGGTTTCATTTCGGTAGGTACATTCTTAAACATATTACAAGACAGTTTTAAACAAAAAAGAAAACCAATTATTCTGATGAGCTCCCTGATGTATTTTCGAAGTCGAAGATTCAAAGCCAATTGAATTAAAATGGGTTCATCCTTGAGGTACCAATTTACAAAGAAAAAGAATCATCTAAATGGGTTCATAAACAAAGAAGTTATGGCTGAACATTATAAAAAATAATATGTATACATTCGAATTGAGAACTTCCTCCTTTTTATGAAGTCGGTTAAAAATTTAAATTTAAAACATAGAGTTCGATCTTCGATATCATTGTTCCGAGAGCTCTAAGAACTCGGAGATCAATCTTTATATGGAGCCAATATTTATTTTACACACACACTTTTTAGGGTCCGAAGTCAACAAGGAACTCTTATACTTTCGCTATGTCCGTAGGTCTGTCCGCGGCGTAGCTCAGAGAATCTTAGTACTAGAAAGTTGTAATTTGGTATGGGTATACATATTAATCATACCTACCGACTAAGTGGTAAAATAAAAACTTGAAAAAATATTTTTTTGGGGTTACTTCCTCTATATGTAATGTGGGGGTGATTTTTTTCTCGTCTATATATAGGTGTGGGGTTCGCTGGATAATCCGTTCAAAACATTGGGGGAATGTGAAAACCATTTTTCGGTTCAGGGATCCGTTTACGAAATATTAAGGTTTAAAATGCTAATTTTTGTTAGAGTCTCCTCCCTTCAGTTAAATGGTTGTTTTTAGATATGTGAAAAAATTCACGCGAAGTTAAAAGAAGAACGATCGCAGCTAAGTAGGTTTTACAAATTAACGAATCATAGTCGACCAACTTATAATGTACTCGGAGAAGTTATTTTGTACAAATTCCATTGAAAATTACTTAAAGTACCCTCTTAAGCCTTCATATTGTGACGTGCAACTACAGAACCCTACACTGCGCATAGTCCGACACAGCAATTTTTAATTTTTAGTAATTAAGTAGTATTAATTTGCTTTTATTTCCTTGCGTATGAACGTGAATTTGTTGAAATAGTACGTACGAGTGAACATTTCGAAAACTAAAACATGTTCTTATTTATATACCGTAATTTTAATTGTATCATGTAAAGGATATCATGTAAATTCTATATAAATATGTATAATGTATTCTATATATATAATTGTAAATTCTATATATATAATTTGAAATAGGAATCGAAATTTCATGAATTTTTTTTAATATGTGGACACAATTTTACACGCGGCCATTTAATTCCATACTAAGCATAGCTTGTATTGTGGTAATTAAACAGCGGATATACTATATATTATATATATATATATATATACCACCCAGACACACAACTGACAATTATGCTCATCACACAAAAGTCAGTCATGGGCGGGGATCGAACCCGCGACCTCTCGACTCAATAGTAGGGCTTACTACAACTGCGCCACGAGGCCGGTCAAATAATGGTTACCTACATATTTCTAAAGCACTATCATCACAGACAGCATTTTTCGACCCGCTGCAGGACATAAGCCTCCTCCCTTTTATACAGATACCGATATCCTCGAATACAGTGTTTTGTCGGATTTCCGTATTCCTAACTCTATCACACAGGGTGACACCTAACATGACGCGCACCATGGCTCTTTGATCCTTATTTAGTGCACAGTTTCCTTAGAGACTATCTATGTATGTATCTATGTATGTATTCTATAAAATGTTGCATAGTGCATTCATCTTCTGATGTTTTTAATTATAATTAAAATTGTTATTTTAATTGATATTGTTTATTGTTTTCTTGTTATTAGAGATATTGTGTTTAACATAGTTTCTTTTGTTCATAGGTAAATAAGTTACAATGGGTCGAAAGGTCACTGTAGCTGTTTGCACGCTGAACCAATGGGCACTGGACTTCGAAGGCAATCTGAGTCGAATATTACAGTCCATACAAGAAGCTAAGGAGATGGGCGCTCTATATCGTACTGGACCCGAATTAGAGATTTGGTACACATTTTGCTTATTGATTCTTCTTTTAGCGCGTTATGAAAAATAATAACGCTTGAATTTTTTCGAAGCTCGTTCACATTATAACTGCAAGTCTACGCTGTGAAATTGCCTACGATAAACCTTTTGTTTTATTATTAAGTTGAAGTAGTCACACTCGATGTTATGTATGACTTCACGCATCCTCTTTTTTTAAGCAAAACTTGTAGTCGTAATTCCCCTTAACTGCCACGACTGCAACTCCGGGAACTCGACACACGGTGGCTGACGAACCGAATCACTAATAGGTTTTTATATTCCAGTTTTATGTTGTCCTATCACCTAGGTTAAGCTTTTTAATTTTATACTAACATAATTATTTCTATTTACCTATTATTATTATTTTAACGTTTCAGTGGTTACAGTTGCGAAGATCACTTCCATGAATCAGATACGTTCCTTCACAGTTGGCAAGTGCTTGCTGAACTTCTCAAGTCACCAACGTGTAAAGATATGTTGATAGATGTAGGCATGCCCGTCCAGCATAGAAATGTCTCATACAACTGTAGGGTAGCGTTCTTAAATAAAAAGCTGTTACTCATCAGGCCAAAGATGATATTATGTGAAGACGGTAATTACAGAGAGACGAGATGGTTTTCACCGTGGACCAAAGTGAGTTTTAGCTTATCTCTATGTAATATATTCTAGTTAAACATACTTTTCCATTGTATTTACTAGACAAAATAAACATTAGAGAAATATATTTATATAAATAAAATGATTGAGGTTTCCTGTTGTGCGCGCATCGCACAAAAGTACTGGATAATTTTTGATAAATTGTTTTTGTTTTACTCTCCAGATACTTGGTTATTATATAAAAATATATCACGAACTCTACATTAAATAAAAAGTTATTAAAGTTTTGAAAAAATCAGATTTTTATAAGCACTACGTATTCTTCTGCCGTCCACACGAGTGAAACTGTATTCACAGCTAGTAATATATACTAGCTGAATCCCGCGACTCTGCTCACGTGGACTACAGAATGCTGTGCTGAGCGCACGCGTGGATTTTGCTTCCACAAAAATATTTATTGCGGGTAATCCTTAGGAGATGCTACCGCTGATTTTTTTGTTGGTCTTTTTAAGATCTACAATTATTTAGAACATTAATTTGAGATGTCTCTTATGGTATATTTAGCGTAAGCCATTTAATAGCTGCTTATTTAACTGCTTATTTCGTATATTACTTTATGTAACAAAATATATCCTATAACCCGGTCCAGATAATATATGTATGAAATAAAGGAAAAGCCATGTAAATCGGATTAGGGTTTTTTGCGTGAAAAGAACATAAACGGACAGACAGACAGAGAGACGTTGTGTTTTATAATATGTATAGATGATTATAAATATGAAAGTCCATTTTACAATGTTTGACCGTCAATCACATATAATTAATGCTTAATGAATTGTAATGAAATTTAGCAAGTCGTATATGTCATGGAAAAGGAAATGGCGTTTTTTGTTTAATCACCTAATAAAGCGGGCAAGTAACTATTAAATAAATGAAATAAAATGAAATGAAATAAAGTAAATTCTATATTTGCATATGCAAATTTGAAACCTTATTTAAATGAACCTATTTGTATTTATTACAGCAATGCTGCCAAAATAATGTTATTTTCTTTTTATAATCAATTGCTTATTTCCAATCAATAAACTCATTTGATTGTACCAAAACTTGCTATCTCGATTGAAGATTTCTTATTTTACTTTCAGTAAAAATTTGCCTACGTGAGTTTTGTTAATTTTCTACTACCTACTTTAGCCAATTAGTTTTGCTCTAATCTGGGCGATGTTTAGTTACGGGGATTAAAACGTATCTTATTATTCCCAGGACAGACAAATCGAAGAATATTATTTGCCAAGAATGATATCGGCAATAACCAGTCAGACCACCGTGCCCATCGGTGATGCAGTAATATCCACAAGAGATACGTGCATCGGTTTTGAAATATGTGAGGAACTTTGGAACCCGCAAAGGCAAGCAAATCAATTTTATTACATTTTAATTAACTTTTTTGCAGACCTATGTTGATTTCAATTTGCTAAATTTCCTTTGTAACTATGGTTGATTATACATTACATACATTATAAATTGCTTTCATAAATTAGTACTCTAAATTAATTTTTAATATACTAGCAACCCGATCCGGCTTCGCACGGGTAGCAGAGTAATACCTATAACTATTGGTTTAGGCGGCGCACGCCAGTAAAGCTCTCAGTTACATGATTTCTTCATTGGGTATTATGTATAAGATTGTTCGGAAAGTAATTTCGTTTTTTTTCCGACAGAGGACTTAATTGTATTTTTTTGCACCCAACTTATTAACCCAACTATAATTATTATATGTTTTAAAAGCTCATATAGCAAGGTTTGTGTGTGAAAGTCCAATTTATTCTACGCAGTAATTTTTGGTTGGTGCCCTTTTAAATATGGAGAGCAATAAGCAGCATTTTCGACATATCTTACTGTTTTACTACAGAAAGCGTAAAAATGCTGTTCAGCCAGAAAGAAATTGACCGATGTGTATGGAGAAGGTGTGTTTACAGTACGCCAGTGCCAGAACTGTTTCGCTAAATTTCGATTCGGCAATTTTGATGTCGAAGATGCACCACGTTCGGGAAGGCCGGTTGAAGCTGATAAAGACGCGATAAAGGCATTAGTTGATGCAAACCGGCGAATAACAACACGTAAGATCGGATTGAGGCTAAATTTGTCAAATTCAACAGTTTATGACCACTTGAAAGGCCTGGGATTATCCTCGAAGCTCGATGTATGGGTTCCCCATGTTCTCACAGAGAGAAATCTGTGTCGCCGCATTGACGTCTGCGATTCGCTTCTCAAACGTCACGAAAATGATCCGTTTTTGAAGCGCATCATCACTGGGGACGAAAAATGGGTTGTATACAACAACATCAAACGCAAGAAGTCATGGAGCAAAAAAGATGAACCGGCTCAAACCATTTCCATGAAACGATATTCACCAAAGAAAGGTGATGCTGTCTGCGTTTTTTTTTTAGCTTTTACCGGATAACACAACGATTAATTCGGAAGTCTACTGTCATCAGCTGGACAAACTGAATGATGCACTTCAACAGAAAAGGCCAGAACTAATGAACAGGAAAGGTGTAGTGTTTCACCAAGACAACGCGAGACCTCATACAAGTTTGGTTACTCGCCAAAAGCTTTTACAGCTTGAATGGGATACAATGCCACACCCACCATTTTCTCCAGACCTGGCACCATCGGATTATTATTTGTTCCGGTCACTTCAAGATTTTTTACACGGTAAAACCTTCACCTTAAATGAGGAGTTTGGAAACCACCTCGATCAGTTTTTGCCAGCAAAGACCAAAAATTTTATGAGCGTGGAATTATGCTACTACCAAAAAGATGGCAAAAGGTGTTGGACCAGAACGGCCAATATATATTATAATAAAGTATTTGTTTATTATAAGAAAACTGTCTTTCATTTCCACAAAAAAAAAAAACGAAATTACTTTCCGAACAACCTATACTACTTACTAGAGCTGCTATTACAAACAAAAATAGTGCATCACTTCCCCGCGGTGCACTCGCGGGTGTTGCACAAATTAGTAATGTCAACTATCCTTGGTCGTTGCGCAACATAAATAGTTATCGGGTTATTATATCTTAGCGAAAATATCTATTTCTTAGTAGCGGTTTCTGTCGTTACTCAAACAATAAATATTCCGTGCGACGAAAAAATGACGCTATTTTCGCTATCGATTCGAAGATCGTTTTACACAGATACCGAAAGGAAATATCATTTTTGTCTTATTCCCACACATAGAAATTTAGACAGTTGACGGTGTTGCGCGTCAGAACACAAGAGCAAATCTTACTCATAAATCACTCCGTCCATTGATGAAAACCTATGAAAATCCGTCAGACAGACAAACTGACAAACGCGGCTAGGAACTTTGTTTTATAATATGTAATGTAATGAAAATGGTGGTATAATGAATGGTGGTGATTAAGGAATGATGGTCCGGTTAGTGACTGCTTTTATATTGGATTATTGCATACTTGATAAAAATGTGGACCATTTAATATAATATGCAATAAGATAATTTTTTTCTAAACTCTCCAGTCGAAACATCCCTTTAGGTCTCGACGGAGTTGAAATCATATCAAATGGCTCGGGCAGTTATATGGAGCTTCGCAAAGCCTACGTCACAGTCGATCTGGTAAAAAGCGCCACGTTCAAAAGTGGCGGAGCGTATTTATTCAGCAATTTGAGAGGATGCGACGGTCAGCGGATGTATTTCAATGGATGTTCCTGTGTTGCTGTTAATGGGGCTATCGTTGGTCGAGGCATGCAGTTCGCATTGCACGATGTGGTAAATAAGATTTTGAACACAAAATTAATATAGTGTAAATAAATATCTTAAATACCGTTTTCAATGAGCAAATGATTTAAAAAAAATACGAAATGGGCTTATTTGTATATTTTTTTAACAAATACATAAATAAAATGTAAACAAATTTAAAGAACGTATTGATACTTAAACTAATCAATAAAACGAAGTGAGTCAATACTAAATATTATAAAAAAAATTACATGTAATTGGAAAAGCTTTGTAATAAATTTAAATTTCATGTTTATTTTAAAAGTATCATCGAATAATTTATACGGAAATTTATTACATCGTGTCCTGTAAATGTAATAGATAAATTTATTGGAGTTTTTTTTCTATCACTTATTATCTGTACGCAGGAAGTTATAACAGCGACCATAGATCTAGAAGACATCCGTTCATATCGTACTCGAATACGATCTAGATCACATTTAGCTGCAAGTAATAAGCCGTTCCCTCGCATCACGCTTGACTTTGCACTCTCAGATGATGAAGACATACACCAAACTACCAGCTTCCCGATAGAGTGGCAGTATTTGACACCGGAGGAGGAAATAGAATTAGGTATTTAAATAGGATTAAAATAGGATATTATTATTATTAATATTTAAATAGGATTATTTTAAGTTGAATTAGTGAAAAAAGAAGCCGCCGATAATGTCGCTTCATATAAGAATCAAATTCTTAGAAGTATTAATTAACGGGAAATGAGAACAACTGATGCGTTGGCGAATTTAACACCGCTGGTACCGTGGGACACAGCCACTAGTTTAAAAAACAATAATATTCGACAGGTCCTGCATGTTGGCTGTGGGATTATCTCCGGCGGTCCGGTCAGGGCGGTTTCTTTTTGCCGCTCAGTGGTGGCGTGGATTCAACAAGTACCGCATGTATCGTCTTTTCAATGTGTACACAGATATGTGACGCTATACAGAAAGGAGGTAAAGTTCTACAACGTTTATATAATTATTTACTGCTCTTTTGTTGTGAACAGATTCGTTTTATACTCAGTTTTTTAATATTGTTGCGTAAATTGACAGTCACTAATGTCAAACTTGAAAATAATGTTGCCACGTAATTTTTTCTTATATTGTCAACTGTTTCCAATTTATTTCAATCACAAAATTTTAAGTACTAATGAGGGTTATTTTTATAAATTGACCAGATAATTGATTACTATCCTTACATAACTTAGGAAACTAAAAATATACATAAGAAATAAGGCAAATGCTCAAAAAAAAAAGACGCTTCGGTTGGTCTATCCTGATTTTGTTTACCTTATTCAGCCTTCACTTTCGGACCGTTTCGATGTTTTTTCAGTAAATCCAGAGACTAGTAAAACAAGAAGACTGCCTATAGCCATATAAAAATGTAACACGAAAATGAATTATGTACTTTCATGGACGTAAGATGTTTCAAATCGATAAAAAAATTGTCTATAATTATGCCACTTATTTTTACTGTACTATAAAAATAGTTAGATAGCGCTATTTTCAAAAGGGAATATGCATGAGTTATTTTAATTATTTATTTATGTTGGTACATAGCATTTTTTTTTTATCGTTGTAGTTTTTGTACTGGTCTCAATCTCACCTGATGTTAAGTGACGATGTGGCCCAAGATGATTGCAGCTGCCGGACGGAACTCACCTATTAGCGCTAGGCGACAGATTTTCATCTTGAGGGTGGCAGTAAGCCAGGCGGGCATTAGAAAATGCCCTACCATCATGCTATGGTCTCCACACGATGTTTTCGTTCACCGAAAGTTCAGGCTCATTGCAGGGGATTCGAGCTCACGTAAATCGACGCGAAGTCGTACACGCTACCACTGAGCCATCATTGCTCCAAATTTACAATGTTCAAACTTACAAACATTGTAAACAGTTTAAAACTGCAATAAGATTATGCTTTCACCGAGTTTCAGGGAAGTCAGCGTACGCGGCGTGGCGATGTCGCGTCGTCGATGACTTTGGCTTACAGAATTTAAGGATTCAGATTTTAATAAAATTATCTGTGTGTCTGTCTGTGATATCGTAGCTCCCAAAGGGCTGAACCGATTTGGATCTAGTTTTTTGTTTGAAAGATGACTTGATCGAGAGTGTTCTTATTTATAATTCAAGAAAATCTGTTCAGCCACTTGAAGGTTATCAGCTCTTTTCTAGTTGATAAATGGATGTGAGCATCCTCCACAGTTTTGATTCAGTCAAAATTTGGTATTCTGTTAACTAAATTGAAATTGGCGTTGACACACTTTTTATTTTATTATTTTATTATTTATTTATTATTTTTTTAAATCTTTCATAAATATACGCCGTCGTAGTATAAAAAAAGGATACTAGTTTCTACCTGCAATATCGATGTCAGTTATTGCAAAAAATAGTAGCTTATAATTATTGTCACGTTTTAAGTAAAATCTATTAAAATTCGTGTAACGGTTTAGCCATGACACAGGATTCGAGGCATCTATCTGTATGTCTGTACGAATTTTAATGGATTTTCCTTGCACCGATTACAGTGCCGAGAGTTACTTCCGAGACGAGTGATAATATTTTTTTAATATTCACAGTTCTCTGATACCCTGGTCTCTGCTGGTGTTAATATGGATTGCTGTTTTTTTAAGCGCCATCTCGTTATAAACCGGTGCTATACTTTATTCTATGTGTCTGTTTTATACACTACTATCACGCTATCTGTCATGTGCCACATAAATGGTAGTAAAAAATTATTTATATTTGAGTATAGTTCAAAATCGCTGAGGGAAAGTTTTTATACATTTTAACTCATTAAAAAGAAAAGGCATTTTTTTGTTCGTTTTAGCTGAAAGGTAATTTAATTTCCAATAGCTTATATTAATTTAGCAAAATGTCAGTCAGTGCCATCTGATATTCCCAGAAATTTTGAGGTTTTTGGCGATTACAGTTTTTTGTATGACTATTGACAGTCTTGTTTTACTAGTCTGTGGTAAAGCTTAACAATAGGAATAATCTCGTACGGTTTTACGATTTTGATTGATGGACATGACTATTTTTTCAAATCAAATTAACTAGCAACACAGGAGCGTCATTTCACTACACGAAATTTTGTTGTATGTGTTGAATAACTTTATAAAGGTCCTTACATATGAAATTAGCGTTTAATATGGAAAAAGTAAAACGAAAAAAAAAGAAAAGAAATTATACATTTAATCAATCGAAGTGTGTACTATTATTATCTATACACTTTCTCCATTTTAAAGGTAGTTCATTGATTCCATTGCTGAAAAAGTTGTGTGAGCGAGAATCAATAATATCTTTGAAGGTGGTTTGGACATCCTCATCGGAATTGAAATTTTTTCCTTGCAAGAAATTGTCTAAATTCCGAAAAACGTGGTAATCTGTTGGGGCAAAGTTCGGGGAGTATGGTGCATGTCGGAGACATTCTAACGGCAGTTCCTCTAATTTAACGACCGTCTGTCATGAAGTATAGGGTCTAGCGTTGTCCTGAGCAGCATTGGGTTAGAGAGATTGACCAGTCTCGGTTGTTTAACAGCTAAGCGTTTTCTTCATGGTTTTAGGGTAGGTAGGTAGGTAGTAGGTCTTTACGGTAATTTCTTTTACCGAATACCAAAGGTTCTTGTTTGGTGCGAACCCACGTTGTCCAAAATGATGTTGAATACGTTGTCAACATAGAATTTTGGTATGCTGTGAAAAAAGGAAGAATTCGCTTGTATTTATAATTTCAGAGAGTCAAGTCCTTTATGACGTTCGTAAAATACTATGTCAATCGGACTACACACCGACGGACCCGATGGAACTCTGCAATCGATTACTGGTAACTTGTTATATGGCGACCGAAAATTCCAGTCCGGAGACTAAACAGCGCGCTTCGCAGGTGATTTTAAGTATTATGTATATTAATATTATTTATTTATAAAATCCAAGAGCGTAAAATTACTTGCAATTTTTATTGTGAACGTCGGTGAACTTTTATGGTGCCTGCAAATTTTATACCTACAGTTTTAAATTTTGGGGTGTGCGTTATCAAAGCCGAGCCGCCGCCGCTTGGCGCCGGAGCCCTGGCGAATTTGTTGTTCTCAGCATCAGCTGTTTATGAATTTGTGTTTCCATTGCTGGTTATTTTTTTGTAAAGTAATGTGTTTTTTTATGAAACTATCGTTTCATTTAGCTGTACTAACATGATGGAGTGTAAATAATGTTTTTTTAATCAGGATCGATTTTTTTCTGTGCCATCGTCAAAGGTGTCAATAGTGCTATCGTTTGTCTTCGTTTTCTGGAGCGGTCTCCTAACACCTGTATATGCCAATTCTATAATGCACAATGATATAGTTCATTCTTTTTCATTACATCTGCCTATCCCGTTCTTCCATACCCCTCTCACCTTCGTGACAACTCGAAAACAAAACTAAAATACGACAACGACAACGAAATTAAAATAAACTGCATAATAGTTAATTCCTTATTGAAACAAGTAAAAGTTGCATGGTGCGTGCTGAATAATATATGGTGACTCTCTTTTGTTTTGTCGCGTTTGGGATGAGCCAGTGTATATACAGTTGCTTAGAGGCTTCCAGGAATGACAGCGGTGACCGTCGATGGATTGCCTATGTCTCTGTTGTCGCGATTATAGTGCCGGCACTTTGCCGAGTTACTATAATAGAAGTATAAAAAATACTTACGTTTCTGTGTCAAAAAAAAAAATTTTTTTGTCTGTTTTAGCTTGCGAGTCAAATTGGCAGTTATCATTTTCCAATTATGATCGACGCAGCAGTGAGCGCTGTTATTGGAATATTCACAACGGCAACAGGTCTAGTACCGAAGTTTAGGAACAAAGGTGGTTGTCCAAGACAAAATTTAGCCTTGCAGAATATACAGGTATCATTACAATAATATTTTCAAATTGCATTTTATTTAATTATTACTACTGTTATAAAGAAGTAAAGTCTGTGAGTATGTTTCTATGAGGTAATCTCTGAAGCTAATGATTCGATTTTAAAAAATATTTAACTCAAAAAGCTATACTATGCCTGTGTGTCCTGTGTGTTTTAGAATATTTTTAAGTTAGTTAAATTTTATATTTTAATTAATGGGAACGAAGTAGCGGGTGGTTGCTAGTAAATGATGTATGTATCTCAAAGATAATAGGACTGGAATTTCCGTATCTTATTTTTCCTTTGTTTTACCATGCTATTCTTGTGTGTCACATTACTTATTATTCTTGGTTCATCGTAAGAAGGCATGCATGACACATGTCAAATGGTTGTTTTAGAGATGAATTGAAAGTTGATTTTACGAACATCGATTCTTTTTTAAAGCTAAAATATAATCCATAATCCGATTTTGCTTTAAAACAAAAATAAAGTATAGCAACAATTGAAAACACAATCTAGAACACTTGAATTATTGAATGCCTGACGCCAAACAACAAGATTAATTCTTCCAGTCAATATTTTTCGTTGCGTGTTGGTGCAGTAAAATGTATGAATTACATATTTTTTAATTCGAAATTATAAAAGAAACTAATTAATTAAGTGTACAACGGCTCTTTCAAAGTAAACAGTTCGATCAATTTGATTAATTTTCGATTCCTTCGTTTTATTATTTTGGTCTACTCTACTTGTAAGTAAAACAGAAAATAATGTTGCCCGTATAAAAAAAACGAACATTCACAAAAAAACATTGTATAGAGAAAGTTATTTAGGATTTTGTCGTGTACATAATGTTTTTATAACGTTTATCAGTAATTATCAAAAATATTTGTTAATGATAATGATAACGATAGTCGAAATGCATGTTTTTAGGTTATGTTATAATTTACACGACGTAACAATTTACGGTCTGTGGACATGTCAAGCAAGTCTTCGTATGATGAACAGGTATATTATATATTTTTATACATGTTTTGATTTTTTTATCATATGTCTATACTCCCACACAAAACCTAAACATTGAGACTATAATTATATTCGTGGCAAGGCAATACTTCGTTAACGTGTAAAGTTTTTAAATGCACGTTTTCAATATCGATATCGTTTTCAATGTCGTGAAGAAACCGGAACGTTCGAGAATCGTTCGGCCGGCCCCGGTCCGGTGTAACATGAATTACTTAATACAAAAGTATACTATAGATATCGGGTATAGATGTTTGACCATGTCCCGTCCGGCGTCTGGCTCGGCCCCGGCCCTGTGTAGCATGAATTATTTCATACAAAAGGCTTGATGTAACTTCAATTATCCTTTATAGAGGGGTCTTTAAGTAATTTTCAATGGATTTTTTACTAAATTCCTTCTCCAAATAAATTATATAAGTTGTTTTCCTTTTAACTTTCTTTTATAGATAACTACCATGATTTTTTTCATATATCCAAAGACAACCATTTAACTGGCAGAGGGGCAGGGAGGAGGGCCACTTGACTACCAAAAATTTGCACTTTAAAGCTTAATATTTCGTAAACGAATCCTTGAATCGAAAAATGGTTTTCACAAACCCACAATATTTTTGAACGATCTACAACGAAGCATGATGTGATATATCACATCTATCTATCACATCTCTCATCACATTTATCTAGCTGTCACACGATGTGATAGACGCAATGAAGGCTCCTCAGTGGTAGCGTGTACGACTTCGCCTCGATTGACGTGAGTTCGAATCTCTACAATGCCTGAGCTTTCGGTGAAGGAAAACATCGTGAGGAAACCATAGCATGGTGGTAGGGCTTTTTCTAATGCCCGCCTGACTAACTACCACCCTCAAGAGGAAAATCTGTCTCTGTCGCCAAGCACCAATAGGTGTGTTCCGGCAGCTGCACTTGAGAGCTAGTCTTCCACTAGATTTAGCTTGTTATCATCTTGGGCCACATCGTCACTTAACATCAAGTGAGATTGTGGCCACTACGCCAAACCTATAAAGATAAAAAAAGAGAAAAAAACATTCCCACTTTACGTGTAGGGGAGGTGCCCTAAACTACTTTTTTTTTTCAAGATTTTATTTTACCACTTTGTTGGCGTGATTAATATGTATATCCATATAAAATTACAGCTTTTTAGTACTATGAATCACTGAGCTAAACCGATGACAAATGACAGACAGACAGGTGGATATACCGAAATTATAAGGAACCCTAAAAATGCTTTTGGGGCGCTTAAATGGTTTACGCTGAGTAAACCATACGATATATACTCGTATTAAATAATGTTGTACATATGTGTAGATCTTAAAAAGAACTACAAAGAAGTCAGCATTGCAAAAAAGATAGCATATATCTATATTCCAAGGATAACCCACAATAAGATTTTTTGTCTTTTGAGCGAAGACAGCCCGATTTGCGCGTGCGCTCGACCGACTTTATTCTGTTGTCCACGCGAGCGGAGCCGCGCGCACAGCTAGTATAGAGATAAATGTGTTCGAACGTAACTCTGCGCGCGAGTCCGTCTCGGTCTTGGCTGATTTTTTCCAATAATGGAACTTCTCTTTTTTCCAGGCACGTTTACGAATGGTGCTGTCGTATCTATTTGCTCAGTTGATGTTGTGGGTCCTTGGTCGACCTGGTGGCCTTTTAGTACTGGGCTCGTCGAATGTGGACGAAGCTCTCAGAGGTTATATGACGAAGTACGACTGTTCCAGTGCCGATATCAATCCTATCGGCGGTATATCGAAGACGGATCTTAAGTCGTTTTTGCAATATGCGAAAAATAGGTTCGTGCTTTATTGATTGTTATCGACACATAAAGCATATACTTTTTTCATTTATTAGTATGACATGCCGTTGCCGAATTTAAAGGTTTGAAGAACCGGGGGCGACGAGACGAGCAGATTCCGAATAATATTGAACATGCTTTCAGTTGTTTTTTAAGAAATGTTTTGTGTATATGAACTTTTTTTTTGTCAGTACGGGTGCTAAAAAAAAAGAAGACAATAAATATAAAAAATAAATCTGGTTCAGATGGTAGAATATTATTACAAAAACTTTTTCATTGAATTTGTATTAACGAAACAAAATATCAACGAAATCGTTACCTCCAAATATACTCATTTTCAAAGTAATTAGTTTATTTTATTATAATAAACTAGCTTATTTTGTAATAATATTAGTTTACACTAAATTTTACAGATTTTTCTTGCCATCGCTCTCGGAAATTCTGAACGCGCCACCGACCGCCGAACTGGAGCCGCTCACTGACGGCCAGGTGACACAAACCGACGAGCAGGACATGGGCATGACGTACGCTGAACTCTCAGAATTCGGTAGGCTGCGAAAAACCCACAACTGCGGCCCGTATAGTATGTTCCAGAAACTCGTGCACACTTGGAGCGACAAATGTACACCGCAGGAGGTAAGTCATTTCATTTCTATGTATGATATTTAAATTTACAGTGATAAAGGATAGGAAACTATCACTAAGCTTTATTTATTTATCGGTTATTAATTATATTATAAATATGTCTATGTCTATGTCTGACTTTTAAAAATCAAGTCAATAGTGTGATTGGTGAAATAGTATGTTAATAATACGGTTAAATTGTTCTGAACATAGGGAATATGCATGTAATTTAAATATCGGTCGAGTATTATTTAGAATCTTTATTATTGTAGAACGTTACGTTACGAACATATAACGTTATTTTTATTTATAAGAGTTTTTTGAAGTTAAACTTCTTATGCGACTTCCAAGCGTTAAACGTTAAATGTTAAACGTTTAACGTTTAACGCACATTATTGGTCTCTCCTCTTTGTGTGAGCCAGAGCGAGAGAGCAAATGTCGGTGTGTATGTATATTGCATACTGTTTAAATAAAATATAAAATATCTTTTATAATGAAGTTTCACTTCTATCGTGTGTGAATCGCACACACACCTTTTTATTTTTAAGATTTTCATCACCAAAAACTGTTAGAAATACGGGGGAAATATGAAATCAAAAAATACAACGCTGTTGGCCTAATCGAATCGTGACGTCAAAGTACGCGAAGTTACTGCGTGTTTTTACAATTTTGTGACTGTATTTAGGTTTTATCGTTATTTATTAGTATAATTAGTGAAATATTCCATTCTTAGAATGCAAATTGAGGATCGTCGGTAGAGTATGTTCGGTCAGTATACCCTACGATAAGTGACTACCAAATAAGTCGGTTAAATACAACTGTAATATAAGAAAATATTTGTCTTTTATAGTAGCACAGCAAAGTGCTGTCACTTTGCTTGATGCTATGTACAATAACAACCAAAAATAACGGCGACCATCAAGAGATACACTTTATCAGCTGTATATTTCTTATGGTTTTTTTATACAAAGGATACACTACAGTACTTATAAAATAGTTTCCCACTTTTATCCATATCGTAATTAGTTTTAAAACCTAACAATTTTCAGATAAAACGAATAGAGCACTGTACAGTATAAAATATAATTATGTTATTGCTTACGCTGACGTCACTGTGGAACGTCGCCAAAATGGAGGCGTTTAAATCGCCCTAATCTCATTTCGATGTTAAATTTTAATATTTTTATCGGTGTTTTATTTTTATGCTTATTGTACCAATGTAAATAATTGATTATAAATATAATTCATGCATACTCCCTATTCAGTGGTACAGGTGTGTATATTGGTGAAATTTGTGTCATATATGAACACACTATACACTTTAACACATATTCGCTAAATGTTTTTCTTCTGTTTTTATATAGCTGCTTAGACTTCTGTTAACGTTAATTTATATAAACATTCATCTAATCAGTCTAGTAGCCTATGTAATGTATCTTTTAGTGAAGGTCAAGTGTCATGTCAAATAAGAAAACATGATTTTCGCAAGGCTGAGGGGTCAGATGGTATACCAGCGATCTTTGTATTAAACATTCTGGAAAGAGGCCTTGATTATTCCTATTTTAAAATCTGGTACTACAAAACTAGCTAATAATTATATTATAGTTAGTATTATTTAAAAAAATCTATGAGGCGCTTTTATATCCTGTTTTTACAAGTCACATGAAACAATATATTTTTCCCCATGAACATGGTTTTGTAAGATCCGGCTTCTCTGTTACTAACCTAGCGTCTTTTGTTAGTGACGTTGTTGATTTTGTAGACCATGGCATCCGTGTAGATAAAATTTACACTGATTTCAGTAAAGCATTCGACAAAGTTGACCATAAAATATTATTAAACAAATTATCATTGATAGGAGTCTCGGAAAACCTTTTAGCTTTGTGTAAGTCATATCTATCAGAACGTAAAGGAGACGGTTACTCTTTCATGCAATCATGGGCTACAAAATAAACCTATAAAATATATATATATCCTATAAAATAAATTCTATAGCAAAGTGCTTTTCAAGGGACTCTTAATGGTTTATTGAAAAGTAAAGGTTATTATTAAATATCACGCTTAGAAACTAACACCCGGTTAGTCAGTAAGTTACCCTATACTATAAAATAAATTGTTCCGCATGTATAAATTAATAAATTCATTAGGTGGCTGAGAAAGTGAAGCACTTCTTCCGTTGTTACGCCATCAACCGGCACAAGATGACAGTGCTGACTCCGTCGTACCACGCGGAGACATACAGTCCCGACGACAACCGGTTCGACCACCGGCCTTTCCTTTACCGAGTCCACTGGAACTGGCAGTTCAAGGCTATTGACGACGCTGTGAGTATCGCTATCACATAATACTATCATAGAATTCGTAAAACTTCGATATTTGATATATATCGGGTATAATCAATATATAATGTATAAAAAAATATGGGATAATCATACAGTACTTTCTTAAGTCTATACTGCGTTTTTTAATCACACGGAGTGAATTGACAATTACTAATGTCAAACTTGAAAATAATGTTGCCACATTTATTTTTGTAGTGTTGTGCTACCGTATATTTTACGGTACAATTATTAAATAATGAATTGACTGTTTTATTTAATAATTGAAAAAAATTGTGTTGTTTAACATACCCGAGAATTTACTATTATAATTACATAAATCAGAAAGCTATAAAATGTATTTATGGTGAAAAAAATTCAAAAAAGCTAAAAAAGAGAACTTCAACTTGCCTACGAATGACGCGATTTTGTCTACTTTATTCGGCCTTCATATTTTGAGGGTTCAGTGTTTTTTCAGAAAAAATATCAATAGGTATAATTACTCGTACGGTTTTACGATTAGTTCCTACTGGTGACATCACTATTTTAAAAATAAAATAAACTAGCAACACATGAAATGTAATTTTACTCCGTGGGAATAAAAAAATCAATGTATTTACACTTGCATGGCATTGCTTGGCCACGTGTAGGCGACATAAAGTATTTTTACGTATCTAACCGCATTAGGTTAGATACGTATTTTTTCTCTGTATCATAAAAGTTCCAACTACTCAGATGAGGCATAGTAAAAACTAGAGTCTTTTAAAATAATCATAATCAGTAGGTATAGCTTAATCAACACTTGAAAATGAATGGATATAATTGGGTATTTTACTGTTTCTGAAAACCGATCTGAAATGATCAACGATATTGTAATAATGCTAACAATAAGTGATTTTCTTCATAATTTTGTGTATTTTTAATAAAAATCAGCAAATAATTTCAAATATCAAATACCCGAGTGTAAGCTTCTATTGCAAGCTATTCTATTGCAACCCGAGAGTAAGCTATGTACAAACACATCTGTAAAGACCTCAAAAAACCGTTTGTAAACATTCCTAATAATGTCAAATACGAAAAAAGTAGTTGGTAATGGCTCCTAGAAACCCGAATGATGTAGCGGTCACTTAATAAGAAATCATTTAAAAAATATATAATCATTTAGAATTACATCGACCAGGTTCCTATTTTCAATATAGTCAAATATCCAATTTAATATACACCTTAGGATTGAATTTCAATGAAAAGCTAACCATACACGTGTTGCCGCAAACGTCAGTTTTGCTAAACTTCTTGTTTAAATATTTTAATATCTTTGATATATCCATATAAAGCGTGATTATGTTGACAAAAATGTATAAATTTCAGGGGGACTATTTAAAAGTTTACATTTCATGGGTAAGACCTAGTTATCACCTTGAGCAAAAAGTTAAAGAATTTTTTTTATTTAATCGAAAATGCAAGTTTATTTATCGTACCCGATGTGATCCCCTTCAAAGTACTCCCCATCGACTGCAACGCACTTCCGCCAGCGATTGAACTAATCCTCGAAACATTACTGGTAATGAATTTTCGGGGTGTCCTTCAGAGTGTCTTTGATTTTATATGAAATCACAGGTAGCCAGATCAGGTGAAATCGAAGGCTGCTGGATAGTATTTGTGTTATTTTTGGCCAAAAACTCACTGATAAGGATCGCAGTATACGAAATTGCGTGCATTACCCACGAGTTATTTAGGGAGCGTTCAAGTATTACGTAACGAATTTAAAGGGAGGGGGGGTCTTCTGAAACGTTACGATGCGTTACAGGGGCGGGAGGGCGGTTTAGAACTACTAATTACGTAACATTGTTTTAACCCTTCAGAATGGTTGCGTAGTTTTTTGTGACTTTTTGTGACATAATTGTGACTTTCAGGTAAAAATGGTCACTTGTTGGTGGTTACGTAACGTTGTAATAGGGGGAGGGGAGAAAAGAAAAACGTTACGGCGCGTTACTTGTGACTTTCAGGTAAAAATGGTCACTTGTTGGTGGTTACGTAACGTTGTAATAGGGGGAGGGGAGAAAAGAAAAACGTTACGGCGCGTTACTTGTGACTTTCAGGTAAAAATGGTCACTTGGTGGTTACGTAACGTTGTAATAGGGGAAGGGGAGAAAAGAAAAACGTTACGGCGCGTTACATGGGGAGGAAGGGGGAGGTCAAAAATCTCCAAAAATTGCGTTACGTAATACTTGAACGCTCCATGAAAAAAAATGGCATCACACAAACAAATCGGTCTGTTTTTGGCGAATTGTATCACGCAAACGTAGTATAACGCAGAAATAATACTTTTTGTTGACTCGGTTTTTTTTGGCAACAATTCACGATGCGCAACACCTTTGTAATTCATGAAAACAGTGAGCATTGCATTTTTGACTGAAAACGACGTGGGTTTTTCGATTCGGCTCCGTTGGTGCAAGCTATTCACTTGCTAGATATCTGGATTGCGTGTTATACATATTCATAAATTCACGTCTTGTCTCCAGTGATGATTCGTTTGGTAAAAAAACCGATCGGGTGACTGGCAGCGCCACACGGTGTCGGTCTTAAAACTTTTTGACCAAGGCATGTATTTAAAGAAAAATCACAAGTGCGGTGTACGAAAAATAGTAAGCCTATCGACTTACTCATTTATTTAACATAAATTAGAAAACCCGGATGCCAATTTTGAATAAATTTGAAATTTGATGCAAGCCATCTTGTAAACTTATTCACACCGTGATGTATAGCCGCTGATATATATCAGCGATCCCTTAATTTTCATAAATGCTTAGGTCGCACTTTGTTCATGTGTTAGTTATGCTCCGCGTGCGAATTTCCTCTTATGAGAAGTTGAATTTACAAACAAATTGACCCTAACTTTAAATCATATCAATCTCTGTAAAAGTTCATTAATGTGAGTTATATATTTTGTATACAAAATATATTTGTAATACGTATTTGCTATACTAAAGTTTCTGTTCTCAGGTGACCCAGATGACTAAAGATAAACGTGGATCCCGTGACAGTCAGATCAAACAGGAACTCGGTAAATCTAGCCCGAGTCCAACAACATCTAATATGAACGCACCTTTCTTGAGAGGAGACAGAAAGGGTGTCCTTATATAATTAATTAGCGAATTAGAATAAACTAATATTTCATAAAAACTGATTTTAAAGGATGCAAAGTCTAGTTTACGTCAAGTCACAAACTAATAGCTGAAGTGAAATTTGTGTGATCATAGTAAAGTAGGATCAATAATTGTTAATTCATTCCATGATTGTTTAGCTTCATCAGTCAATGTCTATAATATTTTAATAATAGAACAGATTATATTATTTCGTAGATAGATCCTATAGTACAAAAATAAAAATGTTCACGAAACATCAACAAGTGTTCCAGATAGTGATTTCAAATGTTGTTATAGTTTATTTTTCTTACTAAAGTGAAACTTTTATTCTATCGCCCCAAAAATTTTCGTTCATCTATCGCATGTCGCGTTACAGCTAGCCATAGAGTAGGGAACTGTGAGACTCGAGGCGAAGATGAAGTTATTATTATATGTTTTTTTAAGTTTCACTTGCATTTTGGTTTCATAAAACCACACAATATTTTTTTAATGTACACAACTTACACATCCCTCAATTGATTTAAAGCATAATCGTATTATCAATTATATTTGGCTTTAAAAAATAATCGATAATCATAAAATCAACTTTCAATTTAAATTATGCTACATCTGTAATGTAAAGAAGCCTTCTTACGATGAACCAAGAATAATAAATTAAATGTACGATGGTATTCGATTAATTTTCGATTCGTACGATTAACTTTCGATTCCTTGGTTTTATTATTTTGGTCTACTCTAGTTTTAAGTAACATAGAAAGTAACGCTGCACGTAGTAAGAAAAGCAGATACGAAAATTCACAAAAATCATTATATAGAGAAAGTTATTTAGGATTTTGTCATGTAAAATGTTTTTATAACGTTTATCAGTATCTTTTTTTTTAATGATAAATGATATTCGAAATGCATGTTTTTAGGTTATGTCATAATTTGCACGACGTAATAATTTACGTTTTGTGGATATGTCATGTAAGCCTTCCTATGATGAACAAGGTATAGTAGTCTGTCTATGTGAGAGATAGTCAACCTTTTTAAAACTGCGCCCACTTTTATATATTTCTGGTATTAGTAAAATTTTCTAACCGCCCACCGGTTTTACATGAATGCCGCTATGACAGCGACAAGTGGTGATGGACTGTAGATATCTCGGTGGTCGCCGTTGCTTTATTGTACTGTGCTTAATAATATGTACAGTGACGTCACTTAGTCGTTCTACAATAAGAAAAAAAATCCGCTATGTCAGTAGAATATTTTGAAATAAAACAACTTAATGTAGTTACATCTGTATTTTTATTTTCATTTTTTCATGCATAAAGGCAAGGAGTTGAAATAAATGATAAAATCCTCCCACCCAACATGAAAGCTGAAGCGCCCAATAGTAAACGTACGGGACTAGGTTGTATGCTAATATGTTAAAACTTTAGTTATTAATAAGTATTTTTAAAATTCTTTATACTTAGGATTAACGTTCGGCCGCAATCTCGCTTAATGTTAAGTGACGATATGGCTCAAGATGGTAACACGCTAAGCCTAGTGGAAGAGTGACTCTCAAGGGCAGCTGCCGAAGCACATCTATGGATGCACGAGGACAGATTTTCAATTTGAGGGTGGTAGCTAGCCTGGCGGGAGAAAATGCCCTACCACCATGTTATGGTTTCATCACGATGTTTTCATTCACCGAAAGCTCGAGACTCATTGCAGGGATTTTGTAGAACTCCCGTCGATTGATACGATGTCTGTTCATCGAACCATCATTGCTTATCTTGAAGAATAGGGGGTTATAGTAGCTGATTTAATATTTGTTAACAACTAAAAACTGCCCTCGACTTCGTTCACATTAATTACAATACAAAACTTAATAAGAATTGGGGAGATAATATAACTTCCTATCAATAAGATATTTTTTATAATAGGATCAATAGTTTCCGAGTTTACCTCCGACAAACATGCAAAAATTATCTCTTTATAATAATAGTATAGACTCATACAGATTAAAGCAACATTGAAGGCATTTATTAAATTGTGAAGTATTTTTATATATGCAAAATTTGTTTCATATTTGCTATCATGATTTGAATATTTTTATAATTATGTGCGTATTTTAATCCCACGGAGTTAATTGGCAATCACTAATGTCAAACTTAATTTTTTAAACAAATTACAAACTCATTTTTGTAGTGTTGTGCTCACGTATATTTTTACGTTCCAATTATTTGAATCGTAAGATTTAAAAAAAAAGAGATTTTTATTTAGGAATTGATATATTTTGTTTTATTCAACACATCCGATAATTTACTAATATCATTACATCATTCAGGAAACTATAAAATGTATATATTGCGAACTATTTACAACAACAAAAAAAACTATAAAAAGAGAAGGCTTCTGTAGTCCTATGACAGACGCGATTTTGTCTACTTTATTCGGCCTTCATCTTCGGAGGTTTTAATCGTTTCTTTTTCTGAAATTATTTACAATATGAATAATATTTCGACGGCTTTATGATTAGTTCGAACTGGTGGACATCACTGTATTCAAAAACCAATTACCTAGCAACGTACGAAATGTCATATTACTCCGTGGGATTAAAAAATGCACTTTAGTTTTAGGTTGATATTAATTACTATGAATTTATTTAAATAATTTTAATGAAAAATATTGTTTGAATAAACATATCCAAATGATTATGTAAATAGTCGCTTTTATTAAATGGAAAAACGGTTCGAACTCTATCTCATACCCCGATAGATTGTCATATAGGACAATCTCTGCTACTAATGGAAGTGATATTTGTGACTTATTTGCCTCGCATTTCTCCTCAGTGTTTTGCGACCCAGCCCAGTTGAATAACAATTCTGCTGATGAACGTGTTGAATTTCAGACCTTTTTCCATTATAGAATCACAGCCTACAAAATTAAAAACTCTTTAAAGAGACTTGACGTTAATAAAAAATCCGGCCTTGACAGCATTCCCCCTATTTTCATTGTCAAATGTGCACGTTCATTGGAACCTCCACTGTTCGTAATCTAAAACGAATCACTAAAAACAGGAATATTTGCATAAATATGGAAAGTTGCCAAGGTTGTTCCTGTCCACAAAAACGGTGATCTAAGCATAGTAACCAACTACAGACCAATATCTATGTTGTCCATATTTGCGAAAGTTTTTGAGGCTCTACTGCTACCTCCCTACAAAGTCATACGAAGCATCTACTGATAGAACTTCAGCACGGATTTATTAAATAAAGATCGTCCTGCTGAACCCTGGGATATTACCACAATTTTCTGGTAAATGCCGTGGACAAACGCCGTCAAGTTGATGTGATATATACGGGATTTCTCTAAAGTTTTCGACAAAGTTGATCACCAGATGCTAATTAGCAAGCTAAAGTGATTTGAGATTATTTGATCAGCTGGTTGGAGTCTTACTTAAGCAATCGATCTCAATATGTTTTTATACGAGGTTTCACATCTGGCAGCTATAATGCTTGCTTTGGGGTCCCTCAGGGTCCACATTTGGGTCCATGACTCTTCAATATTTATATAAATGAAATAACTGTTCATTTAAAATACAGTTTATTCTTCTTATTATCGACGATCTCAAATTAGCTCGAACTATACAAAACAGTGACGACATTCTTCTACAATAAGAGGATGTCGTTAATTTAAGCAACTGGTGGTTGTTCGAATCTATTCATTGTGCCTAAAATATCTAATTAATCATTTGTTAATTAATCTGTGCATAATATTAAGTATTTCAAACATAAGTTTCTAATTTATTGCGTAACATTATTTTAAAACATATTTCACAAGTTTCAAATATTTACGTTAAATAAACTTACATAATTACGTATTTACGTAAGTTTGATTTAACAATTTTAAATTGATTATACAGCTGCACAAGTATAAGGCGGTATGATTACACATTCGTTAATAGTTGAATTGACCGCAGTTAAAATATCTTCTGTAGGAAAACCCATTTGTAATTGCACGGTTATGTAGACAAAAGTAGATGATGCAATCCTGAACACAAAGCCGATGTCTAAGTAAAATAAGCCGTAAACTGTTAGACGATGCTCGCGTACTTCCAACGTATGAAGAATACTTTTTGTTAGTTTAAAAATATCAGCTGAAAACGTGAAAAATAAATTAATTTCATTAAAAGTTTGCACATGCATGACGGGACGGTACTATGATCTGATGGTGATAGCTATTTGGGAAATAAGACAACGCCCATTAAATTTATTTAGATGTAATATGTTATTTGATGTCGGTTTTCTTTAGCGCGTAGGTACATGTAAAAACTACTTTAAAAAGTAGATAGGGGTGTTAAATCTAGACAGGTGCGGAAACTCTTCCGTCTCTTATGCTACGGTCTACTGGAGAGTTTTATCTGTGCAGGCACGCAAAAGTGCAGTGTCACTGAAAATAATTGATTTTTGATTTTGCGCCGGTTGCCTCCACATGTTTATAAAATTTCACAGGTTTATTCCAATACGCGCTGCGGTCTATCCGATCCTATCCGTAGCACCGTAGCATGTGTGGCCGGCTTTAGATTAAATTTAAAATTAAATGGCATTACTTTTTATCGCCTAAAGTTCATATAATAAAGTGAATGCAACTTAGAAGAGTTTTCTAACTGATAATTTTACCTTTATATTAGGTATTTCAATCTTATTGGATTGGATATTCGCCACTAATGGCTAAAGCCACATGATATTTTTTAGTTATTGGAATTAGAATACTTCTATTTGTTTCATGTTAAGTTTAGAAAGGCACTGGGACTTCTGCCGGAACAAACCTCCACTGTATTTTTTATTACAATCGTTTTACTAACCTAAGTATGAGTAAAATTACAAACCAATTTATGCTAATCCTAAAATTATAATACTATAAGAGTAATTTCCTTAGACATGTGAAAACACTTACAAAAAAGTTATGTATATAAACTCTACACAAAAACTTTTGTATTATTACAATGTAAAATAATTTGCCTATCAGTTTCCAATACATTCATTGTAAAATTACCATTGAAATTTTTAACAGTGTCTTAGGTGCTTAGTAAAAGTTTTTCTCTTGAGGATAGTAGTTAAGCCAGGTGTGTCACTTGATAATGTCAATGACGTTAATGTCCTACCATCGTACTATGATTTCATGACGATTGTTTCCTCAACGAGTACTCGGATTAAAACTCAATTTGAAGCAATGATGGCTCAGTAGTACCGTGTACGGACATCGCATGATGACCCTGAGCTTTCGGTGAAGGAAAATATCGTGGTGAAACCATAGCATGGTGTTAGGGCTTTTTCTAATGCCTACCTGGCTAGCTACCACCCTCAAGTTGAAAATCTGTCGCCAAGCACCTATAGTTGTGTTCCGGCAGCTGTACCTACTTGAGAGCCAGTCTTCTACTACTCTTATCGTGCTATCATCTTGGGCCACATCGTCGCTTAAGATGAGATGATATTGTGGCTACAACGCAATCCTATAACGATAAAAAAAGGGAATATACAAAGAATAGCGGTGCCTTGCGGCTCTACACGCGTTTTTTACGGAGTAATTATTTTCAATCCGTAATTTTATTTTTACTCATTAACAATTTATATTGTCTATCTATTGAGGAATAACATGTACTTCTCGTGTATAAAATTTCATCAAAATTGGTTGAGAATGAATAAAAATGTATATTGTATATATAAGTTTACGATTTCTAAAAGTTTTCTTGACAATAAATACTTACAGCCCGTCAATCATGAAATAACGTATACTTTCCGTGTACCAAATTTCATAAGAATCGGTCAAATCGGTTCGATTGGAATCGATCTAGTTCCGAGCGCGGCTTCATCCGTGTTAAAAAAAATACAATTTGCGTAAAATCCTTTTTTAATATTTATATATGCTTATTTTCAAGTCAATAGGACCTATAGTTTTGGTGATCTCATGATGAATGTGTGAGTGGATATTTCGCTTATATTTTAGGAGTATATAGGTATATAAATTCTTTTATATGACACTGTACAAGAATTTCACTAGATTTTATGTGATAATTTTCGACTAATTTGGATTCATAACATAATTTTAGAGGTTTTGTACTAAGTGTAAAAACGTAAGTATATATGTTTATTGTGTTCCCGTTTTAAAAACAAATTAAAGAATACAATGTGTTTATTTTATTATGTGTAGGTAAGACTTACAATATAGTACTACTAAATATAAAACTTACTAGAATTTTCCGGTTTCAACTGATTGTAGGAGCATATTAATCTTGTTCGTTCAATTTGCTTTTGAAATATGTCTAGGTATTGAATTCCGATTAGCAAAAAAAACCAACTGCTGGCCGCCCATACCGCTACAGCAGTTGTACGCACTACGTCAGCATCCTAAAAACATGATATGTTTTTATTATATAATATATAGGATATCTAATAATACATGACATTATGGGCATAGTCGCTGTGGGTAGAATGGAACACTTGACAATACTCTTGCCCATGTAGTAGTACTAAATTATACGACTTATGATATCATACTCTGTTGTAAAGGTACAAAATAAATAATTACAAATGAGGTTTTATTACTATTATGGACTGACATTACAATATTACGCAATGAGTTTATATGCTTTTGATACGCGAACTCTGACTATAGTCTATAACAGTGTGGTAAGCTCAGCTGCAGGAGTCCGCAGTTCGACTGATTTACAAAATAAAAAAATTGCAGCAAATTCAGAATTGCTTAGACGGTTTTGACGTTACCAATATTACAAACAAACTCTAATTTCTTATTTTTCTTATATGGGCGTAGAACACCACGCACATTGACAGCAGCCGCCGAATTTGATATGAAGGCTGCAAGCGATGAAGAATCTGTCGCCATTATGACAGGAATTCTTACCTTTAGCTACGTACGCTCGTTCGTCTAGCAGTTTATGTCCAGGGTGGTCAGGTCTGGGGATCCGGATTGGGTAACGCACGCTTGGTTTCCGATGCACACCACACAATCAGCACTGAGTAGTTCCTTACATTTTCTATTAGTTTAAATGTAATTCGCGTGCACCGGCGAGAAGACGAAAAGACTCGGACGCCATGAAGAGACGTTGTGATTGGACGGGAACGTATGAGCGCTTCACAACGCTCTGCTATTGGTTCGAATCCCATCATAAGAAGCAACAGATTAACACGGTTTTTTTTTTCGAACTGACAATACTGTTAGCCTTAGGGGCCCTGGAGCCTTTACGGCTTTTACAGCTTTACCGGGCTTGGAAACGGTGTTCACAATGGTATCCAATACAGATTAGTGCCCAAATTTGAAATTACGAATATCAGTTACGGTTACGAAACAGTATAATTGACTATTTTCTTTATCTATTACTGTTACTTACTGAAGACTTGATGTATATTATAAAAGCTTGAACACAGATGAAAGTGCCCGTTACTAAAGAGTAAATGCCTGCGAGTATCTAAAAAAATACACAAAAAAATTCATATCGATTATTAACTTTCATTACGGGCTAAATAACAATGCATTCAGTGAAATGGTTCTTCTGATTTATATACATAAATAATGTGTATATTATTAATTAAACATACTGTGTGCTTACCGTAAATCTGTAACTGTGTTCTAGTCGTCGTAATTGATTAAATATCATTATGAAAACCTTCACAAACTCTTTGGTACCAGCTTTCTTGTGAAAGGTTACCTTACCATCATAATCCTTATTCCACATTAGTCTATCAAAAAGTAACTGTATTGGTATATACTCGGTCTTCATTTTTGAAATCTTCATAATAGCAGTATTTAAGTATCGGACTCTCAATGATAAAAACGTAAACAAATACATACAGAAACAATAATCATCGAAAAGGAAAAACAACCACGCACAGTAAATGGTACCAACGATATATATCATCATTGAAACTTTAAATATTACATACATATAGAATATGACCAACAGCGAAAGAATTCTGATTAAAGAACATAGTACAGTCAGGTTCTTCATTGCTATTTTTCTCATAAATCGAGTTTCGTTTGTTCCCAAGAATAAATCAATTTCCATGCAGTCTTCCACTCATATCCACTTCGTCTATTGAAGAACAAAGAGTTTATCAGGAATGAGTTCGCGATTATATTGAAATGGAGTATTATGAGAAATTCGGGTAATTTCAGATCAGAAGTACATGATAAAAGGTAACAACCTCCGACGTTTGCAAAACTTAATATACATATATTGTAGATTAATGTTTTAGATGTTCTTTCCTGTATTCTGTTGTTTTTAATATCAAATCTGCAGAACCCAGTTATTTTTAAGAGCCAATATACAAAACTGTCGAACATCTCAACATATTCAACCATTATTTGCTTTTTGTCGAGATTCATATTAATTAAAAGAAAAACAAACTTATCGCAATGAAGGCTGAACGCAAAGTAAAGTTTGGTAAAGCCTACATTAAAATCATTAATTCAAAAAATACTGATACCACAAAATTCCTTGAGGACACGGTTATTATTTTGTAATTTATTGTAGGTAACTACTATAATACTAGGTCATGAAAGTAGATTTATTTAATTATTATTACATGAAACAACCCACATATTTAAAACAGGTACCTATATTATGTACTTTGTTTATTGATTTTGAATTTAGTTTTGTTTTTTGGAACTAATGGCTTGTTGGTTATGGCGGCTTTTAAAGAATCGCTGGACGGTTCTAAATTAAAAAAGAATAACTGTATAATATGCAATAGTTTGATGAAATTTATATAATAGTTAGCTGCGCCCGCGGCTCCGCTCGCGTTGACTACAGAGTGCCGTCGGTTCCACGCGCTTATCCCGCCGCTCCATCTCAAAAAACGGAAGATGAATAAAAGATGATTATTGTGGGTGATCACTAGAAGAAAGATATATGCTATCGTCGACTTTTTAGTAGGCCTTTTTAAGATTTACAGTTATGTACGACATTCATTTGACATATCGTATGATTTAGTGAGAGTAAGTCATTTAATAGTCCCACGTGAGTCTTTTTTCCCCGAATTAATTCACTATTATCGTCACTACTTATTTCGTTTGTTAGGTACTTTATCTTACAAAGTTTATCCTATAACCTGGCCAGATAACATAGCTATTAATTAAATGTATGTCGGTGAAGTGATTTTTGTGTGAAAAGAACATAAAAACCGAGACAGATAAGAATAATCTTTGTCTGAAAATATTAAAAAAGTTCTTCCCAAGCTCTAGGGTTTGAAATTTGAAAAGAATCAATATTTCTTATTGCCGGTCTTTTTCTATTTCATATATGAACATTTCGGTATCAAAATTTTGATGTTCCATTTCCATAAATACGAGTCCTACTGCCTGAAAGTTCACACGTGAACTGGAGATAACCAAGCAGTTTGCGATGGCATTTTTTGTACTCTGTGGGTTTGGCGTCTGACTACAAATCTCACCTGATACGGCCGAAGATGGTAACACGGTAAATCTAGAAGAACTTGCTCTCAAGTGTTTCTTCTACGGGAACACATCTAAAGTAGCTTGGGAACAGATTTCCAATATGAGCGTTTTACTTAGCTACAAAATATCCTAACACCGTGCTGTGGTTTCATCACAGTATTTTCTTTCACCGAAAGCCCATATTCATTGTAGAGTGCAAACCCTTTTCGATTGATGAGGTGTCCGAACACTACCACTGAGTCATCATCACTTAAAATTCATAGGAACATGTTGCCTTTGAGCCAACTTAGTATCTTCTCTCAACCAATTCAATAGATCGAATTAAGAGTTGAAGCACTATTATTCAACCTCTAACATTGTGAATTTCAAAACAGCTAGATTGCTAGACAGTTAGATTGAAAAAGAAAACAGAAATATGAATCACTTAAGGTACAGGTAAAGGTACATTTATTTTAATTCTATAGCATATAGAATGTCAACTCGGTGATAAAGAAATAACTATTCGTTTATTATTCCAGTGATGTAATTTAATTTTCAGTTTGTTGTAGGTACGTAACTAATTATTTTTATATTTTCTTTCAAAGTAGTATTCATTGTAAATAAAAGTAGATACATCTATCTATCTCGCGTATTGTTTAATAGCATAATGTTAGTGCGGGTAATGGCATCAAATACATAACTCAATTGGATTTTATATTTCTCAGGCAAAATTGCTAATCAATAAAATACACACAATTTACTTTCGCTTATTGCCGTGTATGCTCGCTTAGAATAGCACTACCTACACCATCTCATCTCGTAGGCACTGTAAAGGAGACTAAAGTATTAGCTGAAGAAAGGGCAGCAGCGTCCTTCGTTTTTTTTATATAAGGTGGCAAACAAGTATACGGCTACCTGATGTTAAGTGGCTACCGTTGCTATGGACGATTGTAATACCATAGGTATCACTAACCCGTTGCCGACCTTGAACCCCCTGACCAAAGAGCTCGGGAAACCCTACTCACGATGGGAATACAACACTAAATTATTTGGGTGCGACTTCTGTAGGGTGGAGGTATTCCAGCAATCGGACACTCCCAAGTAGAGAAAAAACTCCAAAGAAATTTCTCTGTGCCCTAACTCTCTTTGAACCCCCCATGGAGCTCTGGAGACCCAACTCACCGCAGGAACACAACACTAGGTTATTTGGCTAGGATCTTGTCTATATTTTTTCCTAGCTAAACTAAGATTACTAATTCATCTATAAAGCGTAGCGATTACGGCAAATCCCCACTATAAGTAATAATGCAGAAAAATAAAACAATGCAAGAATATTAATCTAATTAATCTGTTGAATACTACTTATTGTAAGGGTTGTCGCGTTTTCTAGCATTATTTACTGTTTTTGTTGGCGACATACGAATATGTAATTATTGAATAGAGACATACAAATAAGTTATTATTATAGATATATTTGATATAATTATGTTAAGAATGTGTTTCGAAATAGAATATTGATATTTTGTTTACAATGTATGGAATATGTATAGGGTTGGTACTAGATAATACGATTTTCTTGAGATGTATGTTTCATCGGCTTAAGTAACCATTAATTATTGAAATATGTATTGAATTTGTGTTTAATATTATAGAATTATAGATACAGAATAGAATGCAACAAAGATAATAATAAGATTTATAATAGTTTAATAGTAATATATAAAATACATAGACCGGACGGGGGGTTCGCCCATAGAAATTAAGGTTTTTTGTAAATTATTATAAAATAGTAATTTTTACGAATAAGATTTAATTTGCATTATATAAAGCATAAAATAAGGAGAATAATGATGTATAACTTACATGTATGTAAGGATTATAAATAAAGAATTATAGAGCGGGAAATAGGCCGACCAAAGTGAAAATAGATAACAATAGTGAACCGAGCTCTCTAGGCGATAGGGGCTCTCTTTAAGGTAACGCCTCGGAGTACTTAAGCTCGCGAGTTTTGTACTGGGGCAGGGAGACCGATCACGACCGCCGGCGGGAACGGACGTGTTTACGACCGCTCTCTGCCGCCTTTGTGAAGTTTTACGACCGACCGGCTTTACCGCACACCTGCATCGCACCTGCGCCGCACCTGCGTATCGCCGTCTCGCTCGCACCCATTGTGTCGCGTACTTCTAGTACGCTACACAAACATAAACTGCTCTTTTAAGAGCAATTTGTTTCTATTCGACGAAATCCACACTTTAGTGGTCACTTGCCTGATACCTGACGGTGCCAACGAAAGCAAGTGGGTGCGTGACCCAAGCGCCCCTCGGTTGCCTCCTTCAGAGGCAAACGATAGTACTTGGTCGGGCTCAGGAATCTTGGCCCTTGATAGAGTCATAGTCAAGCCCTGAGTGTCTCCTTCCCACCCTTCCGATCCTGCTACACATCCATCCCCGAGTGTCTGTTTGGGCGTAGCTAGGTATTTATACCGGCTGCGTTCTCTGCCTCGGGCTTGATAGGGACCTCCACGTAGGGCCCGGTAGGTTCTTTTCCTGCGAGTCATTACACCGTGACCCGCAGGTCCCTTTGCACGGCTCGGGATAGCCGTTTAAATTCACTCGGCGCACCCCCCTGCCTCTCCGGCAGGGAGGTTTAACTTCACCCCCGCCCGCCCAACCGCCACCGCCGGAATGGCACACGTTACTGATTTGGAACGCTTCAAAGCGTTCGCAACGACTTTGCATCCGTCGCTCTGGACGGAGTACAATAGGGCCATCGCGGCCGAGCAACCCGCCGTCGTCATCGCTCAGGGCACCGAGCCCACCAGCGACCCTGCCGCGCCACACGCGATAAACAAGAAGCCCGTCCCGCGCTCCCGCTCGACGGCACCCCGCGCTCACCGTCAGACGCCGTACAAACGGCCATCGTCGCGCTCACGTTCCCCGGGCATTCAAGCCCCGACCCCAGCGCCCTCTGCGCTACCAACCAACAATTCATTTGCGTCGCTAGTTCCCGAAGCGGACACGCCGACGCTAGTAGCTACAAACGTTAGCTACTCATCCGCCAGTCCGGATCCCGAACCCGAGTCCGACGAAATGGACACGGCGATAGTCAATGATAACGAGGGCTTCACCCTCGTTCAAAAAAACAAGCCCGCCAAACGTGCATCACGTTCGCGTCCCGAGTCTCCGGAGACTCAGTCCCGCCCCCAAAAGGCACAAAAGACAGGGCTAAATAGCCACGCCCCCCGCTCCGCAGCGCCCTCAGCGCCTGCCGGTACCTTTGCCGGCAGAAAGGCGCGTCGCCCGCCCCCCGTCACGGTCCAGAACAAATCGGTCTGGACAAAACTCTCAGAGAAACTGAGAGAACTCCGTATCCACTACACCCAGGCCAGTAACACGGCCAACGGTATCCGCGTCCAAGTTTCCACCTCGGACGAACACCGTCAATTTACCAGGTTGCTCCGAGACAGCAACCTCGAATATTTCACGTACTCCCTGGAGGAAGAACGTCAACTCCGGGTTGTAATCCGCCGCATCCCGGTGGAAATCACACCCGAGGAGGTCAAAACTGACCTCTTAGCCAAGGCCTTCCCTGTCCGCGAAGTGCACAGAATGCACGGCGGACAATCCAAAAACAGACCTCTCGACATGGTCTTAGTCATTCTGGAACTGACCCCCGAGGGCAGAGCCATTTTTAACGTTAGGAAAGTGTGTGAGCTCTCCGGAATAGCCGTAGAGCCCCCACACAAGAACCGCAGTCCTCCGCAGTGTCACAACTGCCAGCTGTACGGTCATTCGGCACGCAACTGCCATCTCCGTCCCAGGTGCGTTAAGTGCCTCGGGGACCACGCGACGAGCGAGTGCTCGCGCACTCGTGAGACGGCTACCCCTCCGAGCTGCGTGCTATGCGGCAACGAAGGTCACCCCGCGAACTATCGCGGCTGTCCCCGTGCCCCGCGCCCCACGCGCCCTACGCGACCCATGCGCCCTACGCGACACACCCCTCCTCAGAGGACACGTCCCGCCGTAGGACAACCAAAGCCCCTGCTCACGCCAGAGGCTTTCCCCAGCCTCCCGAGCGCCTCCAGCGCCCCGGTGGCAGCCGCCCCCGCGCCCCGCGCACCCCCTCCGGCCATGCGAGCTCCTCAAGCAGCATGGGTCTCCACTCCCCGCCCTCAGCCTCCTAAGGCTCAGGCCCCCCCGCCCGTCAACACGCGCCGCGGCGTTGACTACATGGTCATGCTCTTCCGCGAGCATGACCCTCAGGAAGTACTGGCGTACGAACAGTGCGTCGCTGAGTACGGTCCCGGCGAATCCATCAGGCGTTTCCCCCTGATGACAGCGACGCTAATGCGCCTGGCCCGTGCCGGGAAATAGATAACGGTTATCAATGGCACGCATTAAGCCTAGAAGCCTCAATATATCTTTTTTTAACGCGCGAAACCTCTTTCCACAACGGGACTTAGTATCCACCTTTCTTAGGGAACGGGAGATAGACGTGTTTCTAGTACAAGAAACACTTCTAAAACCCAGTAGGCGCGACCCTAAGATAGCAAATTACAATATAGTCAGAAATGACCGTGCCACCCTAGGAGGCGGCACGCTCATCTACTACAAGCGTTCCCTCTATTGCATGCCAATAGACCCTCCCGCACTTACCAATATGGAAGTGTCCGTCTGTAGAATAGGCATGACTGGCCATCCGCCAATCACGCTTGTCTCTGCATATCTCTCCCCGAATAAAAGACTCCTTCAGTCCGATCTGGAGGCGCTTTTTTCATTTGATCAATCAGTCATAATAGCAGGCGACCTCAATAGCGGTCACACCCTTTTCAACAACCCGCGCAACACCCGTAACGGGGTTATACTAGAACTACTATGCGACGTGCTCGGCTTTGACGTCATAGCACCGCTAGAGCCCACGCACTTTCAAGACAACTGTCAACCGACAGTACTTGACATAGCCCTCCTCAAAGGTGTCTCACTTCGGTTACGACTTATAGAAGTCGTACACGAACTAGACTCCGACCACCGCCCGGTTATCTTACAACTCGGGCAACCGTTCGACCCCAGTCCGCTAAAAGTCAAAATAGTTGACTACGCGATCTTAAATCGCTACTTATCCGATAACGCGACCCCGTCCAGCCTAGCTAGGATCCCCGACGTATTGGAGTCAACCGCAGACTCCGATTTAGCCATCGATTCCCTGGTCGACTACCTCCAAACCGGTGTAAGGGAGGCCTCGAGAGAGGTGCAAGCGGCAAACGAACGCCGTTTTATACTCCCCCCCGGCTTACGAGCGTTTATCACGGAAAAGAACGCCGCGACACGTGCACATGACTCCTATCCGACGAGGGATAACACCCGTAGGTTACGACAACTTCAGAGAGAGGTTAGAACTCGCATCGGAGAGTACAGAGGTCACCGGTGGGATAACCTCTTAGAGGGTCTCAAGCCGTCCCATCTGGCTTACTGGAACCTCGCCCGCTCTCTGAAGTTAGAAGCTTCCGCCCAGATGCCGCCCCTCGAAAGGGGCCCCGATCTTCCACTCGCGTTCGATAGCGACGATAAGGCAGAATGCCTTGCCGCAAGCTTGGAGAGCCAGTGCTCCCCAAACTGCGACAACGTAGACACTGCCCACATCGAAACTATCGAGACCGCCGTTCAGGAACTCACGTTGATTCCTCCCGCGGAAACGCTAACCCCGGTCACGCCAGATGAGGTCTGTTCTATCATTAAAGGCCTTAAGCCTAGGAAATCTCCCGGTCCAGATGGTATCAGGAATGAAGTACTCAAACTTCTTCCTGATCACCTCATAGCTCTTTTGGTCTGCATCTTCAATGCAGCCATAGCCCACTGCTATTTTCCAGCCGTCTGGAAAAAAGCTATAGTTATAGGTATTCGCAAGCCCGGCAAAAAAGCTTCGCTTCCCGATAGCTATCGCCCGATCAGTCTCCTAAACACTCTAGGGAAACTCTATGAGCGGATCCTTCTGAACCGTCTCAAGGTCGTTATAGACGACAAGAATTTATACCCGCCCGAACAATTCGGCTTTCGCGCCCGTCACTCGTGTACACATCAAGTGCACCGCCTCACGGAGCACATCACGAGTAACTTCGCCAAGAGCAATATCGCTCCCGCCCGCACGCTTGCGGTCTTTTTCGACGTAGCCAAGGCCTTCGATAAGGTCTGGCACGCCGGACTGGTCCACAAGCTTCACCATTTAGAAGTCCCGGATAGGTTAGTACATTTAGTCCGCGATTACCTAAGCGACCGCACCTTCCACTACCGAGTGGAAGGAGTACTATCTACCGCCCACCCTATACGCTCAGGCGTCCCGCAAGGTTCCATTCTGGCGCCTTGCCTTTTCAATCTGTACGTCAGCGACCTCCCGAAGCCCCCCGGGGTCGAGGTAGGGCTCTACGCTGACGACACAGTCATATACGCGTCAAACAGACACAGAAAAAATCTCGCCTGCGCAGTCCAACGTGCCGTAACCACTCTCGGGGAGTGGTTTCGAACGTGGCGAATAGCTATTAATCCGGTAAAGAGCGCCGCGATTATGTTCGAACCGCATACATGTAAACTACCACGCACGGTAGGACCCCTCTCATTATTCGGTAGGAATATCCCTTGGGCCACCAAGACTAAATATCTGGGTGTCACCCTCGACTCGAAGCTTAACTTCAACGCACACGTTACTATAGTCCGGAATAGGGCCGTCTGGATCCTTTCCCGCTTGCGACCCCTGCTCAGTTCGGTAAGCAAACTGTCCTTAAGACATAAGCTTACACTATACAAGATGTGCGTCCGTCCGATCTTGACATATAGCTGCGCAGCGTTCGCACATATGTCCAAACATAACTTTGTCCGCATGCAAAGAGTCCAAAATCGGTTTCTCCGTCGCCTGCTTGACCCTCCAGCCTTCGTTAGGAACATGGACCTCCACAGGGACATGAGGCTTCCCTCGATAGAAGCCTATGTGAAATATCTCACCAGGAGATACTTCGATAGCGCTTCGAATCACCCCAACCCGCTCGTAAAATCCACCGTGAACTACGTCCCAGACAACTCGATCCCCGTTGCCAAACGTTATAAACGCCGTCCGCGAAATCTCTTTGTCGATCCCGACGACGACATCGAGAAAGCTAATAATTACTACGCATCCGCTCCCGCAACATATGCGTGCTCGCGCCCACGCCCGCGAAACCACCGCTCCCTCCGCAGGGGACGAACGGTTAACTTCGCGCCCGCACACCCGCCACGACCACCTTCCTCTGCGGCAACTCAAGCGTAGGTCCGATCCATCGGCATGGAGCCCTTGAGCCAAGCAGCCGCTCGCGCGATACAAGAGACTGTACAATCACTAGCTTTCACAGCCATACATGACACTGCATTATACACACATGCACAACACACATAGGTACATAGGTTCTGTAAGGGACCTTTTTTTTTCTTTTTTTGCCTAGTTAGAGTAGACAAAAATTTCAGACCACTAAATACACATACACATGTTCCTTCCCTCCTCCCAGGGGGCAGAAACATGTATATATGTATAGTTAGTTTAGATCGAATTACGGATAGGGAATTAGTCAGATCGCGACTTAATTGCATACGCGCTACAGTCCGAGCCGAGGTTCGGCCACTTTGGCACCCTCGGATGTTGTTGCTTAGCTTTCGTGGCTGAGTGCCCTAAGCGCTCGCCCCCAAGCCCGGTAAAGCTGTAAAAGCCGTAAAGGCTCCAGGGCCCCTCAGGCTAACAGTGTAGTCAGTTCGAAAAAAAAAAAAAAAAAAAAAGTACTGGGGCATGTGATTTAGCGTCTATAGATAGATGTCAATCCGACAGATGTCAATAGCAGCAATACGAAGATTGGTCGGCCTAAGAACGCTCCGCTACTAAGAAGATTTTGGTGTTTCATTGAAGAGTCGTCGCTTCGGGTGGATATTGAGGTGCAATATTGCACCCCCCCCCCTCTCCTCGGACCTTTCATCTCCGCCTCGAGGCTTCGAGTCGCCGGTACATTAGTAGGGGTGTCACGAGACGGGCATCCGGCAAATACAAATTTCGCCCGTCCCCCTCCCGGGTACTCGTCACCCCCCCTCTCCTCAGTCGAGGGAAGTGACGCGGACCCAACAGTTTTAAATATCGGTAGAAGGCAATTAAAATAGGAAGGGAAGTATAGGATGTATAGGAATAGTTTCTATGTGTAAGTAGTCCCATATTCACTTATTTAATTATAAAATGTAATGTTTATTGACGTGAAAATATTTATTGCAATATGTTATTTGCTATTAATTGTTATTGTTGTAATGGGACTTCGTGTGATCGGATAGTGTAAAATGAACACAAGCTCAATGTTTAATCGTGATATATTGCTTATCAATACAGAGTAATAGTGTTTGTTTCTTAAAAAATGACACTACAGTTTAAGAATAATTCCCAATTGTTCCCTCCTGGTGAAGGTAGCGATAATCCCGTCGGTGAGACCAAATCCAAAGGGTGAATAGCGAACGGAAATGCTGGTGACAGAAGTTGTTGCCTTTGTTGAAGCTGTACGTGAATTTGAAGTTGTTGCATTTGTCCATCGTTTTGTGGTAGATGTAACGGATTCAGCTGCATCAGTAAATCTGGCCGTTCTTTTGCAAATTTGTATGATGAACCTTGCTCTTGATTGGTAAATGAAATAAATTCTTTTCGTAATACTGTCTACTTAAATTAACTTGTTCTGCTAAAGTTTCAATATCCACAGGTCATTATGTACAGAGTCCGGAGTAATCGATGATGGTTCTCGTAATTCAGAATCTGTTGTTGATTCTACGTGATTACTTAACAGACTAGCAAAGTCTTCAGTGGAGTCGGAAAAATTTTCTAAGTCTGTCTATGTCAACCTTTTTAATACTGCGCTCACTTTTATATCTCTGGTAATATTAAAATTTTCTAACCGCCCACCGGATTTACATAAATTAACTAATTTACTTAATAATTATAAATGCCGCTATGATGACAAGTGGTGATGGACTGTAGATATCTCGGTGGTCGCCGTGGCTTTGTTGTACTGTGCATAATAATAGATTTAGTGACGTCACTTTGTCGTTCTACAATAAGAAAAAAAAAAACTTCCGCTATGTCAGCAGAATGTTTTGATATAAAACAAGTTACTGTATTTATATCTATATTATTGTTTTCATTTTTTCATGTATAAAGGCACGGAGTATAATTAAATGATAAAATCCACCCAACCAACGTGAAAGCTAAAGCGCCCAATAGTAAACGTAAGGGACCAGGTTATATGCTACTTGTTCTATATGGATCCTTAGGGCTTGTGTAGACGGCGCGGCGCGGCGGGCACACTGCGGACGCGCCGCCGCCGCGCATACGCCTCGCCGGCGGGCCTCTTTGCTGTGTACACAGCAACGAGGACGCGACGCCACCGCGGAGCCACCGCACCGCCGCCATTGAATTTGCCATATCACTAGATTTTTAGTAATACAATGCTAGCCACGAAAATCATACGTGTTTGTTTTATAAAGTAAAAGATCTAAATATAACTATATCCATTAAGCAAGCGGAGTAGTAGGAATCGCGACCACCATTACCATACACATAGTAATAAACTAATCATCTCACAGTGTTTTTCGTTTGGTTTGTCGCTTTTCGGGATCATCTAGTGTATATCTAGTAAAAAGCGGAGTATTACTTTAGTTAAGCTTAACTTGTTCCATATGTATATAGAATCATATGTATATGATACATGTTTAATGTTCGTGGCCAGCAGTGTATTACTAAAAATGTACACTGATATTGAAAATCATGCTTCGGCGACGTGACGGCGGCGCGGCGGCAACTTGCTGGCGGTGTGGTGGCGGCGCGGTAGCGGCTCGGTGGCGGCGCGGCGTGACTGCGGAGGGGCGGCGGCGCGTAAGCGGTGCCGTCTACACAAACACTTAGGCCCTTTTTACATTACGATACGCGTAGGCGACGATACTTTGGCCAAATACCAGTAGGATATGTTTTCGTTACAGGATGTTCGTACATTAAGCTACTGAGAATGACTGATGCTTTGGGACGGTTTTTTGTTTTTTTTTCGAACTGACTATGCTGTTGGCCCGGGGGCCTTAACAGTTTCACCGGACTTGTTGGCGAGCGCTTAAGGCACTCAACCGAGAAATATGGGCAACATGCGCAAGGGTGCCAAAGTGGCCAAACCTCGACTTGAGCTGTTGCCGTATATGCAACATACGCGACCTAGCTAAATTCCTACGCGAATTCGAGGTAACTAACTTTACATGTATGCATGTCTCTATGTATGTATTTAGTGATCTGAAAATTTTCTAAGGCTAACTAACCAAAAAAAAAGGTCCCTTATAGAACTTATGTACCTGAGTGTAGTGTATGTGTGTTCATACAGTGTAATGAATGTATGTCGGTAGCTAGTGATTGCAGTGTCACTGTGTCGCGCGAGCAGCTGGCTTGAGGGCTCCCTATCGAGGGAACGGACCTACGCTCAAGTCGCTGCAGGAGAAGGCGACGAGACATGTGTGCGGGAGCGAAGTTTGCCGCCCGCCCCCTGCGGAGCGAGCGGTGATGACGCGGGCGTGGGCGCAAGCACGCTTGGTTGTTAGAGACACTTTAGGACGGTAAACAAGTGAATATTTAATGTTTTTTTTTAAGTTCCTTACGACCATCCCTGACATAATCAGGGAACTTGTGTGTCATCTAAAAATAATTCTACAACGTCCCATCCTTCAGTGAGGAGCTATCAATAGCCCATTCTATATTGTTTCACAATGCCTAAATTTAACTTAACTAACTTAATTTTAACAATGCTTCCCTTTTCTTTTTATTTCTTACCCTACTAAATCTACCTTCTTTTTTACTTCTTACTCTATGATTAAATATTTAACATGCAATACATAGAAGTGCTTATAATAAACAACATATTACATTTCACATATATAAACTGTTGCAATTCCGGGTTTGTCTCAACGACAGGTCGGATTTTAAAATTTTCAATAAATACTACTATTTAAATACAAACTAATAAAAGTGTAAAATTGAAATGTCAAAAGCAAATTTTAAATAAATTATTAGCAACTAAGGATATTTATTGTTGTTAAGTGATACCAGTGATGAAGAAGCACACTCAGTTTTTCTGTTTTATTTTAATTTATATTTAAACCTGTTATTTGAAAGAGGATACCCGGATAAGCAAGCAAAATCTGCCCCCACGGTCTTTTCAAGCAAAATTTCAACACTCAATATCAAGCAGTTTTCGAGTTTTAAAAATAAAACTATGTTTGTTTTTTTTTACAATATTGAATTTAATAATTAACAAATGGCGACTTTATTCCAAATACTTACGAGTAAAAGACATGGAAATATAATTTTTTTTCGCCATTTAATACCAATTTTTTTTAAATGAATTAAAACTTTAATGAAAAAATCACATATGAAAACCTGCAATCACCAAATTTTGACAGATACTTCATCTTATACTCTTTTATACTCAGGTTTTTTTCAATTCTTTTGATTTGGTGGAACAGTGTGAAAAAAATACCTGAGATACCTCATTTTACTTGATATACCTCTTGCGAACACGCATCCTACTTGTGTAGATAGTATGTAAATCTCAATACAAATGTATGTACGATACTCGGCGGTGACTAGTCTCTGAGACTCGTACAAGATAATTATCGCCTGTGAGTATCGTAATGTAACAAGGGCCTAAGAGTTGAATTTATTGTACATATTACTTTTAGATACGCAATTGAAAAAGTAACTCGACAAAATAAGCGCTTACTAGGCAGTGATCTGATTTTACTTTATTAAAACTGATACTAAAGATACCTTTCATATTTTTATGCTATGTATTAGTTTTTTTTTTTTTTAATTATCGTTAAGAGTTAATGCTGCCAGAATTTTGTTTAAGTGGGGCAAGTAGGCAAAGGAAACCTAAAGCTGAAGTCCCCCTTGCGTTCTACCTGGCTTCTTTCCGGCGTCACTGAATTGGGTATTTGAAAAAAGAAATCGTTTTTTTATATGTATTTTAAAGCTTCATCATAATTATGATAATAGTCAATTGGAAAAAGTCTTGAAATATATTTTTTTAATTAATAATGTACATTTGAAAATTGTAATATTTTAAAAAGAATCACATGCCTACGAACACGCCTCGATTGATCGTCAGGTTTGTGACGTCATAATGTTAAAGGAATTTCATCGATTAAATGTCAAAGCACTATATCATATGACTAGAAATTAACATTGTGACGTCACACGCGCTCGGATTTATTCGGGAACGATTGGCGCGTTTTCGGTACTGAATTCAATAATTAATTTTTATTTTAAAATAACTTTTGAAATGTTGCGAAAAAAAAATAAAAATAGTTTGTTATAAAACTTATATAATTATTATCTTTCCATTTATCACAAAAAAAAATTCAAATACCCAATTGCAGAAATGTTGTAAGTAGATATGTCTGTATTGTGGCCGAACGTTCAACATGCATACTTTACAGGGCGGGCTTTTTAAAGTTTGAAAAACGTTTTTAATTTTAGTGGGAAATCTTATTATCGTACAAACATCGATAAAATTGAGACAGTCACTTTGTGACGAAATGTCAGAAAGTCGATGACGTTTATCATATTCTGATGGAGTATGTCCGGTTCGAGTCAATCAGGCAGAATTTAATGAGTGCCTTTGGTTTGAACAGTCTACATTTTGTCATGTATATTAGTTGTGTGTATTAGGCATTAATATTAGGTGCTAGTCTATTGAAATCAATTGTGTCTTCTTTATCAATATTTATGCTACGATGTGAGGATACTAGGATTATGCTTAACGTGACCATTTATTTTGTGACTCAAAACGGGACATCGGTTTATTTACGTCAAATAAAGGTTCTCAATAATTAAAAAAAACCTATGCGGCAGGGGTAGTTGAATGTAGGTAATGAAAAATATAAATTATTTTTTTATTTAAAAATCAGTTAGCCCAATTCATAGTAAATATATCAATGTAAGTTTTATAAATGCACGTACCATACAAAATAACTGATAAACCGTTGAATTACTGAACGCGCACCTATTTCGTGAAAGGCCCTGAAAGGTTCCAAAAAATTACATTTTTTAATGTTCTTTACTTAAAAAAAGTTAATTGTTATTATATTTTGATAATTTTCAATGCTCAAAAAGTAGCTTTTTAATGGCTGATACTTTTTTAAACCCCTTTCCAAGGAGGCATAAGCGCAAGCCACCTGGTTTTGCTATATCCGAGCATTTTGTGATATTCTGTTTCAGTTTCAGCGCAAAACTCTTTTAGAGCTTCAACTCGAACCGTATAAATGAATATATCTTTAAAATAATGCATTCGTAATCTAAAGGTTCATCAGGACCATCTGCAGCAGATTATATTGAATTGTGAATTATGTGAGCTGCGCATCCAATACCTATTAACGGTTTTTCCAGAGATGATTGTAATTCCACTAACATATTATCAATTCCGCGCCCCTAAAATTGACGTTGGTATTGTCCCTACAAAATACGACTTTTTCTGTTAAATTATTATCTGTCAACTCTTACACTAAATAATTGACAATGATTTCAGAAGGTCACCTGGTTGGTCTTGGAGGTCTAAAATTTTTACTTGCACACCTTTGTAAATTTGAAAAAGCGCACTGCAATTGGATATATTTTCTTATTACAGTGGTTTGAAGCATCGTTCTTCTTTGATCGCCATACGTGCCAAAACATTTACTACAATAGCTTCTGTTTTCGTACGCGCGCATGTAAATTTCTGATCAAAACATGAATGGATTAATTTCGACGCACAATCACTGGAGCGAAAACTGTGGTTTTCTTGTATCGTGTGATAGGCCCAGATGCCTTCTGTCGCGGTGATATCCAAATCCTTTGAAGATGGCACGACCGATTTTTTAAAAAAGTTCAACATTGACCAACTTGAAGCAGCGGCTCGACCGACATTTTTTAAAACTTTAAATGCTGTTCAATGTCACCGGCACCACTATGGGAAACACTAAATTCTGTGCGACACTTTTCGCATCTGACATCCGAGGGAGTATTTATTTGCTTAATAAACGGGTATTTTGCTTGTAAGCTAACAATGAACAAACACTTGCGTTTCGGGATAATTAAATTAATTTATAAACAAAAAAATTAACAGTAACTAAACTGGTCCCTCACCACGCACTGTTCGTGTCTGGTGAGCGCATAATTTCCGCGCGGTTTCCGAAAACGGGACAATTTTGCGTCCCGAAGCTTTTTTTAGGGACAACGGGACATATAACCGAAAAAAGGGACAGTCCCGTTCGCAACGTTAGTAAGTTAGTTATGCTACCTTGAGGCTGACATATGAAAATTGCATAAAAGCTATCGGACCTTTATTACTCTATGCATTTAACATTTTAGAATTAAAAAAAATCTACTTAACTATAAATCACAAGTACGGTGTACCGAAAAAAACTGCGAACTAAGTAGTTGTTCTTTCTAAATTGTTTAAAAAAATTGTTAATTTGCCTTCAATGTGACAAGTAAATTCTTATTTTCTATTTGCTTCTGCCCGCGATTTCGTCTTCGTGGACTTCAGAATTGGGTCTAGAAAAATAAAAAGTGTCATGTACCGGGATAAAGAGTATCCAAATCCAAACATCTAAATCCGTTTAGTCATTTTTGCGTAATTTAAGTAACAATCATCCAAACTTTTACATTTATAATATTACTAGCTGTGCCCGCGGCTCCGCTCGCGTGGACTACAGAATGCTGTCGGTCGAGCGCACGCGTTAATTATGCTGCAACAAACATGGTTATTGTGGGTTTTCCTTAGAAGATGAAAATATTCAGTCACAGACATTTTTGTAGGTCTTTTTAAGATCTACAATTATGTAGTATATTAATTAGGTATAACTCTTATGCTTCATTCAGCGTAAGCCATTTGATTGCCCCAAAAGCATCTTTTTTTAAATTAATTCATCATTATCTTCACTGCTTATTTCGTATATAACCTTATGTAACAAAATATGTCCTAACTTGATTAGATAACATATCTATGAATTAAAGGAGAAACCATGTACATCGGATAAATGGTTTATGCGTTTAAATAATATAAACGGACAGATAGACAGAGCGACGTTGAGTTTTATTATATATATATATATATATATATATATATATATATATATATATAACACGTATATTCTTGCAAATCAACAAATTAAGAAATCTTTCGAATATTTACCCTAGGTTCAAATCTATTCATTGTGTCTAAAAAATCTAATTAATCATTTGTTAATTAATCTGTACATAATATGAAGTATTTCTAACTTAAATTTTAATTACGTAATATTATCTTAAAAAATAAGTATTATTTCACAACTTTCTTATATTTACATTACATAAACTTACATAATTACGTATTTACGTAAGTTTAATTAAACATTAACAATTAATTAACAAAATTAAATTGATTATACAGCTGCACAAGTATAAGGCGGTATGATTACACATTCGTTCATAGTTGAATTGACCGCAGCTAAAATATCTTTTGTAGAAAAACCGATTTGTAATTGCACGGTTATGTAGACAAAAGTAGATGCTGCAATCCTGAACACCAAGCCGATGTCTAAGTAAACTAAACCGTAAATTGTTACACGAGGCTCCCGTACTTCCAATGTATGAAGAATACTTTTTGTTAGCTTAAAAATATCATCTGAAATAAATTAATTTCACTTAAAAGTTTGCACATTAATGACTGTACTATGAGCTGATGGTGATAGCTATTTGGGAAATAAGACAAAGCCCATTAAATTTATTTAGATGTAATATGTTATTTGATGTCGGTTTTCTTTAGCGCGTAGGTACATGTAAAAACTACTTTAAAAAGTAGATACGGGTGTTAAATCTAGACAGGTGCGGAACTCTTCCGTCTCTTATGCTACGGTCTTCTGGAGTTTTATCTGTGCAGGCACGCACAAGTACAGTGTAACTGAAAATAATTGATTTTTGATTTTGCGCTGGTTATCTGCACAGGTTTATAAATTTTCTCAGGTCTATTCCAATACGCGCTGCGGTCTATCCGATCCTATCCAGTAGACCGTAGCATGTGTGGCCAATGACAAGGCCAATAGCGTCAAATGTTTCCTTAGCGAACAGTGTATATCCGTTTTAGACTGGCCAGCAAATAGTCCGGATTAAAACCCGATAGAACATCTCTGGTATATTGTTAAAAAGAAAGTCTCAAACAAACGTAACACCAGTCAAAACGAACTATATGAAGCATTTGTTGAAGCATGGAATTCAATCCCCCTAGAAAAAATTATGAAATTGATTGAATCAATGCCACGTCGTTGCAGTGTTGTTATTGAAAATAAGGGAATGATATAGTTTTGTCACATTTATTTAAGACATATTTTTTATGATAAAGTAATATAATAAGATATGCTGATAAATAAATAATTTGTTGAGAAAAAATAAAAGCGTGTTGTCATTTATTGATAGCCTGACAGTTCATGTATCGGTAAGAGTTAGATTTTCAAAGGTTTATAAAGCAACTGGATTGGTTAGGTTAGGTTGGAACTGTAATAATAACGCACGAGACGAGCGAGCGAAGCAAGCGGGCCGCGTTCGCGGGCGGCTAGTGCTAGGAATACTTTTACCCTTGAAAATGTTACAAATGTAAAGAATTATGAATGTTTAATAGTAATACGATAGAAAATGATATAATATTATCGAATTTATTTAAGACATATTTATACAATAAAGTCATATAATAAGATTTGGAAACAGTTTATTATTTTTAAAAACAAGAAGTGATTAGTAATTACTTCATTAAGGAAACGATGCAGGGAAGCGAGCTCATTGTTATCGTTATCGCGCGAGAACATTAAGGGTTAATGATGTCATTAGAGGGCAGTGGAGATAATGAATCCTGAAAGCTATCTTTTGAATGAGTAGAGATATCAGATAACGGATGATCAATGGCAATCGATCGAGCGTGGTCGAAAACCCCCCTTTTGACACCAATTTTTTTTTTTAGTTTCGGCCTCCCGTTGTTTCAAAAAAATACCTTCTCATACTCATCTGTGATTGGTGCGCTGGAAATGTACAATCCCCCCTACTCTTACTGAGCGTCTACATCGAGAAAGTAGTAACTATGCTAATTTTCAAGTCAGTCGGACCTGTAGTTTTGATGATCTCATGATGAGTGAGTGATATTTCGTTTATATTATATGAGTATACAGGTATATGACATGGTACAAGAATTTTCTGTGATAATTTTAGACTGATTTGGGTTCATAACATAATTTTAGAGGTATCTACTAAGTGTAAGTGTAAACAAGTTTATTGTGTTCCCGTTTTAAAAACAAATTAAGGAATACAATGAGTTTATTTTATTTTATATAGGTAATACGTACATTATAGTACTATTAAATATAATACTTACTAGAATTTTCTGGTTTTAACTGATTGTAGGAGCATATTAATATTGTTTGTTCAATCTGCTTTTGAAATATGTCTATGTATTGAGTTATGATTAGCAAAAAAAACCAACTGCTGGCCGCCACTGCCGCTAAGGCAGTTGTACGAACTACGTCAGCATCCTAAAAAACATAACATGTTTTTATTATATAATATATAGGATATCTAATAATACATGACATTATGGACACGGGTAGAATGGGCCACTTGACAATACCCTTGCTCATGTAGTAGTACTATATTATACGACATACGATATCATACTCTGATGTAAAGGTACAAAATAAATAATTACAAATGAGGTTTTATTACCATTATGGACTGACATTACAATATTACGCAATGAGTTTACATGCTTTTGTTACACAAACTCTACTTTAGTCTATTAACAGTGTGGTAACTAAAAAAATTGCAGCAAGTAATGAGATCACTTCAGAATTGCTTAGACGATTTTGCCGTTAACAATATATGAATGATGATGAGGATTTTCTTTATCTATTACTGTTACTTACTGAAGACTTGATGTATATTATAAAAGCTTGAACAATGATGAAAGTGCCCATTACTAAAGAGTAAATGCCTGTGAATATCTAAAAAATTACACAAAAAAATTAATATCCAATATTAACTTGAGTATATTATTTATTAAACATACTGTGTGCTTACCGCAAATCTGTAACCGTGTTCTAGTCGCCGTAATTGATTAAATATCATTATGAAAACCTTTACAAACTCTTTGGTACCTGCTTTCTTGTGAAAGGTTACCTTACCATCATAATCCTCTTTCCACATTAGTCTATCAAAAAATAACTGCCTTGGTATATACTCGGTCTTCATTTTTGTTATCTTCATAATAGCAGTATTTAAGTATCTGACTCTCAATGATAAAAACATAAACAAATATAAAAAGAAACAATGATCATCAAAAATGAAAAACAACCACGCAAAGTAAAGACTACCAACGATATGTGTCATCATTGAAACTTTAAATATTACAAACATATAGATTACCAACAACAGGCAAAGAATTCTGATTAAAACACATAGTACAGTCAGGTTCTTCATTGCTATTTTTCTCATAAATCGAGTTTCGTTCGTTCCCAAGAATAAATCAATTTCCATGCAGTCTTCCAATAACTCATACCCACTTCGTCCATTGAAGAAGAAAGAGTTTATCAGTAATGAGTTCGCGATTATAGCGAAATGGAGTATTATTAGAAATTCAGGTAATTTCAGATCAGAAGTAGCTGATAAAAGGTAACAACCTCCGACGTTTGCAAAAATTAAAACACATATATCGTAGATTAATGTTTTAGATGTTCTTTCTTGTATTCTGTTGTTTTTAATATCAAATCTGCAGAATCCAGTTATTTTTAAGAGCCAAAATACAAAATTGTCGAACATCTGAACGTATTCAACCATAATTTGCTTTTTGTTGCGATTCATATTCATTACAACAAAAACAAACTTATCGCAAAGAAGGCAGAACGCAAAGTAAAGTTTGGTAAGCGCCTACTTTAAAATCATTCATTTAAAAAATACTGATACCACAAAATTCCTTGAGGACACGGTTATTATTTTGTAATTTATTTTAGTAACTACTATAAATTACTTGAATAAATGATTATCATAGTGAAACGTTTTGAGCTAATGAAAATAGATTTATTTAATTATTATTACATTAAACAATCCACAAATTTAAAACAGGCATATTATGTACTTAGTTTATTGATTTTGAATTTACTTTTATTGGTTGTTGGTTATGGCGGCTTTTAAAGAATCGCTGGACGGGTTTAAATTAAAAAAGGTTAACTGCATAATATGCAATAGTTTAATGAAATTATATAATAGCTAGCCGTCGCGTCGGTTCCACGCGCGAATCTTGCTGCCCCCTACTCAAAAACGAAAGACAAAAATGCTTATTGTGGGTGTTTCCTAGAATAAAGATATATGCTATCGCTGACTTTTTAGTAGGCCTTTTTAAGATTTACAGTTATGCACGATATTCATTTGATGTATCTCGTATGGTTTACTCAGCGTAAGTTATCTAAGCGCCCCTCATGAATCTTTTTTCCCGAATTAATTCACATTTATCGTCACTACTTATTTTGTGATGCCTTACAAAATATATCCTATAACCAGGCCAGATAACATAGCTATTAATTAAATTAAAAACAGGTAGATCGGTTAAGTGATTTTTGTGTGAAAAGAACATAAACGGACAGAAAGAATGAGACGTTTAGTCCTGTCAACTCAGGAAATTCAGTCATTCAAGACTACTTAGTAAAAACTGTTTTAATTTATAGTTTCGCATGATCTTATCCTTGATTATATCCTTGGTGATGATATCCTTGGTATTGGCAATGATGGCAACAATGGAAGAGTCTTTATTTCAATATTCCCATGGGATTATTTGAAATATCTTACAGTTTTTTTCGAACTGACTATACTATTAGCCTTAGGGGCCCTGGAGCCTTTACGGCTTTTACAGCTTTACCGGGCTTGGGGGCGAGCGCTTAGGGCACTCAGCCACGAAAGCTAAGCAACAACATCCGAGGGTGCCAAAGTGGCCGAACCTCGGCTCGGACTGTTGCGCGTATGCAATTAAGTCGCGATCTGACTAATTCCCTATCCGTAATTCGATCTAAACTAACTATACATATATACATGTTTCTGCCCCCTGGGAGGAGGGAAGGAACATGTGTATGTGTATTTAGTGGTCTGAAATTTTTGTCTATTCTAACTAGGCAAAAAAGAGAAAAAAAGGTCCCTTACAGAACCTATGTACCTATGTGTGTTGTGCATGTGTGTATAATGCAGTGTCATGTATGGCTGTGAAAGCTAGTGATTGTAGAGTCACTTGTATCGCGCGAGCGGCTGCTTGGCTCAAGGGCTCCATGCCGATGGATCGGACCTAGGCTTGAGTTGCCGCAGAGGAGGGCGGTCGTGGCGGGTGTGCGGGAGCGAAGTTAACCGTGCGTCCCCTGCGGAGGGAGTTGTAATCGCGCGTACTTCGCGTCCTGAGGGAGCGTTTAACGCATGAGTATTTGAGGATGGATTATTCTGCGGAATAATCTTTATCTGAAAATATTTAAATAAGTTCTTTCCATGCTTGCTGGTTTGAAATTTAAAAAGAAACAATATTCCATATTGACGGTCTTTTTCTATTTCATCTATGAACATTTCGGTATCAAAATGTTGAAGTTCCATTTCTCTAAATACGGGTCCTACTCGCTGGAAGTTTACGCATGAACTGGACATAACCATGCAGTTTGCGCGATGCGGCATTTTTTGTACTCTGTGGGTTTGGCGTCTGACTACAAATCTCACCTATTACGGCCGAAGGTTGTAACACGGTAAATCTAGAAGAACTTGCTCTCAAGTGTTTCTTCTACGGGAACACATCTAAAGTAGCTTGGGAACAGATTTTCAATATTTTTTTTTTTTTTTTTTTTTTTTCGAACTGACTACACTGTTAGCCTGAGGGGCCCTGGAGCCTTTACGGCTTTTACAGCTTTACCGGGCTTGGGGGCGAGCGCTTAGGGCACTCAGCCACGAAAGCTAAGCAACAACATCCGAGGGTGCCAAAGTGGCCGGACCTCGGCTCGGACTGTTGCGCGTATGCAATTAAGTCGCGATCTGACTAATTCCCTATCCGTAATTCGATCTAAACTAACTATACATATATACATGTTTCTGCCCCCTGGGAGGAGGGAAGGAACATGTGTATGTGTATTTAGTGGTCTGAAATTTTTGTCTACTCTAACTAGGCAAAAAAAGAAAAAAAAAGGTCCCTTACAGAACGTATGTACCTATGTGTGTTGTGCATGTGTGTATAATGCAGTGTCATGTATGACTGTGAAAGCTAGTGATTGTACAGTCACTTGTATCGCGCGAGCGGCTGCTTGGCTCAAGGGCTCCATGCCGATGGATCGGACCTAGATTTTCAATATGAGAGTGGTACTTAGCTAGGTGGGCACCAAAAAATATCGTAACACCATGTTGTGGTTTCATCACAGTATTTTCTTTCACCGAAAGCTCAGATTCATTGTAGAGAGCAAACCCTCTACGATTGATGAGGTGTCCGAACACTACCACTGAGTCATCATCACTTAAAATTCATAGGAACATGTTGCCTTTGAGCCAACTTAGTATCTTCTCTCAACCAATTCAATAGATCGAATTAAGAGTTGAAGCACTATTAGTCAACCTCTAACATTATGAATTTCAGTACAGCTATTTTAAAGATTTAGCCTAATGATACATTGAAAAAAAAAAACGGAAATATGTATCACTTAAGTAGAGGTACATTTATTTTAATTCTAGAGGATATATAATGTCAACTCGGTGATAAAGAACGTATTTGTTGTTGTAGTTACGTAACTAATTCTTTTTATATTTTCTTTCAAAGTAATATTCATTGTAAATAAAAGTACATACATCTATCTATATCGCGTATTGTTTAATAGCATTATGTTAGTGCGGGTAATGACATCAAATACATAACTCAATTGGATTTTATATTTCTCAGGCAAAATTGCAAATCAATAAAATACATACAATTTATTTTCGCTTATTGCCGTGTGTGCACGCTTAGACTACTCCTCCACGACACTACTCCATCTCATCCCGTAAGAATTGTAAAGGATACTAAAGTGTTAGCCGAAGAACGGGCAGCAGCGTCCTTTGAATTTTTTTTATACAACTAAGGTGGCAAACAAGCATACTGCTGTCTGATGTTAAGTGGCTACCGTAGCTTATGGACGCTTGTAATACCATAGGTATCACTAACGCGTTGCCGACCTTGAACCCCATGACCAGAGAGCTCTGGAAACCCTTCAGAAACCCTAATTTATTGTTGTGTTCCTACCGTGAGTAGTCACGTAAATTATTTTTAGGTAGTTATTTGGCTGCGACTTCTGTAGGGTGGAGTTATTCCAACAGTCGGACATCCCAAGTAGAGAAAAATCTCTAAAGAAATTTCTCTGTGCTCCACCTCTATTTGAATCGCTCTTCCCCAAGGAGCTATGGAGACGCAATTCACCGCAGGAACACAACACTAGGCTATTTGGCTAGGATCTTCTCTGTATTTTATTTTCTTGCTAAAATAATTTATTTATTTATTTATAATTAATTTATTTATGGGCAAATACCCACTATAGGTAATAATATAGAAAAATAAAACAATGCAAGTATATTAATCTCATTAATCCGTTGAATACTGCTTATTATAACGGTTATCGCGCTTTCTAGCATTATTTACTGTTTTAAATATCGCTAGAAGGCAATTAGAATTGGAAGGGAAGTATAGGATGTACAGGAATATGTGGAGTATGTATAGGAATGTGTAAGTAGTAATCCCATATTCACTTTTTTAATAATAATATGTAAAGTATTTATTGACCTGAAAATATTTATTGCAATATGTTATTTGTATGTCTCATTTCATGATGTAAGGGGACTTTGTGTGATCGGATATTGTAAAATGAACACAAGCTCAATGTTTAATCGTGATATATTGCTTATCAATACAGAGTAACAGTGTTTGTTTCTTAAAAAATGAAACTACAGTTTCACAATGCAGTTGAAATGCTAATAAATGCAACAGATAAGTATAATATAACGAAGGCATTGCGCTATCACAATACAAGGGTTAGACGCCGACCAATGATAGTTAAACCAATATCAAGATCTGTTGAGTTAAACCGAATCGTATAAAATATTAACTTGCTACTAAAAATCTCATAAACCCTAACGAGGTACTACTAAAATTACAAGGTAATATTACTTTGTCATTTTTTTATTACTAATTTGTAAATTTAGACTTATTTACATTTTATTAAGTACATTTTTTATTCACAAGCTTCGCTGTGAAAGCGCAAATTTACCAATTGAGCATCGTACTCTTAAACCCTTTTTTAACTCGGAAGCTCTACGCCAAGAATATCTTGACACTATTTAAATACTACAACAATTGACGCATTAAATAACACATTTATACAGTTCTCCCTCTCACACACACAAACACACACACTCACAGCACAGTCTGTAACCGATCAATATTTTAATTTAAATAATATAAATATTTCTAGAAATGCAATTAAACTTGGTACGACATAATGTGAATCGCCTTAGGATTTCACTACCATATGATAAATTTTGAGATAAAAAAATAAGTACAAACAAAGAACAAACATAACATTCTTTACAAACACATAAAAATTGTGACATAATTTGTGTTAATAATTCGAGAAATTAGGAGCTAGTATCACTATTACGAGGAAAGAGATTCTTTATATTGGATTAAATTTAAAATTAAAGTCTTGCTCTCTTTATGAATCGGATAAGAAGTGTCATCCGATCCATAAAATCGTTCCATTTCAAAACAATGAGTCTATAGAGTTTAGCACCATCCAATCAACTAGATACATTATTTGAATACAATAATCTCTCTTTTGTTATCCCAACTGATTTGAAATGAAACTTACAACGATTTTTTATGAGACACTCGGACTAAAGCTAAATTGTTATTGGCTAACTTAGTACTAAAACTTAAGATAATCCCGTACCATCACCAAAGATTGCACATAATACCCGATACTTTGATTTTTTAATAGCAGTCATGCCTATTTTTAGGCTAGTGGTTAAATTTCACATTGACTGTTAAAAAATTAAGGTATTCTTGAGAATAAAATATCTACAAGTCCTTTTTTTATATAAACGGTATCTAAGTCTCAAAAATTCGGAATGTTTAAATGTATTTTGGAAGACAACGGTTTCATTTCAAATTCCAATCATTTCGAGACCCGAATTACATAATAACTTCACGCTGGGGAAATCAACTCTATGGAAGTAATTCAATAGTACATTTTATATTACGACAATTTGGGCGGACGGAACGAAACTACACATTAAAACCGGTAATTGACGCTTCCCCATGGACAGTTTTATTTTGAAACCAAAAGTATAATAATACATGAAGTGTGATGAAATATTTTTAGACGTGATAGCTAAATTACAAACATATCCAGGGTTTGTAATTGTTTACCTAGTCACGTTTACATATCACAATTTTGCTGACAGAATTGTCAAAAGACGAATACAATTCGTTAATACATTTTTTTTTGTTTTATAAAATCTTTAATTGTGTACTGGCATTGGAAGCTGACCTAATAATTGATTTGCAAAAGCTGCGTTTGTGAACTTAAAATGTCTCTTGTCGTAAAACTTGAGCAGGGCAGGTGAATACGGATGTTGCTTTTTAAGGTGCATGTAGTGCTCTTCAGGTTCTGATGTAGTGTGACCGCATTCTTCGCAGACGTACATCTGAAATGAAAATAGAATATTATTAGAAAAAAATATTCTAAAAAGCTTTTATTAAGGGTACTCAAGTCTCTTACGGTAAAATCAATCATTCATAGATATGTTAAAAATAACGACTGTATACCTTAGTTCTCCTTTCTTTGTAGGCATAGGTGTGCTGCACTCCATGTACTTTTAAGCAGTGGGATTCAAGAGAGCATCTTTGCGTGAAAGACTTTTCGCAAAGATTGCATTTGTAGGGTCGAACACCAGTGTGCGTCCTTGTGTGACGTTTCAAGTCGAATGTGTCATTGAATCCCTTTCCGCAAAAAGTGCACAAATATCGCTTGACGTCGGAGTGGCACTTCATATGCCGATTCAAGAGCCTCTGCAAAGTAAAATTCTTCGAGCAAATTCTACAAACAAATTTTGTAGGATCATCTTCGCTCACTAATACTTGTTTGTTTTTTTCTTCTTCTCTTTGTCTTGCATTTGCTTCCGTGGCCAAAGGATTTTTTACACCGTGTCCACCATTTATAAATTCCAATGGGAGCTCTGCTGGTAGACCCAACTGTAAGAAGAATAATATAGTAATTGGTATGTTGTTCTTATTTAAATGAATATCGATTAATAATTTAATAAGGTAAGCTTTTAAATTCATTATTGAATTATAAGGCTGAGCTTATTTAAATTGAAACGTGTAAAATTTGGCAATAAGTTAAAGCATAAGTTGATTCAGGCTTGGCGTCAATTAAATATTGTGTGACTTTAACAAACTTCGATGTCGTCATAGGTTATTGTGTTGCTCCTATCAATTATTGACGACATAGAAGATGAAAAAAGACCAAAGCTTCGCCTTAAAATCAAATAATGCTTACCCTTTGTTGCAAGATTTGAATTTTGCTATCGTTGACAGAGCCTTTCTTCAGACTTACAGCAGCAGCAGGACTGAGAGACGTATTCTCGATGTGGTTACTGCCATCCAAGGAATTGTTCCCTCCTGGTGAAGGTAGCGATACTCCCGTCGGTGAGTCCAAATCCAAAGGGTGACTAGCGAACGGGAATGCTGGTGACAGAAGTTGTTGCCTTTGTTGAAGCTGTACGTGAATTTGAAGTTGTTGCATTTGCCCATCGTTGTGTGGTAGATGTAACGGATTCAGCTGCATCAGTAAATCTGGCCGTTCTTTTGCAAAGTTGTATGATGAACCTTGCTCTTGATTGGTAAATGAAATAAAATTCTTTTCGTAATATTGTCTACTTAAATTTACTTGTTCTGCTAAAGTTTCAATATCCACAGGATTATGTACAGAGTCTGGAGTAATCGATGATGATTCTCGCAATTCAGAGTCTGTTATTGATTCTACGTGATTACTTAACAGACTAGCAAAGTCTTCAGTGGAGTCGGAAAGATTACCTAAAAGGTTTCCTTCATTAGGCCCAGGTAATGTCAATGTAGCATTAAATTGAAAGTTGTCAATGACATCATCATTCATTTCAACAATCATAGGATCATCAAAATTGTGACCGTAGTTACCGATAGCACTTAAATTTTCTAATTTATTTTCGTAGTCAATTTCCTCGTCCTTGAGAGCTAATCCGTAATGTGCATTTTGCATGAGTGAATACTGTTTACTTTGTTCAGGAAAGTTAGTGGCATTTTCATTGTTTTCACAGTCCATATTGAAACCATTGATGATATTGAATTCATTGGAGAAAGTGCTATTGGCGTTAAAAGAGTTTTGCCCACTTTTGGTTGAAGGTCCAAGTGTTTCATAAAATGGCGGTAAACTACCTGTAGGTGGACTATTAGGCCCGTAGTTAGAACGTCCATCTCTACCGTTTCCGCCACTTCCTGACCCACCTCCCATTGCTCCACCACCACCTGATGATGGAACAGTGCTACCGCCGGCTGAACTAAAACTTGATGACCCACCAGTACTTTGCGCATTACTACTCGAGCCACTACCACCTGTAGATCGACCATGGCCTGCAGCTGCATTTAATATTCCAGGTACTTTATTAGCTGGACAATTTCTTAAAACTAAAATAGGTCGAGCCAAAATCCCATTAGCAATTTTGGAACTACTTGTTCGCCTCTGCTCTCTTATTTTCTTTTCTGTTTCTTCATCTTCTGATTCTCCACGGTTTTTGGCTATGACATAATCAATTGGCTGGTCTTGCTCTTCTTCAGGTGATGGAAGAGTTGAAGGAATGCTAACCTCAGAGAGATCTTTTTTAATGCCTCGGAATTGTGACTGAGAGGGCGTTCTCTGTATTACTGATACTTTTTGGCATGTAATATTATTATCAATTCCAGGAGAAGGCGTTGCTTCTGGAGATGGCGTGGTTCTGGATGGAAGTACTACTGGATCTGTGTCTAATGTGTCTTTTTCTTCTTTTATTAAAGGTTTGTCTTCTTTCTTTTTCTTGTCGTCGACTACTATAGGTAGATATTGTTTTCTTTCTGCTTGAGTAAGAACGTGCCCTCTGTGTCCATAAGGGATGTCACCTCCAAGTATAGATGAAATGAACCTTCTCGGTTCTTTATTACGTTTTTCATGTGTGTGAGCTCCATTACTTTCACCAAAAACATCGCGATCTGAAATGTAGAAAAATAATAATTAGTGTAATTATTCCAACATTTATTTCATATTTGGATTAGAAGAATACTACAAACATGATATTTTTAAGTCAGGGTTATTTTTAATAAGTTATGGAATACAGACTATTTGTCCTCGGCTTATTACTAACATATTCATGTGGCGTCTGAGGTATGAGGCCTCGTTGACGTCACTGGTATGTTCCTCCATAACGGTAAGACTCGCCTCCGCACACACCTACAGTTTATGTGTATATGTGTATTTCGGTGAAATATATTGGCGCGCGAGTATATAAAATGACAAACTCAATCTCAACCTAAATTTACCACAGTAACTAAACTATTCGCTACTTCTTAACGTCTATTTCTTACTTTTTTTTAACAATAGTAGTTATAGTTATGTAGTAGTGTGTTAGTAGTTATAGTATAATCATATATCAATATATCAAATAGTATAATCAAGATTATACTTAAAATTAAACATATTTTGACCTTAGCAATAACCACGTTATTTTTATGCATTATTTTATTGTTCACTGCGATATTTTGAAATGAGTATTTGCTTACATACATTAAATTATTTTCATAGAAAAATACTATTATTGTAGCGAAATGTACGTAGGTAGCCAGTGAAAGTTCCAAGGTTGGCTCAAACGAGTTTATTTGCACTTTCTCGGCTTTTGTTAGGGACTCAAGGACGGGCCTGGCATTGTTAGGACTCTTTTTTGTACGGTGTTCGTAATTGTATGCTTTTAAACAGCCGGGCGTGACCAAGCGCAGTCTAATTTTTAAACAACTACCTCCATAGAAATTAGTTTTGTAACATTCGTTTTCAGAAATAAAGGCATTCAGGTTTACAGCTCCGTATTTTTTTTATAAATGAAAGCGTACATATTTAATGTTCCTTTTTATACGTTATATGAACATTTATTACTTAGAAGTGACAAAGAGTTTTCAGTTGATACTGCGCAAAGTTTTTGCTAACACATTAATTTGAATATTATAGAACAGTATCTTATAATGGCCACGTAAATTTGGTTTGTTGCAAAACGAGAGTTATACCTAGAATATTAAGTAACGCACGTTATTAGACTATTACCAATTATATCGTGACATTAATATGACATGACAATTTTCAAGTCCCTGATAGGTTTATTTTCAGAAACCATTTTTGTTTTTATGATTTCAACTTGAAAAACTACGCAATTCTAAAACAAACTTATACATTATTAACTACAGTGTGGATCGCTTTATTTAACCAAAAAATACTTATTTTGTTCATTTCTAATATCGAGCCAATCATATATCTACGTCTCTAATTTCGGAATTAATTATTATTCATACAAAGGTTTTTTGCCTTCCTTAGAAATAAAAATTTCAAAAAACCTATTATATTTCTAATTTATTTACGTTCTAGTGCGACTGTGTTGATCGACGTGAGTTCGAATTTCTACACTAAGCCTGAACTTTCGGTGAAGGACAACATAATGATGAATTCTTAGGGTGGTGTTGTCTGAATCACATGACACTTTGAAATGACGCCAAAAACTCCCACGTGATATTCGAAACGAGTCGGAGATGTATTTCATACTTTACCGGTTTCTTATTTGGTTTATTGTCTGCTATCTTCAGGCATTCTATAAAATACCGGGATTCTATACATTGAATATTTCACGTAAGTATTTTTACGAGTGTTTATAAGTTCTATTAACTATCTAGTAACTATATTTCAATTGAATGGCGTTCTGTGTGATTTTTTTATTAAATTGACGTAAATACTTAAGTAATAATAACATATTTGTTTTATTTACATGTAAATATATTTTCTAAGATGTAAATGTATATTGCAATTATATTTACTTAGTAGTTACGCAAAAAAAATGACCTTCTTGGAAAATAACTCATGAATTTAGAATAAAATTAACCGTTGATGGTTTGGAATGCCGTACATATTTAATTTTGCGTTTGTTAAGATGTCAACAACAACATTAAAACAGTAGATATATAATGTAGATATATATTTACGTCAAAATGCGTCTCATTGTAAATTATCAGGCTATAAGGCTATAAATTAGTACTAAGGTGTACTTTCACAGTGGCAAATGCGTCGCTTACTGACTCGTATAATACGGCCAACGTATTCTTTATTTAGACTTAATAGTTATTTAAGCACCTATTTTAATAATAAGTAAGAATTGATTTATAAAAAATGATCATCTATTGTACATATGCAAAAGTGCAATATGCAATATAAAGTGGCCTTAGTTTAAAAAAAATATAGGTTTAAAAATTCATTTACAAACATTTACCGTTCATCAAATTGTGTAATGGTTTTATAGTAGATTTTCGTTTTATAGTTTTGATACAACTCAAAAAATCCAATTAATCCCACTTAGATATGTATATGGCATAAAAAATGTGATACTTTTTGCGCTATGAAATGAATGCATGACATTTGGCAACTAATCACCATCCGCATGAATATTGTCTTGTTACGATATCATTCTGACAGCCAAATAGATTTTAATTACATATCCTATATGCATATTAATAACACTTTATTCCATGTATTTTGAGCCTGACAAATTGGAATTTAAACCGTGTATTATCTATAAACTGCTAACGTGACGATTTCCAGGTGGTTAGTTATTATCATAAAATCAAGGACTTTTCTTTATGTGTCATGTTGTTACAAAACAACAGGAAAAATCGGTTAGCTGTTAGCGACTCACTGACCGTTGCCTCACATTGTAATAAACACCGTTAGTAAATTTATTTATTTACATAGCGTATAATATATAGTAAAAAAAAGAATACGTAAATTATTTTTCTTTTCTTAAAAATGTACTTTAAAAATTTGTTTAAGAAAATACAACACGTTAGTAAAAAATAATGTATTATTACATTCTGTATGCACGTAACTACTACGAGTAAATATTGATTATGAAATTAAAATGATATCGGCTGTGAATTGATTGATTAATTGATCATATAATTTCGTAGATCTACAGTTTCAAATAATAATCCGAACGTCTTAAGAAATAGGTTTCGCTCTATTTCAACATCATGGCTTGTATTCTAAAACGGTAAGTCAAGGCCCCGTAATTACCATGTATCATATCTATTCGGTGAGTTGTCGTTTCCTGTCGAAGAACAGTGCGGAGACCTTGGCAGCGAACACTCATTATTTGGCCATTAACGGCAGCCTTCTTTACATAACTTTTTGGCAATAATTAGCGATTCTCGGACGGTACTCTCCGATGAGTATTATTGTACCGCTCTGACTTACGTAGCCACCTTAATTGTTTAGCTAATTATCTTGCAATTGTTAAATTTACCAGCCTTTATCTTCAACGATATTTTTATGATAGCTCCAATTTTTTCCAATAGCAAATTCCGATTCGAATTGCCTTATCTTTTTATAATTACCTTAAAATAATTATGAATAATATTTTTCTGAATTTAATACTCTCTAATCTTAAACAACTCAAGCTGAACTGTGTAACTATACAGTACTATACTTACTATACTATACGTACTATACTATACTAAATATACTATACAGTATACGTAACGTACGTTCTAACTTCTAACTCCATCCAAAGTAACTAATAACCATACAGTTGTAATGTAACATTTATTGAAATTATAACAATTACTTAAATTCATGCACAATGATTGCCAAGAAACGCCTACTTAGAATTTAATATAATCATTATTATATCATTTGCGCAGACACTTTGAAATAAATAATAACCTTAAAATTCAACGTTTTAAATATTGGGAGTTTATAACGTTCTTTGTAATTACCAATAGAAACATTAATCACTTGCAAAATGTTATTCTAATACGTCGTAATGATTAATAACAGCTTGTCTATGCGTTACATTACAATGTTACAATTAAGCCTAACGTGGACTAATAAGAAACCTTCACCGCTTGCTTACCTAATTGCCGGGACACTTATGGCGCTTGTAATATTTGTTGATAATTCTTTTTTTTTCTTATAGGCGTTTGGCTATCTACTAGACTAGACTATCTTGCCTGATGTGTCCTAAGATGGTACACATTAACGCCTGTATTCACAAACATCACTATAATGTCTCACAGTGCGCTCGAACGCACAGGGTACAGAAAACCTATACAAAATGTGACACCTAAAGGCCCGAACGACGCTAGTCGTTCATAAATTTAGTTTATAATTACTGGTGTAAGCCCAGATGGACTGGCTCTCAAGTGCAGGCCGGGACACACCTATAGGTGCTTGGCGACAGATTTTCAACTTGAGGGTAGCTAGCCAGGCGGGTATTAGAAAATGCCCTACCACCATTCTACGGTTTCATCACGACGTTTCCCTTCAACGAATGCTCACTCATTGTAGGGATTCGAACCCACGTCGATCGACGTGGTGTTCGTAGATAATACAACTGAGCCATCATTGCTTTATTACTAGAATAAATCAAAATGGGATTTTAGTTGAAGCAAATAAGTGAATTAAGGATTTATATAAAAATTGTAATTTTAAGGTCATGTACATATAACATTTGTATTATTAGTTCAATGAAAAATTTAGTGCTGGGGGTCAACGCATATAATTGTACGATTGTTATTTTAATTTTAATTCATGATATAAGTAATTGTAATAATTTAATTATGACCTGGTTAATTAATGTTTATTCATTTTGGTAGAGTTCCTACATAATGAATGCGCGAGCGCATTGAGCGCAAAGTAGGGGCGTGGCGCAAAATAAATAGCTACAGCTTATAGAATCGTGTAAAACATACACATTGAACTTGAGGTTGTGAATGTGCGTCTGATAAAAAGCGCGATGCTCTTTTTTGAGGCAAACAAGCATACGGCTTAATGATAAGCGGCTACCGTAACCTATGAACGCTTCTAACACCATGGGTATCATTAGCGCGTTCCTGACCTTGAACCCTATTTCCCCAAAGAGGTCTCGGAACCGTACTCCCCGCAGGAACCCAATGTTATTTAGCTATGATATTTTATAGCATGGTGGCACTTCACCAGTCGGGCCGCTCCAAGTGGAGATATATCTCCAAAGAGATGATCTCAAATAAATCAGTTTTACACGTTTGATCAAGAGGCGAATTAATCTAGTGATAGATGTGTTTTCGATTGTGTACTTGTGAAATTCCGTGACTAATTATTTTAAAATTCTACTGGAGTTGAATCCCATTTATGTCCTATATACAAATATTCATATACCTCAATTTTGTACATATGCGCTTCAATGGCTGTGGAGATAATGGAATCATTTCTCTCTCCATTTCTTTATGAATATACCTAGCCCTCGCAAGTCGCTACCCTTACCGTACTGAGAGTCGCGCTGCAACACAGTTTGAACCCGAACCGTCCGTGTTTTTCATTCTGCATGGTACCTTGCAATTAATAGCTATTGTAAACTGATATTATTTAGATACATTTATATTCATTTAAAATAACTTATATATGCTATATCTAATGAATCGAGTTTCTTTGTTAGTTATATTTAGGAGCAACCGGTAAAGTCAGTCAGTTGTCACTGTGACTTCGCACTAGTTTTCAGCGTTCATTTAATAAAAACTACCTATAATGCTGTATTATAATTTCAAATATTTACGAACATAGTTACGTTAATAATGTTACTTACGAATATAATTTCGTTGATGTTCGTGCTTATATTTATATATAAACTTTATAGTAGGTATAATATATTAGTAGGGATTCTATTACAATTATAAAATGAAAAGATATTAAAATAAATTATTAGGTACACATGTAAAGAGCCGGTAGTAAAACTTGCCTCGGGCGTTATAAAAACTAGCGAGGCTGCGAGACGGACTAGCATGTCCTTGCTAGCGGGGTTATCGGACGCGGTTAGCATTTAACGCATTATAAAACGTAAGAGAACTACAAACGGCTTCGGTTGGAGACTACATAAAATTCCGTTGATGACTTTTTCCATAAGTACCGATAGCACACGGTACACGGGTGCGCGCCTCTCTCTAACCGCACCATCAATTGGCTTAAAGGTCGTTTCGAAGGACATTTGTTTTTTTTTTAAATTAGTTACCGTCAGTTCTACCGCATGTGGAGACCGTTCGAGCCATATGTTAACCACTTATACTGGACCATTATTAACTTAGTAATAATACATTTTACAGTTAATAGTTTTTAACTATGCTACTAAAAATATGGACATTGAAAAAAAAAGGAAGGTTTGTGAATGCAGTTTTTTACTAAAACCACTGTTGTTTGTAAAATTGTTATTTAGTCGTCAATTGATACAGTAATAAAGTATTCACCTTCCTACGCCGACGCCTACAAAATGTAATTACTTAACCTTCCGTATGTTTTTCAAAGTCGGTTCTAATTGAAGAAAAAAAAAATAACACCGCCAATTTAATACGTTGCCTGTAAACCAACGGTCGCAAAAACTGTTCAACGCTTTATTATTATTTTGATCACAGCGTGAATCACAACCAGATTTGGTGAGGGTTAATGACCTAAATATGTTTAGCGAAGTGTCCAAGGCTAGTCGACTAATTCGAATAACTAATAGAAAAAATCCAGTATTTCAACAATCGTTCGGATGCTTTGCTTTCGGGTGCTTATAAGTCTCGTCTCTGGCAGTTACGATTTTTATTACAAGTCTATCCGTTAAGGCGATTACCGTTATTGAAAGTTTTAGTTCGATTTTTTAAATCGTTAAACGGCGTTGTGACGTCACTATACCTGATTGTAAGCACAGTACAGTCCACCAGAATCGGCGACCACCGAGGGATCTACATTCCATCGCAAGTCGTCTCTGTCATGCCGGCCTGCTCAAATGTCTATTCACGTTATATTTGGTGGAACCCAATTTGTAGAAAAGAGGAACACGCTGGCTGGGAGATAGTTTCACAGCAAGGCAAAAATATAACTTAGAAAACTTTTTTGTTCGTGCCGAGATGGAGGTTGCCGTAAAATTGTGACTCCGTAGCCCAGCGTATGTGGTTCTGTTAAGGGGGAATTAGGTTGAACAGCTCCTAGGAACACTTACCATGGAACAGAAGATATTTACATTCAAAAGTTCTTAAGTAAAACTCTGTGATAAAATTCAAATATGTTTATTTTCAAATTGAATAGGTTAGAGGTTGTTAAATTGCGAAATAGTAATAAATCAGAGTAAGTTGAATTCGGGAGTCAAACAGGTCAGATGATCCTTGAATTATAACGATGTAGATTATCTAAACATTAAGCATAGAATACTAATATAAACGGTGACATTTATACACATAAACAAAAGCTACCTAAGTACAAAAACGACGTGTGTACATTTTTTTATTCCTAAACATGAGCAAGTATTTTTTGGATTGTCCTTTACAATAAGTATGAGTTCGTGGGCGGTCTACAGAAAATTGCTCCAAAATACACGATATTATTATATTTTATTGCGTCATGGAACAACAATGGCTGAGATGACCTTAAGATCATAAGATTTAAGTTCCAGTTAACAATTTGCTTTTTTATATTGCCTGCGTTATAATCTACATGACATTATATGTACCTACATGTGATATTTACATTATGTGGTGAATACAGTTGTAAATACAAAACATCAACTAAACGTATCATGGTGGTTAAAAATGTGGGATTATCGTTTCTAAACTCCCGAGGCTTTTAAAGATAAAGATAGGATTTCAACTTTGGTGGCCGTAAATGTATGAGATAACCGGTATGGTGTTATTTGTATGACAAACGTCTTTTATCGAAAATACCTTTCAAATGCTACAAAGTGTTATGACGATACGAAATTAATGCTAGTGCCGGCTACAGAACTGTTGTTTATATTCGAGTTAAACTAGTTTAACTAGATACGTTTGCACCTTTACTTGTGATACTTGGTCACGTCAATATACATATGTAATTATTAGGGATGTTACGGATATGAGGTTTCAAATATGGATAAGAATACCTAGTATTTAATCGGTTTCGGTTACAGATACGGATATGAAATTATTTCAGATAATTTCGGTTACGGATATTAAATTTTTATTGAATTTTATCATATGTGAAAAAAATCGGGCTGATCCGTAAAGCTGTTATTAGGTACCGAGATTCAGTTATATTTATGTAATCATTTTGAGATTATAAGTTAAAATACCTCCAGCAAAAAAAATACAACAAAATAAGTTCCGCTTATCATCGTTAAAATAGTTTGATTACAGTTGTTCGAAACTGTGCTTGTGTATGTGTGTTGGTTTTTGACAATGGCTCATTTGACTTTGCCCTATGTGAAATTATCCTAAACATTTATATCGGATACGGTTACGGATATATCCATAACATCCCCGATAATTATATATAATGTAATTTGTTAATTTTATTGAACAATAAGCTCGCCCTGCAGACGTAGTTCTACACTTTCCGAAATTCAATAACTCTAACCTAACCCGATTATTTTTCTCTGAAAACTTTCCCGGAATCATTACAAACAAAAAAAAAATAAGAATTCCGCATATTCATGGCTCGAATGGTGAGTATAGTCTTAAGTTCATAAAAAGAACCAGTATAAAAAAGCAAATTCAATTTTTCTAAAATTTTCCTATTTCCCGGTTACTTTTCAAATTTTTCTTTCCGACTGTTTCTAATACTTCCTAACAATAATTAGACAAATCGGTCCAACCGTTCTCAATTGATGTACTTAACAACGAACAGCAATTCACTTTTATTTATTTATAGACTAGCTGTGACTCCTTATAACATCAGCTATCTGCCAGTGAAAGTTCCGTTAAAATCGGTTCAACTATTTCTGAGATTATCCGGAAAAAACAGACAGACAGATTTTTATTTGTTTATAGTTACTGTCTATACTTTCATATGCATTTAGTAAAAAGCTGTTATTTTCACATTACAAGCAGGTACTTCAATTTTATAGATTACATAAGATATAAAATTTTGTCTAAAATATTAGAAACACTGTCTGCCTCGGATAGGATACGCGTAATGAAAATTTAAAGGTTACAATAATAAATGAAGTCAAGTATCTGAAAATCGTCATAATTATTTACAATGTAATATTGTATGTACAAAATAAAGTTCATGACTTTTAATTTCTATGTAAAACAGTTATAAATAATAAGTTATCACAAAACTACGGCATTAGTCGGAAATAATTCCATTTTCTTTACACACGTGTGATAATTTAACCAAGTGCTCCACGGAACCGAATGGCAAACAATACAAAGCGGCAACGGTTCACGACTTCACACGCTATTTGCGCGTGCCTACATAACTACATATACTGAGTTGCCTTGCCTGATGATTTCACGTCACGTTGCTTTTTAAAGTTACCGTTTTATTTATGTGAACCTGTTAAATTTGTTCTGAGACGTGTATGAAAAAAGTGTATCAATTATTTTTATTAAAATAGAACTGGTAAGTACTAGCATAGTTTGTTAGAAAAATAGGTAGCTACTAGGGTTGCCAGCTTTGGAACTCAGAATTGAAATACCCACGGGATGACAAAAACGCTACTTTGTAATATTAAATCTCAATTATTGAGCGGAAATTTTCAGAAACCGAAGGTCACTTACCGTATACTTATTTGACACGATTTATCTAATGTGGGAACCAAACGTTTTAATAGGGTTTTGTACAAAAATTTTACATTTATGGGACAAATCACGTACAGTTTTACTATTTTCACAGTAACATACTGCAGAAGCGCAATTTGGACCGCAGTGCCCCTTAACAATAATTGTTGTTAACATTTAATTAACGATCTTGCTGTAGTTAATGAAACCATAATGATATTTTAAATAATTAAAAATAATGATATTATAAAATTTGCTGTTGTGACTATTTTCAATTAAGCAATTCAGCATGTTGATATACTTTAATTAGTGTATAACAATAAAAAGGTTTTTGTTGATTATTATTATAACTAGTCTGGCGATAAATATTGTTACAACTTAAAAACTTCTGATTTAAATTTTTTTCTGAATTAATATTTTTAAATGCGTCGAACGTTGAATTTTGAGGTTATTATTTAATTTCAATATAGAATGGGGTGTTAAAGAAAACAAAATTGCATAGGGTGGCCATTTCGAATACAATTATTTTAAAATTATTGCAGAAACTTTAATAAAAATATACATATAAGTTTTATTGAGCTTATATTACTTCATAAAAAATATGTATTATCATATGCAATAGAACTTATGGCCAGAGTATGTACCTAGTTTTCTCGTTTAAGAAGTTTTCTTTCGCACATTAAACAGGCAAAAAACTGTGGCTTATTATGACGTCAGCAATATTAATGTGTAGTATTACAATTATTAATATTTTATGATTAGGCATTCAACAGTTGTCAAGTTTAATAACCGCGGTAAATAATTCTCCACGTGAAGTGTCACTATGTATATAATACTAGCTGTATCCGCGGCTTCGCACGCGTGAACAGTTCTGCCTCCAATAAAAAAACGGAAGATAAAAATGCTTATTGTGGGTGATTCTTAGAAGAAGTCTTATTAAGATCTATAATTATGTAGAACATTAACTTAATATGCCACGTATAGTTTACTCAGCGTACTCAGCGCCTTTTTCCGACAAGATTCACAATTATCGTCATTACTTATTTCATATGTTACTTTATCTTACAATATATAACCTATAAACTGGCCAGATAACATAGATATTAGTTAAAGTAAAATACATGTAAATTGAATAAGTGGTTTTTGCGTGAAAAAAAACATAAACGGACAGAGCGACGTTGAGTTTTATTAACTTCCTTCGTTTATAGATGTTAAAATACCTACCTAATAAACAATGATACCGCTGTATCACTCTAAAAAGTATTATTACAAATGATGTACGTATCCAGTAAATGCATTGAATATATTAAAACTTGTGAATCACTGGAAGTGGCTTTACTTTTCTGTCAAACTACTTTTAAAAACACATACTGTCTACAAGATACGTTACAAAAAATACATTTTATTATAGCAATGTTTTTGCGAATTCTCATTAAAAGCTAAATTAATGATTAACCGTAGGCAGAAAAAACACACCGGTACTGGATTTGAACAAAAAACGAGACCGGTATTTATTAATAAGTCCAACATCTGTTAATAGCTGTTACCTACCAATATCATTGGCATCTCAAGTGAATAATTGTTTATAGACACATTATTATTTAGAATAAACTATAAAAATATGTTTGTTCTTGTTTGATAAAATATTTTCGTAGAACTTACTGGGAAGTATGGTGTGACACTTCCAACAAAGACTTCCAAGAGACAAACTTCAGTCGACAGCCTTCTCCTTTCGTATATCAGAATTATACACATTAGATAAATCGATATTCCTGATTAATCCAAACCGTGTTGTATTGAAGTTATGTCACTATGTAAGGTTTTTACCATTATGTGATCCAGGGCTCTAAAACGTCGCTATTATCTTATTTATAAAAATAAAAACTAGTGCCATAAACTTTATAATTTGTTAATACCAACAGGTTTTGAGGTAGTTAAATAAAACTAATTTGAAAATATAACTGAATTAAAAAAAAATCTTTGTACATGGAGTTCAATGGCTTAAAAAATGTTTAACTACCTACTCTTTTTTACATATTGTTAATAGTTATCAAATAAACAGTTAAACATATAATATAAAAAATAATACATACATCTAAGGTTTTTTTAATAACATATAATAATTAAGACAAGAAAATAACATGTCATACAGACTTGAGTTGATTACAATCATAATACAGGTATAGATGCATGTTGCAATAAACGGGTATGACACATAATGGGTGGAGCTATATTAAAAACAAGACCCGCATATATCAATATGGTGATCGGAATATACGCATAAATATTTGCGAAGACATGTGCGACCGCATCGGGATCGTTCCTAGAAAACGCCCACATATCACGTGCGACGCATATTTGCTGAAAACTCGCAAAAAATTAATGGCGAGCCCTTGACTAGTCGTCCGGCTAAGATGTATCGGATGTTGTCTATGCAGAACATATTTACTTCCTATGGTTAAAACTAGTTTTTTCTTAACTTTAGCGCCTTTTATAAAATGCATCAGACTTAGTAAGTTCACTATAATAAATGTAATAAATTTCTTGTTGAATTTTGTTTAATTCTAATTATAAATAAGCTGAAATTTCCCTAAAGTTAAAATATTAAAGACTGACTCCAAGGTTCAATTAAATAAACTATGTTAAAAACAATATAAAATACTTTTTATCTAGTTTAAATATTTTTTAAATTTACCAGAAACTACAACACAATATAAATTCGCTATGGCCAAGGTACGAATATCGCGATTGTTAGTGTTGGCATAAACGAGCAGAAAATAAACAATGGAAATGACATTTACACGCGTAGTGATCCACAACGGTCAAAGGGTCACATTACCGCCTACATTCACAAATTTAGCGCTGTATACTTATCGCCTTTATAAATAAAGATTATGTACAATGGTTAAAAAAAATGCAAATTATTTAAAGGAATATCACAAAAATATGCCTAATGTGTAGGAGGTATAATTTCAGAAGTATTAAAATAAGATCCCGAACGATCAGCTTTAAAGCATTACCGAGAAAGGATTTACTGTACCTGTTCTCAATGTAATCGCTTTTTTATGATCACCAACCAATCTCTCAAAAGGCCAATCCTTAAAAAGGTAGCTTTAGTACAATGGACGTAGATTACAATAGCGTCGGCCACATGGCGATATTCTTCTTTTTCGGTAACTCGTAAAGATGCAGATTTTTCTGTTCACAAATAGCCGAGGTGCGATAAGACGTTTTAAACATTTTGTTTTGTAGTGTAAAACTACGTTTGATTCTTTAAAAATCATGCAAGTTGAAACAGTATTTTTTTTTAATCTTTCGAGGTATTGTTTGACTGTAAAGTGAATTTGTAAAGCCTACAGGTGAGTAAGATTAATTCATTCATAAATAAATAAGTAGATTATGGAATTGTCACACTGAAAACTTTTTCAATTTTATTTAAAAATCTACTATTATCTTTTATACTGTTAAATAATTACTTTGCAAAAATAATAAGTAAATGCTATACAAGTGTATTCTTTTTATCAATGATTTTAGTATATTTAACATTGTCATTCATAATGAAATATGTTAAAATAAATTATTTGTATTTAATATTTAGATACAGAAACTAAACAACCTTTTCGTTTAAGTTAATGTCAATGGTGCCGTTTTCCTCCCAAATTTTCTTATTCAACTTTTATAATTTAAATAATATATGTAAACGAATATGATTCGTCTAATGTGCTCGAGTCTGTCTTTTGAGGAACGACTTCGCACCCTTGGCCTTAATACGAACCTCAACGTGCTCGCGCATAAGTTAATCGATGTTTATAAGCGTTGCAAACGAAATGTTCCATTATAATTAAAGATTTCAAGTTTAAAAATAATTTTTGATGATTTATGCCCATTATTCAGTGTGATAAGACGTGGTACACACTCATATATTATGAAGACAGCAAATTTAGACATATTTTGATAGCAATGCAGCGTGTAAAGAAAATCGACTGCTTATTATTCATCTTTAGAAAATAATATGTAATTTTATTTCAATTTAAATACCATTTATTTTATACCGAGTTTAATTATGGCCGATTTTTAAATCAACAGATAACTTCGTTTGAGGAATAATCTTTAAATTTTGACAGTATTTCCATTCATTATCTGTCCAAACGTCAAAGTTATTATTCCTCTTATAAAATTACATGACAATTGAAAAATCGGCCCTTAATAAATATAGTTAAATATAAATGTTAGAGCGAATGAACATTTTTCGTGCTGACTTTTATAGATCCTTACATGTATGTGAGAAATCGCAATGATAATTTTTTTCTATCATCACGACAGCTATTTATAGGCTGAAGGTTTTTTACAAAATTAAAAAGAAAACAATATATCTGAATATGTATCTATTATTACAACATATATATACATGATAGGCAGACAGACCCCAGCATTATTTGTTTCTAACTTTGTAAACCTTCTTCTCTTCATTCAGATTTATGTATCCTTTCTTCCTTCGTGGTTTTATGTCAGGTATAATTAGTTTCGGCGTCTAATGAAGTAAATTTGGAATAATGTAAGTCAACCTAATATATTAAAAATAGTGAGTTTAAGTAATTTAAGGGGGTTTATTTAAATCATTAATAATCAAATTAGGACATATTTGTAATTGGGTATAATTATTAATTTTTATTGATAATATTATAAGCTGCAAATAATAATATGATTACTTCACATAGTAAGAAATCTCTTATTTTCCCTATTTATTAACCTCACGTTAAACGCAAACGTTATCAAGAATCATCTCAGAATTAAGTTCCAATATAATCGTAAGAATTAAACAAAAGAGGAATGAAGAAATTACATAATTCATTAAGTTTTTCGATAGCTGATATCGTTGACCGGACGAAGGTCGACGACTACTTATAACCGTATAATTCTCACGATACGTTAAATGCGGGGGAGGGGTCGGTGACGAATAAATAATAATAAACTGTCCGACAATCGCACTTTTATCTATGTTACTCTTGTATGAAAGTTGAGTAGCCCGTTGAAATCTTTTGTAAGGGAATAGAAGGGTTCGTCAGACTCAATATACGTTAACACTTTTTGGGTATACACTACTTTTTTATAATGGTTAAAAAAATTACGGGGATATAATTTCACGTTTAATAATTATCGTTCAACTATATCACCTTGAAACGTGCGTTTGTTGAGCGTTATGATAAAGTACTTTATTTTAATATTGAAAATAAGTATTGGCGATATATTGGCGATAAGTACAATTTCTATTCACATGCCGCTATATAATATATCAAATACGTTTATTTGATAGGAAAAGTATAGATATGATTAATCAGAAAAAAAATTTTTTTTTTTGATTAGCCCTGATCTGTTTGAACATATTCTTGCGATAATATTTCAAAATGAATACCTTATATTTTTATAGTAATTATAATATTATTTATGTCATTTCTATTTTCTCGTGACCACAAACTGTGTGACAAGGTTGAAATGTCAAGTTAAAACCTTAAATGCTAACGCGAACTAGTTTGAAATAAGCCTTTATTTTGTACTAATAAGTATGCATTACCACAGTATGTTAATGGCTTTAGAAAAAAGTTGGAGCTCCGTTTTCCTACACTTGGAAACCTCTTTCGCTTTCTACTTATTTACAATTTTTTTCTGGCTCCGAGTACTAATAAATTTTCTTGTAATATTTATTTGTAACTTATTTGAAATTACATGTGAATGTACAAAAAATGGAATAAAAATACAAAGAATCGAACTGCGGGCCATAAGGAACTTATACACCCCTATTTATCTGTCGATAGGGGTAGGGTATACATGGCCTTCACAAGCCCTTTGCGCCCTTTTTCCTACACAGGTGGAAACACACCTGTAATTACACCTTATAACCATATACTTTTATGCCTTTTAAAAGTCAAACTTATATGCGGGTTTCATCATTGCCACTGTTTCGATATCGTTTTAATACTTATTACTTTTTTATAATAATTAACATATTTAAAACCTAATTCGGAAATGTTTAAGAATAATAATTATGACCAAGCAATAATCACTTGTAACAAATGTGTCGTTTTATTTTTTCTACTACTTCTGATTCAGGCAGAAAAACTTGCTTTATGTAATGCATATTCGGTGTTTTCGACTGTGAACTGATCAAGTATGCGACGGATTTCTTTCAATTCCTTTACTAAATAAACTAACTGCGATTTAAAATAAAATGTTAAAAGCATTGTAATTATCTCTTTGATAAAATTCTTAAAGCTTACATAAACGTACAGCTTTAACTGGTGGCTCTAGAAGCATGAAATTAAATACAGGATTTACTTAAATACCCTATTATTGTCAATGGAAAATTCTATATGGAAAACTGCTACTGTAAGTTAATATTTTATTATAGTGACGTTTTAGTTTTTATGCGCAATAGATTTATTACTTAAATCTGGATATGCCATCTTCGGTTAAGGTTTCATACCTATATATATATATATATATATATATATATATATATAAGGTTACATAAAAATTCATTATACATTAGGAATTCATGGTAATACCGACTTTTCACCGGCAAGGATTGCACTTCACGTTTATCGTAAAAATGCTTTATGCGGGTTTTAACGGTGCTTTTCGATTTGTTTCCTACATTTTAAATTAAACATAAAAACATTGAAATAAACGTATATCCAGTTTCTGGTGTACGTTTTACCGCTTTCATTCGAGTTAATTAAATTATAAATATTATTTTGTTTCATTGTAAATTTTGTCTAACAGGTTCCCATCATAAGCTAGTATTTGTATGACATAAATAAACTAAGGCTATAAGGAAATAAATTATGATTAATTACCAACGTGGAATTGCCAAAACGAAAGTTTCGTTCCATGCCAAATCAGATTTCATATATAAACAGGAAAAGCTCACGAACAAATCGATGAGCAGGTAGGACTGTGTTTTTTGTAAATTAATAATAATATGTCATGTAAATTTACTATTTAAGAAAAGGCGTATTTTGATCCTGGAAAACATGACTTAAAGGATACTGAAAGCTAATCACGATATTACGAGTATATATTATAAACGTATGTAAGACACGTTCTCAAAACAAATGTGAAATAACAGTGAGCCAAGTTTGTGCAAATACGGTACACACATACGTCACAGAAGTTAATTATATTGAAATGGCAGCCGAGATTGCGGTGACTAACCTAAATACAAAGCGAGTAGCGATGGCTGGCGACCGGAAGTCGCGCCATTGTACTGCAACCATTGACACCTCGGTGCCTACATCATCCGGCTAGTTCCTGTCCCGTAAAGCGACTGCTCTCATCGACATTTATCATAAGTAGTTAACGCAAAAAATAACTACTAGGAGTTTAATGAATTTACACTAATGCGATACCATATTAATAATCGAAACAAACCAACTAAGATACACGTGAGGAGAACGCTGCAATTGTAAGTTGCAGGTTCATTCAAATCTGAAACTAGACCTAAGGCTTGCAGCGAATTACTGGGGACAATAACATACCAATTTTCGGAAAAATGTATCAAATTTTTTATATCGATGAACGGTTTAACGAACTGATCACGAATAATTTTTCACGAGCATAAAGTATATAAAAATGTACAATGTTGCTTCCCACTAAAATTTATTCTTTTCCATACTATGAATCAAAGAAATTAATAACACTGTCATCATTATTTTCCAACTACCTACATACAGCAGTTAAAAGCGATACCTGAAGTCGGATTTTTAGCATGTCTATGAGAGTAAATAGTTCTCGGAAAAACGCAAAAACATGACAGTTATATCAGTGATTCACGCTAAGTAACTCTACTTGGGACCGTTAATATGTGCAATCAGACCGTTCGGCTAATGGCCATATGATTGTATTCATAGTTTCGTACATTACTAGTTTATTATTTAATTTTAAAGATCTAATGCTTCTTTAAGTTCCTAAACTAAAACAAATAAACATAATGTTCAAAGTGTGCTTAAAAAATACTGGCACCGATTAACAAAAATATCTAAAACATTTGTTTGTTGAGAATCCTTATTCTTAAAATTAATGTCTCCAGGTTTGAGTAAAAAAGATTTAAATACAAGTAACACCAAAGACGAATGATGAAGATCACTCATATCCCACAAATGATCTCAGGTAGGTACCTACTCGACAGCGGAACGAAGCCAGAACTGGATTGTGTTCAAGTCCTTTTTTTTGGGCCAAACAAGTGGCCGTTACGAAGGAAAAGATAAACAAAAACACAAGTGATAAAACGACAGTACGAAATATTTAGGTAAATGCAGTTAGCGATTGTTGGCTGTTTAAAATATATACCCATGGTAATTAATTTATAAGTAAAATGAAAAACGATTATGCGTTTTTACTGCGCCTGAACTAAAAAAGTTTATATAAAGGTTTGAAAATTTAAGTCAAATTTATAAATGAGGGTAGGTAATTTTTCGGAGCGTGTGTATGCACCGTTTTTATAAATATGAATAATAAATATTATAATATAGGGCACTTACCGACGCAATCCTTATCCTTCTTTGAGAGAAGTGGTATGGGAGCATCATCGAGTGGGGAGCCAGGACAGAGCGTGTCAGCCTTGCTGGCGAGCAGCTCCTGACCCTCCTGTAGCCCCAGTTGCTGCTCATGCAGACGTTTCTTTATCAGGAAGATTTTCGGCATCTTCGAGCGCTATACTACACTACACTAGATTCCTCTGTTCGTGTATTGAACACTTGGTCTTTTAAAATTCACATGTAAGCATCTTATAACACTGCACGTTAAGTTTCCTCGCGTTGTTGATGTTTGTTTTGCACGTGCAAGCTAGCGGCACATGCAGTACCGTTGGCCGCTGCGAAAGGACTGAGAGCTAGTGTGCGGTGCCTGCGACACCGTTGCCTGAACAGGTCCGCCCCCGCCCGCGCCGGCGACGGCCGCCCGCCCGACCCTGCGCCCGCGCACAGAACCGAACCACACCGGCCGGCGCGGCACCGCGGCAATAGTACATCTTCAAACACAAAAATAAAAATCTACCAAGTAAAAGTGCTATTGTGGGTCTTAACTTCATAACTGTTTTTTTCCTTGTTTATATAAGTTACTTATTTTACTATTACTAGCATTACTAATGTATACATTTAAAAGGTACTTAAAAAATAATTTTACTCAAACAAATGCCGTAATCATTCAGTTTTTTTTAGTAGCATTTTTAGTCACTGTAATATATGATCATCTATATCCAGCTTCACACAAGACTTAGCTGAGTTGGAATACCTGGAGTGCCAGTGTTTATTATCAACGGTATCAACTATACCCATCATATCGGTATATACATAGTATAGTTTTTACCAGCGTCTTGTTATGAACAAAGTTCTAATTCATTAGCTTATTTTCTTTTAATTTTTACTTTCTGTATTTAGAATAGTTTAAACATTATATCTATAAAATACACGTGTGTATGTATGTTACCTATGGATTACAAAACGGTTGCAGCAATCAAACAATGTTCGTATTACCCCAGCGAGTGATCCTGTAAAGCTTGGTAGCGATGGAATAAAAAAAAACTGAGGCGCAGGAACACGTGGCCGGCTTTGCTAGTACTTCGTAAAATGGCTTAATAATAATAATTAAGTAATACATCATCGGTTCAGCCGAAAGACATCCACTAATGGGTATAGGCTTCCCCCAAAGATCACCACAACGACCGGTCTTGGGCTACCCGCATACATCGGGTTTCCGCAACCTTTGCCAGATCTTCGTTCCACAGTGTGGCAGGCCTGCCTACGTTGTCTTACTCGAGAACTCTTCAGTCTTATCGGCCATCCGTTCTAAGAGCGTTGTGTCTGTCACTTAAATCTAGCGATTCTGAGTGTCATGTCGCTAACTTCGGTTTTTCTGCGGAACTTCTCATTTCTTATTCCATCACGCACATAAACTACGAGCATAACCCTGTGCAATTTTTAAATCCAATCAAATTAATTAAATTTTACCTGACACCTATATTATGTGTGTAAGATGATGTCTTACTTATATACAGCAACAGAAAAGTGACAATAATAATATTACAATAATTTTAACAATTTTGTTTTGTTATTTAGTTCGGTTTCATAATTTTAAAGATTATCATTTGCATGTTGATCACATTTTCGTATAACCCAATTTTCAGGTATACAAGCCTCGCAAGGCTTTTGTCGGCGACTTTAATAAACGGAGAGATTTACAAAACAAAAGAATCTGAAAGAGATACACCGAGCAAAGAGTGAACAAATTTTCCATTTTAGACGTCGACAATACAACGTTTTGGAAACAACGTTAATAAACTTTACAGCATCAATTGTCTACGAATATTTTATTGAGATCTTTTTGTTTAGCACACTTTGTTGGAAACGTTCGTCGGCACTTTTGTTCTTAATTTGTGTCAGCTAACGAGAGCGCTTCGTTTATCTAAATATTAGACATGATTTCTTTTAACTGTTGTTGATTACCTTATTTTGTTCAAAGAATGTACTTTTGTTAGGAAAACTTTATAGAAGTGTACAAACTAAAGAAACTAATAAAAATAACAAAAATAATTTTGGTATGTTATCTAACCTTTCATACCATTTTTTAAAATCAAAAGTTTGTTTTATCATATTGTATTTAAAAAATAATAACATTTTCACTACTATTTGAATATCCTCTCCTAATATATAATTCGTAGCTATTATTTACATGAAATAGCAACATTAAACTTGTAATATAATTTATATTGTAAATTGTCCATTCTAAAATAATTTACAAAAACGAGGTTTTTATGAAGCAACGATCTGTAATATGTATTTGCCGTTAACAAAAAATATCTCAGAATATCGGTTAGCATAGAGATTATGTCATCCCACACTGAATACTTAGAAAAAGAATTTTAAACATTTTTGTTTACAATTTCTAAATGTATTTTTATGTTTATGCACAATATATATTGAACTAAGAGAAGTAACATGTTCAGTGTTATGATAAAACTAATGGTAACCATTATTCCCACTGTTTTGGTCACTACACATTTTAATATACTTTCGTGGCTTCGACCAAATGCCAGCAATGATTATCTGCGGTGTTAAGTGAACGATAAGTGTCTAGGATAAAATTAAAAACTAAAGATCATAAATAATTTATTATATAAAAAATATACCTTGCGAGTCCATAAAGTTCCAGAATGCTGTTTAGTAAATACAACAAAACTAAGTCGCTACTGGATTTACCCTGTTTATTTTTTTATTTTTTATAAAAAACTTGGAACCAATTTTGCTTTAACTGTGTTTGTTTTTTACTTATAGAACGTGTTGTCTTTTATTTTTAAACTAGGACTTTTTGTGAGACATACAGTATTTATGACGCTATAAGTACCTATTCTTTTTTAATAGAGTGCATAATATAAATATAGGTATATTTTGCATATGGTGTTTTCTGTGTGAATGCTTTAATTTATTATTAAGCTTATTAATATAAATTATTAATTTATTATTATTAAGCTTTAATGCATTGCTAGTATCTCCTGCGGTTTTTTTACAAACAAGCTTACGGCCCGCCTGATGGTAAGCGGCTACCGTAGCCTGTGGATGCTTGTAATACCATAGGTATCAACCAGCGCTTTTGCCGACCTTGAACCCCCCTATTCCAAGGAGATTTGGAAACCCTTCTCACCGTGGGAACACAACACAAGGATATTTGGCTGCTATTCTGTAGAGTAGAGGTAATCCACCAGTCGGGCTACCCCAGGTAGAGAGAAATCAAACAATTTCTCCTTGCCCTACCTCTCTTTGTCTTCTCTAATATATATCGTGTAGTAGTTTAGTGGAGACATAAACAAGAAAACAATGCTAGAACAGGTATATTATAACTTTAAAGATAACGTTTATGAGGAAACATATTTATAAATAATGGACGAAAAAGACTGCTACGCAGACCACCGGCAAGTTTTAGCAAGCCATATTTTTTCAGATACTTTCCCTAACAAGTAATTGTCTTTTATAATGTTTAATACTACTATCAAATATGTTAAAACTGTATACAATGGAAATGTTCTAGTATAATGCAAGTATAAAGTAAAAGGGACAAACGACAGACAATTAGCTTTATTATATTCATTCACCAACAGATACAAGAAAAAATACAAGACGATAACTATTTCATATTGGAAGTAACTTACCCATATTTATTTCTGCCGCACAACAAGACTACCCGAACCGAGTCATGGTCGTGTCTGAAGGGTGTGGTCATAAATATATTTTGACATACAAGGTATTACAATTATTTATCGGTGGTTTGACCTATCAGTGACTGGGATATGACAGTTGTCTTGCTTAGTTTTGGATACATATGGTCGTATAAAACTGAGCTGCAGTGATTTTTTAAAATCAGGTGGAATGCTTATCCGTTTTTTTATTTCATTCCATAAATAAATATTCACTAAATCCGTGAATAAAAAACAATTAACACATTCGTAACAAATATATTAATTGAACAAAAACAAACCACACAAGAATCTCAACATACTGTATTTACTACCTTTGCATTTAAATATAATTACTATGTTAGAAAATAGTGAATGCGCTAACTCGATACTGTTTAAAAAACCTTTAACACTTACATATAGGGCAGCAATAGTACTCTTTTCTATAGAATATTTTTCTTCCACTCAAAATGTATCTGTTATAAATGCAACTATAATATTGAACTCTTTAATTTTATCAATAAAAAAAGCAGTCATAAAATGTTCAATTATAAGTACTGACAATTTTTATTTATAACTAGCTATATCCGGAACTCCGCTCGCGTGGACTACTAAAAAAAGGATTTATTATTGTTTGTTCGAAATCCTAATTATTTTTCTAAAAACAAAGTAGGCTAACTTATTCCTTATAACATCAGCTATCTGCCAATGAAAGTCCCGTCAAAATCATTACAAACAGACAATTCAATTTTATTATATGTATATAGACAGCGGTGCTCCCACGTCTCCGCACACGTTTGTTACGCAGTACCTCATTATTTGCATCCCTTCATTCAAGCCCGGTGAAGCTGTAAAAGCTGTCCGAATTAGATACGGGAATTACATGTCATCCCTCAATTGATAGGCTGACATTAAATTTAGTAAAAATAAATTAGGGGGTGAAAATAATCACTACGTAGCAAACGTCTGCGCAATCTTAGGCCATTGTTAGCTATGTAAACACATCGTTTACCTCTTAGATTTTTATAATATCTACTTACATATTTAATTTTTTCCACTATTTACGCTTTTTAAATTAAAATATATGGCTGGTGCCATTTTTATAATATTGGTGGTTCCTCTAGTTTGCTTCTCGCTAGGGCCAAACTAAATTATAGTAGCTCTACTTTACTATCCATCATAACTAGATAGGCTTAACAAAAATATCACCCTTGATGAAACACTAACTCATAATCATTTATTTTTTCTATTGATACATATTTACTATCAAGAACAGTGTCAGTAAAATAAGTATGTCTAACCTAAAATACCCTTTTTGAGAGTTGGTGTATTTATACATTGTTGTGCATTCAAGCGGCATCAGGCGCTGCGTGTGCGCCTATTGCGCAATGAGAGCTTGCGTCCGCGCCGCGGCCGGTTCCACTTCGCTGAGTCGACTCAAGTTCTCGGCAACGTTAACCTCCTTCAAGTCCATTATGGTTCCATGACTAACCAATATTGGTACCAATCTTTGTGAATGTGTAAGTAATAATTTGTCGAGTAGAAATTAACTTTAAAATGTTTAGTTATTTGAATTAAAGTTTTAGGAATTATAATAGTAATTGATATTTTCACGGTCTTTCAGGGTATTCCGTACTTAAGTATCACATAAAATATGAATGATTAAAACAGCTATAATATAAACAAAGCGAATTTATCCGAAATAATTATTTCGTTTGTTTTATAGGTATTTTCATGTTAGTACAGTAACCAAATAATAAATCATTATATAATGTATTAAGTAAAATGATATCGCTTAATATGTTTAATAATATAATAGGATTTAAGATTTAGATTGGGTGGGCAAATGTTTTTTTTTTACTCTTTCAGGGAGATAATAATTCGAGCACACCGTCACCTATCGGATCGTAACGTAGCTATGAACCATCATCTCAATAAAAAAAACTATATGTATTATGTAGTAAGGAACTCAATCGGTCAAGTCGTTTAGAAGAAGAAGAATCAATAACAGGTGTAACAAGATTTTTATTTAAAAAATTGTCACTATTTGGAATTATCAATTATTTTAATATTTTATAGTATGGTAATTTTGTATTTTACATAACAAGAAAACGATTATTGAAAATTTAGAGATTACATTATTGTTTTTAGGATTCGGAAGTAAACAAGGAACACTTATAGTTTCACCATGTCCGTCAATCTGTTCGTGGCTTAGCTCAGGGATTCTTAGTAGCAAAAAGCTGGTAGCTTATATTTGGTATTGGTGGTAGGTACATGTAAAGTGGAGGTGTTTTTTTTCTCGTCTATCGCATGTTGTGGGCTCGTATTGGACAAATCCTATAAACATATTGAGGTTGTGTGAAAATCATTCTTCGATTCAGGGATCCGCTCGCGAAATATTAAGCTTTAAAGTTGTAGTTTTTGTTGGAGTCAAGTGTCCCGCCCCCTCCTGCGAGCTAAATGATTGTTTTTGGGTATGTGAAAAAAATCACGGTATATATAACGAAGTTAAAAGGAAACATATAAGTAGGCTTTACAAGTTAACGAGTAATAGTCGACCTTATAAAATGTACTTGGAGAAATCCAATGAAAATTACTTAAAGCCACATTCTAAGCCGGCATATTGTGCAACTTTAAAAACCTACATTGAGCGTGGACTAACACGCACTTGGCAATTTTTAATATTTCTAGAAACCTATATTTCTGCGATAAATTATTTGTTATAATATTCAAAAACGCTATCCGTTCTGTCTATGTGTTTCTTGTCTATGTTTCATGTAAAGTTTGTATATAGGTACATTGTACAGTATTTTAGGGGCTTTATATACTTATTCGTTAAAAGTGAATAAATAATAATGAAATGTGTGATTTATGGGTCCATAAAGTAGTATAAATGTGTGTATTTATATAAACATTGTATACATATGTTAATACGAGTAATAAGTTTTGATGCGATGTAATATAGCTTTAAGAAAAAATACTGCACATGTATATAAATCAGCTTATGCTAATAATATTATAAAATATAAATATAAAATCCTGGACAAATAATTTTAACGTAAACGCGAGGAAAATAAGGCATTAAAATAAGATTAGAATATGTCAATTCTTTATATGTATTATCATAATATCAAGTATTATCCTGTTTTCATTGTAATATAATTCTGAACATTAATATGAGAATAACGTGCGCCGGAGTACTAATTATATCAAAAATTCTTGGTGTACCTTGAATTAATTTTTGGAAATAATTATATAGTTAATTTTTAGCAAGTTTTATATATTTTAATAATTACCATTGCAAATCGTAATTGTATTGTATTTTTTATAAAGTCCAATTAGTGACCAAAGTTCTGCCATTGTTATTTATAACACATTTAATAGTGAAAACCTTTTTGAGACATTATCTATTGTTGTGGGTTTATTTTAAAAAATAAATTGTTATTAGACGTGTTCTTTTAAAACTGATTGTATCGCGTAATACTTATGTTATTGCGAATAATCAAATTCAGCTACGTAATTCGAGAAAAAAATCCTGAATCATTTCATTAAAAAGCCATCAGCAATGCAACTTAAAATGTGAATGTTAGTGTAGATTATAACCAAATCGCTTATCAAGTGTATCGTTTAATTGGATCGCTGGATCGTCGTTAAGTTTCATATAATAAAGTGGCAGTATGACATTCTATTTACTATAGCAAAACTAATTATCTACACGAAAATTCTAGACTAATTGCACTATGAGATACTATAAAATGTATCAAGCTTATTTTGTACAGTAGCACGGCATTATGACTGCACAATACCTGATGGTAAGCACAGCTCAAGAACAACAGTGATCACCGAATGATCGACAATCCAGTCGTCAATGTCATGCCGGCATACATAAATATCACGTCATGTTATTCTTAAAGGATTCGATAATACAGGAATATGGGAATATATTGGTCGGAAGATGATCCATAGCTTTACGATTCCGCAAATAGGACTTTGCAAATTTGTTTGTTCATACAGACAGTATATTAGGTTAAGTGAGGTAATGTCCCTGTAACGGATTAAATATAAAAAGTCCTTTATGTTTAAAAGATGCAATACCGTATTATAACCACGAAAAAAAAAAACTAACTTTATACGAAATACGAAACAATCTTTAATTTAGTTTGTTTTAACAAACGGAAGAAACAAAAGAAAAGAATTCGAAACACCCACTACTGCCTTTTTCATTTATAGTCTTGTTTTGGACCAATGCGCTACAACAGTCACAGCTAAATCAAAACATGAACAGCGTCTATTAGAACCTTTAGATTACTGGTTACAAAACATTGCGTATATATATATATTGATACTTTAAACTAAATAAGTGTTATCATTAATCTCTGCTCAGCACTCTGATCGATCAAGTACGAGCTGTACATTTAATTAAACGTGGCACAACGGTAACTCTACCACATATTCTAGATGATTGAGCTCGAACACGCGCGTCGTAACATCACGGGGAATTGCAATAGTATTAATGTGAACAACCGGTTCACTGATTACTGATCAACTGGACAGTCACATTATTTAATTGATACCAAGAGACAGTCTTTTTATTACGACTGAGTAGTATTTATTGCAAATTATTCCAATAATGTCTGGGTTATTTGCTCATTATACTCTGCAAATTTTTTTATACGTTTAGAATTTGGTCACGATCTCGCCTGATGTGATTGAGATATGAAGTGACGAAGTGACCAAGTTAAACCTAGTGAGAGGTCTCAATCTGCTCTCATGTGCATTAGAAAGTACTCTAGCATCATGCTAAGGTTTCATCGCGATCTTTTCCTTCAGCGAAAGCTCAGTATCATTGCAGGGGTTTGAACTCTCGTCGATCGATGCGGTGTCCGTACACGCAGTCACTGAGCTCTAATCGTATTATATTATTGTTGGCGTTGTGATGTGGTAAGGTGTGTTAATTGCCTGTGAAGCGGGTCATTATTTTATTACCACGTTTCCTTAAGATAAACAAAACGTAACATAGGTGTGTGCGATCATTTGGAGGACAAAGTGTTAATTATTGGGACATGTCGCCTACGCCACCAATCGGTAAGGTGCGGCGGCGTCATTATCACCCGCACCACAAATGAACGAGGTTAAAGTCCCACACTAGGTGTTAATATTTTATTTTTAAATAATATCAACTTTCTTATACAATAAATGAACGGATTAAGTTCAGAATCATCATATCAATACGTAAATAACTTTTCATTACAACTTAAAAGTAATATATTATATGAATAATGCTGTTAATTTCGCTTTGCAAAATAGTAATAAGCTAAAGACATTGATTTTGGGTTTAATGTTTCAATATTTCGCTGCTTTGATAGGAACTATAGAAGCAAATGTAATGATATCAACATCTAACGCAGTTGTCATTTAATATGGCCATTACTTTTCAATTGTTTGAATTTGTTATTGTTATGTTGTTCATAAACAATTTTTCAGTATTGCCTACTCCATACACTAAAGTCACTTTCGCTTCTTATCAGTAAACAACTAAAATATCGATTCTCTACAATCTCAATGCTGGCGCAATGGCTCAATTCCACCATTTCGTTATAATATGACATTTCTAAACAAATTTAAAACACTTCCAAAAGTTAACAAAGATAGACGAATGTGCTCGTCTTCTTCTTCTTATAACATTTTAAAGGCCTTTATTAACGTGGGGATACCAATTTTTGGGTTCCTTCTGCCTGGAGGAGCAAGAGGGTTATGTAAGACTCCTACTCAATAAACCTCATGGTAACATAGGATAGCGTGACCATGCAACACAACGCCCTGAACGCAGTCCTAGCAAGGCGCCGGGCCATCCGCTAACGAAGACAGTCCGGTACAACAGAAATGTCTCCTTGTCCGCCAAACCATTGCAATGCATTGCGGCTCTCCCGGACCCATCTCCCTGGTTCATTCTAGCAGAGGAAAGAGGCAAATGAATAATCCGGTAGTAATATTTTAAGGAGGGTTTCTTCCTCAGTAATTTTATAAGGTTTTCTTTCTCCGTCGTTCATAGCAGGCGAGTGTAAGCGGGCAATCCGTCGGTCAGGTATCAAACACTAGGCTGAATTACATATATATATGCCCCTCGCATAATTTTTCATTGATGATTTATAATAAATACTTCAGTATAAACAATATTTTTATAGGGCGGCCAGGGTTATGCGTCACAACTCACACGGCTCGTTCTTTATGATAAAGTAACTTTCCTTCGTAAGAGTTAATATGCCGTGCCTAATAATAATGGCCATAAAACACTTTTTAATAAAAATTTGTCAAAAAATAATTTATTGCGGCCTATCTATAAGAGATAGGCATATGCCATGAAAGATTTTTTATAGATGTACTAAAGAGCAATATTCTTGTAGAACGTTGTATTTACGTAACACTAACCATTACGCCCGCGCACGCGGATAAAGCAGTTAGGGTGCGCTATTTATTCCGACTTACTTAACAAAATCAATATTTAAGGCTAGCTAAGAGGTGTAGCCTAATACTAGATAGTCTATAATACTACTACTTGTAAATTTAGCTATCATATACAAAATGAATTTTTCAAATCCGACTGTTAGTTTCAGAGATTAGCGTGTTTAAACAAACAAAAAACTCCTCCGCTTATATGATTGATTATAGTCCTATGACCAGATAAATTTATTATTACATTAGTTAACATGTGATACTTTTTATTTTCATATTTATGTAAAAAAGGATTTAGGATGTACCTGTATTGACTTATAATGAATGTTTATGTCCTTTGACCCATATATAGTAGTACGGTACTTTTACACATAAAGCGTTCATTATTCATTAGGCTACGTAACGATTCGGTTAGATATGTTTGCTTAACAGTTTTGTTTAATGAAACGTTTTAAGTTGACATTTTTGTGTTAATTTAGAATTGCACGATAACGCATTTCACCGTTAGTTTTATACAAAAATTTGTAGGAAAATAAATGTCATGTGAGTGTTGTCGTTCCTTTAATAAGTAAAATGTCTTTGATGTACCTAATGTTTTAGAGGGTTTATTCGTTTAAGAAAATGTATATTGTATGTGCACATTTTTTTATTATTTTGAAATGATAGTCAAATGTTTAATAATGTTCAAATATATTTAAAGTTATTAGAATAATTATTAAACCTCAACGTCGATATTAAAAAAGAATATTGTCCAACCCTTCTGATTTTTTCCTATACAGGTACGTACCTACCTATCGAATTGCAAAATAGTGTTGCGTTTCCGTGCACAACATCTATGAATATTGTAATGTACCTTATCGAAGTCGAAATTACATCACGTACCAAAAGCTCCATTAAAAGTTCAATTGTGAGGTTGCGAGAACGCTTCGTTACGTGAATTAAACGTCAGAAAATTCTCAAGCCTCGTGTGTTCACGTGTACCTACCGAACTACGTACCTATACCGGTTGTCAAAAGCCTGCTGAGTGCGCTGGAGGGGAGCGCGGCGAGGTGGAGCGGCGCGCGCGGGACGAGGTTCGGGTACACCGACCGCAATAGCGTTGGTTGCCGCACCGCTGCCACCATTGCCAAGATCACGGCCCGCGCTTGCGCGGCGAATGTCAGCCACGTCACGATCGAGCTTCATGCTATCGCCATTGGATCGTTTGAATTCAGAATGCAATCACGATCGGTTCAATGATGTCAGTGTTTCAAAAAATTAAACTTTTTTTACACAGCCCATCATTTGTAAATCTAAATATCTTTTCATTGTTGTGAAAATGAAATTTAAATTTACCACGTGGGTACTGTAGTTATGTAGGTAGATGCACATCTTATTAGATTATCAAAATTGTAATGTACCTAAGTACACGATTTATTCATGACATAACAGCGCGGCGTATATGAATAAATAAACAAATGAACACATAACATTCATAAAATCATTTTCTAAAATACAAATTTGAATCGAGAAAATTCGAGTACGCTTTATACAAATAAACAGACCTTGATGGAAATTTATTCTTTGCGACATTGCGACAATACATCGTTTTCCATGAAAATATTAATCACTAATATTGCATCACAAAAATCAAAATATCTCTTTCAATTCCGAAACAAATCAACATCTTACATTATTAGATAAGGTTTATTTTATATTAAAACTTTACCTACTACGGCCTTTGCACAGTTGCTGTACAGTATTTATAAAATATAAACACAATATAAGCTTATATAGGTAGTTGGTATAAGTATAAAGCGATTACAAATCTTGTACTTTTCCCGTTCCCCAAACGATCTCCTATTATGCAACCGGCTCACATAACCGCGGCCGTTTTTTGCTTACCATCCTCACGGTAAATACCGTCCCAGAGTCCCAACGAGCTTTGCTTCGTCGCCATATACGTATAATAGCCCTTGCCCTATCTTTATATGGGCCGAGCCGTAGCCTCCCGCAATCCTCATGCAATTCACGTAAGGTAGCGGCCCTAAGGACCGGGTTTTTGTAACAGCGCAACAGGTAGAAAGGAAAGGATTGCAATCGTCGAGCGAGACAACGAGTCATCTTTACGTCTGTCTCGCTCTGCCAGCTTGCTCAGGAATGCCGTACGATTTTGTGCTCATGCAGACAACTTATACAATGTGTATCTATAGTTATGTAGACTCAGCATAACCAACACACACTGCCCTAATGCGTACGGGTCATGTAGCGGGATTCAAAGAGTTTAGCCAGTGAAATTATATTGAAAGGGAGTCTGATGGATTTTTGCCAGTTTTAATATATTATCACATCATATGCAAAGGGTATTCATTTGTTATATAAAAAATAATATATTTGAAAAGCGTGACATTTGATTAATGGTTTTAGTTCGATTTCAAATTAAACCTTCAATTTTCATTGGATAGAAATGAATTTATGTTGAAACTTAATTGACTAATTACATCTTATGTGGTTGCAATTAGTAACAAGAATTTTACTGAAATCTATTAAGCAATCAACTAGTTTACCACAAATACTTTCAATTGTCGAGTGAATTATTTGTTGATGTCGATTTTCGTTTTCGATACTTATTATTAGAAGCTCTGATGTTATAAAACCTTGAAAAAGGTTTATTTAAAAATAAACCTTTTTCTGGGACATTGATAACACTTTCATAAATTGTATGAAACAATATATTTATTTATTCCTATAGATTCCGTTAAATATACTTATATGTTATTAAGCCCAGAAGCACAACAAAACGTTATAATAATAATAACTTAATATAATGCTTTTGTATTTCAAAATGTGATCATTTGAGGAACTCATTGCTATTCTAAGAGTCATGATGTTTCGTGATAGGATGTACGGTCTTCCTCATATCATTGACCTTCAACAACGAACTATTATATTTAATCAAATCAAATCATATTTACAATTTACGGAAATAGTATTTTTTTATAACAAATTAAATAACATTCTACTTATATAACATTCAATACAAGATAGAACAGGTACTCGTCAACTAAGCAAACAATATTAAAAACTTCGGTACGAGGCGATAATTGAAGAGAATCCTGTTCAATCAATTTACAATCACCGAGGTGGCAAAAGTCGTTTGGATGTCATCTTCTAGTTGAATAAATAGACAAACTAGAATATCAGTGTTTATTTATTCATATTACATTTTAATAAACAACCAGTGTCTACGTAGTAAAATTTATAATTATTATGTGATACATATAAATTCAGTTTTTTAAGCAATGATAAAAAAATGTATTTGATTGACGAAGGCGTCACTTTGCGGAAATCCATCGTAAATAATTATCCGACATTTCTTTGCTACTTCCGCTTGCAATAGATGAATAGTAGTTTCAGCTACCTACAAAATAAAATGTTTAAAATTTAAATAAACGTTTGAATGAATGTCTTAAATAAATTAAAATAATAATAATTAAGATGATGATAATATGTATGATAAAATGTTATGTTTATTTTAAGTATAATATTGTATTAAAATGTATAAGTTCCTTAATTGCATCTGAATCTGACTGATAAATATATATAAGGTCCATAATCTAAAAATGTATTTTATTTTAGGTATATTTATAATGGATGCAAAATGCCATATATACTAAAATTTTTGTATAAAGTAGCAAAAATACACAATTTACTTGACATTAAGTGGTCGCTGCAGGACAATCTATGACATATGTCTACAATCAACCTCAAAAGAAACTCCTGGGAAATGAGTTTGAACGTCTCGTGAGTAGTGAGTATTTTTTGTCGTTATATGTTTTGGGTTAGTGGCCCAAGATGATAATACGCTAAACCTAGTGGAAGATTAGCTTTCAAGTGCAGCTGCCGGAACACACCTATTGGTGCTTGGCGACAGATTTTCAACTTGAGGGTGGTAGCTAGCCAGGCGGGTATTAGAAAATGCCCTATCACCATGCTATGGTTTCCTCACGATGTTTTCCTTCACCGAAAGCTCAGGCTCATTACAGGGATTCCGACTCACGTCAATCGACGCGAAGTCGTACACGATACCATTGAGCCATCATTTTTACCGACAAAATCCTTCGGATTGAAACAAAGCAGCAGCATTGATGTGACAATGATGCTTCCACAGTCGAACTTTGCACAAGTTCTACCACTCTTTATTACCACACCACCAGAACGAATGTTAAGTACAGAAAAAAGAAGACGAATAACATTCGCCATCATCTTAAAGTTTCGTTTGAAAAGAACGATTTCCGAGAAAGTACAGAACACTCTAGCCAGCTAGTCTGCCAGTAGACTGTTTCATGCTTCAAGGCACGTTAAAGTTTTATGTAGTGTTTTGTTTGTGTCGAGATGTAACTTAAGCTACCGTAAAACTGTGTCCCCGCTAAGTAGCACGCGAGGTTTTTGTTATTGTGGGAAGCGGCCCCCTAATTACGTATTTCGCACGAGTAAAGCGATAGCAGAAATCGCTACATATTACCAGTCATAATATACCATAAATAATCTGAATTCGTCACTTTGGGGCCGATGTTTACCGATTTTTGCTGTCGCTTTGCTCTTGCGAAATATGTAATTAGGAGGCAGAAATTTTTTTTTCGTTCTGGAATATTCTGTTCATTAATCATTATTATTATTTATAATTTTCGCAATAATACATGTTGTTACCTAAAATATACAATATTATCTGGGTAAAAGAGGAGACTTTTTTGTTGTTAAATAAATTAAATTGAGCTGGCATAAAAAAAGTAATGCAAAGTTTTACTTCTTTGGCGTAACAAAACAAACATAGCGCGATTTTTTTATTTCCGGTGCCGACAACATGGTGAAGTTAGCCGTCAATAATATAATGTAAATACAATTTACTGACTTGTTTATTGCGTAAAAATAATTTAACGTTATATAAATAATAAGGATGGGCCGAAGTTCGTTAAACATTAGATTTAACCGAAGTTCGTCAGTTTTACCGAAATTCGGTATCTAGTTGGTGCAGACGTTAAAATCAAAGAGGTACAATAGTATGTAATGTAGAAAAAATAAAATGATGAATTAGTTGAACAAATCTCGGAGTTAAATATTTTACTACAATGCCCAATCAAATGACGATAATATAGAGAAAAGTCTTCACAGCACAATGAACAGTAAAACTCAAGAACACAACAATTTTTTTCATATAAGTAGTTCCACATTATTCGCAAGTCAATCGTCATAGATATAATTTTAACCTTAACCTTTAATTTTAACCTTGACAAATCAAAATTTCTAATTTTTCTAAAATCTGAATTATAACTACCTACTTGATTTACTGATTGACTACTTTTTTTTTAATAATTACTTGGTATGGAGGCTTCGTCAGAGTCCAGACGCCATGGCAGATTGATTAATCCATGGTCTTCCAAAATTGAAAATGGTTGGTTATCCAAAACTATAATTCCTGGATGGTTCGATAATGCACAAATAGATCCAGTGCTACCATTACCACCACGAGAAATTATTAACTAGAGTGTGTTGGGATTGGAGAGGCGCATAAGAGAAATGGCAAGTGCAACGTAATTTTTTTTGATACATTCTTAGCGCCAAATATGGAACAAAGTTCCCATTATTTTAAATTGAATAAAATTGATGGTCACATGATACGCGCGCCTTTACCCTCTACTAAACGCTCCAAAAGAAGTACCTATACTTGAAAAAACTCATACGGCATAATTATGTATTTGTACTCCTATTAGTTTAATTTAATTATATAAGCAAATAAAGGTTTTATCAAAACAATTTCATTTTATGTATCCGCTAGTTATTAAAGAATAAAGTGTTTAAATGTGATAATATAAAATAGTAGCTGTTCCCGCGGCTCCGCTCGTGTGGATAACAAAATGCCGTCGATCAAATGCACGCGCGAAGCGTGCTGCCCCCTCAAAAGATGGAAGGCAAAAATACTTATTGTGGGTGATAGTTACAAGATAGATATATACTATTTTGTAGTTATTTTTAAGAGCTACAGATATGTAGAACATTAATTTGATATACCTGTTATGGTTTACTCAGCGTAAGCCATTTAAGTGCTCCAAATGAGTTTTTTTTCCAAATTGATTCACCATTATCTTCACTGCTTTTTTTGTATGTTATTTTATTTTACATGATATATCCTATAACCTAGCCACATAACATAGCTATGAATTAAAATAATAAACATGTAAATCGGATTAGTGGTCTTCTTGTGAAAAGAACTTAAACAGACAACAGACAGAGAGACGTTGAGTTTTATAATGTGTATAGAAGAATAATATTTTGCACGAAAGAAACTCGATGCAAATGTTTTACATAGACGTAAATTATTTAATTAATAAACACCTTATTATATAAATAAACATAATATGTCCGAAGTAGGTAGTGTTAGCCGTGTGTTCTTAGGTAAACATGTAACCGCTCAGTCGTTGGTCACATAAAAACTTACCTCCGAGATCCGGTCACACTGGTCCGTAAGATCGACGACCTCTACTTGCCGTTTGACTTATGGAAATTACTTTTCTTGCCTCATCTGACTGATAGCCTGGGATAGTTTAAATTGATAATTACATGACTTCTATTTGCGGAGTAGAGAGAGAAATAATATGACACGGTTGAATTTGAAATTTTATATCTCTTGTGAGATACCATTTAAAACTGTATGTACTTCTAAAACTAAATTTTGGAAATCAAAGCGAGCTACCTCATAAGATTTACGAGTCAAGCGGGACAATTAGCATCCCGCACGCATTTACGGGACGTTCCTTCCAGGGTCTAAGAAACAAGACATGACTCTCCAGAAACGGTTGGTAACTCTATTTATGAGGAGATAAACGAGTGCTCCGAAATGTTATTAAAAAAATCCAAGGTCGTTATGGCTCTTAGGTTTTTTTAATTGGCTGATTTAAATTGCGTTGGTTGTAGAAAAGTTTCACGTAGGTAATTAAAAAAATTAAAGAATATTTTCGAAAGTTACAAATTATATATAGTATATCTAAGTTTTAAATGTAATATTATAAATTATATCTTTACGGTACTATTGAAATTTTGAAGCGTTTACTAGGAAATATACAACCGCTGTTGATGGATCATTGTTTCTTAGCATTCAGTGTGTTTCCCTGTGTAAACTCTTAATGTAAAAATGCACGGAAACGATTAAAATATATATAGCCGTTTACGGTTTTACCCGTGTTAAATTTATTCGATCAATTCTCTATCGCACAGCCGCGCCGCTGCGGCCGCCAACACACCCTTATCATATTATATTGTAGTTCTCACTTCCCGCATTTGCCTACAGCTTGCCAGATTGCTTGAAATTCATGATTATTACTCCGCTCCTTCGAGTCACAGCGTAAAGTTATATAACCTACGATCTTGAAACAATGATAGCTCAGTGGTGGCGTGTACGACTTCGCAGTCGATTGACGTGAGTTCGAATCTCTGTAATGAGCCTGAGCTTTTGGTGAAGGAAAACATCATGAGGAAACCATACCATGGTGGTAGGGATTTTTCTCATGCCCACCTGGCTAGCTACCACCCTCAAGTTGAAAATCTGTCGCCAAGCACCAATAGGTGTGTTCCGGCAGCTGCACTTGAGAGCCAGTCTTCCATTAGGTTTAAAGTGTTACCATCTTGGGCCACATCGTCACTTAACATCAGGTGAGATTGTGGCCACTACGCAGAACCTATATCAATAGAAAACTAAAAATAAAAAATATATTTCTTAATAAATCGACACCAGCAATTTAAACAGTACTAACTTTAAAATATTGGTTTTACATTGAAAGTATTCAGCTTAATCATCGGATGTAAAAATTACATTCATAAATGAATATTTTGCATTTCATAATGTCATGTTTAATTTATAGCTTCATTATTTACGAGTATTGGAATCTGAATATAATTCCTTTGATAGTAAAAGTTAGCCAAATAAGGTAATTGCCCAAATTGCAAGTTAGCGTAGTGTAAATTGCTGGTGTCGGAATATTCGATAAAAAAAATTTTTATCTGACTGAAATTACCAGAGTTTAGCGCATTAAAAAAAGTCTTTTAAGCTTTATCATACTAGTATAGATATAAATTATTTACCAAGTATAGAGCTCTATACTCCATAAATTTATAATATTAGTCAGCTTTTGTATACATACCTCCGGTTGTTCGAGTTATATACTGTCGCGGCCGATCCGTGTACACCCGTAACGTACCGACATTGATTTTTTTTTTTTTTTTTTTTTTTTTTCGAACTGACTACACTGTTAGCCTGAGGGGCCCTGGAGCCTTTACGGCTTTTACAGCTTTACCGGGCTTGGGGGCGAGCGCTTAGGGCACTCAGCCACGAAAGCTAAGCAACAACATCCGAGGGTGCCAAAGTGGCCGGACCTCGGCTCGGACTGTTGCGCGTATGCAATTAAGTCGCGATCTGACTAATTCCCTATCCGTAATTCGATCTAAACTAACTATACATATATACATGTTTCTGCCCCCTGGGAGGAGGGAAGGAACATGTGTATGTGTATTTAGTGGTCTGAAAATTTTTGTCTATTCTAACTAGGCAAAAAAAGAAAAAAAAAAAAAGGTCCCTTACAGAACCTATGTACCTATGTGTGTTGTGCATGTGTGTATAATGCAGTGTCATGTATGGCTGTGAAAGCTAGTGATTGTGCAGTCACTTGTATCGCGCGAGCGGCTGCTTGGCTCAAGGGCTCCATGCCGATGGATCGGACCTAGGCTTGAGTTGCCGCAGAGGAGGGCGGTCGTGGCGGGTGTGCGGGAGCGAAGTTAACCGTACGTCCCCTGCGGAGGGAACGGTGGTTTCGCGGGCGTGTAATCGACATTGATGTAAGGGCTTGTGCCACAAACAAATTGTCCTACAATATTTACTTTAAATTCATATCTATAAAGTTTAAATAATTGGGGTTTAAATATGAAATTGCCGTTTTATCGCCACCCATTTGGAATAAAAATTTATTTTTTACACGAATACTATAAAATTCCAAATAAAAAAAAAAAATAGATTTGAGGTTCGACTTTCAATTGGTTTTACATTCAGCTTTTAAAGTGTAAATGTGAAGGTGGATACAGCGAAAATCAGAGTAATATCCGAATATGAATTCTGACATGGGACTGACGCAGAAACTGATTGTAATATCAATGCTCTGCTTGGAGAGGATACGGCTAACGAACGCACCGTGTGTTTTAGTCTAACCGCTTTCGTAGAGGAAACTACGAACTGAAATTTGAACCACGAGGAAAACCAACCACTAAGGTAAATAATGATAAATTGAAGGTGACGGTGGAAGCCTATCCGTGTCGAAGAATTAGCGGAATGGTCTGACGTTAGCACACCCACATTATTGACACAGTTGCAGCAAATCGGTATAATTAAAAAACTTACAAAATAAGTGCCTCATGATTTAACCGATATGCAGAGAGCATCGTGCGTGGAAGCTTACCTTACCTTGTTAAACCGGTATAGAAATGAAGGAGTTTTGGACAGAATTGTGCCATGTGTTGAAAAGTGGATCCTTTACGATGATCAATGCAAAACAATGCCCTAAAGCGAAGCTTACCCACAAAAAAATATGGTAACGGTTTGGTGGTTCCTTCAGGGTGTAATTTACTACAGCTTTATCAGATCCGGTCAAGCAATAACAGCAAATGCAGAACTCCAAACAATGATGGCGAAACTCGCAGCAAAACAGCCCCGACTCAGTAATCGGTCTTCACCGTTATTGTTCCATGATAACGCCAGACCTCACAATGGCCGTGAAACAGTTGTAACACTCCAGGAACTGCAGTTAGAACTGCACTATCCGAAACTATCCTCTATACTCGCCGGATCTTGCCTCAATCGACTACCACTTTTTCCGCATTGTAACAAATTTTTTCTAAGAAAAAAAAATCTTGTCAGGAAGCAGTACAAAATGCCTTCACATAGTTTGTGGAGTCCACGCCAGTAGAGTTTTATCGGAAAGGTGTAAATTATCTTCCTATTAGATGACAGAAATGTGTAGAGAACAAGGGTAGTTACGAATTTTAATTTTTCATTACGAAACGGCAATTTCATACTTTAACCTCTAATATAATTATTTTTTGTATGCATAGTAATCGAAGACAATGAAGATGCTTATTCATGTTTCATTTCAGAAATAAATACAACGAATCATCAAACTTGGTAATAATGGATTCAACGAAATCTCCATAAACGACGAAAATAAGTTAATATCCAGATAGGATTGTAATGTTAGAGTTTATAATTATATTTCTATTTCATTGTGTAACAAACGTTAATTAATATGTTTTTTAGGTTTAACGTCATATATATTTTGTATTTAATCTCACAACATTATTAATTTATCTTTTATAAATATATTGACAGATTTTTATCCTAGCACCTAACCTATTACAAAGCAAACGATGTTGCAATTCAAGTGAGGCTGGTTTAGCGGTCGTGCTCGGCGGTGCAGCACGATCTAACGTTCCGCTTTACGCCGCCACTGCGAGGCGTACGGCGCGGCGGCGTTCGCGTTCGGTGCGGTTTACACCTCCCCTCTTTTCCCAATTGTATCTTCCACTCCTCCCATATGGCTTTGGCCCTGACCAAGACACCGGAGAAGCGAATTACGAAATTGCTATCGAAACTCGTTCCGTAGGGTCTTGTTGGTACTACGAAGATGATGCGCGTTTTAAAATTGGGAACAACAACCTAGTTGTTTGTGTTAATAGATAACTTTTTCTTTACGTACTGTAAAGTGTTATCATACTTTCTTGTATAAGGTATTTCGATGATTTTGGATGGTTTCGTCGGTTAATGTTATCTACATCTGGAAGTAAAATGATTATCGGATACCTTTTGCAGTTATCATCATCCTTTCCTAGCCGATTTCGGCTACGGCGACTAGCTCGTTCTTTGGGCTAGATGTTTCGCCCTTAGGTGGCTCACATAACCTATTTTGTGGGAGAACGTGCGGCCACACGCGCACGTCAGGACACCATTGACAAAATTATAGGTTATGTCAGGAGGCGGTTTGCTTTTAAGATGGTCTCTCTTCAGGTCTAGTTGTCGCCTCCTTTCATTTTCAAAATCGTAGACCTTCGACTGAACATGACTCCTCCATTCTGTACGTTTAGCCGCAAATGACTCCCAAGAGGATGGTTCTATGTGGCATCTATTCATATGTCTTTTCTGAACATCTTTAAAGCGTAGGAACTGGCCACCGCGCTTCCGCTTACCAAGTTCGAGTTCAGAAAAGAAGATTCTCTTCGCCTTCCTCTCGTCTGACATACGAGACAGGTGCCCGGACCAGCGCAACTGGCGCCTCATCAAATAAGCTTCCATGCCACATACATTAGCCCATTGCAGTACAGTCGTGTTGCGGACTCGATCTGACCATTTGATAGTTAGTAAGTCGCGAAGACATTTGAGGTGGAACCTATCTAATATGCGTATATGCCTGCGGTACAAGCACCATGTCTCTGAGGAGTATAACATGTTAGGAACAACAACGGCCATGTACACTTTTATTTTGGTATTAAGTTTTATATCATGGGATCTGAACACTCGGTTTCGGAGCTTCCCAAAAGCAGCCATAGCAGCGCCAAGTCTGCTATTTATCTCCGAGTCGAGGTCACCTTTGGCTGTTATGCTACTACCCAGATATTTAAACTTATCGACCTTGTTAAGACTCTGCCCGTCGATGTTTAGATTGAGTGGTGACTGGTGTGATATTTCTATAGCCATTACTTCCGTTTTTGAGATGTTTATTTTAAGCCCAAATCTACAACAGGCGTTGTTAAGACTAGTTATTAAACGCTGAAGTCCTGTAGGTGTTTCTGCAACAAAACAAAGATCATCCGCATACATCAACTCAGTGATGAGATCGTATGATACTTTGGTACGAGCTCTTAGCCGGCTTAGGTTGAAGAGGCCGCCATCCGTGCGATAACGTATGCGAATTCCTCCCGTGGTCTCCGTTAATGCCTCTTTCACGACAACGCTGAAATATAGAGCAAAAAGCGTTGGTGCAAGGACACAGCCCTGTTTGACGCCGCAGGTGACAGCAAAATGCTCACTTTCCTCTCCGTTACAGGTAACGCTGCAGGTCATGCCGTCGTGAAGAAGCCTTATCAAGCGTATAAATTTATCGGTACATCCCAGTTTGGATAGAACTATCCATAAGGCTTCGCGAGGCACGCTATCAAAAGCTTTTTCAAGGTCTATAAAGCACAGATACAGCTGTTGACCCTGTTCTTTACTTTTTTCTTGCAGTTGTTTTAAACAGAAGATTGCTTCGCTCGTGCCTCTATTAGGTCGAAAACCAAACTGGGTTTCGGGCAATATGTTTTCGGCTAACTCCATCAAACGGTTCTGTAATACCCTGGCAAACATTTTCCCCGAAGTTGATAGAAGGGAGATGCCTCTGTAGGAGTTGCAATTTGCCCTATCACCTTTATTCTTGTATAAAGGACATATGCTTGAAATTCTGAAATGAGCTGGAACTTCCTCCCTTTCCCACATTAATAAAGAGAACTCCAGGATCTTTTGATGAAGGTCTTCCCCTCCATACTTAATCAACTCTCCAGGGATGTTGTCAACACCGACAGCTCTCTTATTCTTTTGAGCTTTAACGGCAGTGACAACTTCTTCAAGCGTGGGTGGATCATCTAGGCTATAGATTAGCTGAGAGCTTGGAAGAGACCTTAAGTATTCTAGATCAGCTGATCGATCTACATTCAGTAAGGTGTTGAAGTGCTCTATCCAGCGCATGAGTGTGTCTTCCGTGGTGTACAGAAGAGTGCCGCTTGGTGTTTTGAGAGGCACACTAACTTTGGGTGGGTTACCAACTAGTTCTCTGATTTCTTTGAAAAACTCACCTAGCTGATGGGTATCTGAAAGCCATTGGATGTAATCAGCTTTATTCTTCCACCATTCATCCTTTACCGTGCGGGTGAGTTTTCGGATTTCGGCTGTACTTTTCTTGATTTTATCAGAATTAGTCAACTGATTTTCCTTTCGTAGCAGAAGGCGATGTTGCAATAAAGCGCCTGATAGCAGTTTATCATTGTCATCAAACCAATCACTGTTTTGACGTGGTTTTCGTCCTAAGGTCTCCGTCGCCGCTTTAAGAATGTTATTGGACAGCATATTCCAAGAGTCTTGCAGGTTGTCACTCTGAGGATCTACATCAGCTATATAGGTGTTAACAGCGCTCTTGTAGGTATCTTTCATTCTCTCAGACTCAAGCCTCTTTAGATGTAAACAGGTAGGTTTGGCTCTGCTAGATCTTTGCAGACGCTTCAGGCGTAACTGTATTTTAATAACTACCAGCCGATGGTCTGAAAAACAATTCGCTCCTCGCATTACCCTTGTTTGGATGACTTCAGAGATATCTTGTTGTCGGACAATAGCATAATCAATAAGATGCCAATGCTTTGAGCGTGGGTGCATCCAGGTAGTCTTATATTTTGCTGGGAGTCTAAACATGGTGTTGGTTATAGCAAGGTGAAATTGCGAACAAAGGCCCAGCAATAGTTGTCCATTGCTGTTCATGCTCCCGACACCATGACGTCCTAGCACCCGGGGCCAAGCTTCAAAATCTCGCCCGACTCTTGCGTTTAAGTCACCCAGCAAGAGTGTTTTCTCACCGCGGTGTATGCGGCTCAGGGTATGCGTCAATTCTTCGTAAAAAAGGTCCTTTACGTCATCACTTTTATCTAGTGTTGGAGAGTAGGCACTTATGATATTTAAGAATCTATTATTCTCTAAGTGAAGACGTAAGGACATCACTCTGTCCGATATGCCAACAGGATGTTCCACCAATTTAGAGGCTATTGTGGTCTTAATAGCAAAGCCTACACCGGAACGTCTAGGTTCAGAGGCTGGTGTACCTTGCCAGTAGAAAGTGTAACCACCACTGTGCTCTACTAACTCTCCCTGATCAGCTAGGTGAGTTTCGCTCAATGCAGCTACATCCACACCATACCTCTGAAGTTCACGAGCGACAATGGCAGTTTTTCTCTCCGGGCACAGGTTGTTGGGTCTGTCAAGCAGTGTGCGTACGTTCCACGTACCGAAAGTCATAGTCCGTTTTTTATCTGTGTTTTTATTTTCCTTATTTGTATCTTGACCACGTGGTTTGGGATGCACAGGCAGCCGTGGTTGCTACCTCCCATTGGTTGGTGGGGCGAGCATTTGTTTGGGGCACCTTTTCTAGCCCCCTCCTCGGCTGAGCGGGGAAAGCAGTGCCTCCCTAAATAGGGCTGCTTTGTCGCAGAAGGTGCTGCCGAGCCGTACTGTCACCCCTACGCAGTGCTTGAGCGACCACTCTCCTTCTGCCGCCTATGTGCAGACATTGGACAAAGCCCGACAAGCATCAGTGCCAAACCTCTCTACCTCCGTCTATCGCCATAGGACTTTTGTCAAATCAGAATCCATTGAACGAGTCTAGTCATATACGCAGGATATATTAAGGTGCATAAGTGGGCGCGCAGAGAAACACAGATGCACCCTCTCGTCCGTTTCCTCCTTGACCCAATGGAACGGAGACCGCTACAATTGGAGGAGGAGCGGATGCAGTGTTCTGGTTAGCTATAATGAAACCCCTATAGCAACCTTATGGCATTCACACTCATGCCCTGCTACCTCGCCACCAAAGGTGGGCTGCTTAAAAGCCGAGGTAGACTTTGAGCACTAATGCGGGGGATTGCAGTTATAAATAAATTCTTAATCAAGAAATTAAAAATAACAATTGATCAAATTGAATTTTCTAGAAAATAATGTAAATTCAAATGAATATAAAAATGCTATAAATAATAGATGAAAGGAAATTAAAGACCAACACAAAAATGACATATAATGACAAAAATGACATATATAGTATATATTGTAAGTATTTCATGTCACTATAGAAAACTGTTATGATAGAAAATATAGCATTCACAGTACTTTTTTAATCCTTTCTCATTTTCGTTTCTATTTAATTGTGTTGAATAATTTAAATTAAAGAAAATTTAAATAATTAAATTAAAGAATTTATAATAGAAAGTTCGATATACAATATAATGAAATATAAGTATACAATTGAATATAAGCTGCAGAAGGTAACATTGGTCTAATTAATAAAAAAAAATCCTATTTTCATTTTAAATAGAGAATATATCAACAAAGACGGAACTGGCGGAACTGGTAAAACACATTTGAGATATATAATTTAAAGAAGACATTAATTAAATTAATGGGCAAACAACTAATTAAGTTTTTTTTTATAAATTTCAAGATTTTGAACATGATGTAATTTTTTTAATACCTATAAAAAGTAAATATATATGTCTTTGAGACTTTAGAAAAGTTAAACACCTCAAATTAGCTTTGATAATTATGTGTCTACGAGTTAATTTACCCTTTTTAAGGGACTGCGTAGCCTTACGGCCACAATTTACTACTTCATTTAACAAGCAACTGGTTTATAAAGCAGAAATTGGAAATAAATAAGAAAAATCCCTTTCATTTATATATTGTTTAATAATTGAGGGTTATAAAACATTTAAACGTAAACATATTATGTTTTGATAGTTTTTAAAAGACAATTATTTTTATATTTGATTTGCTATGGTTATTTGGTTAGAAATTTTTCAACAACGTAGTATATATACCGACGATAAATAGTCGTCAATTCTTTCAATAAAATTAACATGTTGGACAAATTTTTATTGTAAAAGGTTTTACCTATAAAATTGCCGTCAGATTGTAATTAATCCAATCATGTCCTTCAACTTCTTTGTTAAAAGAAGTTGTATTTTCAAAGTTTTTCATTGTCCTTGTACATATTCTTCGACAACTTACCTTTTTATTTATTATAACGAAGATGTTTTATGAAAACTTAATGATGTCCGGATTGTCAAATTGTGGCAGAATTTCTATGGCTTGTTTCTTATTAGATAATAAGGTAGTTTTAAGATAATTCCAAAGATTTTTCGAAATTTAGTTAATTATTCTTATGTTGGCTGAAATATGTTCTTTTCTCACTTTCAATGCCTGCAAACACAAGGTGATTCATATCCTTATAGTAACTAGTTCCTAAAAGTCTCAGTCCTTACAAAACTTATACTTTCTATGATAGTCATCGGAGTGAGATTCGATTCACTGTACTAATGGAGTGCGTTATTCTGGGATGAGGCTTCTTAAGCCTAACCGTTTAAACGGGGGCGTGCAGATCAAATAAAGTAACAAAAAAATATTTAACCATTTCTAGAAGTTCATTAAAATTATTATTATTATAGTAACTCGACACATTGACTGTACTGGCACAGTACAATCCAAAAATAACAGCGACCACCGAGAGATTGAAATCCATCGGCAGTCACCGTTATTATGCCGGCCTGAAACATTAACATCCGAGGTAATCCTAAAATAGTCCCAATCTATTCTACGGAGGTATCTGTCAAAAAATCCACTACGATATCTTTCAAAGGTCTATAAACACATAGGTATTTGTTATTATATAGTTTTTTAAGAATCGAGAAATATATTAAACACCTTTATATTATAAATAATATAATGGTAATCCCTTAAGGGTAATAAGGGTAATCCCTTTCAAACATTATCCTTTCTTTTTATTACTATCTGTTTTATTTAAGCTAAACATACAGCTCTACGTTATTGAGTATGCTTACAAATCCATTTTTGATTCGTGATCAAACAATGTATCAGCTACGGAGTGATTTTATGTCGTATTTATTACTCCGCAGCTAGTTTAATAAGCTAGCTGTGCCCCACGGTTTTACCCGTGTTTCGTGTTTCGCTGGAGTACGGCGCCGCTAACTTCCCGTACTAGCATACAGCTTGTAAGATTGTTTTGATTTCCGTAGTTACTGCTTCGCTTCTTAGGGTCTTAGCGTAAAGCTATATATACCTTACTCGATAAATAGGACATACAATGCAAAAAAATGTTTTCAAATCTGACTCGTATTTTCAGAAACATGTGAACATCGTTTCTTTTTAAACATTGTGATGAAAACATAGCATGGTTGTAGGGCTTTTTCTAATGCTCGCCTGGCTAGCTACCACCCTCAAGTTGAAACCTGTCGCAACAAATGTGTTCCGGCAGCTGCACTTGAGAGCCAGTTCCTCCAGGATTAGCGTGTTACTACCATCTTGGGCCACATCATCACTTAACATCAGGTAAAATTGTGGCCACAACGCTAAATCTATAACGATAAAAAAAAGATTAGCGTGTTCAATCAAACAAAAAAAAAAACAATCTGTTGAGCTTCATAATATTAGTACAGACTCTACTACTAAAATGTTTGCAAATTAAAGCTCAATTATAACAATTTATACCAATATAAAGGAAAAGACTAAAAGTAATTTGACAGGAAATAGCAATTAAAGTTGTGTGTGGTCCACCTTGTAAACGCTTATCTAAACTTATCACTCCGGCATATGACTTAGTAAAATTAGGAATACCTCTCTAACAACCTAATTTGATAAATGCCGAAATTAAGTTGTTGTAAAAATGTTACAAAATGTTTAAATTAAAACATACACCTGCATTAAATTTCTTTGGCAACGAATGAAATTCCTAAAGACTTTTTAAACTATGTATAATACTATAATATATTACTAAGCACCTCTGTTTATATTACGGGTATATAAAAGTTCGGCTTTACCCTTCCATTCCATCAAGTCGAAACACAAGAAGATAGATCCAGATCCATAGATCTAGCCATTTACAAAGGCTACTTTGGTATTTGACTTATTATTCGAATTCTTCCCGAGTGAAACTCGCTCACTTCTACAGATTTCCCAAGTCCGTATAAAAAAATAATTAAGCAAACGTTCTTCATCATCACAAATAGTCATTATAAAGTGTGACTCAGGTTTTGCGAGGGCGACTGTATTAATAAATAATAATATTTATTACTATTGGAGTATATAATTGATAAAACAATGGATATTAATATAATGTTTTTTTTGTTTAAATACAACTGATGCGCCCCCTTTTTCTGTGCGATAATATTGATAAAAAATATCTATCATATTATTTCTTATTTCACCATATAACTGACTTCTATGATAAATTTCATCAGGTTATTTGATAACGTTTAAACATGACAAATATTCAAACATATGTACTTTCCGATTTATAATATCTTTTAAAATATTAGATTCGATATTAGAAAGTGTAATAAACTTTACTGATAAATTATGTTGCAGGTGTGATTCAAAAAGATTATTGAAAAAAATAAAAAATAAAATTACCCGCGCATTTAGGTAACACATGTCTGCACAGATTGCATCGCTTAGAATAAAATATACGTATTTTACACCTGCATGATTAAAACCGATTTTGAATCACTTAGGAATATAACATAGGCCATCCCCAAAGATCGCCATGGTGCTGTGTTGCCCGTTTCCAGCGGCTTCCCGCCCGCCACCTTTACCAGGTCGTCGGTCCACCTTGTGGTGGGTCTGCCTACGCTGCGTCTTTTGGTATGCGGCCGCCTCTCAAGAACTCTTTGGCCCTATCGGCCATACGTTTTACGCGCTACTTGCCCCGGTCACTACCACTTAAGTCTAGCTATTCCTAGGGCTATGTTAGTGACTTGGTTCGTCTGCGGATATCCTCATTTCTGATTCGATCACGCAGAGAAACTCTGTGCATAGCCCTCTCTATTGCCCTTTGAGCGGCCTTAAACTTTCTCATGAATCCCATAGATAGCGATCACGTAATCACGTAGCACCATATTTAATCACTGGCAACACACACTGGTAAAAGACTATCGTCTTGAGACACTGGTATCTTGGACGAGAAGATATTACATAGCTTCCCAAACGCTGCCCAACCCAAAGGATTCAACGATTGATCGCTCTCTCGAAGTTGGATCTACGTAACTGGATAGTTTATCTTAGGTAAACATAATAATTAAAAACTACAACCGTAGAGTCACTGATCTTTACAAAAGTTCAGACATGGACGTTCGACATGATCTTCGTTTTGCCCATATTAATTCTAAGACCAACCCGTTCAGAGGCTTTAGAGGTCATTGAGCATTACACGGAGGTCCTCCGTGGTCTCAGCCAAGACTACTATGTCGCCGGCAAACCGAAGGTGGGTGATGTATTTGCCATTTATATTGATGCCTAGTCCTTCCCAGTCCAGAATTTTGAAAAACATCTTGAAAAACATCAGTGCGGAGGTGAACCGTTTAGGAGAGATAACGTCTCCTTGTCTGATTCCCCGCTGCAACAGGATGAGTTTCGAGATCTAGTCCTAAAGTCAGACTGACATAGTAGCGTTTCATACCAACACTTCGATGTACCGGTAGTCAACTTGGCACCGCTGGAGAGCCTGCAGTACATCCCAGGTCTCATTCGAATCGAAGGCTTTTTCGTAGTTCACAAACACTAAGCAAACGGGCAGTTTATACTCTTCGGTCTTCTGTATAACCATCCGTAATGTATGTGCTCTACCACACTGAAGACCTTTCTGAAACCGGCTTGTTCGGGAGACTGGAAGTCGTTGAACTTAAATTACAGATAGTTTAATTTAACGAACCAAAAATTAAATTTATTATTGAACCAATTTAATTAGTACAATATTTATTTTATCCGACTTTTTTTTTAATTCTTTATAGCTTGTAATGTTTTTGCTTCATATTTGACTACAATATTAGCTAATGTTAAGTGACAAAGTGGCTCAAGATGCTAACACACTAAGCCTAGTGAGGGAATTGGCTCTTAAGTGCAGCTGCCGGAATACAACTATAGGTGTTTAACAACAGATTTTCAACTTGAAGGTGGTAGCTAATCAAGCGATGATTAGACAATGCCCACTATTTTTCTTCACCAAAAGCTCAAGTTCATTGTAGGGATTCGAACTCACGTCGATCGACGCCGTGTTCGTACACGATACCACTGAGCTATCATTGCATAGAATTTATAATAAACTGAAGATTTTAAAATGGTTTGATTGGGTTATAAGCAACGTCACATGCAAAGTTATTTGATGTGTGAAGAGCTTGTTATAACTATGCAGTCATACATATACAATTTATATTATACTTTTTAAAAGCTTCACCTGTCCTGGTGTCTGTCCAAATATTGAAGTTAAATTTGATCCACTTCCTACGAAGTTGAAATTTTACACATTAATTTAGTTAAAATTTTAATAGATTTTTATGGTAAACATGACCAGATTTCCACACCCAGGATTGGCTTCAGACAAAAGAACTTCTTAACGGGCAACAGATTAACACTAGATTTTGTATACTCATTTAATTTCGATTGCCCGCTTTAAATTGCATCACAGCCCGACTGCTGCACTTAGAGTTGGCTTTCGACGAGGGAAATTCTCAACGGTCAGCAGTACAGACGCGAAATTGTAAATTCACATTTAATTGTGATAACGATAAAAGCTTGTTTTGAAAAATCATTTTTCATATTAAGATTTGTTTATATTTAAAATTATAGCTAAAATTCCAGGATCCTTTTCAAAAGAACAGCTTAAATAAACGATTGCAAAATATAATTTTTTGTACATCATTTTTTAGTAAACGTAGTCAAGGGGAAGTAAAAATCTCACAATAACCACGATAGTTTTTCTTATACGGGAGATGATGCCCCAATATTATGGTAATATTCTTATCAGAAATATATTCATATCTAAAAAGCTTATTCAAACAATTAAATGAAGTATCCATCATTAGAAACATGCAAGAGAATATGAGGATGTAAAATGTAAGTGTACGCTGTAAGTCATTACGTGATACATTACTTACATTTATTCCCATGTATGTGTGCCGTAATAGTATTTTAATTTATGTTCGTGTATTACTATTACCTTAGAGCCGTTGGTTGTGGATGTATGCAATTAGTTAACCTACAATGTTATTGTTGATAGGTGTAATTTTTAAAGAATCTAACTATGCACTCAGATTCCCGTCGCTGTCAAGGATTTCTAAATAAATGGGTATAATTCAAACAAGTAAAATATCAGAACGAATGTCAATGAATTTTATATGAATATTTACTTGTTGTTTTGCTATAGAATTATGAAAAACCTGTTAATTATTAAATCAATACGTACTGATGATGTAAATATAAACATAGCTGGCGGCTCCGCTTGCGTGGATTACAGAATGCCGTCTGTCGACGTCGAGCGCACGCGTGAATCGTGCTGACCCCGCTGACCCTGCTTAAGAGACGGAAGACAAAAATGCTTATTGTGCGTGTGATCTTTATAAGATAGATTAGAATATGCTATCGCTGACTTTTTTGTAGGATTTTCAAGATCTTCAATTACATAGAACATTTATTTGATATATCTCGTATGGTTTACTCAGCGTAAGCCATTTGAGCACCACAAATTAGTATTTTTTCCGAATTGACGTTATCTTACAAAATATATACGGTTCTATTTGGTAAAAACGGTTCTATTTGATTACTGTGTTCAATAATCATTTTGACGAATGTAATGTTTTAAAATCATGCGACAACTGTACAAAACCCATTATACATATGAGTTGAAAACAGTTGGATGTGACAAAGTATCGCATGCATATTCATATTAGTGCCCCCTTTACAAATGGCGCAGCTAAATGTTGCGTCGACACTGACACGGTTACTTTATCGACTCATTCGAGACGGTTCATCGGTGTCCCCGAAATAATTTTGTATAGATGTGAAATATCTCTGATTTTTATTTTACTAGCGACAAATACGTTTTTTTTCCAATTTTTTATTTTGAATCGATGCATAGAACGGTTCTTTGACGGTAAATGATCCGATGAGTTTCGCAGGCTGAAAACTTTATCTATCGCCTGGTGATTTATAAGGCAGCAAGTAGCAACGTAAGTTATTTCAAACGTACAGAAGAATATTTTCTGATATTGTGGTGCTTTTACATTTTCTTTCGAAAAAGGAATAATCACAAGTCCTATTGAAAATAATTTATGAAAAAACGAGACATACATACACTTGATAAACTCTTTAACAAAAAATGAGTGTTTATTACCGTTTACATAATATGTATTAAATACAAGTGAGTGATTTGATTGGCTGGGTATTAAAATAACTATAATGACAGCAATACCTCAAAAAGCTTTTTTATATTCTTATCAAACATTTCGTTAGCTTTGCACTTGACACTGTAGTTGCGATAAAGATCATGCCGCTTCCTGAGATGTATCTTGGACGTTGGTAAAATGAATAAGAACTGATCAACATAATCTTATCAATATAATAAAGATTGGTTGAGATTGGTCTCGGCTTTCTTAGTGTTATCGACAACCTTAATTACATTATTAACCAAAGTTAGAAAAACTGTTGTGTGAGGAGAATTCTAATCTCGTTACGCTCAAAACAAATGAACATATACGAAGATTTGATTGATTTGATGGAAATCACATAATTTGTGTAACTTTTGGAATCTCAGGTTATCCGTATTGTGAAAATCTGATCAAAATCTGTAGAGTATTTTTTGCGGGGTGAACATGAAAGAAAAAATATACATTGTTATTTCCTGTTGCGTTCCGTTGCATTTTTCACATAATCCTCATGAAGGTATTCCACATATAATTAGAAACACATTGTATTATGACAATTGTTTCCAGTAAAAATATTATTATTGTCAGTTTTGGAAATAGCACACAACGGTTTATGCAATAATGAATGTATTCATTTTTTTTATATGCAATAATGTTTACTTATAGTATATTTGACGGCTCTATAAAAATGTAAAAAAATCATTGGTATTATTTTTATATATCTAGGCACAATTATAATACCATAACTGATGTCTGATAAATTTCAATAAAACATTTTTTACGTTTACAAATGATTGCTAATTAGTACTAGATGTTTCTAATTTTATAACCATAGCTGTATATAAAATATATATATTTGAAATAATTCGAATGTCGTTTAAATTACCCTTTATTCAGTTGTATTTAAATACTTGATTTTAAATTTGTGAAATCAAAAAGGTCACTGTTGCGCACATCGCCAATACAATTGTATTATTTTAAAGCTATTTTAAAATAGTAGTCATTAACTTTCAGTTTCATTACTTCATTAACCTCTTATTAGATTTCTCAAGTTATTTACATTTGAAATCGTTCACTTGTGTTTGAAAATAATAAATTATTTAAAAAAAAAATACAATTCTATGCCAATAACTATAAATTATTACTATATAATTAAAGTTTAGCAACATTAAAAATAATAAAATCTTAAATATTTAATTTGAAACTAGTAGATTTAATTTAATTTTATACGTTAAATGAAGTATAAATTGCTTAAATTTGCTTAAGTATTTCTCCTCTAAAGCCCATTTTAAACTATAAATTCTTATCCGGAACACTGTCAAGGTGTTCCTTGACATTATTAAAAACTATCGATATTATATATATGTACTACGTACTTAGATATCACGATCCGAACACTCACTTGGTTCGACTGAACTGTACTGCAATCCCTACACCTAAATTTAGTGTGGCGTGTGGCTTTGACTTTTTGCAGTGTGCACGCGTACGGAGCGGCGCTAAGAGAATCCTAATCAAAGCGTGAACCTGGACGTAAATATCAATTTAATAGTCAAGGAATTAAAAGTATTTGTTGTTCAAGTGAACACTATAGAATAAAATCTTCCTTCATTTAAATTCCAAAGCCATATTTGTCTATTTACGTTTTGGTCATGAGAAAACTATACTCTATAAGTTATATAGCGATGCAGCGAAGTTTAGTTCTAACTCTTACCAGTATTAGTACAAACAGTTCATATATTACAACGGCAAGAATAAAACTTGCTCATAAAAATCAATAGTATAACTTTAATGACAAATGATTACTTTGGTATAATAAACGTAGGCGTTAGTTAACCATCTCTAAATGAAATGATATTAATTTTAAACAAATGAACATGTCGTTTGAGCTATGTATGTCTAAACGCTGAAGACTCAAGTTCGTTCATTAGTTCCTGTGGCAACGACCTGTAGGGATCTTCGTGTGAAAACTGTAGAATAACTGTATACTGATATGTCTATTATAATAAACATTGTACATGTCATCGTTACAAGGTGAATGGTCATCACGAATAGAAATTGATATTTTATTGCAATAAATAATAACGCCGTTTATTTAGGTAAAATTGCCAACATGATAATAACAGTCAGGAGAATTTGATTTAGTTCTTCCTTCGAACTAAGTATTATATTCCGTAAGAAATAAAAACGAAGAAAAAGTACAAACAGAGGTTTCCCGTACCGGGAATCGAACCCGAGCCTCCTGGGTGAAAGCCAGGTATCCTAGTAGTAAAACATTTTTTATAATATGTACTAGAACGAATAAAAATACTTTGAAAATTCTTCATTATGCGGTTAATTTAATATATTCACGTGGTCAATATTTTTCACGAAATTTAAAGTATTACTAATATTTCTCTTCTTATTAACTGATATAACTAAAATTTTGTTAATAAAAATGCATACCTATATAGGTATATTCTTTATATAAAACCTTTACATTCGGTTTATAAAAAAAATTGATTATGCTATGTAAATTTTTCTCTTATGTACTGGACAAGTTTAATTTCTGAAATATATTTTCTCTTGAATATGTTTTTTATATATTTAAAGCTATATATATATATATATATATATATATATATATTATTTATTATGTTAATATCAGTTTAGTAACAATCGTCACATACAGATACCGGAAAGTCATTGTTTCAGACAACAAATTAGCAACACGATAATTGATGATGCAAACCAGAGATCACGAAGTGATATTCCATAAAATAAAATATTTATTAATAACTTCACATTGTTTGTTGTATACCTAGTTTTTTTTTAAATAGTAGCATGGAAAATTAACCGCTTTGTGCCTGATCGTAAGCACAGTACAGTCTAATAACAACGGCGATCACCGAGAGATTGGCTATCCATCGATGGACGTCCTGCAAGCCTTTCGACAACTTGATATAAATTGACGGATCCTCGTTTTTCGACCTGACTACACTGTTAGCCAAAAGTACACTGAAGCCTCCGACCGCTTTTACAGCTTCACCAAGCTTGATTGACTGTTCCTGAAACGCGATAAACCAAAAGAAAGTCACTATGACGGTTTTATCACCATGTGCATGGTGATAGTGATCCATTCAAGTACAGATCCTTGTCAATGCCCTGCCGCTTGATTATTAGACATACACCGGCTGATTCCGGATTGCGACAAGCCTAAGCATGTCAATATGGCAGATGTTACATATGGATAGTGGTGGTGGCGATTCTGTTGAACACAATTGCCTTGTGCATTCACCATATGGTGTTGTGTGTCACCACTTGTGTCATCACAATTAAGTTAATAAAAATTTACAATATTAACGTATTTTCTTTCATTCATTTAATATTTTTAACTCTAAGCGATTCCTTAATTCATTCGCCCCCAAGCCCGGGTGACGCTGTAAAGCCGTTTGAGGCTTCAGGGTCCTTATGACTAATAGTATAGTCAAATCGAAAAACAAAATCCTTAATTATTCGGTTTGACCAAATTTAACGTGGACAAGCAATAAAAGTTTGGTGCAATCATTGCACGTCCGTAATGACAGAGAACAACGGAAGCGGCGTCAGCGCACGTCCGGCGTTACCTGTGCCAGAGCACTCCCTACGCAACCTGAATTATTTTTAATTAATCACGTGACCATATTTAGCTAGTATAATAAAATAAAGAAATAATTGGCCACTTTGGAAAATCCTATTCGTATAGCCACTACATGTTTCCGCTTTAAAATGTTGGTGGATCTGGTATGAATGAATTATGACAGTTTGAAATATTAGTATATCAATTACGTATATGTTAAAAAATTTAAGTTTATGTTTTATTGTAAACAGAAATATTTTTTTGCATTTATGTTAATATTGTGTATGGTTGTTAGGGTCCAAGCCCCGGGTGAAGCTGTAAAAGCCATCTGAGGCTTCAGGACCTTTAATGCTAACGGCATAGTCAGATTTAAAGAAAAAATAGTTTTCAGGGTTCCGAAGTCAACAAGGAACCATTATATTTCGCTATGTTAGTCTGTCTGTCTGCGGCACATCTCAGAAATTCTTAGTACTCGAAGCTGTAATTTGGTGTTGTTATTATGTATACCTACATAATAATCACGCCGACAAAGTAGGTTGGTTAGGTTACTTCCCCGACACGCATTTGGCAATTTATTCATTAATTCTTAGGAATAAGACTAGCCCAGTTAAGTTGTAAAGGCCGAACAATCCTATAACTTGGGTTTGTTAAAAAATATATATTTAAACACCGTGTTCAACGGAGCCAAGCGGTTTTGTTGCCTTATCAACTGATTAAGCTATAATGTAAAAAAAACGCTATTAACCTACCTAATCACTAAAATATTTGTGTTTTCCCAATCATGTAAATAGTATTGAAATTTTGCAATTCAATTTTGGATTAACTAAATTTCAATCTATTTTCCATTCGATAATTCTTACTATATTTTTAAAATATGTTATTGGAATATTACAGATAGCTTTCTTTATTTCTTATGTGTTTATATAACTTTAATTTTATTATTAAGTTTGTATGTAGGTGAACTAAATGATTTTATATTTTTAATCCAACACCATAATAACTTGTGTTGTTTGCTTTCCAGTCTCTGTTGGTATCGTAAAAAGACTAGTAATTTTTAAACGAAAATGTGTAAAATGCGGGTGCCCACACGCATTGGCGGAAGTGATGTTCAATTATCATTAGATGTAAACTAAGCTATATAACCTAAATTATACTGAATAAATTTGTGCTGTGAATACAAATCAATAAACTTTTTTACTTTGATAATATTGTCCTTTACATTATTACTTTTGTGATTTCCGCCATTTTAGAGCAAGGATATTCGGACGTACGAAATTATCATTATTACTGTTGTGGCAGAAACAGCAAAATAGAACATTTTTTAAATATTATCTAGTTTTAGAAAATTACCAAAAATAATTTGCTTTTTAGGGTCTAAAAGCGGTAAGTAAAAATATGTTTATATAAATCTAAAAATAGCAAAATATGTTATACTTGTTTTTCCGTTAATGTTAGACAATAAATTGTTTCTTTTATTTATTAATTAAAAAGTCCTGATATATTACAATTACTTGGTTTAATTAAGATTATAATTTAGTAAATCTACATAACCAATGTAAATAGAAACGTTTATTTGATAACAAATTAAATAAAAACTCACAGTAATCATAACATAATGGTTCAAAATATATCTTTCATTATTCAGAGTATTAGCGAGTCGTACGAACCTCTCACTAAAGTACATTGAGCTCGTAGCTTTGCGGTTATATCCGACAATTTAATCAATTTGATTCTTACCATAACATGGCAGTAGTTTGTGGGGCTGAATTTACAGTTAAACGTCTTAAGGAGAGGATGACTGTAAAAAGTTAATCGATAACAACTGGAGCGAATCAGGCGAGCGCGCTAATTGTTGACGCTAATCAAAAACTATATTGTGCAATATTCTATTCACGATACAGTCACGATTCTCGGTTAAGTCACTTACATATTAATTGCATGCAGCATGCCACCTGGTTTTCGAATTTACATTTATTAATTAATTCAGATTTTAATGTAATTTATAATAACATTGATTTTGTGTTCCCGAGTTATTATTTTTGAAGTAAATAATTAATTATAGATTACATTTATATTACTTTCTTTTTTTTTTGCTATACAATATAACAATCCTATTGGAATCTGTCCTTTCTAAGATCGAATCAGGAGAGTTGCTGACAGCACTACTAGATCATACAACCAACATTGTGGCACATACAAATAACAAAATTATTTTTTTACATAAATCTGTCATATAGACATATATTTGAATAATTTGAAAGTTTCCTTACGGTTTCCTAAGGTTTTATAGAATAACCATATTATATTTATTATTTTGAAAACTTTCTGTGAATTTCGTATTAAAGGCATAAAAATATTAATTTGAAATAAAATTTTGATTCACATATATTAAATAAGCTACAGCCTCCCTGATTACTCATAGTCTGATGTCTTGATAGTGACGGTGAATGATAATGTCAAATGGGATGAAATGACTTACAATTTTGTCTGATAAACTGATTGTGTATTTCTCCCGTCAACCCATATAATCAATTTCCTGGAAATAGCAACTGCTTGCTTATGAATTATGTAAATTTAATTTGCTTCAAGTATATTCGTAACAAGATTACTATTTAAAATAAGAAAAGTCTTCTTGGTTCGACGCATCGTGAAGATCTCCGTTTATATTAGATCCTAAGATTGTACGAGGTTACCTACACTAAGTCGGAACCCGAAGAGAAGATCTCCTGGTTGGAGCTTGTTGGATCGTGAGGAAGTTCAAGATCAATTACCAGGTCATATACGGGCAGCGATAACATCGGACGTTCGAGGCATGGGGTGGCAATATAGCCGACGCTGGAGGCTACAGGGAGCAACCCCATTTAGATTGTCGGACCGTGTACATCACTTTTTTATCATTATAGGTTTGGCGTAGTGGCCACAATCTCACCTGATGTTAAGTGCACGAAGTCGTACACGCTACCACTAAGTCATCATTGCTTTGAATCTCTACAGTGCTTGCACTTTACCCTGATCACGCCCACAAGGTCTGTAATTCAGTAACGACAATTTCGAGGAATATCTAGGTGTTTGCGATAGTCTATTCTGAGGTCTCTCTCTCTCACTATCTCTCTCTCTTTGACATATTCATATTTGTTGATTTTTTTTTAACGATAATAAAAATATTTAGCTTATGAACTTTTAAACAGGTGGTAGATCTAATTCATATAGCTCCAAATTGAAGTAAAAAGTTATGGGAAAATATTATAAAATAAGCAGTTTATCTTCATCGTCATAACAATTATAATAAATAAAAGAAGAACATGTTATTGTTATAGACTGAAACAATTTGCTAAAATTAAATTCAAGTGTAACTTCGCTTTTCCGACAAATTTATAATAGACTCGTCGGCGGCCATCGGATGCCATACATTCTCTCGTGCCTATATTAGATAAACCTACCATTATAAGTCGCCAGCGCGATAGTATAAGCATTGTTGGTGGAAGCCGGCGATATAAAATTGTTGGATTGTGACAAAAAGAGGTCTCAGGGGTGCGGGCGGGGACGGCCGATGACCGATGACAGCCTCATTGCGTAGAGCCATGAGTTAGTGTCTAGGGAAAGGTCCTCGGTCCCAAAGTAAGGCGTTCATTTCCGTAGGCGTATTTAATACGGTTCAAGTTTTTTTGACTTTGCAAAAAGAGGTTGTATAATATTGAAGTAAAGAATTATAGTTAAGAACGTGCTGGTCGAGTACATTATACAAGAAGATTTAAAGGAATTACTGTTTTTTTATTAATATAAAAATAAACATGACACAAATTAGTAGTAATTATAACACAATTCGTAAATAGTACGTAGTTTTAATAATCAGCATAAATAAAGAGTACACATAAGTCTCAATAATTAAATAATAATTGTATGATTATATAATTGGTATTTAGCTTAAAAATTTGAAAGTCTTTTTGGTGTTTTACTTTGGCCAATCGTCTCAAATTTAAGCATTTCCATTCGAAAGAGGGAGAAAGATAGAGGGTAATGCCCTCCAAAGTTGTTTGTGGCAAAAAATGGGGACATCGAGAACAGCTCACTTATTTTGGTTAGGTTATGAATCAGCGTGAGAAAACAACACAAATCGGTAAAAATTTTGCTATTTTACTTAAAGTTAGATCATTCAACCGGCTGAATTATATCTTTAACCGTTCTAATATTATGTAACCAATTAATTTATCACAAGTAAAATTAAACTAACGGATTTCATAAATAACAAGTCCATTTCGTAGCATTATTTCGACAGTAACGTCACTGGAATTTTAAAACATTACATTTGCTAGGTTCTAAGTTAGATATATCATAAATATATGGGAAACAAATTTTGTAATCAATCACCGTTGCTATAATAAATGTTTTATTTTTATTAGCATTAGCTGTTGACCTTATCAGCTTTTACATTGTCAGCGAACGGTAATGTGAATGTTTAACCATTTCCAGGATATTAAATGATTATATAACGTACAAGCTATGCCCCACAGCTTTGTCCGCGTTAAATTTATTCGACCTACTCTCCATCGAGCAGCCATCAACCTACCCATGTAGCTTAGTCTGTCGTTCTCACTTTCCATACTTACCTACGGCTTACCAGATTGCTTGTCGTTCAAGGCTACTGCTCCGCTCCTTGGGGTCGTAGCGTAAAGTTATATTGCCTATAACCTTCATCAATAAATAAGCTATACTATCAAACAAGCATTTTTTAATTTCAACCGGTAGTTTCATAGAATAGTGCGTACACACAAACAAACAGTCAATCTCATAAGCTTTATAATATTAGTAAAGTTTTGTTTTTTTAATTACATACTTTCTTCAGCAAATTAACATCACAAAACTAAATGGTATAGTAAATTTGGGTCCGACAAAAGAAGTTTTGACAGGTAATGTCGATAGTCATGTTGTCAAAATGAATATATATATATATAAACTGCTTAATGCAATCAATGTTGCCAATTTTGTGTAATATTTAGATGTACCTAATACTAATACAAAGCTTAATAAGTACAAGCCTTCTATGATGACATTCAATGTATTGCAATAACAATATTTAAGGAATATTAACTACATATTCTGATTGTTTGAAAACTTATCTATAACAGATCAAAAAACTTATGTTAACAACAATTTTTATAGTGAATAGTGAATTATTACGGCTAAAATTTAATCGTGCTTTGTGTTAAATGTGTGATGTATACGTTATCAGGGATATGGTGTTTGAAAACGAAAATGTTACCGTAGGTACACAAAATTAAGCATTCATGTATCGACCTATTTAATACGCGTCGTATTCAGGTGAAGAATATGATAACGACCTCAAAAGTGTATTCTGAATTTAAAAGCAATGTCCCGATATTGATGTAAACAAGAATTTGCTGGAAACCTTGATTTTGATTCAGGAAGTTGTGTGCTTCTTCTTATTGTTATGGCGCCGCAAAAAGCACTTGCCAGTGTCAATGTGTTTGTCTTCGTAATATGTTTTATATACTAAGATTGTAGCTCTCTTGTTAGAACTTTCTTAAGAGTTTTTGTGACATCTCAAAATGCATGTTTCCAGTTAATATATATTCACTTACGAATACACAATAACCAAACTATTTCACTCAAAATGCCGCCAATATTACATAGTATAGGGCCAAAGAACCTAAGTTAATGAATTAAAAAAAATGAAAACCCCAACATGGCAGCTCAAGATCCCGCCAAAAACTCGAAGTCAGGGGCAAATCTGATTTATTAAATCTGTTGGTATTATATTCGTGAAATATAAAAATTTGAAACAAAATAATATATGAATATTTCATATATTTCTATAGGACTGCGTAATATTACTGTATTTGTAAAAAAACTCCTATTTTTTATAATAAATTGCTAAAAATAGACTTGATTGTAAGATATCCTCAATATATATTTTGTATTTATAGGAATATAACAAATGTGTAAATAATGAAAAGGTGATTTTTATATGAAGTTAGTCTTTTTTTTTCAAATAATTTCCTTTCGTATTTAATATTTAACTCTGTAGGCTAAAAAATAATGGTTTCCTCCATTACACTTGTAGATGTGTTTGAAAACAATGAACTAACGTGATAAGAATATACTTTGAGTCCTTATTTTACGCTATAAACCACTTCGAGCACGATAGTAAACAAGTTTCGCTCCCTTGAGTGGTTGCCAACTAGTACAATGTCATAAAACTTATGTATTCTATAATAAGCACATTTCTAGTTTTTCTTTTAATCAAGTTATAAAGAAAATAAACATAACGAAAACTCATTTGTAAGAACTGTAAAAAGGTTTCAAATCATTTCGTTATTTCGTATTAATTTTGTCTCTGTAGATATTAATCAGAACGAACACGACAATACGTACTAAGATATCCATTAGAAGACATCAACGAGAGCTCAAAGATACTTAATTAAATTATGTAATTAATTTTCTATTTTGTTTTTATTGAAATATATGTTTAACTAAAATGACATTTTAGAGTGAGCAGAAATAAAAAAATACGGTTTAATAAAAGTTATGAAAATGTTGAAAAAGCGATTTGCGGAATTTTATTACATATAAACTTTTCCTAATTCAGTATAATGTAATCATTTTTTAAATTTCCTGTTCCTGTTATTTAAATCTTTTGAGGTGTTTATATTTCCTATAAGTATGAATTCTTATTTATATATATTTAGAAATGTAATATTTTTTAAATCAAGGATCCGTGTTTATATTAAGTGAAGGCTTAATAAAAAGTCGTTTATAAAATTTATAGTAGTATGAATATGCTTAATGCATTCAGGTTAGAAAAAATAATTAATGAAGTACCTGTAAATAAAGTTTGCAACGATTCGGAAACCAATGGATCGTACTATGAAAAATCTTGAACCACATTATGAATTATTTCAATAGAACAATAAATACTCTGAACAATAGGCGTGGAATAAAATTATTCGAATTTATTAAATTATTAACATCCATCATAAAGATCCGAATTATAGGAAATATTTATTAATTAAACTATAATGAACTATTCAGATTTGCAAGAGTATACTAAATATATTGAGAATCCATTTTTAATCGATTATTATATGTTGACTGTAAAGGAAAAACATGGGATATACCTAAAACTGATTTTGTAGCACAGTATGTTGTCGGATCGTACAGAGTTATGTATTTTCAACTTCACAAAAATCGTGAGCTGACATGGTAAGTAAGGTAGTGTTTTCTTTAAAAAATAATCCTATTATCCCAGTAGTGAGAAGTTTGCATGTTAGCATTATTATTATTTCTTGAATGAACAATGAACAGGAATACATCCAGTGGCCAGCAACTTATTTTTTGCGAGCTTCGTTACTAGCAATCTTAATTACTTTATTTATAAAATATTCAATATTTATTACGCTTTTACTAGGTAGCAACCATAACACTAGTGAGTCATGTTTATTTAATTTAATTTCTGTTTTTAATTATTGTTCTGGAATGGAATATTATATTTTTAATGTAACCTATGTTCATTAACAATTTGTTATAATTCTTCTTTTGTTTATTAATTACCTTGCGTATATCTAAACCCTTAAAGTTATGAAAGAATTCATTACCGTTAGTAAATATTAAAGTTAACTATCTTAGATTTAAACTTGAATCAATTCTAACCTAAAATTGAACACTTTGCGTGTGGTTGCGTGCGTTAAGTGTGGCTCGCAGAAAGCTCTTTTCTTTAATTTACATTAACTACCACAAATATATAAATCAATTGGATTTGTTCCTAGAAATATTTATCTCTTTCCTTTATGTTTTGAAAGATAAATAAATAGAGAGAGTTCAGTGGAAAGTTTATTGCGTAACCTCTAAAACTATTCATTGTCGATGTACAAAATAAATGCTGAATACAAAAATGTGATCTTTCTTTTATTTATATGGTACGTGAATAACAATACAATAACTCGTTTTATTTTGTCCTTATTTTGATAGATGCTATAACTTGGCAGTAATTTTATGGCAATGTCTGGACCGCTCATGAGTATTACGTTTCATAGGCGTTACCTTGCATGCGTTATAGAAACTTTGTAAAGTGATGTATTGTTTTCTATTCATCTGGCATAGAGTAGACTAATGTTCATCAACCTTACTAGTACTTGGTCATTTTCTACATTTTATTCATATATAATTTGGTTTTAACATAAATTATACAAGGAACATTATTCAGACTATTTAAATACTGTTTATTTGTTTTAGGTTTATGGAAATTAATGTTGTTTGAAAAGTGTGTTTTAAATATTATGTTATATTTATTATTGTCCACTTCCGGTAAAACTAAACACAAAAAAAATACAGCATAGCCACCATTGTCACTTTATTATTATATCATGACGGTTGTTTTTATTTTATTTTGTATTTTTCATATTTTGACCTTAATTTGGTATTTTCTAGATTTCTATAATTTGTCAATAAGTTTTGTATTATATAAGGAAGGTTAATATGAAGAACTAAGATAATAATAATAAAAATACATATATGTAATGCTCAACGTACCAGTCAGATTAAACACATAAAAATAATTGATTTAGTAAGGTTTGAGCTTTATTACAAACGTACAAAGTTTAAAATTTGATGTCACATACGAATTAAATCATTTAAATTGTAATGTCTACAAAATAAATTTCTGTTTTATTGTTTATTTGTATTTCTTAATTTGTAATTATATGAAATGGTCATATATATAAATCTACTATTTATATATAATTGTTTAGTTTAATAACAAAGCACAGTACACAGTTTTCGAAAGAATAATTAAATCGTTAATTATATCATACTGTAAAAATGATTATTTTGGTGATTCTGTGTAAGTTAATATTAAAAACAACACAACACTATTATTAAAAAGTACAAATAGTTAAAAATTTCACAAATACATTAAAGACTGGAGCCAAAAAAATAAAATAAATTTTCATCTGATTTTCTCTTGTGAGAAGTATATACTTATAACGTACATAGTACTTTAAAAGCTATTTTACAGAAGGCTTAAATACTTGTGTATAAATGTATATAATTCAAATTATTTTGCTGGCACTACTCTTTCACAGATTTTCCTTTCCATGTGTTGGAGGCCCTGGCGTGTGCAGGGTAACGGTATCGTCACGTGTCTCCGAGAAGCCATCGACCCTCGGCGGCCTCCGCGCAATATTCTACGCGCAATAACAATTTCTTCAATTGAAAGAGACGTAAATACACAGAAATGACATCTAAATTTGGGCTTTAATATTTTGTTAAAAAGTTCAGTTTTTCTTGTTCAGATATATGATAAATAACATTATGAATCATCATAATAGAAGTCGCCTGAATCGATCGCTTGAATTTATGTAATGAAATAAAGGATTTTGTATTTTATACTTATCATCATTTAGATGAAATTCACATGAACCTATTGCAAATTTTATGATCGGTTAATCTATTTATTCAAACATTTAAGTATTTATGTTTTATTAACAGCAGATTACGAGCAAAACAATAAGTATTCGTTAAATTAACTTAGAATTACAGAAACTTACTTTTTTAAATACATTTTTAAAGAAGACATTTCTATACTTTTTATTTTAATGAAAATATACTTATATGTATTAATATTGGACTGATAAGTAAATGAGCTTTATTTAATGGCAACTACCGTGAGATGAGAATCAATTGAGGGTCATGAACTGACTTACAGATGTGAAAACGATTCTGCCATTTATTCGTTAGCGATTATAAAGGACAATATTTATAGCATTTTAAATACGAAAAGTTTATAAGGTTTATTATTAATGCAGTTCTGATTAAAACTCCTAGACAAAGGTTGGCATAATAAATTATTAAAAATTACATAATTTGTAAATATTAAGAGATTTTGAAAATATTAAAAGGATTTAAATGAAACTATACAATTTCATCACGTGAAGCGATCGTTTTGAAAATCAGGTCAGTATCAGTATCAGTCAGAGTATAAAAAATAAAATGGTTTTTCTAATAGCCTAGACCCAATTTATCCTTTTACAGTTGGAATTTGGTTCCAGGTAGAAACAATTTGTTTATAATGTGAAAATCCTAGAGTATGCATGCCAGCTATTTAGCAATGATGGATTAGTGGTAGCGTGTATAGACACCGTGTTGATCGACGTGAGTTCGAATCCCTACAATAAGTCTGAGCTTTCAGTGAAAGAAAACATCGTGATGAAACTAGCACGAGGGTAGGGCATTTTCTAAGCACCTTAAAGTTGAAAATTTGTCACCAAGCACCTATAGGTGTATTTCGTTAGCCGCACTTGAGAGCCAGTTCTCCTACTAGGCTTACCATATCACCCCATCTTGGGCTACATTGTCACTTAACATCAGGTGAGATTGTGGGTATCACGCTAAAACCTATTTTTTTAGGTTTTTGAGGTTTATTCCTCTAATGATCTATGTATATCAGTAATTTATGTACTTTTAATTCCATATAAAATGTACTCAACCATTTTGTTTTTGTTATGGTGCCTTTTTTCGTTACAAAACAAAAAGAAAGCCGTAGAAGTATATTTTAATGTAATATTATTTATATTAATTCTTTATTTCCCCTACTTAAATCAGGTCATGTTAAGATATTCAAATAAATCATAAATAAATGCTAATATTTAAAAACAAGTATAAATTCTTATAAATATTTTATGTTAACCATATGAATAAGTGTTACATAAAATTTATACATCGTTAAAATATTTTCTCAAGTTTGAATGATTTCTGTCGCATTAACGTGTTTGTCTTATATCAATAATGAAATTTAAATGGTCGTGCTACTGTATCTAGATTATGTTTGGGGTTACATACTTAAAATGAAAAACGGAACAGTTTTAGGATTAATTAAAAGACGGATAACGTCTATCTGTCCGTATGTCAAACTCTTTTTTTTTTTCAAAAACGATTTTAGTTTGGAATTAGTAAATAACGAATAATAAAGCAGGTGTATGGCTTCACACTGCTGTATAAAAAAATATAGTTTAACGCATAAAGAGATAGTCTACTACATGTCTTACTCACTGACCGATTATCAAAACTATTAGGCTACTAAGGACCAAAATTCATTAAATTTGCCATTAAGAGAGGTTTTTTAGCGTTAAGTTACTGTTCTCTTAATTTATAATTACTGTTAAGAGTTGAGTAGGGGAACATTTTCAAAATTATCGTGTACTTTTACCCAAAGGATGATAATTCTATACGTTATAGCAAAGATTTGATATACAAATCCATTGAAATGATGCTTGAATCCTTGATATTAATCCTTGTCTTACGTATTAAAACGCAAACGTTTCTGTCTGTCCGTTAGTGTACTATAACTCGAAAATTATTTATATTTAGCTAGGTGCTAGGATACGAAGATAGTGTGCAGAATAATGCTTATACGTGTCTCGTTTCGCGACTACTATGGACAAGGTGGGCAATTCATCACAGTGACTTTCCTTTGATTTGTCTCCGGCCAGTGCATATGCAGAGAGGCTTGCAGGCTGGCATGACAGCGACAACCAGTGATCGATTGCCGATCTCTCTATGGTCGCTGCACTGTGTTTAGCATCAGAAACGACAACGACACAATGCCGCACTACAATAAAAGAAATGTGTGTGAAAGAAATGAAAGCAGTTCACGTGTCAGAAGTGAAACCAAAAATTGTCCTTTAAAAATTATCTTAAATATCCTAAATCAACGTAATTCGAACTATCGACCACTCGTGCGTACTGCGTTTGAAGTATAGTCGTCTCACACCACTAGGCCGATCCGACAACGACCACAATCATGAAAATCAGGAATTGCATTAACCGTGCATAATGCATTTACATTTACATTATCTATCTCATTGTCTCGTAAGCTTAATCCTATAGATGTATATAGTTGTCTCTTTTTCGTTTCATCGAGTTTCAAATCACAACGGTGCTAAAAAGTTTTCACTTCACAAGTTTTTTTTAATCGTTAGTATATGTTTAACGTTGTGGTCACAATCACACATGATCATTTTTTTTTCTAGTAGCTCGGTACATTGTCTGTACTGTTCCTGATCGTAAGCACAGTACAATTCAAATACAACAGCGAGCACCGAGAGATTGAAATCCATCGGCGGCCTACAAAAGTGACGGATCTTAAGTGACGATGTGGCCAAAGATGATAACACGCTAAGCCAAATGGAAGACAGGCTCTCAAGTGCAGCTGTCGGAACACACCTATTAGTGCTTAGTGACACATTTTCAACTTGAGGGTGGTAGCTAGCCAGGCAGGCTTTAGAAAAATCCTTTCCTATTATTTAACTAATACCTTTCTATCTATACTAATATAATAAAACTGAAGAGCTTTTAGTTTGATTGTTTGTTTGTTTAAACGCGCTAATCTCTGTCATTATCAATCGGATTCGAAAAAATATTTTTGTACATTATAGCCTGATTCACGAGTATAGGCTGTAAAACGTCATGCTACGACCCTAAGGAGCAGAGCAGTAACTATGAATGTCAAGTAATCTGGCAAGCTGTAAGGAATTGGAATTGGAAAAATAATAGGGCTGGTACACCTTTTTATAATTTTCGTATAGATTATTATTATACACCAAACAAGAACTTTTTATTTTACAGTAATCGAAAGAGAATCATATTGAATACAAACAATACAAGAATTTACATAGAACTTGTCTAGCCACTTTCGGATCGCACTGTGGGCTGAGATGACACAATACAATACGCAACCAAGTAAATAACATGTCTCAGGAATAGCGTCATAGATTTCAAGCACCGCGGTTGATATATGGAAGATCTACAACTTCATACGTGATAGGGCTAGATTGATAAATACCATATTTACTATGGAGCATATGCAGAAAGAATGAAATACTATTCCACTTCTATTTACTCCTATAAATCTCTTTGGCCCCCTTCACCGTAACCACGACGGGTCTGAGTGCTTCCGAGTTCTTCAAGTTTGAAGTGCACGGGTGTAGGTCAGAACTAGTAACTTTTGTATTATTTCCCTCTGCTTTGAGAAAAATAAATATATTAAGATATATATGTGTTTGTGTGTGTGTGTGTGGATGTCATCCAGGCCGATTTCGACTAAATTAACTTTTAATTCCCTGAACAGGCAGAAAATGAAAATAGTAATTATCAGCAAATCAGATACTGAATCACGAAAAATCTAGATTCCATTCCTGATACGGGCTAGTCGCCCGTAATTTAATTATTTCTAAACCGTTTGTTAAAATGATTGAAACTAAAACTTGACAAATTATAAATTAAATACGTCAGATACCACAGCCTGTTGTTATGGAAGTTTCTTATTGCGGTCTGGTTACAGTATTTTTTATTCATTTTAGGTTTAGCGTTTGTCCCACAATCTCACCTGATGTTAAGTGACGATGTGACCCAAGATGATTGTAACACGCTGAGTCTAGTGGAGTAATTGGTAATAAAGTGCAGTAGCAGAAATACACCTATAGGTGCTTGCTGACAGATTTTCAACTTGAGCGCTGTAGCTAGCATTAGAAAATGCACGATCACCGTTCTATAGATTCGTCACGATGTGTTCCTTCACTGAAAGGTCAGGCTCATTGCATTGATTGGAACTCGACGCGGTGTCCGTACACGTTACCATTGATCCATCATTGTTTAACTACATTGAAAAATTATTAGCTAGAAAATAACAATTTGATTTTAAAATTACTGAAGTATCTTGATAAAACGCGACATAATTGCCCGCTTCTAAAAAAGGTGACTAACCTTAAATGTGATGCCATCTATCGTCATGCGACATATTAGTTGAGCGTCTAGAGGTCATGTCGGTGTCCGAGGTGACTCCTAGTATACTGACGCGGTCAACGTATATCGAAATATTTATTTTTATCACAATAATTCTTATATCATACTTAAATACTGTATACATATTAGTGAACAGACTAAAAGGTGTTGATAGTTTTCTTATATAATTTATTTATTTATTAATACAGTTATATTATACATAGTATATACCTGTTTAAATTAATGTATAATAAGGTGTGGTTTTTTTACATCAGTAAATATTTGACTCCAGTTCGTAGTTTTATCGTTTATCGTTATATTATTTTAACTTTTAGCTAAACTTATGAGTTTATGTTTTAATTTTTATAATAGTGAGTACAATATCGTCACACTGCTGCGCAAAGGCCTCTCTTCGAGGGAATGCATGAGCTTAATCACCACGCCAGCCCACGATGTATTCGCAATTGCCTATCAATTGAGAATTGACATAAACATATATATATATATATATATGAGTATATTAGAGGAAGTCTTAAAATAGCTCCAGTCACAGAGAAGTTGAGGAGTTATAGATTAGCGTGGTATGGACATGTCATGAGGAGGGATGAATGTCATGTAACTAGAACAATGTTAAGTATGAAGGTGGATGGATATATTAGTAGAGGAAGAAGAAGAAGCTATGGATGGACTGTGTGAAGAATTATATGCGTATAAAAGGGGTAAATACTGAGATGATAGTTAATAGAGTGGAGTGGAAGAAAAAAACCTGTTGTGCCGACCCTACTAGATTGGGATAAGAAGAAGAAGATAGTACTTTAATATATATAAAGCAATCTCCGACTATGACACAATATTATCTGATAACTATCAAGCAGATCTGGATGGATTCAGGTTCATTTTAAATACGAGTATCACATAATTCTTGTAATGTTTAACTCACGAGGCCATTATCTATGCGAACATCAATCAGCGATCTGGGGTATGTATACTTATGTAATGAATTTTATAGATACACAATGCTGACATAATTTTAGGGCTTAAAATGTAGCTTTATTAATAAGGTACATTATCTAAAGTATACAATTCTAATTGTGATATTTTTCCAGCTCAGATTTCTCGAGCTCTTACTACTTAAGATACCTACGTAGCGTTTTTTAATAAAGTTTTGAATAAGTAAACGAAAGTTCATTAATATGTTTACTTAATGATTGTAACTATGTAATTGTTAATAATGTTTAAATTTGTCTTTAAAAATATTTATGTATTTTGCTTTATTATAAATGTTATTACTTAAAGTATATTATAATATGTATTAAGTATAATATTATCTCCATACATAGGTTATTTCATTTTTTTTATATTAATGAATTTTAAATAGTTATTTGATATGTAATCAATTTAGATAATGAATGTAGCATAGCTCCATTTTAGTTATTTATCTTAAGTTATTGAATTGCAGAGTACAAATACGTGATATTTTATGCCTTCTACAGGGGACACTGTGGGCTGCTGGGATCGAACGCTGTTACATAAGTAAATAATTTGTTATCCAAATCAATTTAACATACGATTTATTTAAGTTAATTCGCTTTTCCATATATTCTACAGAATTTAAGTAAACATAAGGCGTAACACGATTATACAATATTCCGGAGTTGTTTTAGAATAACTAAGAATGTCAGATCAATTCTTAAAAGTCGTATAAGACTATATGTTTTTTTTTCTCTTTAATATTTTTTCTAATAATTAAATTCACATGTCTCATTGTTCTTCCTCCCAAAATCAAAAAATATTTTTTGTAAACTCACGTAATTTCAATTCTGAACTTCGTTTAATTAATTATTCTTATCTCTGAACATTATTGTACTAGTTAATTGTATAAATTTTTTGTAGGCATGTTATTAATTATTTTAATTAATTATTATTCTGTAATTAAATAATATTCGCGTTAACATTTTAAACCGGTTTATTACGAATTTAATCACAATTATTAATAAAATTCAGTAAAGTTGAAAGGACTGAACGTATTTTAAATTCGTACCTATCACACGTTAGCCAAAACATGACGCATTACATTATTGGATTGTGCATGCATGCATTTACCTATTGTATCTACATATATACCTAATATCTGATTAACTTATATCAACACCTGTTTGGAAGTAATTTTCAAATGTTTACATCATCATCTCTTTCACCTGTTTCAATGTTTTTGATGTTACAAAAACCGTAAATATATATGTATTTTTATTAGTACATATTTTATATGCATATTTCTATATTTCTTACACAAAACCTGAATCCGAAGCAAATGATCATACGTTTACTATTCTAAAATTTAAAAAAATATTTTAGCACGACCCAACGTCATGAAAAGAAGCTATTGTTCAAATTTCATAGTTGTAGTCTCTGTAGGCTGATGGCTCTGTGTTTATATAATATTTCTTCAGTTAAGGCTTTATAATCCAGACTATACATTGCAAAATAACATTAAATTTAATAGAGGAATACGTTTACCAAATAGTTTTTAAATAATTCCATACATTGTGGGTTCCTTACATAACATAACGCATTGACTCTCAAATATCTATTCTGTTTATTTGTACACTGTTTAAAATTTGGAAGCAGTTTCTTACGACCGTACAAGATTTAATTATTGCTTTAGAAAAGTGTTTTTTTTTTTAACTAGTTAGTTTGATATTTATCTCAAGGTTTTTATTCAAAATCAAAATAAGAAAAAACTGTTTTCAATTTAGGCTCTAAGAAGACAGTTATGAACGTCAAAACACTACCACCGGTTCGGAAAACCCAGTCATCGAAAACAGCTGACATGAAATTCATCGGATTTATCTTTTTTTCTAACTTTATAAATAATATTTATGGTTAATGATCATATTAATTTATTGGATGCACAAAGAGGAAGTCATTTCCAGACATCACTATCGTTAATGTAATGATCCACACTATTAACAGTAAAACCTGTAAAAACATGGTCCTTGAACACATTGTCCGGCAAATCGGAAATTCCGAATATCTTATTATAGAACCTAACACTATTACATAAAAACGTATACGTAAACGTTTTACTAAGTCTAAAATACAGTATGACTAAATGTCTATTTGTAGAATTAAAACTGTGCCGGTATTTGAGAGATTATACACCAAAGTATGTGGTAGACAAGTGGAATGTCGATCTAAAATCCCCTAGTCCGCGCCTCGGTATTTACTAATACATTGTTAAATTCTTGTACATTTACTAAGTTTTAAATAATTAGTATCGCTTGACGCTAACAATGAATGATCACTACAGAACAGTCTTCAAATAAGGAAATTAAGTATAGATTTCTTGGTGTTTCAAATTGCCAAATACATCGTAATGTGGTTCGTGCTTTCCGTAGGTATGAAACCCTTGTCCTGCAGTAAAACATTTACAAAATGATATTATTATTAAAACTAAAACTTGTAAAGTGTTTTGCATAGTGATACATGGTAGTTTTATACAAACCATAAATTCAACATGGTTAGTATATAATTTCCAATCTCTCATTCTGATAATATCACTTCTATCAGTGTAGATTAGATAAGTCATATTCAGAGATGCCTTGTAAAGTAAGAAATAAATAAAAGAAACCTACGACAATCGATAATTGTATAGAAAAATCATTATGTATTATTTAATTAATATGACATAATATTAATTTATATGACATGAATATTTATTTATATGACTTACTTATTATTTAATCGAGCGATTGCAAATAGACATATTCACTTAAAATTAAACTTTAGTAGTAATTAACAAAGTTTTTTTTTCTTTTATTCCATTGTTAAATATCTTATAAGTATTCCATGATAAAATCGATACCATTTATTTCATAAGAATCCATCCAGCAATTTGAGCGTGATTAATGAACAAATATTGAAACAAACGTACTTTCACATTTATAATACATATTCGATAAAATATCGTAACGTATACGTTGCATGTACGTTATAAATAAAGTGGGAAGAATCACAGGTGTATATTCTTTTCATTCAAAGAAATGTTCCCACGGTCGAAATATTATAGTTCCCATCCCCCGCAACTCAAATGCATTGAAAAGGTTGAGGGTGAATCTCGTACAGGTAGCCTTACAAGGTGTAAAGGAAATACGTTATGACCGTTGTGTTCACTACGTACTTTATTCATTGAATACAAAACTTCAAGCTACTGTCTAATCGATACAACCGATTTAATATTTGTAGAGTATATAGAAATTAAAGGCTGCTCATACCAGTTTATATAATGTTATCTGTAATTGAGGGTCGATTTTTCCATCGCCAGATAACTTTATTTGAGAAATAATTATGACGTTTTGGAGGACAATGTATGGTACCTTGCCAAAAAAAAAATTTATTCATAAAATAAAGTTATCTGCGATTGAAAAATCGGTCCTTAATTACAGATAACATTGTATGGTATAAGACGCCTTTAATTTCTATATACCCAAAAAATATTTAAATAGTTAATGTAAATACATAGTTCTTTTAAAATTCAAACTGGACAAAATAAGTGTGTTGAGACTGATGGGAAGTCAAATACATTCCAAGGTAGCAGCTGTGTCTGACGAGGGATTGGAATCTCAGAACAGTAGCTGTCATATGGGTAGTTAACTACCCAAATATGGTTGCCATAACGGTAATGATTTAATTATTCATTATAGTTTTGGCATTAGACCATAGTCTCACCTATATGATTTTATCAAGATGTTTCCCTCACCCAAAGATCAGGAGCTTATTGTAAGATTCGAACCCATATCTATCGACACGGTGTCCGAACGCGCTACTTCTGAGCCATCATTGCTAAAAAAGATCCCGTAATCTTTTAATCCCGTATACCTAATCTATACTCCGTAAATATTCAAAATTTCATTCAAAGTTCAAAACTAACAATATACACAAGGAAGTGAGTGAAGTAGTAGTGAACATGTTTATTGTAACAATACAAAGGAAAAGGAAGTGTTTCAAAGTTGTTATAATGGCGGCAACCATTATTAAGCCTTTTTTAGTTCACAAAATGTATGGTTTGACCTCGAAAACAATGGGTTTTTTATGTACACAAACACCCACATAGATAAAACGTATACCGATCGAGATAAACGAATCAGATTCAATTAATTTGAAAACACGTAAACAAAACTATCTTTTAAACAAGTTTAAAGTAAAAAATCACACTCGAAAAGTTTTATCAACGATGTAATATCAGTATAGGTAATGTATGTAATATAGGTGTATATAATAATATACAAGTTTTTTGATGGTTTTTTTCGATAACTGGGATATTTTCCGAACTGGCATTAGTGTATTGATGTTCATAAGTGCTTTAATAGAGGCCTAAATTGATTAAAGAATTTTTTGATTTTGAATAAATATTTGTTCGATAATAATCGACAAAACTCAATAATAATAGCAATAAATAACAAGTCGTTAAGCTTTATTCTGAAAGATCTCGTTGCATGAAGTATGTATTACCTTTGGTAATAAAAATAAAAACTATTCTTTGTATACTATCAAGTAATTAATTTTCAAATCACTTAAATTTTCTTTTAAGTCTACGTCGGTATGCGATTGATTCTCAGTAAATTCTCGTAAATATCATAAGCTTTAATAAATGAATTACTCATGATGCGGAAATCATGTAACGAATAAAATAGGAGCGATTCGCGGGGAGCAATTTTAGGGTTATCGAACTGCATTAACATTTCGGCGAAGGTCCCTAGACGCGAGGTCAACACTAGATTTAATTATATCGACGCGTGACTCTATTTTAAATAGTCGATAAAATGTCGATACCGATCTACAATGCTGCAATTACACGAGCACACGAATTCTTATGTGAATTTCAATTTTTTATATGTTTATATTCCAATTCAGTATTAAGTATTAATTATTCTGTAGCTGTTTAGTACATTATAATATCATGCTGTCCTACAATTAATGTCCTACATTATAATGTCCTACACTCTCTCTCCCTCGCTCTTTCTTCCCAAAGGTAGTCATAACATATTAGCAACTTCAAACATCTAATTCTATAGTTAGTTCCCATTGTTGAACTGCAAACATACATATTTACATAACTTACCAAAATAAAATTGATAGGATAGCATAAAACAAAATATTTTCAATAGTTTATGTTAAAAATTGCCAAGTGCGTGTCGCGTCATGCAAAATGTAGGTTTCCCAAATAGTCACCCGTCACAATATGCATACTTAAGCGTCATTCATATTACACCGGGCAGGCGTCGGGCCGGGCCCGGTGTAACACGAATCATCCTTTAGAGAGAGGGTTTTCAATGCATGTTGTACGAAATTACTTTTCCAAATACATTTTATAAGTTGATTGACTAATTACTTGTTAACTTGTAAAGTCTACTTATCTCTGATAGTTTTCAATTTACCTTTATTATATATATACTACTACCGTATTTTTTTTCACATATCCAAAAACAGTCATTTAGCTGTCAGGGGGGTGACATGACTTTAACAAAAATTATCACTTGAAAGTTAATATTACGCAAACGGATCCCTGAATCGATAAATGGTTTTCAGAGACCCACAAAATCTTAGAACGATATATCCATCGATACCTCACACAATAGAATAGACGAGAAAAAAAAACATTCCCACTTAACATGTAGGGGAGGTTCTCTAAACAATTTTTTTTTTCAAGATTTTATTTTACCACTTTGTCGTCGTGATTGATATATACACCATACCAAATTACAGCTTTCTAGTACTAAGAATCTCCGAGTTAAGCCGCGGACGTACACACTGACATAGTGAAACTATAAGGGTTCCTTTTGACTTCAGTATCCTAAATAAATCTTTATCAATTGATAGTATCGAGCTGAGGTTTATCAATGATGTTACAGTATTTAAAAAATGTGGATGCGCGTTAGATGTTACACTTCTTTAAATAATAGTTACACTCGAATTGAATCGAGCATGACTATCTTCAGAATTGGCGATCGACTTGCTAAATATCTTTCTGGATATCGGACCTTCTGGTCGCTGGCCAAAGAAATTTCTGTCAGTCGTCTTTACCACCTTTATTTGAACCAAATATTTCCCTGGCCTACAATGCAAGGGAGAAGAACTTTTTTGTAAAGTCTTTTCATCAAACTTGATGTTAGAAAATATGGATGCTTCACCACCGATCATCTGACAGTATGCTTATTCGATCCCCGAAATCTTCACGCAAAAATAGTGATACGGCGCATTCTCTTCTCCCTTGCTGTTAACAAGTCTGTAGGCCAGACGGAATTCTAGCACTTATATGTGCTCCTGTACTCGTTCGTTTGTTACACATCGGCTAAGGTTCCTTATTCTTGGAAGATAGCCAACATTCACCTTATTGGGTAACAGAATAGATCCAACTAATTACAAACCTATTGCGATTATATTCCTTCTTTTTCAGGTGATGGAGCGAGCTATCAGTGTACAATTGCTGATTTATCTTGAGGGCACCAGCTGATTAGCGACCGCCAATATGGCATTCACAATGGTCATCCAGTAGGTAATCGTTTTAATTACCTCACTCAAAGACGGGCTGAAGTCTAGATATTGCAAAGGATTTAGACAAGGTCTACCATAAGGCTGTCCTGTCTAAATTAAGATCTTATGGTATCACTGAGGATTTTTGCATGTGGGTATCAAGCATCAAATCATTAGAGTTGTAGTTAATGGCTATAGTTCTGATGCCGATATTTGTATTGTTAACAATCCCGAATTAACATGCAGTCTATATCCCTTACAACTTCGTAGAGACTTCGGGCTTCTTTGCATCTTCTACTGCATATACAAAGGGGAATGCCCTGAGAAACTTTTCGGCGTGTTGCTCTCATCATCGTTCCAAGCTTGAATTTTTCGGCGTTGGCTGGCTGCTCATCCTCACACTATACAATCTAGCCAAAACGCATCAACAGTAAGGATTTCTAGAACATTCCTGTTATAAACGCTAGGATTGTGGAATGGGTTACCCAGCACGATTTTCCCCCAGGGAAATAGGGCTCTTGAAAATGGGTATTAAATACGGTCTTCAAGATCGCAACATGGCTGTAATGCCTCTAGTGTTGCAGCTGTCAAAGGAGATAATATCCATTTACCATCAAGTGGGCCGTATGCCCGTTTGCTGTACTTTGGCATAAAAAAATCTTTAACAAAAAATAATAATCTTCTTGTCATATATCAATATTTTATTTTGACATATATCTAGATATTACTATAGATATCATAAAATTATAAAAACTGTATAGTATATATGATACGGTCAATTTAAGGACTTCGCAGCCCACGCAGGACTCAACAACATTGACTCTATCAACAAGGTCGAGAAGACTCAACTTCCACTTTCGGGTACAATAATGAATGCTTATATTATTTTGCAGTAATAATTTATGTTGTTCATCTATGTCAATATGATGAGGTACTTGCTGCATGCATCGTGTCGTGTTGATTGGCTAACCTAATAATCGTAGAGCGCCTCATGTACTGGTATCCCTCACCACGTGATTCCGAAAAGGCAGATAAAAGCGGCAAATAATAATGTTAATACGGTTTATAATTTTACATTACTAGGTTCCGTAGACAGGGCCGAATGACTTCAAGAGTACAAGGTCTACTAAGGGCAGCTAAATGAATAAGTGAGATTAGTTTAAAAAACTAAAAACATGTTTTAATTACGCACTAAAAATTATAAAGCTCTTTAGTCTTATAATAACATCTCGTTACCAAGATGTCCAATTACCACGTACCACTTTGACTTGTCAAAACGAATCATATGAGCCTAAACCCGAGGGATTTGCTAGTAAACACTGAAGAGTTCCACTATGCACCTCCTGGTTTCATCACCAGAACTTCGTTACCAAGCCCAATCTATTGGACTTGTCAAAACTAATCATATGAGCCTAAACTCGAGGGGTTTACTAGTAACAACTGAAGAGTTCCACTAACTCCTGGCTTCATCACCAGATCAGCTCCAAGATACCAAATTATAGTGTTGTCTCCAACTTACAACTTATAACGTTTCATTTCGTTACGACAATTAGAAGTAGGTTAAAATTGACTTCGGAGATTTTATTACATAGTTAAAAGTGAAGTTAATATAAGCGTGTTAAAAATAGTAAAGAATATCAGGCCATGTGAATAAAGAGTAATACTATTAAAGTGGTCTTTGTCAATAGACAAATACGACAATAAATAAGACAATAGAGAAAACTCTATTGCCTTAGTGAAAGAGGCTGATAGTTTAAATCGATGATCGAGATTGTTAAATCGACTAATTGTTAATTTTGGTGCAAAAATTCGTTGTTTGAGAGAGTATGTGATTTTTTTAAAAGTAACAGTTTAAAACATTAACTGAGTCTGCCTTTTTTCAGGTAATTAAAAAAAACTTAAAAGTATACATGAAATCTATCGAGGAATTGCAGAATTTTACAATTTAAATTATTGAATTCTATGGTATATAGGAGTGACAAATTATATTTTTCATTCCGGCGGCAGATATTTTTGTGTTGGCCCTACCCGTAATGCCATATCCTCGCACTCCCAGGGTACGCGTGACATTTGTGTATTGAGCGAGATAACTAATAACGTATTTTATAAAATCATTCAAGATGGCTCACACTTAATTTTTTGAAACTGAGCTATAAAGGCTAACAATACTTAAATGTTTCTAAATTACAGAACGCAAGTGTAATATTATAAAGAAATTTTATATTATTTAAGAATAATTTTATAAGTAAATGTTTGCGGGTGCTCTATAGTGGATATTTAAATAACATTTCATATATTATAATATATTATATATCAAAATAATGTGGTGCATAATTGTACATCTTAAAAAGTCCTACAAAAAAGTCAGACATAGCATACATCTATCTTCTAAGGATCACCCACAATATCCATTTTTGTCTGCCGTCTTTTGAGCGGGGGCAGCACGATTCGCGCGTGCGCTTTACAGACGGCATTCTGTAGTCCACGCGAGCGTAGCCGAGGGAACAGCTAGTATGTAAATATTATAAAGCTCAAAAGATTGTTTGTTTGTTTGTTTAAACACGCTTATTTTTGAAACTACCAATCGTATCACTTTTTTTTTATTTTCTAGCCTATTTATTGAGGATGGTTATAGGCCATATAACTTCACGCTACAACTTTCAGAAGCGGAGCAGTAACCATGAACTTCAAAAATCGTTTTTTTTTTTTCGAACTGATATACTGTTAGCCTTAGGGGCCCTGGAGCCTTTAAAGCTTTTACAGCATTACCGGGTTTGACAAGCAATCTGGCAAACTGTTGGCAAGTACGGGATGTAAGAACAAGTTACAACGATAAGATACATGAGCGGGCTGGCGGCGCGCGGCGTGGCTCGGTGGAAAGACGGTCGATTAAAGGAGACAGGTATTCTTGGGCCAAGAATGTAATTAATTGAGGTATTGTTTATAAAATCAATTGCATTTTTACATTTATAAATGTAAAATATCATTACAATTAATAAGAAAACAAATAAGTAAGTTAAGGATTAAGTAATGATGCTCGATAATCGATTGATATAAATTAATTCAAGCAATAAAAAATAAAACTGAAATATTTTCACAGGTGTTAGACCTGATAGGCTGCTACTATTCCTGATACTACCAACACCTATCTGATGTGGACACTGCACTTGTAGGTACTGCCGTGTTTTCGTGGATTTCGGTTATAACGACGATGAATGGACCACTATAATTCAGTCGCTATATCCGGAAGCTATATACATAAGAAAGAAATAAAACAATATGTACTGACAGACAATACAGCTGCGCCAATGCGCATATAGCCTAAATTCTTACATTTAACTTTATCTATCTGAACATTTATTAAAAAAAAGCGTATTATTTCAACTGCTGACCATTTGCGAATGTAAATGAACGAACTCTCTGTGTTTGTTTGATGAGTCGGTCGTCGCCGGTCACAATATCTGCAAGGGATTTCTATGAACTTGTTACAAATAGTTCATTAAAACTAGTCGCTATACCCGAAATCGGTATTACATCCGAAGTCGCTATAGCCAAATTATTTTCCTCCAAAATATAGTTTAAATTCAAGGGACTTAAGGAATGAAGTGTTACGTCGCTATAATCAAAAAGGCGTTACAACCGAGCTCGTTATAACAATGAAATCCACAGTATATCCCAAATATGTCTCGACTATATTTCTTCTTAATATCCAATACTAAATTGAACTAATTTTTAGCAATTTTAAACGAGCTATTGAAGTGTCAGTCAACTACGTTTTTGTCGAAAAATATTAAAAATCATTTTATAGAGATTTAGATCCATTTATAATAAATCGTGTAGCGCCATCTGTAACTAACTCAACAAAGCTAACTAGTCGCTCGCTTGTAGTCTACAATAAAAACGTTCGAATGTACAACTTCTATTCACTAACACAAGCGTAGAGTCATAGAAAAACAAGCATTACGTACACACACAGACACAAAACATTACAGCCTCTTACGTGAAGTACGTAAGCGACTGCGGAACTCAAGATGGCTGACATTGGCAATGGCAGGTCGTTGACCCGGTGCGCGCGTAGCCTTCAAAGCTTAGATCTGGCATTAGAGAGGTTATTTTCCGTCTTGTTTTTTTTTTAATTTATTTCTGTATTCGAATGTTTTTGCCCGTGCAACTTTTTATCATTGCGATATTTCTGTAATGATTTAAAATATGATAACGCATAGTTCACGACATATTCATAAGTATAACACATTTTTTATTAAATGTAAAGCAGTTCCAGTTGTTCACTGTGACAATTTATAACTGTTATTTATGAGCTTATTATATTTGACATAAATTTGCAATGTATATTATTGTATTAAATACGCGGTATATAGTTCTACGTAAATTGAGTACCGTAAATAAACTTATTTTTTTATTCAACGTTTTTCTTATTAACCAGGATTTAAAATTCTACAAACACCTGAACAAAGATGTAGATAAAACTTCTATCAGTTTTTAAATATTCACAAGGTTATTAGATTTTTACTGTAAACGAAGATAAAGCGAATCATAACAATGTCACATTAAAATAATGTAGATTTCATGATTTTGCCTAAATATGCTCTGATGAACTTATTAAAAAAATATCAAAATTATAAATTTATATTGATAAACATTTGAAATTACTATTACAAAAACGATTTAAATAAATAAGAGATCATGGGTACAGTAAGATACTAGGTATAAGTATTTTCACTTAAATTTATTTTAATTTATTGTAAGCAAGTATTTAATAACTAAACTGTTTAGCAAAAATAAATGTCTTTAAAATATTTCATAAAAAACTAAATTATTTATGAAGATGTTGGAATTTTTATTTTGTAACTGAGAATTAATATTCAGTAGTATTAGTATTCGTTAATAACAAAGTACCTAGTTTAAGCAAAAAAAAAAAAACGAAATGCGCATTGCAAATAGATCACGCAATAAAATAGTAACAAAGTTTTAACATCTTAAAGTACGGTACGAGGCAAGGTTACAATGTACATAATTACAGTTTAATTAAATACATCACTAAATAAAAAAAACTCTTTGGTACATCCGTTGTATTCAATAGAGCGCAAGATGATAAAGAATCTTTAATCAAAGCGAGAACGAGCGCAGTGGCTCCTCCATACGGCTGTCCGCGGTAACCGCGGAATGTAGCTCAAACTAACGGTTCGCGCGCAGTGCGAAAAAACTCAAGTTCACTATCACGGAAGATTGCACGTCGCCGCAGACGCCATTACGGCGCGGTTACGTCGCCAGCTACCGGCTATTATGCCACTCTGTGACTATGTGTTACAAAAGATGACTTCTAGTTATTGCAATTAATTTTTACTTATTTATATGTGCAAATTTCTTATCGCTTGTCCCTTGTAAAAAATACGTTTTTAATTTTATTGATGTAGTAGGTATATTTAGGTAAAGCTGGTTAGAGGAGTTGTAATTAATATCTACGAAAATATTTACGATCTACCATTTTTTTAAACAATTTTAATCTATTGTCAGTAGATTTCGTTGTATTTTAGATTAACCGTCTTTTTTATTTTATTAAATGTTTTCGAGTTTCATCGTACTAGGTTCATCGTACCGTTTCTGGGTGGTAGGACACGATAATTGTGTTCGACTAGATCGCGACCACCAGTCACCAGGTGTAACAAACGCCATAGCAGTCTAGTCAACAAGTTCAAAATGGTGTTAATTCGAGATAAAGCTTCTAAAAATGTGAGCAATAGCTCATACGATTCGGAATGACATTTAGAAAAATGTATCTCGACTTTTTGAAAAGTTGATATTTTTTTTTTCAACGGTTCTTTATTCTTTCAAGTGTTCAGATATACTATTTTTATTTTTTTATTTTAGTACTATAAGAAAGTAGTTATATTGTTATCAGCGGTAGTGCACCCAATGCTGTTCTAGCCGCGCGTAGCCCCATTTTTTGCGATAAATAATAATGAAAGTAGAGTTCCGGGAGTCAGTCTTTATTGGAAATTTCCTCCCCTTTCATGATCCTTTTTCAAAATTCCTTAAATATTAATAGTTTTTGAGTTATGAGCGAAAAACTAAATGCCATTTTTTTCACATCTTATTTTGTTAATAACAATTGCAATTTTTTATGTACTAATCGCTATCGCTCATAGTTTTAGGAGCTTTATCTCGAATTAGCACCATTTTGAACTTGTTTACTAAACTATAGTGACACGCTTATGCATGTTGGGTTTCGAAATCAGCCGATGTATATCCAGTAATCCGACGGCGTGGTTCAAGCCCGGTAAAGCTGTAAAAGCCGTAAAGGCTCCAGGGCCCCTAACGCTTACAGTATAGTGAGTTCGAAAAAATAAATAAACAAATAAGGCGGCGTGGTAGTAATTTGTACCAAACTTAATCGCGATCACTATGCACATGGTAATAAACCCGTTACAGTGACTCTGTTTGATTTGTCGTGTTCAGGGATAGCTAGCGAAACGCTTTCAGGCTTGCATGACAGCGACGACCGGCGATGGATAGCCGCCGATCTCCCGGTGGTCACCGTTGTTTTAAATAGCACTGAACTTACCATCAGGTACAGTACGATTACTTTGCTGTACTATATGAAATAAATATTTTTATTTTGTGATTATAATAAAAGGTTTTTTTGTTATATACAACAATATTTGACCAGATTCCTCTTCTACGCTTAGATTATATGCTATGTCATCTCAGAGCGTATTTTTAAGCAAAACTTTTATAGCTGGTTTTATCACGGCTGGTTCTACGTTCCACGCTCTTATTTTCATTTGGTTTAAAGCAATCTTAAGATATATATGTAATAAACCCAATTTTTTATGTTATTCATGCCATTAATTATTACAAAATAAATATTTATTGAGAACCCTTTAACAGTAAATTATATTATAACTGTTTAGTTATTTGAACATTATTTATTACATAGCAGCGTAGATTACCACGGTTATGATGTGAGAATATGAATTGTTTTTGTTCAGTCAACAATTATTTACAGAATGCAGTTCTTGCGTTCAAAATGTTAATTACATAGAGTTTGTAAACTTTATTTATGTTTTCTTATTATGATTTTATCATAGGTATTATGGTATTTTTAAATTAACTACATATTTAAACAGTCTATTAAAATACTGTATCTCGTTTAACTCTTGCAAGTAATCTATCTCATAAAGTTTTAGATTGTGAACTTGAAAAAGTAATTCCTGAATTCAAATAATGTCCTTTCACTCTTTTTTTTACTTGCACCTGTAAGGAATTTATTTAAAAATTATTAATCAGATGTCTTGTTTTAGAAGACTGATTATATACTGCAGTCCAATGTTGCGGACTTGTAAAACTTTGGGTAATTCCAAACAAAAATGAACCTTAGTGCATAAAAGCAGAGAATGTTTTTTTAAAGATCAAAATACAATTTAATTGACCTATATTTATAACGTATTGGTCGACTTTAAACAGCTGACGGTAGGTCAGGTATGGGCTACTCAGACCATCATTTTGAATCATATTATTGATTTATTTTGTTTTTCGAACGAAGAACAAGCCTCTGGCAATTTGTAATAAGGTGTTCAGTTTCCTAAAGTTTTGCACCTTGTGTTATCAAATTATGATTATTAACAAGGAAGTTTATTGAAAAAGCTGTTCCAACAGGTGTTGTTCCGGATTTATTCAATTTTTTTAAACGCGGTTCCTAATTTGCATTATGCATTTTTATGTTTACTACGCTGAATAACCTATAGGTTGTAAAAGGCGTTAAAGTGACTTTGTTAATTACGTAACTATACAAATGTAATTCACTTCCAAATTATTTATTTGATTTATTAACATTTTTAATATCAAATCCAATGGCGTGTCTAGATTTATTTTAAATGTTACTGACTTTATTTATTTATTTATTTAAGGACCACCAACAGATAGCGAAGTATAACATAAGTAACAATTGAAAAAAGGTTAATTCTTTTATGCTAACCAATACAATATATTCTAAATAAAGGTTACATACATTTTCTTAAAAAAAGTTCGGAATAGCATATGCCTATGTATTATACATTGTGTCAATGTTTTATTGAAAATTGGAAAGTGTTTTATGAGCATTCTTATTATTAGGCATGTCATATTAATACTTACGAACGAAAGTTACTTCATCATCAAGTCAATTTTAAGTAGATTATCTTTGCTCTTTATAGCATGTTATTTGGACGAATAGTTTAGGAGATAATGTAAAATTAAAATAATTCAACACTCGGCTCGGGTCTATGACTATAGGTATAGTGGCGCGAACGAGCCGTGTGAACTGTGACGCATAACCCTTCATCAATCAGCAAATTCTTTTAAATTATACGCGGGTGAAACCGCGGTGTGCAGCTAGTTGTAGATAAGACTATTTTATAAATCAGCCATATTATATAATAATTGTATAATATATTTAAAAAAAAATAGGTCCACTGTTGTCTATGCTATAAAACAATAAACTAACTTAAAAAAAAAAACGTTATCATATATTTTAATTGATATAATGTACATACCTGTTATATTTATAATTAAATAATAATAATAATTAAACCAGGTTCATGTCACAATAAAATTTTCAATATGTCATTTCAAAAGTGGAAAACAATTTTTCGTACTTTGTTGAAGATCTATGTACCTGATCTGGTTGTAGATTATTAATTAAAGTGGTAGGCTAATTAATTAAATTAATCAAACGTAATTGGCTACATTTACGATGTTTTTAGTTACGTAGTTAAACATGTATAAAACAATAAATGTGAGAAATAAATGGAATTACATTTATATTGATTTACATGTACTCGATTATATTATATTTTAAATTTCTTATCTATAAGTATTATAGTTCTGTGGCAGGTGCATCTGTGGTATTTGTAGGAAATACATCGGTTTTATAATGCCACACCTGCGGCGGACTCCCACGCTCGTGCATTATTGCTGAAGGTACAAACAGTTCTAACATAGAAATGGTGTACCATATATTACAACAATTTTCAACAAAAAGCAGACCGATTTAGGTTGCAAACTCTCAGATTTGTAATTTTTATGTTTATTATGATTTTATATATTAAATTCTTCTCCTATTAATCTATGCTTATAATAAAATAGTTAAGAGTCGAAATCTGTAGGACCTCCTTAGGGTAGGACGTAAGACGGAAGACCACGGAGGAAGAAAACTTTCTTAAAAAAATGAGAGGATACAACTTTTATAAAACATCGCTATCGGCGGTAGAGACTTAAAAATCATGGGGGGACATAGGCGGTAGAGAAAACTACCATTAAAAAAATGGTAGGGATGGTAGAAGAAAACAACCTTAAAAAATTACCAGATGGAGGTTGAGAAAACCATTACCATAAAACATCAAGGACGAACGGTGGAAGAATTACCACTTAAAAAAATTACCGAGGAAGACTACCTCGTTAAAAATTACTAGAGAGCCAGGGATGACCCTCTCGTTAAAAATCAAGGCCAGATTCGACTGACGGAGGAGTTAAGCAACGTTGACAGAGGAGGAAACCTCTTTAAAAAACCCAACACCGTCCGGTGTGTCCGGGCGTCCGGGCGGGAGATGGGGAACGTTCTTCCTCTGCCAAGCCGAACTAAGGGAATATGGGTTGGGGACGGGAAGACAGTTCCATTTGCACCGCACTGTCTCCGTCAGAGGGTGGCCCTTGTGAAACTTGCCGCCGGGGTGTCGCGGTGCATGCTTGCGCGATCCCGTGACACATCATTAGCGCGGCAAACGGTGCATCGTGGAGTTATAGTGAGTAGAACCACCAACCACTCATACATATGACCACTCGCTCCCCGAGCGAGTGAGTAACCCTGAAGGGTTTCTCCATGTTAAAAAAAGAGGGTTTTAAGTTTGGCAACGTACTAGTAATACCTATGGTATTACTAACGTCCATAGGCTGCGGTAGCCGCTTATAATCAGGCGGGTAGTATGCTTGTTTGCCAACTTTTTAGAATAAAAAAAAACGAGGGGTTCAGAATCATGTATAGAAAACATTTCGACAGTTTTTGAATCTTTTGTCTTTTAATGTGTACGCCAATCACGCAGAAACTACTAACCAAATTTGATGAAAATTTCTGGTTCGGTTTATTTCGTTCTAAATTTTTACGATAGATGTCATTGTTTGCTGTTTTTTGTTTGTTTTTTTTTTTCTTTAACGACATTTTTATTAAATTATACTAAGCCGACATACTATAAAACTTCATTATTGACTGGATATAAACGATAACGGTGAATAAAAATAAAATTATTAAATAAACTTAGCTTTTCCTAAAGGATTGCAAAAACTTTATTTTTTTATATTGAACTACTCTGCTCTTATGTCATCTGGATGATATTGGTTAATATTTAAAATTATTTATTTAGATATTATCAAAGGGCTGTTGTTTTATTGCGTTTTGATTTGAAATAAAATTATATAAAAAATCCTGATAGAAAGTGGACGGGATTTTCTCAGCATGTCATTTTCTAAGTTGCTCTAAAAGAGCGTGGATCCGTTCTTTTGCAGTAACTGAAGAATATCGTTAAGTGAGACTTTCTGCTGATTGAGATACTTATAAAAAGTTTACGCGCCCCAAAAATCTATATGGAACGACGTCTTTATTAGGTTAAACTCACAGCGTATACGTATGGCAGAATATCGATCGAATGAAAGTACCTAGTGAATGTGAGGGGCAAATCTAACTGCTAACCATGAGTACCACTCTGCGCCTCAGGAATTCGAGATATTCCCAAAGCACGAAGAAACATGGTTAAATCGCCGTTATCGAATTTCAGAACACCTACATAATATTATTATCTATTTATCATACACGAAATTCCATGCAGGCGAAGATAGTAGATGAGTAAAATACATGGAGTAATAAATTTTAAATTACACTAAAAATAATATTCTACTATTCTGTAGCAAAGCTTCGGTTGAAGTCAGGTAATGCAATCATATTATTTAAATGTTTAAATAACTATCAATCAAAGAAATTAATGTAATATAACAGTATTACATAGAACACGGCAACGTTCTCTTCGCGCCAACAGACATTTATGTCGACCTAACGACTTGTCAATTAATGTTAGAATGAAGAAACGTAATACTTTTAACAATATTTATATATTGTCTTTTTTTGTAATCAGTGGATTACTAGATTTTGGTAACTATAATGTATCACCGCCTTAAATTAGCACATAGACAAATATAACATTATATTAAGTAAGAGAAGACAATCATGAACTGCATAATACTAACGATACTATTAATATTATGTGTATTTTAATGTAGAATTTTCTAGTTCATAAAACAGCAGGGGCGATAAATTATAACTGATTTGGATTTCTTTCATAGAACAACATTTTTTTATTTTTGTATGTCTGGCTGTGTTTGTTCCGGATAATCTCCGAAATGGTTAAACCAATTTTGACGAAACTTTCACTGGCAAATAGCTGATGTTATAAGGAAAAACTTACTTTTATTTTAGAATAATAATTAGAGTTTCGCAAAAAAAAGTAAACAAAGATTTTTTTAAAGCAATGTCAAAAACTATAACTGTAAAAAGAAATGTCTTAGATGTCTTTATCAAATTCTTTGATAAAGATGTCTCCATTATATTTTTCGATTAGTTGAGTCCGCACTGGCTGTCATACTATATAGTTATAATCCGTAAATCGTACGTTCATTAAAAAGTATTTTCTATATCTTAGACCTATCGGTTGGTTGTTTTTCCTTTCACATGATATGTATGGTTATTAAATATGTTAAAAAATGAATCTAATTTTTTTTTTTAACAAAAATCAGATCCCCATTGTCCTTAAATAAATTCTCACACTCAAACCGATGATGCTTTCACTTCTTCATACTAATTTTGCTTTAAAGAACATTTGTTTGCCTTATATATTTTTTGTTCCTATAAAAAATCCCTTTCGATTTCCGTTAAGGCGCCATCTGCCTTCATCTTGTCATGTGTTTGTTTAGATCACTTTTTTTTTCGTTCGATCCGGGATTTCACCGGAAGTCGTCCGATCAATGAGTGTGGTTTAAAATTTGAGTAACCTGAATGGCCGTTTTAATGTTCGTGGTGTTTTCATTATAAGGTTACAAGACAAAAATTGATTATCATAAAAAAATGTTTACAGGCATAAAACCACATTTTATATTGATTGTCTTTTTGTTCCAAGATAAGCATTTCAAAGTCAGCTGCCTTGATAAATATGTGCCTATCAGGGAGAGCAGGGCTTTGTCATAATTGTAGAATAGTTATTACAAATTTACTAATGTAATAAAACAAAAATAAGTATTACATACTTTATGGGAAATAGGTAAAAATTGAATAAAACAATAAAAAAATCCTTGCATAGTAACACAAAGATTAAAAAGAATACAAACTATTTAAAGATAATACTAATAACTGACATTTGTATTTCGTATATATGTATTTACAAAGAAATCAGTATAAAACAAAATTATACTGCATAAAAGAGTGACATAAGTAACAAAAAAACATTAAATAATCATAAATCGTATAAATCAACTCTGATGTAATTTGTCCAACACTGAACGTATTAACTGCGACAAAGTGGTATAATTAAATGTAAACCGAGATCATATAAATCATTCTGACAACTACAACTACTACAACTGACAACTAGCTTACTAGTTAGTAACACGATTTAATTTTATACTATATTATTTAGTTACAATAAGGAATTCGATTTACTATCACGCCAAATTAACTATCTAATGCACGTAAGATTACAATATAAGAATATATTGAGCGAAGTGGGCGAACTCCATATTATAATATATGTTGTAAGAATTATATTTCTTTAATATCATTAAAAATTACCTATTTAATAATAACATGTAATTGATTTGAACAGACTAGCCGTTTCAACAGTGGAAGTATTCCATAATATCTTATTAACCATTTCAACGTCTACCTGTTAAAGCCAAAGGCACCTATTAAGTCCGGCCTTATTGGTTTGATCCAAATACACTTCATCACAACACAAACGTCATAAGTAGGTGACTGTCTCAATTTCATCCCTTGTTTAATTTGTTTGATGAAATATATATAAATGTGCGATAGTTCTTTCTCAATAAAATTACATTTTTGACGATTAGATTTTAGACTTTTGTGTAACCACAAATTCTCAAATTAGTATATCTAAAATTATGGTAACGGTCAGAGAAACAACTTTTTTCGATGTTAGTTTAATTAGTTCTCTAAAATGATAATCATCTGGTCATATAAGCCGAAGAATCGAAAGTCAATAATGGTAATGAATTATTTCGTGTTAAAAAAGTTTAGGCAAATGTTATATGGGAAGTCTCATGTCACCTAAAAGATCTGCGCTAAATGGCTGATAGAGCCTGCTTGTCAAGATCAGATCTAGGTGTAAGACCTAAGGAAAATAATGACACAAACAGTGAGCTGAGACAGGCTGGTAATTTTATACTGACAAAGAAAGCTGATATTATGTAAGACTTTTATAACTTTCTTTTTTACAATGTTATGTTTTAATTTTGATTATTATTAATAGATAAATAAAAAAAGTTTAAGTATTTATTTCTATGCTTTGAATTTCATTATTTTGGAACATGCATTTTCAGTTATTATTTTGTATACTTATAGGTTTAGCGTTAGGCCACAATCGAAGTTAAGTGACGATGTGGCCCAAGATGATATCACGCTAAAACCTAGTCAAGGAATATTGCACCTTTATACAGCTGCTGGAACACACCTATCGATGCTTGGAGACAAATTTTCAACTTTAGGGTGGTAGCTAGCCAGGCTAGCATTAGTAAATTACCAACCACCATACCATTGGTTTCATCACGATGTTTTCTTTCATCGAAAACTAAGGCACATTGCAAGGCTTCGAACTCACGTCGATCGACACCATGTCCTTACATGCTACCATTGACCCATCATTGCTTCTTTCTGTTTCATAATTTTGGAAAATTCATTTTTTATAAACTCTCAGGGGCATCAACTTTCTAAATAAAAAGTTATCACGGTAATCGTCTTGAAATATATAAAAATAAAAGCTTGCCGACAGTAAAAATAATTATGTTTCTATTTGCATTTTTAAATTCACCGTTTCAAAGAAAGTTTTGTTCCTTTACATTAAAATTACAGCAAGTCTTTTCGTGTGCAGATAAACATTTCATAGCCTCACAAAAATTACATCAAACGCACCGACCACGTTAATTATCGTGCGGGATAAATTACTTAGTAACAACAGATTATTTAAATGATATCCTTTTGTTATATTATTTAAGATTTTCAATACACACATTTACATTATTTACAATATTTCATATGGAAAGGAGAGTGTGCCACAGCTACTGTATTTTACCAATATTTATTTATATACGTAATGATTTTTTTATTATTTGCGATAAATACGAGTATGTTTTCAAGTTATTATAACTTGAGAAACTGCAAATTTCAAAAATCTCACTAATATCGTATTCACCGGATGCAATATAACACTTAAAAAAATCTTGCACCGTATACATGTATCCCAAAATGTCAGTAACAAAGAGAAATTTACTTTTTCCTATAATATTGATCAAATAGATTTAAGTAGGGTGACCATAATTTATATTTATTAGGTATTGAGCTACTTCAGCTTGAAATGTTTATTTTATTGTTTTATTGTTTTTGTCTCGATTATTAAATTTTCATAGTTTAAACCTGTTTAATGACTTGTGTAAAGAATGAAGTGGGACGTTTTCTTCTCAATAAAATAAAATAAATTTATACAATACAGGGATTCTTACGTAATAATAATTATTGTAAGGCATAACTGTAAGTAAACTGTCTTGTTTGATTTTTTACAGTTGTTTTTTTTGTTCTATAGTAAATTTATGGTATGTAAAAATATTATCAAGATTAATATAACCCATAAAATTAAACCGTGTTTATTTATCTAATATGAAAGTAATAATATAATTATATTTCTTATATTTCTAAGTAATAAGCAAAAGTTCCAGGCGCAATAAAAAAACAATTAAAATCTCATAACTTAAAATCAGGTTAGTCTGCTTAGAAACTGTATTCCGATCCAGAAAATCCACAGTTTTCCATATAGAAAGCAGGAAATTCTCAATTAGGTTTTGTAATGATTTATTATCAATAATTTTTATCTTTATTTATTTTATCTTAATTCTTTTCTCATTACTTAATTTATTGTGTCGGTTCGGTTCGGTCGCTTTCCGAATATGCTCTTTCTTATTCGAGTTGCCGGCCTATATATATTAAATTAATGGCTTTAACACTTTATTTTAACGCAGCTTTTCAAGAATTACTCTGAAATTTTCTGCGAGTTCATAAGGTTGTAATTCGCTTATTTTCATCCACCTAGGGTTGATAGTAAATGATAGAATTATATTTTTAATCTAATAAATAACCAAAAATCATAATTTTTAATAAATATAAAATGTATTTTAATAAATATACTCTTGGTCCTACTACAAATAAGGTTATAGAAAAAAGGCTTGCCAAGACTGGGGTGCATCTGTCAGAGTTCCCACGGATGAAAGAAAAGGATTGCACCCCTAACCCGTTCCATACACATCAATATCAATTTTTTTAACCTATGATAGTTTTTGTTTAAACTTTCATTTAACCAACAAAAAGTATTATAAATTGAACCTTAGATAGTATTACTGATTAATTTACACAAAATAAAACTATCAACCTACTTTGATATCTGTATTAAACTTTAAAGTTAAAAATCTGATTTCAATCAATTAACCAAGTTCCTACAGCTTAACTTGAGAGTCAATTACACTCTTTGACGTTTTACCAAACCCAAATCATCATAAATTAATGTCAAGCAAGATTGCTACAATCGCCATGGCAATCGATAATCAAAGTAATCGAAGATTTGATTATGGTCAAAAAGTTGACATAGATTTTAATTATTTCTGATCTCTGGCCTCCGGCCTGCGTCCGTTTGAGGTTAGTTATACAAAGCTATAGGCTGCAGTAATATAAGGCAATACAATAAGTCTGTCTTAAAGTAAGATAGTATTATTTAGGTACAGCTGAAGCTTACAAAAACAAAGTTAAAAATGATGACAAGCGTCTGTATTCCAATAATTTGTCAGGACAATTAAGTTCCGTTCTAATAAAAGACATCAACGAATGCCGAGTTGTATACCAAGACATTAGGAACATAATTTATTTCTGTTTTTTATACTACCATAAAATTCACAAACCATTGCCATATATAAATTGTAAATTATATATGTAATATATTGTAACATGTTTACAAAAAGCTTACGTAAAATATTCAGGTAGGTAAAAATAAATTACAATTTCTTCTCCGCCCAGATTCGAGGAGTTTAGAAAATACAAATAAAAAATGTGTAATATAATATGTGTAAATCATAATATGCTAATATGTTGGTAAGTACTTAATTAAGTAAGTTTATATTTTCATACATGTACAGGTTCATGTAACTTGTTTGCAGCTGCAGCTACTCTGAATAATTTTAACCCATGTTAATTAAAAAATAATAATAATGTCATTACTCTAAGCTACATATAGTCCTATGGACATTTGATACTCTATATAAAACTAACTGATAATAGCGGCTTCACTAATTTGCAGTTATTATAATAATGAGACCTGCCACTATCAAATGGTAGTGATAACTGGATCTTTTTTAAAATGTCAAAAAAAAAACGATAAGCCTGGTCGAGTTCCATGCCAGCTCTTCTCGATGACTGGGATGTTTTGCAAACTGTAAGTAGTGTTTTAACGAGTACCTTCTCGTGTAAGTGAGTACCTTCTCAGGATCTAAATTGAATAAAGTGTTTTTGGTTTTGAATCAATACGTATATGTTTGCAAATTTTTGTTCTCCAACTTCAATGTTGATGGTACTATACGAATACTGGTCTACTATACGAAATTTAATTCCATTTTTATTTTTCTCAGTAGTTAATTTAAACAAATATATGAGAAAAAGATAATAATTATTTATTTATGTCTTTACGTAACAAAAAGTAATACACTGGTAACAATCGTTACTTATGATTACGCATTCACTTTTCGTCGCTCAGAAAAATAGCTTTCTAATATAGAAACCTCAGAAACGATATTTTTCTGAAATTATTTGTAACTTTTTTTTTAAATCTTGGACGGCGTGAACGAAAATAAACATCTGTTGAGTGAACAATATTTAAGAAATGAGTATTTATGTAAAAGTATAAAGTATTGTTCGGCTGTTGCCACAAACTAAAATGTTAAACAACGTCCGAACACTTTTAAAAGGAAAACAATATTTTATGGTTTCCTGGGATCAGGTTCTAGAGAAAGCTTCTTTACAGAAATGCGTAGTTGAACGTAAACAAATTTCTGTTTTTCTAACTATTGCTTTGTATATTCAGAAAATTCTTTAATATATTATTTTACATGATCAAAGTTATATATTAAAATAAAAAGTCAGATTAACGAAAAGTCATAACATTTTGTTATGCGTTTTATTATACAAAAAGTGATATCCTGTAATTTCTTATCTCTAAAGTAATTTGATTCTTAATACATATCCCGTTTGTGTTTACATTTGTTTGTACTTTACAAAACTATGAATATATAATAGTTTATTTAAACGCAACACGATTTTATTAGTTACAATATGTAAAATGAATAAACCGCACGAACGCTTTGTTAGCATACGCAGGCAACAAAAGTTTTGTAAAATATAAGTTTGAAACACGGTGCTAGAGAATCGCAACAGCAGTCGATAAAGTTTTGTCGAAAGCTATACAATTCCGACTGGTACCTTTGCTGTAACTATAACCCTTTGAACAGCTTGTATAAGAGCACACCAGATGACTTGCAGTTTTTGTTATTATTGTAACCACAAGCGCAAATTGCAAAGAATGTGGTTTTTTACAGATAAATTACAGGCTCTTCCTGAGTTTTGTATTTTACCACATGTAAGGCTGACATGTTTCCCATCGATTCACCAATAGAGCTTTAAAGTTTTAGCTGTGGCTAGTTCACGAAGAAATAAGTTTAGTTGCTTTCCCTGTTTGTTAAATAACAAAATAACCTTTTATTAGTATAATTATTTCAGAAAAGTAAATAATGTTTATAATAGTATTGTCGGTGGATATGCACACGTTAGTCAGTAAGCACTTTCACCGTCGATAATATATTTTATTAATAATAGAAATATGAAATTTGGGTTATTTAAAATAAAAATAATAGAAATACATATCTTAAGACTTAAAATAAGGTAGAAATGCGCAATATCTTGTTATAATTTTTATTTACAGTTTTTTATTGTCTTTAAAATCTAAATTGCCATTAACTTTTAATAGTTTGCTATTTTATACGATTTTATTTAGAAAAGTTGATAGTTTTACTAGAATTATTCTCTGTGTGGCGAGTTGCAGATGAATCATATTTATTACTCTAACAATAAGTGTGCCTCTGTGTTTAGCATACTGTTCCTTAAATTTTTCGGTTACTATGACAGATCCTTCACCGGTGTTTGCAGATGAATTCCCAATCATTTGTATGGTAAGGTGTTTGTCAATTATATGATGGATAACTTTCATTTTGTGTACCGACCTAATGTTTTGAATAGTTTCGCAATTGTGCGGTAACACATTGCATATCTCTTACATTATGTTTATCAAGGTGCAACGACGGATATTCAAGGTGTAAAATGAATACAATGTATTATGCATAACCAATCATAAGGATTTTGTTATATCAATGAATCATATTTATACTTTTGTAGAATTTAATTATGTATTTTGACTGGCTATTTTGCGAAAATATCTTACAGGATGAAGATGCTTGCTAAATGTTTGTAGTACATTCAACTCCCGGAGTTAATGAGATACATTAAAGATTTGAGACACGACTTCCTTTTTAGCCTAAACTTTTATTATAAAAACTCGCTCGCCCAAGTGTAATGGACACTTGAATTTTACTAGCCGGCTTTGTGGTATCATTATTAAATAAATTTACGCATTAGTTGAAGTTAATATGTAGTGGTTATTAACTTTAAATTATTTAGGTCTATTAATAACTTAACGGAATAACCAAGAACTAAAAATACTACCAATTAGAACGGACTTGATACTTTAGATTATAGCAATAGATGTAAATTAAAATAGATCGAAGCAATGATGGCCCAGTGGTAGCGTGTACCGACATCGCGTCGATAGACGTGAGTTCGAATCCCTGCAATAAGCCTGAGCTTTCGCTTAAGGAGAACATCGTGATGAAACCATAGCATAGTGGTAGGGCTTTTTCTAATGCCCGCCTGGCTAGCTACCACCTTCAAGTTGAAAATCTGTTGCCAAGCACCAATAGGTATGTTCCGGCAGCTACACTTGAGAGACAGTCCTTCTCACACTAGGCTTAACGTGTTAGATGTTTACATCTAGGGCCACATCGTCACTTAAGATCAGGTGAGATTATAGCCACAACGCTAAAACTATAACGATAAAAAAGAAACGTTTTGCAATAACATTTAAGGTTTTCATTGAGTTGAAAGAAATAAACAATAAAGAAATAAACATATTACAAAAGTCTCTACATTAAACAGCATTTGTAGATCACATAATGTATGTGCTGATGGTAGATGTACATTCAAGTACAACAAATTAAGTTGAAAGACCGATTAAAATGTTTGTTTAACCTTAATTACTTTACAAATACTTAGAGCTGTTCCTCTGACTGTGTATTACGATATGTTTGGCGTTCACCCACGACTCTGCCGTGAGATGTTTATTGATTTACTAGGTAGTATCGAGATAGGTCTCTAGTACTTGCTACGGTTGCATTGTATGCAAAATGTTTCTTTTTAAAAACATAATATAAAATAATAAAAACTAATAATAATACTATACTAAAAATAAACGATTAATTATATTATTTAGGCTTAGCAAACCGAATTAAATTTAGTTTCAAAGAGCTAGGTCATACAATAACGTATCAAATTACATTCAATTTACTAGAGAACAAGTTCAAAGACCTTGGTGCTTACCTTTACTGTAAAAAGGTTATCATAATATTAGTTCATTATTATAATAAAATTTTATAGCTTATATAAAGGTACTAGACAAAAAATTAACGTTGATAAACTTGATCGTATTTCTTTCGTTTCTTATCGATGACTAGGATATTTTTTCGAATCGATAGTAATATTTTTGGGACCTAAATTGAATAAAGCGTAATTGATTTTGATTTTGATCCCTTAAACAATAGCAATGATGCCTTAATGAAAGCGTGTACGGTCATGGTGTCGATCGACGTGAGTGATCTCTGCTATTGATCCTGAGTTTTCAGTGAAGCAGTGCAATCGTGATGAAAACATAGTGTGTTAGTATAGCTTTTTCTAATGCTCGCCTAGCTAGCTACCACCCTCATAGTAAAAATCAAGCACCCCTATAAGTGTGTTCCCGCAGCTGCACTTGTGAGCCAGTCCTCCCACTAGGTTTAGTGTATTAAATCGTGAGCCAGATCATCACTTAACATCCAGTGAGATTGTAACCATACGCTAAACTAAAAAAAGAAAGACTAGAAAACGTTTACGAGTGAAATTCCTACCTTAATTTCAGCCGACTACATCTAGTGCTACATCATACATACATCATGGTGATATCATACATAACAATCTGGCAAGACATTATCCGGATATTACTGAGACCTGAACTAAAGAGTCAGTCTAGGCCAGGCACGAAAATCACGACATAGTTAAAGCTAACGACTACACAAACTTATTCATTGAAATTATTTTAATCATTGAAATTGTTAAGCAGTTCAATGTTTCACAGGATGAACGCACGCCGCTTACCGCGTCCTAAGCTATCAGTAGAGGCTTCTTTCTAAAAGTTTTCTGAGTTTACTTTGTAATTTTACTGCGATACTTTGGATCAAGATACCATTTTAACGGGTCAAATGGACGATTTTATACAATTATGGTTTCTTTTATGATTCCTTTAATGACATATAAACACGGCTTGGTAACTGTTCATACATTTATGTGATATTAATGGCTTTATATAAATTGAATTATAAGTACTATAACTATTAATTATCCGTAACTACCAATAATTAAGTTGTAATTTTATATTGAAAGAGGTTGTATTTTTTGGTGTTTGCTGAGTTTATGTTAGGCAAAAAAGTTATAATAAAAAAAAAACTAAAAAAAAAACTGAATGAATGATGTATGCATCCGATATAAATCACACATACTTAAAGCCGGTTAACATAAAAGTACCCATGTTAAAGTTCTATAAACGGCCATAATATTATCATATTTGTTCTCTATTAATAACATTTTTTTTAATTAAACTATTAAATTAAATATTTATTACATTTTTGCACACCGAAATTCAAGAAGTTATTATAAAAACATTATTTATGTTATAAACTCAATGGTTATAAAATAATCTATATAGTCCAAATACTTTCCAATTTTTTTACTATATAGATTTTTATTATATTATTTTTAGTGCTAATATAAAAGTCGGTCAAAAAACTCATAAAATAAAACTTGATTGCATTCATTTTGAATAAAAATAAATAAAAGAGAATACGTTTTAAAAATTTGTAATTTATATTTAAACGAAGTTTGAATGTCATTGATCGTGACTACGAGATACTTATATCATTAATATTTGTACATAAATTGTTTGTACTTATGTAGATTCATAAAAAACGAGTATTTTTGTAGTGTTTATGTAATTACGGAAAATTGTAGAACTTCATCAGAGTCACTGGATTACTTCTGCCTACAAGGACGAAAAGTCGATGTTATTTATATATTGAAAAAAATTAGAGTGTTTAAATTACTCAGGGCAGTTCTCTGAGCCTCATTGTTGAATCGTTGCCGACCTACTGCCAGATTATTGACCTTCACATTCACTCGGAATTTTTTTTTGTAAGTACAAACCTATTATTTGTTCAATGTTGTTAAAATCAGGTTTGTTTGCAAATGTTTTAGTGATGTGAACATTTACGATTTGCGAAAATTCTATATAAAGCAAATCGACACTTAAATGGTTTCTCAGGATTTATGAGGTATTATTATTAAAATAGTACATGATAAAATTATGTTCCATAAAGTTTTTTCTTAAGTCTCTAAACCGACACCCCTAACGCAAGTCAGAGTCGTTTTCTGCTAAAATAAAGGAGTGCTTCCCATTCCTGTATTAGTACATTCCAATACTCTATCCATAGTATCTAGCAAAAGCTTCCCTTCTCTTTTAGTTGTTTTTCTTACCGTTCCAAAGCTTATAGACCATATAGTTAGTTCACACGATAAATAATTGTGCTCAATTGGATAGCGACCACCACAAACTAGGAGTAATACCCTACATATTGGCTGGCTTAGGCGTGTCGCTTTCTGGGATTAGTATATGCAGTAACCATTCTGCAAGCAATACTCAACTGGGTCGCGACCATCATGCATCTGGTGATAAAAATTGTCGTGTTTCGGAAACAGCCATATATAGCTGCCGGCTTACGAACCGGCATAAAAATGACGATCGCCGATTACCGATCTCTCAATGGTCACCCAAGGTTTATCGGTTTTACTGTGCTTACCACCAGACAAAGTACCATATCTTTACCATGCTATAACTAAAAAAAATGTATGTGTATAAAATTATTAAACAAACATTACAAGGATCATTATTTCAAAAGCCAGTAGGGGCATCTAAATTTCTACTCAATCCGCTAAAGCTTACGTTTCTTAGACATTTTTTCTTAGATCTATACCTATACAGTGAAACCTGGGTAAGTGAGAACTGGATAAGTGAGAAAACTCTATAAGTGAGAGTAATAGCCAGGACCCGTCATTTTAAGCTCCCAAAACCTCTATTAGCGAGAAACAAAAACCTTTATAAGAGAGAGTCGTTTTTCCCTCATGGACCTCCGTAAGTGAGACTGCTACTTATCTATACCTCTATAAGCGACAGTCGAGCTTTATTTATTTATAATATTTAGGAGGAACAAATGACAAAACAAATTACAAATTTAACTACCGCTGGAGAGCAAACCGACGACGATATCGTTAAAAATTGTGTGAACACCTGTACTGCTGGAAATGACAGTGAAGACGAGGCACAGATTCCGGAAACAGAAATAAAGATCATTCCAATGAAGCTAGCTTTAAATGCGTTAGAGACGGTCCATCAGTACTTTGAATACGCGGCGGTTGTTGATCAAGCAATATTCGACAAAATTTATGAGTTAGAGAAAAACATTCAAAATACAAAAACAGAAACCCAAACGAAATTTTAACGGATTTTTTTAAGTGTAAATAAGTTCTAAATAAAATAAAATTACATAGTGCATGAATTTTTGTTTTGTTTTCGTAAGCATCTTGATACTTACCCCTATAAAGTTGGTGTGACTTGTTATTGCTGTGTACCTCTATAAGAGAGAAACGCTACTCATGTACCTGCATTAGCGAGAAACTCGGGTTAGTGAGAAACCTCTATAAGCGAGAATGAGATTTTGCTCCCTTGAACTCTCGCTTATCCAGGTTTGACTGTAAATAAAATTGAAGTGTCTATTTGTAACGTCAAAATAACACCTTTTTACAAAGTGCATATGAAAGTATGTACGGTACCTATATAGAAAAATCTTTTTTTTTATTTCCTCTGTTTGTCTGTCTGTTTACTCCCGCTAATCTTCAAAAAGGTTGAGTCAATTTACACTGGACTTTCACTGGCATATAGGTAATGTTATAAGAAGTAACTTAGACTATTTTTATTTTTAAAAAGTAATAAGGAATCGCGTAGATAAAATAATAAGCTTTTTTAGTAATCCACGCGAGTAGAGCCGCGAACACAGCTAGTAGATAATATAAGTGTATTAGATAATATAAGTATTTAAATTTTTTATTCTTTTCACCATTGTATTTCCACTGTATCGTACTTAACATCAAGTGCTATGCAATCTTTTTTAACTTGCTACTTTCATCGACATGATTCAAAATACATAATCTTATATTCTGTAGTAGGTATAAGCCAGTATCTATAGCTGATAATGACTTCCGTAGCAATACATTTTTATTAATTTATTAACTGAAATGGCTTTAGAAAAAATGTAGTTTTGATACTTACTCGTAATAGTCGTGGAAAAAACGTGTCTTGTGTCGAGGCTAAAAACTTCTAGAACAAACGGTATTACGAAATTTATTATTTTTTCTTACAATTATTTAGTAATTTGGAAAGATCAACTACAAAATTGTAAGCACATCGACCTCTTAATCACATTATATTAAAACTGAGCAATAAATATACCTCGTAATTATTTAAGCGATTTTCATCTTGTATGTTTTAAATAATTATTCCAAAGAAGCAGTACACACTTACACGTGCGTAATCTTGCAGGAAACATAAAAATATATTTTTTTAAATAAGGAGCCTAAATCCGTAGTTATTGATAAAAACTAATTGAAATATTTACCGAAATATAATAATTCTTGATATTCTAGTCATTTATTATTTGTACTACTAAATAAACAATACTATATAATATATATATATATATATATATACATATAATAAACAATATACTCATCGTAAAAAAATTTGTATAATCTTACTATCGGCAATTAAATTTAACTTAACATTTCGAAATATCATTCAAGGAAACAACAGTCATCTAATACATATACATGGAGATTTACAGTATTTTTTCTATGAGTCGTATATTTTTTTGTTTATTTAATCATGGATCATGCATTTTTTACTGAGACCAGTGGTACCTACTGTTGGCAGGGCGGCCAGCGACTGACCTACATTATAGTCGGAGTATTGACCTCAGAACACACTCTGTATAAAATTAACCAAGCGAGAATTCATATCGTAGTTTTTCGTGAAATCGTGTCATCACCATTCAGTAATGTGGTTTTTACGCACATAATAATATATTCTGTCCATGATTAATATAAAAATCGTTTTTTATTAAGAATAGAAGTGACAGATAATTAAATATTATAAAAATATTATTGATCTTATTAAACAGAGTTTGTATATCTCACTTGTTGAAAATATGGCTAATAAAGTTCTGGGCCTGAGTTAAAACAATAAGTTTTCGGGATTCTAGTACTTTTCTACTTATATCTAATTAAAAATTTTCAGAAGGCTTTTCGTTCGGTTTTTCGTTCACCAGATTTGGGGGCGAACGCTGAAGGCACTCAACCGCGAAAGCAGGGCAATAAGCTCAGGGGTGCCAAAGTGACCGAACTTCGGCTTGGCTGTTGCCGTAAAAGTCGCGATCTGGCGAATTTCCTATCCGTAATTCGATCTAACTAACTACATAGTTAATATATATACATGTTTCTGCCTTTTGGGAGGAAATAAGAAACATGTGTATATGTATTTAGTAATCTGTCAATTCTGGTCTAAACTAACTAGTCAAAAAAGGTCTCTTACAGGACCTATGTACCTGAGTGATTTAATTTAAAATCATTAATGTGTTACATAGTGTTGAGATACCTAGTAGTAGATGTCCTTTTTATATAATAAATGCCAATAAGCAATGGCAAATAAGTATGCAATCCAGTTGTTAGGTAAGTATATATTATAAACATATAATGATGCCCCTATTCTCATGTTCATGTTTTTTAAAGTAATCAAATATATCATGAATCATTACAATTATAATTTGAAAAGCTCAATTGTACGAATGCTATTTTCATAAATACATAAAAACCATGATACAAAAACGTTTTGAATTCCTGAGACAATTGTAAATAATTTCATTAAGTTAATACAATTTCCAACTAGTTTTATAAATTCTAATAAATGATTATTGCTATTATACATTCGAACAAATTTTGGGGATTTAATTTTACCAACGTACTATAGTGTATTCAACGGATTTTGTTTATTTACTAGGATTGACTTAACAAATTTGGGAATAATAAATTAAAAAAGATTGTGTTTTTTTCTTTATTTATAAACATATCTTACCTAATCTCAAGCGACATGTGACCGATGATAATATGCCAGACCTAAAAATCAGACTGGATTACAAGTACATTTGTGGGATTATTCCGATTGGTGTCTGGCGATAGATTTTTTACTTTAATTTTAAAGCTTCATATTTGCACAGCAAAGTGATGACATTTGGCGAAATGGATAGTATAGTATAATTCAGAAACAACTGCGACCACCGAGAGATCTACTATCGGTCGGTGATCGTCGCTGTCATATCGGAGTACAAGCATCTCGGCAACTGGATAGAAGAGTGATAAATGAGAGTCACTATGAAGAGTTATTCACTATGCGCATGATAGACTTAACAAAGTGGAACACGAGCAAATAGAGCTTAAAAAAAATCACCTATCACCATGCAGATTTTGGAAACCTCTTAACATTCCTACATGTATCTTCTACCAACATCGGTTTTTATATCGATGATGCAATACAAATTCAGTCACGTATGCTATACGAATTATAGTCGTCTTAATCATTCGTTGTAAGTAAGCGTTCATACAGCCTCCGATAATCTTCATACGTTGTATATGTGTGTTCCAGTTTTTACGATGACATTTAATATTTGTCCGGCTCTTGGTTGGTAGGTAGGTTTTATGTTGACCACAGTTCAAACAACTTAATAGTGGTTTGTCACGTCAAGTTTGTCTTGGTTCGACGAATTTAGCACATTTCTGTGTCGTGACGTACAGGTCGTAGACTCCTGCTGCTTTGCTTTCTCATTAGAGCGTTATATTTCTGTTTGCCGTACCTACTCGTATGCTTGTCATTTGTATGTTCATTTGTTGAGCATTTTCATGTGACATCATTTGTAATTGCACATTATATTAGACATTGATTTTAAAGTCCCTTAATATAAATGAAGTACGTTTTATTTTATTTACTATGGGTGATAAGTAATTTCAAGAAAGGCAGGGCGCAGAGAAATCTCTGTATATTTCTTTCTGAAGCCCGACTTGTGAAATACGTTAACCATACAGAATATCGCAGCCAAATAACATTGTGTTATATTTCTGCTGTGAGTAGGGTTACCAGAGCTCGTTGGGAAAGGGGTGGGGTTCAACGGCGGCAAAGCGCTAGTGATTACCTATGATATTACAAGCTCCATATGATGATAGGCACTTATCATCAGGCGGGCCAAACGCTTTAATTGATTCTGCAGTATTGTTGTTATTTAAATAAATTCAAAGATCGATACTTTAGTCATAGTAATATTATTTTCTCAAAAGTAGACAGAAAAATGCCAAATAAAATTTTTTTGGATGTGTAAGTTTATGTTTGTTGCATAATTAATACGGTTCATGCAATTTTAAAAAGTTGTGAGGAACTATAAAACTTGTATGTAAGCACATCTTTTTTTAAAGTACATTCTATTACTGTATTCTACTGGGTTAATACTAAGAATCTTACATAATCATAAAATATAACGTTTCCAAAACTGTGAAATTTAAGAAAATAAAGAATTTCTTTGAATGACGACATAGACCGTAATATTATGCCACTAAACAGTTAACAAAATTACAAAAGAAGTTTCGTATGGCGAATTTTCCTGAAATTTCCGTACATATATAACTGTATTTCTAATTTCTAAAAAATCTCTTTCTCGAAATATGTAGAAATTCTTGCAAAATTTTTGCTATTAATCTATTTCTTAAAGTTATACGGGAAATACAATAAAACCAAACCACAGTTGAGTAATTATAATAAATTTTATAGCTTAAAATTAGATATAAAGTTATTTTTTAAGAAAATATCTTAAAGTTTTTGACAATAAAATTTAAATAGGATAAGATAATTATTCTCAAATAAATTATTCGTAAAAACGAATTAATCTTAAATTTTGGAGGTATTTATTTTTATTTATTAATAAATATGTCAGCTTCATCGTAGCATAACCCTATTATTCTCACATCGTAGCATAAATAATGATAATGAAGATGCAATTGATTTCAACAGACTAGCCGCCTCATCAGTGGACGTGTGACCTAATATTTTATTATAAATGCCAACGTCTAGTGTGTTCAAACCAAATGCACACATTAAATTTTGCCTGATTTACTCGAACCGTCTTTTTAAACTTAAAAGATACCCACAAGTGGGTTACTTCTACTATTCGCTACTACTTCGCTTAGGCAATGTATGCTCTTCTGTTTTCCTCGTGAAAACACATATCTATGACCATTTTCTATGTGAATGCGGCCTTGATGAGGGATTCGTGAATCACATGTTTTTCAACTGTCCCCAAACTATCTTGTTTCCTATATGATTTTTTCCTTGTAATATTTCTCGTACTACTTACGACAAAACGTTATTTACATAATATGATGTATATTTCACATTTAATTATCAATTATCCTTAGGAAGCTACGTAGGTATAGCACTGATCTTCTCTATATTCAATGTGCTATACTTTCAGTTCGAAAGCACTTCATCATGTCTGTTATACTTCGGAAACATAAAAGTAATGAGTACAAACCAAACCAGAACAGCACTCGCATGGCGTCAATACTATATTATTATTAACAATCTATATAATATTGCTAATGTAGCTAATAATATTTATCCTTTACCTCTGTATAAATGTAAGGAGATAATAGGTAAGGCAATAAAATTACAATAGCACAGAGGAATTTATTCAATAATATAATATTAAATACTAAACTTACGCAAACACGCACACGCGCACGCACACACACCACTCATATATATACACACAAAGACGTACTGAAACGCAAATACATTCTCAGTTTTCTGTTTTAATATTTTAATTATTTGTTCTTTTATTTTTCTCTAACTTTGACTTGTCTTAATGTTACCATTTAGTATATTAATCCTTATCGACTGTAGCACAGTTTATACTATTATTGTCTTCAAAATAACTATTTATGTGTTAATAAATTTTTTGAAAGAAACAAATATTCTATTCTATTGTATTGAAATTTTTACTGTATTTATCGTAATCAGTAATCATATGAAATTTATAATGTGTCCTTTCGTGTCTATATAATTATGCTTTATATATAAGTTTAACATATAGGTATCATTTTATATTATCCCTGTATTTGCTTCCCATAATAAAATATTATTTATAAAGTGACTGTTTTGTTTATAATTCTTTTCTTTTTAGGCTATCTTACAGTACACCGAGTATTTGGCAACTGAACTCTTAAACGTGTATTTGTCACAATTGACAATGGCGAAATTGCCTATATAGGCAGAGGCCATAAAAAAAAGATATACATCATTGACTCTCTGACATGCGTCACAAAGAGGTCACCTATCTCAATTTTATCATATATTTATACATGTTTAATAGAATATGCCCGGATCTCAACAAAAATACACGGCTGCTTAGGATATAACGGCAGGTGAATTTTAATAAAAAATATGTTTATGTAATCCAATATCCTGGCTGCTTATGTCACGGCTGTACCTATTTAAGATAACAACGTTGTATTACGACTCACCGGTACCGCGGTGCCTGCACACGAGAAAACCAGGATACGAACCGGTCTTTGACCAGCTATCTCTCAGAAAAAACCAGCATTCTACCATAGTTTTATGATATAAGGGCCGATGTCAGCGGCAATGTAACCGTGCTCTTACTTAATAAATTTTAATTATTATTATGATAATAACATGTTTATATTCACCATATTTTTAAAGATAATTGCCACGTGTTCGTATAGGTCTACTCTTAAACTTTTAATCTTTTCTCAAATCTGATAATTTCAATATAATGGTTGTTCATCTACAGAGCGCTTCAATGACATTTTTTTATATCCTTTCATGAGCTTACATTATGTATTTGAAATTTTAATCATTTTGGTTGATTTCACATAGGTGCTTAAAATATTTTATTTTGTCAATTAAAATATGTATGTAAGGTAAAAAATCAGGATGTTTAATAAAATATTTTATTTAAAATAAAACATTATTCATATACAATAAATTGTATTGATGTAAAGTCATGACATTAAATTTACACTTTTACAAAAATAAGTACACAATTTTTAATTATTTCTTTTATATCGATGTAAGTTTTACCATTCTATTTCAAATAACATAAATATTACTAAACAAGACAAGAAGGGCATTGACAGCAGTTTCATAAATAAATTATTTATTCAAAAAAATACCCGTTTGCAAATCGTTAGAAAATTAATTTAAATATATTTTAACATATTGGAAATAGTCGATTGGCCAAAGACTAAATATTCAGGCAAGATTTATAGTTCAAGTTGAGATGAAGTCAATTTGCTCCAAAAGTATGGACATTTAACACAAATATTTGTTTATGAACTTCATTTGTAAGAGACTGAATCAGCCCTAGATCTAGTGGTGGGGACAAACCGGATTACCTACTCCGGGCGATAATTTAAGGGGCACTGAATTAAAATATTTAAAAAATGTTTTACAAAAGCGCCGAGCTTCCAGAAGGTTGCATACTGTGAATTGTTCATTTCATTTTTAATTACTAACTAAATTAATTTTTCAAAGCGTGCATACTGTGTGTGGTGGTTCTGCCAGAGAATTTCAGACGCATCTAGATTTCAAATGCTGGAAAGAATGTCAAGTTAATTTTTGAATGTTTTGGAATCGATAAATAACAAAATACTTGAGGCTTACTCTCCCGTACTCCGTTTTCAAATCAGTTAGTATTTTAAAATTAGCAGTAGGATAATAAAATGCGGTCGACGAGTCCATAGTGTGTTGTTTAATTAATAATCAAAAACGATTATTTTCTACAATCATATATTTATTCAACAAGGCAGTACCCACAATTTATGATAGGTACTGGCTTTCTACACGGAGAATCCAAAATCGAAAAAAATAATAGTGACTCATTTTTATGCGTCTCGTCTTGAAGTTAGGCAAATATCGAGTGACTTTCACTGTAGTATTTGTAGGCAGGTATTACGATGTTTTTGTAAAATAAAACTTAATATCAGTTAATGAATTACAGTCATTTATCGAGGTCGTGTAATAGATAATATCCCCATACATAAAAGAATTGGCTAAATCACTTCAAAATACACCCTAGTTTAATACTATGAGTAAATTAACTTAACTGTATTATGAATAATCGAAGAGTGCACGATATAACAAGTTCAAGATAAAATAACATATCATTGCGCGACATTACACAAGCGACGGTAATTTTGCGACGCAAATTGCGGTCAAGCAAGACGATTGCGTACTTCCAGGGAAAGAGTATAAATTATTACCTCAGATAAGTCACTTTGTGTTATTGAGTTACAATTCACGATAATCATTGATAAGCATACGTGTCAAATTTTTAATTTCATAAATTTTACATTTATTTAGCACCGTACAATGAAACAGTAACAATCACGTTTTTAAATTGTAAAACAAATTAAACCAAAAATGTTATCTTTTATTTAGTTATTAATTTTCAATTATTTAATTATCCAATTTTGATTGCCATATCGGTTTTTAACAAGTGTCTTACATATTAGATCTCTTTATTTGATTCTTGTTTTTTGTTGGTTTATATGTTAACAACAAATTACTAATCGTTTTGTTTATAAAAAGTTTATAAAAAAACATCAAATCAAGCTGAATACTCGACTTTTATTAACCGCTGTTGTCTTGAATTCTGTATAGCTCCGTAATTATAAATCCACAAAGTTTATCAATAAAAAAATCTGATACTGTTTCTATGTTTGTGATGTAAAAGTAGGATGCATCATGCCATTTTTTTAATGATAAGTGATAAGTTTTCTAGGGATTAAATGGCACAAGGGTTGAGACCAAATCCAATGAGATAATGTTCCGCCAACCTCAGACAGAAACCCAATTGCAAACCTTACTGTTAATAATAATATAAAAGCATATTATGAGTAACAAAAAAAATAAAAATTGAACGACGCAATCAGTTAGACATTATTCAAATATAATCGCAACAATAACTCTCAGTAGTCCTTATTGAGTTAATAACAATGTAGGCAGTTGAGTTAAATAAGCATGTATATTTAATTCTTTGTGAATTGGAGTTGGCGGGTATGAGCGGGAGTGGAGCGCACCGATGCAGTCACGGTCAAGGTTTGCATGAACTAATATAGACACCATTTGCTTAACTATCTGTTTGATTAATAATAGTGTAGGGTTACTTTTACGAACATCTGCGGATACTATTTTATTTTTCACTAACGTAAATATCACCTCAAAATTAACTGACGATATGGGCTGAGGTAGTAAGAGCCTAAGTCTAGATATAAAATATATGACTTCCAAGTGTAGATAAAATTTAAATAAAAAAAAGGTGTGTGTGCGATTCACACACGATAGAAGTGAAACTTCATTTTAAAAGACATTTTCTATTTTAAAATACATTTTCTATTTTATTTAAGCAGTGTGCAATATACATACACATCGCCATTTACTCTCTTGCTCTGGCTCACACAAATAGGAGAGACCGATAATGTGCGTTAAACGTTTAACGTTTAACATTTAACGTCTAACGCTTGGAAGTCGCATAAGAAGTTTCACTTCAAAAATATATTTTATTCAATTTAGGCCCTAAGAACGTTATAATACTGGTTCGTTACGTTACTACTAATTCGGAAAACATCCCAGACATAGAGAAGAGCCAACAAGAAGCTAGACGCGGTTTAATTTTTTCTACTGTATAAATAATATTTACTGTTAATAATTACACTTAGATATACAGAAATATTTCCAGACATGACTACTTAATGATCCACCCTATAGTATTTGGCCATAGATTTAAATTGCATATGCTTTTGACAATAAAACTCTTATTGTTCAGCAAATCGGTAATATGCTTATGGATCTTATTATAGAACTTTACACAATTACATACCAAATTTTTTTTTATTGATCTTACTAAGTAAAAACACCCATGTTTTGACTGATTTGAATAATTTGTGTTTATTTCTAGTATTAAAAGTATGTCGGTAATTTACAAAATCTAGCTTAACTCAGCTTTTGCGGACCACGCCCATAGGTGCTTGGAGATAGATTTTCAACACGAGGATGGTAGTTATCCAGGCGAGTATTAGAAACTAAGGAGCTAGAATATTATCCTTTATAGAAATTTGAATGCACGCCGATTTTTTTTTCGTTCTGACTATCCTGTTAGCCCTGGAGCTCTTTACGGTTTTTACAGCTTCACCGGACTTGGGAATACACGCCGATTTACGCATCGTCTGAGCGCGGTACTCGTAGTATGTGCCATCACCGCTGTTTTGTGTATAAATAGATGTTGGGTTATGATGCACTTGCAACGGCAAAATAAGTGCTCATAAACAAAGTTATTATTCAAATGAAAATTATTGCATGTTATTACGTTATTTCGTAATGTATGCTTGTAATTTAACTTCTGTCAAAAGGATATTTCTTTATCTCTATATATATTTATACTAATACATAAAATTGGAGTTGTATTTCTGTAACTTGGTAATAAAGACTTTCTTAAGCTCATATGTTAATTTACTTAACGAAGTCCAAGTACGAGTTTAAAAGTGTATTTACGTCCATCTGTTTCTTTGTTTGACCAAGCTAATCTTCGAAACAGCTGAAACGATTTTGAATGGATTTTCAATAATATACATAGGATGGTAGGTACAGGAGTCTCAAAAAGTAATCTAGTTTACATATCGTTACGCTTTTCCAAAGGAGCTAAGCAGTAATCTATACATATATTAAAATTGAAGTGTCTGTTTCTGATGTTAAAATAACAGCTTTTATTTTAGAAAAATAATTAGGGTTACGTGCAAATAATAAAAAAGGTTTTATAGTTGTCCACGCGAGCGGAGCCGCAGGCACAACTAGTGATAAAATATTATTTTATAAGGAACAATCAGTCAAGTTTAATCTAGATAAAACAATTAGTTATAACATAATTTTCACGAAATATAAAATATAATTATATAATAAAATTAATAAAATAAACTGTGTGTAAAAGTATGTATTCACATTAAATTAAAATAACGTTTATTTATACAAAAAATACAGTTAAATGAATTCACATTGACATAATATTTTCTAAATACATCATGTCACACTTACGTCACATGACGCGCGCGCAGCTCTTAATTTTATTCACATACTAGCTGTGCCCGCGATTTCGTCTGCGTGGACTTTAGAATTGAGCCTTTACCAGGATAAAAGTATCCTATGTGTTAATATAGGATACAAACTGTCCGTGTGCCAAATTTCATCCAAATCCGTTCAGCCGGTCGTCTCACACAACTAGGCCAATCAGACGACGATCATAACCATGAAAATCAAAACTTGCATTAACCGTGTATAAAGTAAATGTATTCTATCTCACTCTCTCGTAGGCTTAGAACCTGTAGTTGTATGTGTTTGTCTCTTTTTACTGTCGCTTTTTCGTTTCATCGCGTTTCAAATCACAACGGTGCTAAAGAAGTTTTCGCTTAAAATTTTTTTTTAATTGAGTTTAAATAAAAGATCTATGATAAGCTTTTAAAAAATATCTTAAATCCTTGGAAGCGTAACAAAAACGATTTTGTCTAAGACACGCAATTTATATGAGAGAACGTAAGATATTGTATAAAATAAGTCATAAATTATTATAAGCTCCTCATCGACCATAACTCCGAGCTATAAAATAGGCAGACATGTCCATACTCGTAATATATTTTATATTATTAATATATATAATATGTTAATAAGAATTCTATCTTAAAGGTTATTTGTATCCGTTTTTGTTAATCCAAACTTAGCAATGAATACTCTCTTTGAGATGATAAGTACAGTTTAAAAACAACGAGGAAAGACACTGGCTGATTCTTGAAACAAGACACAAAAACGAGCCACTGTGACGGGTTTTTATTTATACATTTTGTGGTTACCAACTTCGGTATCCCGTTGAATACTAGTGTAGTGTGTAGTGTGTACTATAAACACGCTCGTAGTTGAGACGTATAAAAGTAAAAACCAGTTACTGTCCACTTTTGTAAAAATCTCCAATTAATAGATATTTCAATTCGTTAAAGAACAAAAGAAATAATAATTATTAAACAGTAGTTTTCTTTAATGAGACCAGTCACTGATAATAGCTTCATTAGTAAAATGTCACCGAAATTATTATTACGTGCTACATTTATGCCTTCATGTATGAATGGCCTTCCTGCATGTCAAGGATAGTCAGGTTTTTGCTTTTATATCCCTCAATTATCGGTTAAAATATCAGATATAATTTAGGCCTAGAGAAAATTAAGATCAATTTACAATTAAGCAAGGAATTTTTACTGTATTTTGTCGCCACGAAAAGTTTTTAAAGAACTTAGAAACATTTCCTGTGATCTACATGTTGTGTATGAGTTTATATCCTAACTCAATATTAAAAATTATTACGCTGCTTCAGGCGAACACTCACGGATCTCAACAATCCGGTCACGACCTTAATAATACTGCCACAGTACTAAATACCCATATAACACGCTGGTTTTTTGACAGAATAAATTAATTTTTAAATTAGTTTACATTCCTATAACATAATAATAAGCTTCTAAAAGCCTATTAATTTGGTATTAAATCCATTCTTATCATAATTTGCATTATATCTCTATATTAATGTAAATACATTTTATAGAATTTATGAAAATGTAGTGGGTAGCTCTCCAAAGTGACGGCATTGTCCCTCATGTTACCATCATGCTAACGCACAGAATAGTTCCAAAATAACGACAACCGAGAGATTGGCAATCCATCGGCAGTGGTTGATATTAATTTGGTGTATTTATTTAAATTCGAAGAACGGATTAAGCGATAATCGGTTGGTAAAAGAACGGTTTCCATGGTGGCAGCGTATTTTCTAATGCCCGCCTGGCTAGCTACCAAGCTTGGTAAGCTTTGCAAACTTTCAAGTTGAAAATTTGTCGCCAAGCACCAACAGTGTTCCGGCAACTGCACTTGAGAGCCAGTTTCCCCACAAGGCTTATCGTCTTAGGTCACATCATCACTTAGCATCAGGGTCAGATTGTAGCAATAATGCTAAAATCTATCAAAGATTAAAAAAATATAACTTGAAGGTGATAAGTTTATCAGGCAAGTACTAAATAGCGCCGAAAATCTCTATATGTACATTTGCTCAACTAGAAGCAGAGAAAAGTGGCTAATAAAAATATTTATCGTTAAAGTACACTTTCATTTAATTAAGTTTTACGGTAACCTCCATCTCGGTAATAACTAAAAAGTCCTCTATGTCTTATCTTTGTCGCGTCGTACCGTGATACTGTGGAACCAACTCCCGGCCAGTGTGTTTTCTCCTTCTTATGACATTGAGTCCTTCAAGCGTAACGTGATGAGATATTTATGCAGGTCGGAATGATAACGGCGATTCTCATGGGTTTCGATCTCTCTGTGGTCGCCGTTGTGTTTGGATTGTACTTAGCTTACCATCAGGGATAGTTACGTTAATTTGCAGAGCTAAAAAAACTGACACCAGGATTAAATGTAATGCATTAAGTTTTTGTTAGTTTTAAAAGAACGTGTAGGTGTTTTGTTCAATTAATATTGTTTTGTATGACAGTGTGTAAGTGATGTTCTTGAAACGTTGATTCACTACAGTATAAATTATCTCAAGTAATGTCCAAAAAGTCAATGACACATCTGCTTTTAAAAGTTAATTATTAATTAAGTTCCAGATTAAGAAAGTAGCTTGGTTATAGCGCAGAAATAAAGTTTTAAATACATGTGTATAAAACAGCTCAACCTTCTATAACTCGTGACTTTACTATAAGTGTAGTAGATATATTTTTAGATATATTAGACATATTAGATAGATTTATTTAAATACTACTATACAAAACATAATATACAATAAAAATACTTCATTTAGTACATTATTTTCGCGTTTATAAAATTATTATTTACTACCGCCATTAAAACCCATATAAGTAACATTCGTTTAGTATTTGCAAAGTTGTAATATAGGTTTTAGATCAGAAAATAAAATTAGAAAATCTCTATATGAGTATCATACTTTCAACCAACCATGAAATACTAACAACCGCCCGCCACTATGTCCGCGTTAATTACAATATCATAGAACGTAATCGGAATTAAGTGCCTGTATTACACAGGAAGAACGTAGTTTTCTGCCATAATTTCCAGAATTGGATCAGTAATTGCAGAGATTAACCTCTTACAAACAAACTTACGTATGCATAATAATAGGATAAACAACTTATTTAATCTACAAAAGCATGCATTTAAACACTCGATCACATATAGAGGTATTAATTTTTATAAGTCTTTCCACCATATAACCATGAAAAATACATACAATTAAAATAAGTTACTGTAGAATTTATTACACTGAATATTGTATACATGATAATATATATCATAGCACATAGAAATACTATCGCAAAAAATGTATTGATAACATTTTAATATTTTGTAAAGATTACACATGGCCGTCACAAGTTCAAGGCAGTTCGAAGTAAATAAAGAAAAGGATTACAATAATAACAATGTATAAATCCTTAATATAAACAAAAAAAATAAGACCGTTAAGGTATCGTCAGCGAAGTATCTCTTATAAGAACGCACTTTAAAAATCTTTTGTCAGACACTATACGTTTATTATAAATGAACTCGTTTTACACAAAGACCATCTTAATTTACAGGACAACAAACTCGGTTCATGGTCAAAGAAATAATTGCTTATTTATATTTAAAAATGAATTACACTTAATAAGTATTTAATGCAAATGAAGGAATTAAAAGTAATTAGCACGAACTATTATAAAAACCATTATAAAATATTATTATTTTCATATATAATATCATTATTACATATGAACATAAATAATTAATAATAGTGAAATTACGGGCATAAAGAAGAGATACTGAATATAATTTGTAATGTATGTATGAATATAATTTTTAATATAAGTTAGTAACCAAGTCGCGGGAAATAATAATTTGGTGTTGCAGCTATTCACAGGTGAAGGTAACCATTTACTATCAGATGGGCCGCCTACCTGTTGTCTGCCTTTTTTCATACAACAAATATGTAGGTTAAGAAAAACTAAAAACAAATGAATGGCTTACCTATATACAAGATTTGAAGAATCTCGTTGAGGTGAACACAGAGAAGGGTTCGCACCATGACTCGAAAGTGAAATGAAGATTCCGAACACGGGTTCTGCGATACCTCTAAGGTTGCATATGCCGCTGACACATATACTCTATGAGGAGCTATGTTGTACAGTACTGCTCACAAAACTAATGTAGAGATTGGAAAGATACTGGAGATTAGAAAAATAGAAGCGTATATGTTGAAAACAATTACTACGCTATTGCCAGCTTGCAAGATTCAGTACGTGCAGTGGCCGGAGATCAAAACCTCAACACCCGATGATCCTGGGTATGTTCTCCCAAGTAAACTGTATTTTTAGTTTAAAGCCGTTGTATACAGAAAAATAATTTAGTCTGGTGTAAAAGTAGGTCCAGCTTTCGCCCCTATTATGTAAGCTTTGGCTCTAGATTGGATTTTGCCTGGAGGAATCAAAACCATAAGCAACTCTGGTATAGTAGGTACAGGCTTTACATTGTCACAAGGAGGATAATGATCTTCTAAATAAATAATGGGAGCATCAGTCGGAAGTATAGTTACCGAGAGAAAAAATTATGAAAGAAAACGAAAAAAATGTAAACACAAATTGTTTAAAACTGCTATTTCGAATAGACGAGCCTAAGGTAGATAAGTCACCGGCTTTATACATTGGAAAATTGATTAAACAAGGATAAGGACTTGAAGGAAACTTATGGTGTCATTTAAGAGTACCTGGATTTAAATCACCTGGAGTTAGTTTTGAAAGAGAAAATAATAATCCTAAAGTGATTTACTTACCACATCAAGCCGTCGTGCGTGAGGACAAGGATACAAACCAAAGTGGTGAGGATGTTATTCAACGCGTCCTGTAGGGTTCAAACAATATGTCATTAAATGATAATTTGCTTGTGGGATGCCATGGAGAACGGCTCTGATTTGTATGACATCAGATAATGCGAAGATATAACTATCGCCAAATGAAAGTAGATGAATCTGATGTTGATTACAAGGATCATTTGGATAGGAGACGCTGAATCTGTAATAAATCATTATAGATTATTGAAGGTAACTTTTAGGGCTGCGTCTGTTCCTTACTTATATTAATTTTAAAAGAAATTATACGTAATAATAAATATTATAAAATTAGGAATCACTCATGGTACAAACAATAGCAATCACTAGATAATATCTCAGATGAACGGCTAGCGACTTAATTACTCTATATCTCAGATACTCGGAGCTTCATGTAGAACTCCTTTTTAAGGTTCCGTAATTAACAAGGAACCCTTATAGTTTCACCATGTCCGTCTGTCTGTCCGCGGCTTAGCTCATAGATTCTTAGTACTAATAATTTGTCATTTGGCATAAGTATAAATATCAATCATACTGACAAAGTGGTAGGTAAATCTTGAATTTTTTTTATGTTCCTTATAGACTATCAATTATGAAGTCACGTATTATACTTCCCGTTTACAAAATTTCACCAAAATCGGTTGAGAATATATACATTTCTTTTATAATTTCTGATTATATTATAGTAAATTCTTTTAACCAGACAAACATAAAATTTCAATGGCATATTCTTGTATTCTTTATATAGGATGTCTATCGGGAAATTTAGAGAAAAAATACATCTACAGACATAACTACAGATTTATTAATATGGATTTTTAAAACAATTTTAAACGCTTCGCTATAAAGTCTTCTACATAAAAAAGTTCTACAGAGAGGAACGTTAGGAATCAAAGAACGAAGTACATCGAACACTAAATTATATATTCCTCGAGTCTCTGAGGTCTTTATAATGGTAAGGTAGTGTTATTTACAGAGCATGTGACCTTGAAAGACTTATCAGAAACAAAACGGCACATCTATTCGGAAGGTGTGCGGTGCGGTCCGTTGCGCGTGTTGTAACGCGAGCGCTAGGCCAAGGTCGCGTGACATAACGAGTTACGTGCGACTGCGAAGCCGCTCGCTGCCACCACCGAGACCGTGCCGCCACTCGCCGCGCCGTTACTCGCGCCCGACTCAGCACCGCTACGCGCACTTGTCGCTTTAACGACGTTATGTTTATGATTTCACTAGCTGTGCCTCACGGTTTCACCTGTGTTAAATTTATTCGTTGTACTCGCTTCCCGTATTTACCTACAGCTTGCCAGATTGCTTAACAATCATAGGTCCGCTCCTTAAGATCGAATCGTTAAGTTATTTATATAGCCCTCACTATAAAATCTGACTGGTAGTTTCAGCGAATAGCGCGTTCAAACAAACAATCTCTTGAGCTTTATAAGATGAGTACAGATATTTTATTATTCTTTGTCGAAATGTGTCGTCGCTTATTATATTATACGAGATACATACGCATATTACACGAGAATATTCATATTCTCGCCCAAGATACCGCAGTGTCTCAAACGAAAGTCTTTGACCAGTGTGTGTTGCCTGTGATTACATATAGTGCTCAACGTGGTCGCTAACTGTGGGCCTTATAAGAAAGCTGATGGTCACTCAAAGGGCAACTGAGAGGGCTATGCTCGGAGTTTATCTGGGTGATCGAATCAGAAATGAGGAGATCCGCAGGAGAACCAAAGTCACCGACATGGCCCGAATAATAGCTAGACTTAAGTGGCAGTGAGTGAGCCACGTAGCTCGCAGAACGGATGGCCGATGGGGCCAAAGGTTCTCGAGTGGCTGCCACGTACCGGAAGACGCAGCGTGGGCAGACCCGCCACAATGTGGTCCTGGTAAAGGTTGCGGGAAGCCGCTGGATGCGGGCAACACATGTCTGGTCGTTGTGGCGATCTTTGGGGGAGGCCTATGTTCAGCAGTGGATGTCTTTCTGCTGAAATGATGATGATGAAAAGAGCTGTATAAAATACGATGCTTTCTCGTATTTTTTTTTTGTAATAGCTCGGCACATTGACTGTACTGTCTCTGATGGTAAGCACAGTACAATCCAAATACAACGGCGACCACCGAGAGATCGAAATCCATGGGCGGTCGCCGCTGCTGGCCTGCATAAATATCTCTTCACGTTACGCTTGAAGGACCCGATGGCATAAGAAGGAGGGAACACATTGGCCGGGAGATGGTTCAATGGAGATGTTTGATGGAGATGAGAGATGATTTGGTATGATTTAGTTTTTGATGAGTGTCCGACTGCATCACAACCATCATACACTAGGTGTGACACTCGCCATAGTGTCACGCTTATAAGGCATACCGCGGTCTGGAGTTAGCCGGTGTATAAACACTAATCAAGTGGGGTGTTAGGGATCTGTATCCGGCTGGGTCACAGTCACCATGCACATGGTGATAAGCCTATCACAGTTATTATCTTTTAGATTTGTCAGGTTTTTGGCCCATCCTGTGTATACCCAGCTGGCATGACTGTGACGGCAGGTCGCTCAGTGGTCGACGTCTCTTTTGGATTGTCGTGTTTAAAAAAAAAATATTTAAATCGATGCCAGCTCTTTTATAATGCGCGTATATTATAGTCGTTCAGGGACTTGAGTTCGAATAGTAAGGAGAATAAGACTGAGCTTTTGGAGAAGAAAAAGTGAGAGATGTAAATATAACATGCTGGTAGAACATTTTATAATGATCTACTGACCAACCTTCTAGTTGAAAGTTGTTTGACAAGCTTTGAGAGCCACTTCTAGGTTTAAGGTATAACTATTTTAGATCATAATATCGTTAATCAATATCCAATCAGTTTGTTTTTAAAAGTACCTTATAAAATAATTAAAAAGTAATATAGCGAGTATGTACATCGCACAGTTATTACAAAATTTTCTATACATTTCATATATTACTTATGGTTTAAAAGTTCAAATGTACACTGTCACAACTGAAATGAGTTCCTAGTATTAGTGTAAATGACGCTCGCGGCTTACTTCCGATTTTACGGCATATGCCGGCGGCATACCCGCGCGGCAAGAAGCTGTAGACCGAGTCGCCGGCATAGTATGCCTTAAGAGATGAGCTCTAGAACTATGGATCCGTTTCTCGTGATGATGAAAGATCAGGCTTAGGTTAAGTTTAATTCTTATTTAGTTTTATATTGTAAAAAACGCGTAAGAAGGTGCGGTCGTTAGTAATCACATACAAAGAAACAAAGAGAATTAAATTACGAGATCGCTACATAAAACTTTTGAATGGAACATTTTTGCGTAATTCTCAATATTGTTAAGATCTAAACACCGTTCATTTCCGTTTATGATTCAGTATAATTCTCATGCTTCAAGTTATAATAAACTTCGAGTGTATGAGGAAAATAAGGAAAAACACAATGTATTGCGTTGCAAAATTATGATAATTTCACATGGGTACGTACTTATGATGATGATCTTGAATTCAATAACTAATAAACGACATCAAAGTACAAGTAAAAGACGTTACTTACTGTATGTTTATTAATAGGTCCTTACATATTATAAACATATATATAATATGTATATTATACATTATATAATATATTATACATTTAATCGAAGTATGTACCATTATTATCTATGCATTTTCGCCATTTTATAGGCAGTTCATTGATTCCATTGCTGAAAAAATTGTTGGAGCGAGAATCAATAAAATATTTGAAGGCGGTTTGGACAGCCTCATCGGAATGGATTTTTTTCCTTGCAAGAAATTGAGTAAATTTCGAAATTATTTGGAGGGTGTCGCGAAGACATTCCGTCCGAAGTTTCTCAAATTTTTTGACCGTTCGTCGTGAAGTATGGGGTCTAGCGTTGTCCTGAAGCAGCATTGGGCTAGAGTGATTAAACTCTCGGTTGTTTAACGGCTAGCTTTTCCATCATAGTTTGTAATTATTGACATTAGGCCGGTTCTCCTGGGTTCAATCACTGTGATGAGCATCTTTGACTGTCTTAAAGGATCCATTATTCGTCATAAGTAACAATACGATTCTTAATCCCTATTTATTATGACGGTTGAGTAAGGTAACGCAGCACTCAATGCGTGTGTATTGATGTTTGGTGTATGGATATTGGTGTGCCGTGCTTTCTTTTATAGAAGCTTCCCCATACACATCATTAATCCTTCGAGCTGTTTCGGCAGTGCTGATGCCAAGGTGGAACTCATATTCGTAAATAACGAGATATTTTAAGTTTTCCATTTTGTGAAAATAACGATATCTAAGAAAAATCAAATGGTGCGAAAACAAAAGAATCACTAAATTCAAAACATAAATACACAAGCCTAAATTGTTAATAAATTTGAATTTTGAATTCCTAACCAAACCTACCTATAGAACTCAAACTTTAACAGATTTTTATATCATCTATAACAGTATTACATATGTTTTATATAATCATATACACATATATATATATATATATATATATATATATATATATATATATATATATATATATATATATATATATATATATATATATATATATATATATGTGTATAGAAATACAAAATATTGCTTGTGGAAATTATTGTAACATTTAGGTCACAGATTTTAAACGGATTAAAAGTGCCACAAGGCATTTTCTTCCGTCATCGATATAGTAGAAAAAAATTTTGTACCCAAAATGGAAAAGCGTATAATAATAACAATATAAATGAGCAAAGAAAAAAGTATTTATAAGTACTTAGTATAATAATACAATATAGATACATAAATAGTGTACTAAATAATGAAAATAAAAATATACAAAAGCATATTATTTACGTTTATATAAATAATAATAATAAACTGTGTTAGTATAAAGTAAGCAAACATAAAAACAACATAAGTACACGTAATATACATAAACATGTTTCGGAATGTAGCCTCTATGACTAATGGTCATGGTTTTGTTCGGTATTTTATATTGGAGGCCTCGAAGGTCTCATTTTATTATCACTGAATTAGCTTCGACCTGATATTTGTTAGTGTAAAACATATGTTTGGCAGTCTTTGCTAATTACGTTGCTTCGGCCATTTCATTGAAGGAATATTTAGAGCTATTTACGAAGTATCTCAAATAAGATTGTATAGTCATGATGACCTAATTAATGCCAGCGGCTTCGCTTACGCTTTGATGTATGTATTAGGTTTACCGAAAAGTTCGTGCTGGTTTTTAGTTGGCTGCATATGGGCAGGTTTATATATATCAGACCGACTGAAAATAACCAACGTATATACATAGTGGTCTAGAAGACGGTTCAGACATACCTATTTAGAAAAAAAGTTTGGTTAAAGTACGTCAATTTTTATCAATCTAGAATATTGAAGTAAAATATTGCGTTATAGGCATTTAATGCTTTTCTTATACAGGAAAGGCGATAATGCTTCACCAGCGGCAAACAAGATATATATAACCAAAAAAACTCACGTGCGAGCGATGCCCCGTTGTTTCCTTAGACCATTCCTTCAAACTCGAAAATAATTTTCATTATTATATTTTTAGGATTAAGTAATGAAGAATAATTAAAAATCGCCTTTTACATTGTGTATACCAAAAAAAAGAACTGCGAAAACTTAAGAGAAGAGGTTCTCCTGCGGATCTCCTCATTTCAATAGAGTATTGTCGCACTTTTTGAAGAAGAGTATTATACCAATCTTTTATTCCATGCTTGCGTCGCTTTACCTTCGTGGATGGAGGTCAGAAGGGTTTATCACATGTCTTCAGTAGGTAGGCTGTAATTCCGCCATCTCAGAGAGCTTTGTTTTTTTAAGATGTTTGAGAACCAAACTAATCTCGTACAAGCTCACGTCCGGGATGTCTTCTGTGTAGTGTCGGGTCAATCTAGCTCTTGGGTCTTTAGCTAGATTCGTTACAGGTTTCTGCTTTCATGTATATGACATTCCATAGAACTTCCATAGAGTGCTTAATTTTAGATAAATAGATAAGCATTCCACAAACTGATATTTCGTTTGTTTGGAAACAAGTGAGTCTGATCTAACATAAATCATTATTAATACTTATTACTAAACTACTGTTACTTATTTTATTATTTGTTGGTTACATATCTATTTTCCGAACCGGTAGTAGTGTTTTGACATTCATTAGTGCCTCCTTAGGGACTAAATTAATTAAAACATTTTTTTTAGTTTATTGAGAGATAATCTATATTCATATATCTGTAGTTCTGTTTGTACAAGCTATTTTTTTTTTAATTCTGTTGTAGAGAGTGACGACCTGGTCATATATATGGTATGAAAAAAAAAATGTCTGGATTTAACACAAAAATAGTTTGATCGGTTTTTTATGAAATTTTGTACACGACTAGATTATGCCATTCTTCGATTGATAGTTTATGAGAACTGTGAATAGGTAAAACATTTAGAAATAATAAAATGCGAGCCGAAAAAATATCTGCGCAATAAACGTATGCGAAATCGCGGGTATAGCTAGTTAATAATCAAGATTTTCTTACTAAAATAAACGTTTTGTTCATTTTGGAATAATATTCTATGTACCTATTTCTACTTGCTCGATTTTGAATAAATATATATTGAATAAATAGACATATTAACAAAAATCCAGTCCAACTGGACCAGGACGGGCGCGATAAAAAAAATCGTATATTATTATAACTTTATTTGGATTTCTTGAACAAGTTCTCATCATGTGTGATCAAGTTTTAGATAATATCTTAATATGGGATATAAAGAAGACCTGTAGGTAGACTCATACACTGAATTCTAGCCTTAATTCATCTACACATTACTTAGAAAGCAAATTTTTTTAAATGCGCATGGACACATTAAACCATGTCGTAATTCTAAGCATGTCGTTTAGCAAAATATTTCCAGCTTGTTGAGTAAATGCTACATAATTTCCTTGAAACGTGAGATTCTTATCCGAATAGATGCTGGTTTACAAGTTTTTTTATATTACAGAACTAGCTGTGTTATGTGGCTCCGCTCGCGTGGACTACAGAATGCCGTCGATCGAGTGCACGCGCGAATCGTAATATCGCTCTCAGTTTTTAAAAACAAAAATGCTTATTGTGGGCGATCAATAGAAGTTAGATTATATGCCATCACAAACTATTTTTTGTGGGCCTTTTAAGCTCTATAATTGATATATATCTCTTACGGTTTACTCAGCGTAAGCCGTTTAATCGCCACAAAAGCAGATTTTTTCGTTATCGTCGTCGTCGTCGTATCGTCACTGCTTATTTCGTACATATACAAATGTGTGCGTAACAAAATATATCTTATAACCTGGCCAGATAACATAGCTATATGTAAAAATAAAACATTTATATCACATAAGTGGTTTTCGCATAAAAAGAACATGAACAGACAGACAGAGAGGCGTTGAGTTTTATAATATGCATAGATGTAAAAAGATTCACGGGACATAGTTGTTTTGCGCACGAATATATGAGTGCAATAGAATGTAAGGATACGAGATGTCATAAAGCGAGAGATGTATTATTAACCTCTAAGTGCTACTAACATACACGTAATGTAAGTCTGCCAAGAAACTAGCAGTTGTTTTAAAACATAAAGTATGTGTTTACCCTAGGGCACTTCTACTTGTATTTTAATGTTATTTATATAATTTCTTAGATTAGCTTATATTAATCTCAGTAAGTGACGGTTATTTTCTTGTATACCATTAGAAAGTAGATAATCGTTTATGAATTACAGTAGGTACACTATTAAGTTTTACAATTCCTTCGTTTTTTTTTTTTATTGATTTGTGTGTTTGTACGCACTAATATCCGGAACTACCGGTCAAATTTGAACAATTTTTTTCTATTATATAGCCTATTTATCGAAGAAGATTATAGGCTATTTTACATTACGTTACGTCTCTTAGAAGTGGAGCGGTGACCATAAACGTCAATCAAAAAGTCAAGTCAAGTCAAAAAATAATTTTCATATTTTGAGTCACATAGAAGTAAAAGCAAATATATCCACTTTCACTGAAAAAGGTGTTGATATTATTCGATATTAATGCACGCAACAATTATAAGTTATAACACGTTACAAATATCGATAAAAAAACTTTTTTTTTCTTTTTTCGAACTGACTATAGATACTCTTAGCCTTAGGGGCTCTGGAGCCTTTGCGGCTTTTACAGCTTCACCGGACTTGGGGGCGAGCGCGGAAGGCACTCAGCCGCGAAAGCTAGGCAACAAGCTCCAAGGGTACCAAAGTGGCCGAACCTCGGCTTGGGCTGTTGCCGATCATGCGAAAAAGTCGCGATCTGACTAAATCCCTATCCATAGAAATTCGAGCTAACTAACTGTACAAATATACATGTTCCTGCCTTCTGGGAGGAAGGAAGGAACATGTGTAGGTATATGTATTTAGTGATTTGGTAAATTTTGTCTAAACTAACTAGCCAAAAAAAAAGAAAAAAAAGGTCCCTTACAGAACCTATGTACATGAGTGGTGTGCATGTGTGAAGTGCAGTGTTATGTGTGTGTGTCGATAGCTAGTGAATGCAGTGTCACTGTATCGCGCGAGCGGCTGCTGGCTCAAGGGCTCCATGCCGGAGGAACGGACCTATGATAAAAATCACGTAATTGTCACATATTGTAGAAAAGAATACCTGAATAAAAAAAAAATCTGATATTCATAATAAGGGGAGTAATATTAATATATACATAACATAAATACAATATATAAATAAATAATAAATTAAATAATGAAAAAAATAGCTTCATTTGGTCGTATAGGATATCGAAAAACTTGATACTTATACAGAAACTATGGCATATTATGAATAAAATGCCATAAATATAATATAAATATAGTCAAAATTTTCGGTAAATTAACTGGGTAAAAATCTACTTGGTCGTTAGTAATATTAGTAAAAATGAAACATTCTTGATGCTTAGTCCATAGTATGGATACAAATCCTGACCCATAGTAGAGAGATGGATAAGCAAGCGACTTAAAAATCCATCGTAATAATAACCGCGTCAACAGTTACTGATATAAACACACTACGGGCAAAGATGTTAACTGTAGTCAACATTTAACTGTCATTTACACGGTTACCAACAAGCCTGATTTACTTGTGTAAATGACACTAATAAATAAGCTCAGATGGGTTATTTAGATGTACCGTGATAGCATTAAAGTCAAGGCTGTGCGTTACAAGTATTTTTAATATTAGCTTGCTTTAATATTATTCACATCTTATCTCTACCCATCTCACATACTCACTAAGAAATGTGTTTTTCATGTTTTTGAATTTTTCGTATTTTTCATTTCTTTTATGCATTTAAATATATAAATTAATCATAGTTGAAGCGATGATGGCTCAGTGGTAGCGTGTACGGACTTCGCGTCGATTTAGGTGAGTTCCAATCCCTGCAATGAGCCTCAGGGTCAAGGAAAATATCGTGATGCAACCATAGCATGGTGGTAGGGCTTTTTCTAATGCCCGCCTGGCTAGCTACTACCCTCAAGTTGTAAATCTGTCACCAAACACCAATAGGTGTGTTGCGACAGCTGCACTTGAGAGCCAGCCTTCCACTAAGTTTAGCGTGTTATCATCTTGGGCCACATCGTCAATTACATCAGGTGAGATTGTGGCCACTACGCCAAAACCTATAATAATAAAAAAAGTTTAAAATTTGTACGTAAACTTATACTTCACCGCATAGTTTAATATTTGCCTTCGTGCCGTATTGGTAAATAATTGACTTTCGTATATCGCACCTATGTACGATGGTTGCGATAGTGTACGGACATAATTACCGTGTCCTAACTCCCAGCAATTGTTCTTATTACATTATCGTATCCTTCACGAGGAAAGCACGAAGGCGAACCGAAGTAATATCTGCCGACACTGAGAAGTACAGTTAGAAATCGATTCGGCATTGTATTATGGCATTTGGATTCTCTGTGGCATCGCGCGTGCTTTGCATGTACTCCATCGTTCGTGAGAACCGACATGTTGGTGGACATGTGCGCTATGTTAAAGGTTTTGACACGCGAAACTCCTGCATCTTATTTACACGCCCATATACAATTGTGATGTGATTATTTAATACGATAGTCAAATCGATTTTGTGATTATAAAGCTTATTTATTCAGATAGAGGCTAAAAGTATATTATATTAGGTTTGTATCGGTGAAACAATTTTCATAATCAGAATTGGATCATCGTGGCAGCAGTTCCACAGATTATTACCTCCTACAAATAATACAACTTTACAAATATCAGCATAGATATTTTTATAATATAATATATAATGTAATCTAATCTAATATTGTATTTAAGAAATGTGAGAGTCTATTTAAATCTTTGTGCATCATTCATGCTTAAACCGTTTACCGGATTTACTGAAGTTTGGCAGAGAAGTTTGCTATGACATGTGCAAGAGGGCATATCCACCTGCTAAAATTATTTTACGAACACGTAATAACAAAAATCATCGTAATGACGTCATAAAAAATACACGTGAAATATATACATATCTTCAGTTATACAAATGATAATAATAGCTATGTAGTATTTCAAAACTTTATAAGATAACATAATTGATCCATATTAAAAAAAAAACTCACATGTAAAAATTACGTAAAATGTTTTCACATTGCAAATATACTCACGCATCTTATGGCGACACACTCCATGATTTTATTAGATCTAGTTAAACTGCAACTATGTCTCTGATGAGCCAATAATCATGTATTGAAGTCAGATGTCCACGTGACCGCGACCTCAAAACCTAACTTAGGGAATATATGAATGTAGATTGCATCTGCAGCAGCCCATCCAAGGTTTCAGGAATACGAAGCACGTGCCTACGCGTGAGAGAAGCGCTTTCAAGAACGTGATCAGTCCAGAGCAGCGGTGTCTAGTGGTAGTACGACATGAACGTTAACCCTCGTATGACTTGAACATTCTCATTTTATGACGAAATTCTAACAAAATTAAACGCTTCCCAATAAATTTTAAGTGTTACTTGAGCTTGTTATTGAATAGAAATAGCCTGTGGTGGGAGTTTGAGCGTTAGAAATAATTTCTAGTAAGAATTTGGCATAAATAGACTACTATTAGTTGTGCTCGCGGCTCTACACGCGTTTATTACAAATACATTATTTCGTCTCACAATTTTAGTCTCATATTTTCTGAAAGAGTATTATCAATAATTTTCATAGTCTATCAATTTCGTAAGGACACATACCACCTTCATGAAAAAAAATAAAATGATAATATTATTTACAATTTCTAAAAGTATCACTGATAATTTTCATAATCTTTCAAAATATATATCAAACCATTTTTTATCTAAATCCAGACATAGAAATAAACTGTAAATTTTTTATATTATATATTATGTAGTATGTTAATAGGTAGGTAGGTGGTTTTTATAATAACCATCTATCATAAAATATGAAAAAGGTTACATGTACAGACAGTACTACAGTTATATTAATATATATAAGGACAGTATATTTGCAAAATTAAAATATCTTACCCTTATCTAAGTGCTCTCTGTAAGTATTAAATTCTTAAAATATAAGTAAATATACATATATGTAATTCACAGTGATAAATAATAATTACAAATTTAATAAGATATTATATAATTTATACACATAATACATAATACTACCACAACAAACAAGCAGGCGCAGACAAGAAATACTAATTCATTGTGACCACACTCTATATAACGTTCATTCATACCTACATATTATAATATGTACGAGTAGTTACATCTAATCACAATGAATACGAATAATGCAATTCATTTCGCTCATGCAAATACTGTATACCAATTTGAGTTCTAAATGCTTGCGTCGTAAAATTGTTTTCATATTATCAGTACATAAATAGTAATATTTAACTTATTGTTAATGATTTTGTTCTCCTTTCAATTAATTTAGGAAAAGAATAAGAAAAGAATATTGCTAAAAATGTACAAAGTTTTTTTAAATTTATATCATCAATTTAATAAATAAACATATTTTATTATAAATGATCCGTTACTGATTTAATAATTTATTTAATCGCATAGCTAAATAAGGTATCTCTTTATAATTAAGTATTTAAATATTTCAACTACATTAAGGGCGTCGTTGATAAGAGTGGTCAGGTTATCGGGAGAGCCGTCGAATCTTCTCAGTAGACAGTCTTCTACGATATGGTGGACTTATTGTATTTCAGCCCCCTAGTCATAACGCGGTGAATCGATCTACCTTCACCGATATTTAAATTCAGTGCTTCTTTCGTGGCCTGTATACAATCTGTTAAGCTTTCACCAAACGTTCTAATTCAAAGTTCTAGACAGTTCAAAATCCTTAATTTAATGTCTGGAACGATGTTACTCACCTGACTTTGACGTTTGTCAGGCTCCTTACTTGGTGTGCTGTGTTTTTAGAGACTAATTAGAAAACAATTTTGTAACATTTTAGTCTATGGGGCTTTAAAAACTCTGCGTGCATTGAAAGGCTTCTCCACTTAAAAAAATCTTTCAGAAAAATCCTTTTTCATCTCTATGCAGACGGTACTATGTATTTAACAGAGTACCGGTAGCCATCTCGTAGAGGTGGATGGTATCGCCTATTATTTATGTCCAATATATGATTAGCAATATTGTATAAGAGATTTGTTTGTTAATGTCTTCATGAAATGGAGATTACACAATCTACTTTGTGAAATTATGATTCGAACGAGTCAACATAGATAAGTAGTTATGACGCTTAAAGCCATTGACTAAAATGTTAAGTCTACTCATGCTTTAGTTGAATAACATCCGTGACACCGGGCCATGAAGAACAGAATTACCGTGAACGAACAATAAACGCCGCCTTCTGACTAGTGGCACGATTTCTTCTACATAATTACTAATTTCAGATACATAATAATATTACATTACTGCCATAATGAATATCATCTTAGGTATTGAAAATTTTGAGTTTATCAGCGAATTTAAAATAATGTTTACTTCATTCTTCGATTTGTAATATTTGAATAATAATCTGAAAGAGATCCGTACTCCCCAAAATTCTTACCTATATGCAATATAGGTAATTGTAATTGAGTAAACTTAGTTAATTGTAGTAGTTACGAAATAGGTTCAATATAATGTTATTTGTCCATTGAGGTTAGCCTCATATTTTTGATTTCCATCGTTCTTTTTTCAAAACTCCAGTTTCTGTTATTTAACAATGAAGTTCCTTTTACCCCGAATGCTTTCAATTTCTCTGGACGGTTCAGTTCATTGTTTAAAACGTGTTACAAATATTTACAATTATATAGAATCATTATTGTAAACAAAATGGTCCGTAGAACTAACAGAATGTGGCTATTATTTGTTGACTTTTTCATAGAAAATGAAATTCTTTATTGCATCCTAAAAGTAAATTACAGAAAGTGTTACAAATCAAACACAATATACGGCATTTGAAAATAACAGTACATGGAAATCAAAAAGCTTCTGTTAGTATTACACAAAGGGACGGTTTTTGACAAGCGTATTATCCCGGTATTATTTAGGGCTAGGGCATAGTAAAATAATTGTATCTATCACCAATTGAACAATGCGTCATTTGCGGCGGGCGCACGACTTATAACGAACGTCATTTTGTTTTGTATGATCTATAGATGTCTAGATTCTCAATTTCTTCGTATTCAGTTGTCTGATTTCCTCAGTTTGTTTTTGCTGGTGTAATTAAAGCTCCTTTTGTAACTTTCAATGAAACTAAAGCAGTATGTTTTAAATCTTATTAAAATACATTAACAGTTTTGATTATCTAATTAAAATTTCTGACATTTAAATTAATATGACCAACAATGGCTTATTACTTCGATTTAAATAAGTAAGTACATTAATAAGGTAATGTATATATATATAAAATAATAATTTCAATGTAATACAGGCCACTCGGTCTAAAAGTAAAAAGGCCGATTAATTAAATACTTAGCAAAAAAAAAAACATAATTAAATAAGGAATTAAAATATCTCGACGGTTAAGTCAAAGATTGTATAGATACATGAGCAGAAATAAGATAACTCAAATTGTTAGTAATTAGATAGATTGGTGATATAAATATCATACACAAAAGTCGCATTATACTAACAATTCAAGTCAACATAAATAAATTTATTGGGGGCACTATACATCCATTCGAAATTTTGAGAGGCCCGATACGGGTTGAGATAAGTAAGGGCATTATTATATGTATTATTTAGAGGATGCTAGATAGCAATATATCTCCCTCGCACCTATTAAAGTTCACTTCGGTGAAAGAGGATAGACAATGTTCCGGCCGCTCACGAAAGTTGGCCAAAGTGAAATGACCTCTGATGACCATTTTGGCAGTTGCGTCATTCGTTGAGGCTTGAATTCAAAGTTTGTATTTTTTGTATTCTACATAATAAAGCACATTAAAGGGAAAGATTTAATGTAACATAGATTCAAATCTATTGGATATAAGAAATATTTATAATTCTTAAGCGCCTAAGACAGTCACTACTGCACTCATCACATATATTGTAATACAAATTAATAAATTATAGAAAAACTCATAAAACCCTCGGAAAACCCCCAAGTAAATGAAATGCTTCGGAGCTTTGAATATGAGGAGCAATCAATGTCACTATATCTAGTGGCTATCACTGTAGCTTCCATAACTTGGCAAGTCAACGATGACTGTTGGTGAGTTCACAATTCTGCATGAATCACCGACGAACTTGAACTGAACATGAAGTGGAGTTTAGTCATTCTGCTTAATCAGTACTAAGTACAAAAAATACAATGTTGTAAAAATGTTTTGCTTTTGAAGTTTTTTTTTAAATATATATTACTACTAGCAACTTCCTACAATAAATTACAATGCAAAACTTAATAACAATAAAATATTGGTAGCACTCAGAGATAATAGAGCCCATTAGTGTTACAATTATCAGAATCGGATCAGTAGTTCTGGAGATTATATCTCATAAACATATGAATAAAAGTAATAAAACCTTATTAAATCTAAAAAAATAAAAACATTTTGGCGTGTCGCTATATATCATAATTTGTAATTTATTAAATGTTAAATTCCACGGACCTAAAGTTATCCATAAAATAACATACTTGCAGATCTATATAAACATCGTGATTAAATTACTTTATTTTCAAGTTCAATTCTAATTGACTTTTATTTATAATTACTTCGTATATGAAGCGATTTTTTTTTTCTTGAAAACCTTGCTTTAGTCTTACATTCAAGTTTACCAAGAGCCGTAACCGCGCCGCACTAGACATGGTTAAGGAAGGATGAAGCCGACCTAGTTGCGGTTCTCTGACCTCCGCCGCAGCCTAGCATGCTATTGTCCTTCTCTTTCTTACAACGGATACCGGAATACACTCTCTCCTTCTCTCCCGGAATATTTTCGCAAAACCCATTTGGAAAATGGCACAGCGCAGAACACGGAGCCAAGATGACGAGCTGCGTGCTAATGAGTAAGTTGTATTTAGATTTCAAATCACAACTCAGAACAAATTCACCTGCAAAATAAATGATTTAAAAAAATCCATGTAAACGTATATTAATAAAGTAGCTCGCGTGGATTCCTAATAATTTTTTTTTATTTTTGTGACAAACCGTAACATTTTTTTTCTTTTTTATAAAATGATTTAAAAAAATCCATGTAAACGTACAAGACTGTAATTAAACGAAATATAAAACTATGTTTTGTGTGTATATAGTGCTGTTCTATGGCCCTATTTTACAATGATTATAATATTTTTTTATGATATAGTAAACTTTTAAGATAATTTGTTTTTTCCCGGACTCTTCGTAAAAAAATCTATTAGACCTGTAAGTAAAAACTATTGTCAATTATTGCCTAAGTCTAGTAAGGATTTTTTTTTTTGGTAAGAATAATACATTAAAAAAATCGCGTGCAGTTCACACGCGTTGGAAGTGAAGCCATCAGAAAAAATAATAATATCATCTTTAAAATATATAAAAAAAATCTTAATCAGAGGAATTCGAACTATCGACCACTCGTACTGCGCATACAACAGTGGAGTAACTATATAGAAACGCGTTCTATCTCATTCCCCCACAGCCTAAACCCTATAAATATACTTATGGTTGTCTCTTTTTCGTTACACTTTTTCGTTTCATAAAATCCAATTTACACCGTCCCAAAAGAAGTTTCACTTCAAAGAAACGGTGACTACCAAGTTATCGTCAGTCCATCGCCGTTCGTTGCTGTTACGCCTCTCGACATCTGGATATACACTGGCGGATCCCAAGACTCGACAAACTAAAAGAGAGTCACTATGACAGGTTTATCACCATGAGTATAGTGGTGGCGATTAATTCGGGTACAGATCCTACCACCCCACTTGATTACTGGACATACAACAACTGATCCCAGAACGCGACACGCCTAAGCTGTGCCACTGTGGCCGATTATTCGCCTGATGTATGGTAGTCACGATCCAGTCAGACACAATTTTCATATCCAACCACCAAGCAATAAAGCATTTCTATGGTTTAAGACTTTATTATATTCTAAAGATAGGTTTTACAAAACTTGATGTTTTTAAAGCAAAATATTAGTCTATCATAATTATACATAGGGCGCACTAAAAATTTCCGGAACTGGCCACTTCCATTAAAAATATTAAAAAACTAATTACGACATTTGAAAATTGAACTCATTGGCTTTATAATAAAGCAGTTTGTTTCATCTATTTGTCATTTGTTTTCACATTTTGGCGCCATTTTAAATATTGCGTGTCTACGTTACCATTGCAATATTTAACACGTGAACATTTTCGTAGTATGATTTACTACGATTTTAAATGCAGTTTGACGCTGCAGCAGAGTGTCACCACGCAGGAGTGGTGAAGTTGTAAAAGCCGTCCGAGGCTTCAGGGCCCTTATGGCTAACAGTGTAGTCAGATCGAAAAAAATAGGAGTTGCAAAAATATTTTCCAAATTGGTTTATAGTTATGAAAAGGTGTATTGAATCTACCCCACGTATTTCACTAAATATAAGAATTATAACATGCCTTTCGCATAATAGTCTGGTCTATTTAACACATTTATAACATATTATGAGTAGAAGAGACGCTTTAATGGTCTTTGGTTGGAATGTGGCGACTATGTCGAATTAGTGATCGGAAATGACATTTCAAAATGCAATATTAATCGAAAAGCCTATTCAGTGTTATTTGTGCATCCGCTTGGGCTAAGCTCTAAAGTTTATATCTCATTAAACCGCTTAGCTATATACAAATACGCCTAAGTTTATATTAATAAACTAGCTCGCGTGGATTCCTAATAAATATTTTTTTATTTTTGTGACAAACCGTAACATTTTTTTTTCTTTTTAAATAAGTAGCCTAATTTATGCCTTATAACATTAGCTATCTGCAAGTGAAAGTCCTGTCAAAATCGGCCCACTCGTCCGGAGATTACCCGGAACAAACAGACGCACATAAATGTAAAAAATGGGCTTTTTGTTATAGGTACCACGTAGACTTTTATATGCATTTAGTAAAAGCCTGTTATTTTGACATTACAAACAGACACTTCAATTTTATTATATGTATAGATATGTAGGTGTTTCTGTACATGCCTTTTTTCAAAAATTCGTTATAAAACTCAACGTCTCTCTGTCTGTCTGTCCGTTTATGTTCTTTTTACGCATAAACCGCTAATAAGATGTATTTTTTTTTTTAAATAAAGTAACATACGAAATAAGCTTTGACGATTATGGTGAAATAATTTGGAAAAAATACGCTTTTGGAGCGATTAAACGGCTTACGCTGAGTAAACTATAAGAGGTATATCAAATTAATGTAATTCATAATTGTAGATCCTCAAAATAACTACAAAAAATTCAGGCATATATATAACTTCTAAGGATCATCTACAATAAGCATTGTTAAGGCAGCACAATTCGCACAATTAGCATTCTGTAGTCCACGCGAGCTAGTTTATTATAAAGGGACTTCTAAGAAATATAAAATTTGTTGGAATAGTCTATAATACATTTAGAAATCTTATGATATGATTAAAAATACAAATACGAGATGAAGAAACTACTAGGTAATAAACGCGTGAGCAACTGCGAACTCAGCTAGTGGGCAATGTAAAATTGTTATTAATGTATGTAGGTACATAATTAGTCTGACTGAATAGATAATCATCATTAAGTCACACTCATAAACTTTTCTATTACATTTTAGAGTATTAAAATCGTTTAATTTAACGAATTATCATGTGCAAAATAATAAAGCATACATCATTTAAAATCTCAGAACAAAATAATACTTTAAGCTTTAAGGTATAATTTGAAACATATTCATCAAAGTGTCACAGTTGTTTCATAATAGCGTTAACCACAAACGGTAAACCACAACAGAACCATAACATCAGAACATCACCTTATAAAGAAGGACACGAACTAAATTTCATTTTCTAAAACCCGATTACAAGGCGAGGTGACGCAGGTGGGCCCGGGTCAAACGCGACACAACACACGAAAACGAAAGGTATACGAAACTAAAATCGAAGGGAGTTATCCCGTTACCCTGAACTGCACCGCGATGAGATGGAAAGCTCCCGTTAAAGTGGCATTAACGTCATACGGTGCGATCAAGCAGAAATTACTCACAAAATTATACAAAACCTGTCGCTTTCAGCATTATTGTATTATTATTTTTTACATTTTTATTATATACAAGTACAAATTATACGCATTATGTACAAGAAATAATTAAAACGTGCTGAAAGTACCTATTGGCTGGCTGAATCTAGCTATTTCATTGAACTATCCTATTTAAATAAAGAAAAAAATATTCCGACTATTTCATTCTAAAATCTATTATCATCAAATGAAATGAGTTCTTCCAGTGACGAAAATGAGACACTGACACCGGAATCATTTCGTTCTAAAGCAGCAGTAAACATTACTACTTTCTCGACAACAGCAACCACAAAGTACGCAGACTTTGCCAAATAACACTGATTTTCTAGTATTGTTCTAATTTCACTATTAATTTCTAAAGTTAATATTTAATCCTTTGTTCTCTTCTCTCTTTAGTGATTATATAATAACTATATTTTGTCGCAGACAGTGGTAAAAAGTAGAGTACATAACTCGTAAAAAAATCATTTCGATCCTTGTATCCCTCGAATTAAATTCCCTTTTTATCACTTGTTATATAATTAATTATATTAATCTAACTGTCTTGAAATACGTCTATACGATATATCCCTATCAGATTGATAAAAACATATCTAAATTGTCGACGTAAAAGATTGGTCAACGAATTATGTCTCTATTTAGAGATATTTTTTTATCGAAAATTGAGAAAGAGAATTATTTAGTCACAAAAATATAGATAATTTATGATTGCGAAACATAAATCTAAAAGTTAATTTGTGGCGAAAATTGGAATTAGTAGTTACAATGTAGTGTTTAAACGTTATCTTTAATAAGCAAACGTTTCATAACAGTTGACAGGACTTCTCCGTGCTCCGCTACGGCTGTGCTGTGCTGGTGCTCGTATCTCGGTTTATTGCAGTAACAGTACTCTTTTGCGTCATATTCAAGGACGTTCCAACAACCCACATGTTTCTGTGTCATAACTGTAGTGCTACACAAATGTTGTGTACAACAAGTATAGATTGTAAAATTGTTTTATTTATAAATATGTTTTTTTTTATACTACAAAGTTGGAAAACAGGCATACGGCCTGCCTGATGATAAGCGGCTACCGTAGCCTATCAACGCTTGCAATACCATAGGTATCACAAGCGCGTTGCCGACCTTGAATCCCCATACCCCAAGGAGCTCTGGAAACCCTACTCACCGCACAAACTCAACACTAGGTCATTTGACTGCTATCTTCTGTAGGGTGGAGGTATTCCACCAGTCGGGCTGCTCCAAGTAGAGAGAAGTCTCCAAAGAAATTTCTCTGTGCCCTACCTCTTTTCACCTCTCACGATTTTTGAATCCGTACTATTGACTAGCGACTTTTACTATTGGCTTATACTATTTAATTGACCGAACGCAGTCCATGGCTAGGGTACAAACATTCTCACTTGGATCGTAGGACCGTTCACATTTTACAGATATTACCTAAATATAAGATAATACTTTGCTTTTTGCTTGTATTTCACCCTGATGACGCTCATTTGATCGGTGATCGCTAGTGACGACATCAAGAAAAATACTATATCTCTAAATATAATAATAAATATACAAAAAAAAAAAAAACTTCTCATAGCCAAAAAAAAACATTGTCCTTGCCATAATAGCCTCTGATAATTGAGGTACAAAACACCTCGAACTTAGAAAACAAAGTCTCTGTCTTTTAAACTGGATGACGAATCCAAAGTTCTCGACTCTTTTCTCCATTTTTCGTCCACTTTCAAGCTGACTTAAGTAAATAAGAAAGTAAAGAAGAAATAAGTAATTTTGCTAAGTAATTTTGTAATACTTTAAGAAAAGCTAAGTTTATTTAATTTCATAATTTTAAATTTACTTACCGTTAGTATCCAGTGAGTAATGGCGAATTATAGTATTTCTGCTTTAATATAATAATTTAGTAAAAATGCCAATAGTGCAAAAAAAACACCAAAAACAACATTTATCGTAAAATTTCAGAACAAAATAAAAAATCAACGAAGTTAAAATTTACGTGAAGATACAATAATTTGGATTAATTTCGCATAACTCAATTCACTTCATTTCACTCTATATTTAAAATATATTACAGTATTACATATACATACATTCCTTTTTATATGTACATAACTTAAACGCAACTTATATACCATACAAACAAATACGTGTAAAAATGCTTCATAAATGTACCTACAGAAAATATACCACATCATACCAAATTTCATCAAATTCAAGCACGAAATTTGAAATAGTCGGATAGTTATGAATAATTGCCGATAAAGTCAAGAGGTAGGTTCGATGACTTCCTTCACAGACGGCAATACGCTGACGTCAAATCTTGTTGTCACATCGTTTTTTTTTTGTATATATTGTGTTTTGTATATGCTATATATCAGATTTTTAGTTACCATAATATGTAGAAGCTTTGGTTAATCTAGAATTAAGTGGCCGTGTGTGAAATTCTGAAATTATATTTGAAAAATTATAATATTCAAATTCCTTTTATTCTTATTGTCCATCTATGTTAATAGATTTTCACTATCGATTGAAAGAATAACTGCCATAAATATACGCGGCTCTGAGTGTCCACGTAACTCTTTCATGACACGACGACAGCGACGCAGCGCGGCATTGAGCTGCGTGACCCACTTTACAGTAACGGTACTATGTATCAGTCCTGGCCAAAACATTGACGCCGTAAAGCAAATATTTCCGCTAATTAACCTGTAACACTCGGAAACACATTATGAGGACTTCAACCTTCATAATAGCTAATACTTTTTTCCACAATATATATTTGATTATTTTTTAATAATTTATTGTATGTTTTATAGTTGACGTAAATTATTAAATTAGTACATTATAAATATTACTTCTTATCTGAAGTTTTAGGAAAAAAACTTGATTTTGAGCAATAAAATAACTATTTATTAAAATGACCATACATTTATCAACTTGTTTATAAGCACAAAACTACCTATATTCCAACTTTTTTTTTAAAACTAGTTGGTGTTCGCCCGTCCTCCTCTCTGGGTGCAAATTAACTTAATAATTTATTTTTCTACCTAGTTTCCGAGTCTCTCTACACACCGAGTCCAGCGCTTTTCCAAGGCTTCAATCCCTTTCACAAAAAAAGTTTTGTCTTGGTCCTGCAAAAAGCTCTCCACGGCATCCATCACCTCGTTACAGTCTTCGTACCTGTCTCGCCTTAAGTATTTTTTTTATTTGGGGAACAGATAAAAATCGCTAGCCACCAGATCTGGTGAATAAGGGGGGTGGTCAACCAATTCGAAGCCAGCTTGCTGAATGGCAGCCATCGCAACTGCCGACCTGTGCGCGGGTGCGTTGTCGTGATGAAACAGCACGCCCCTTCGAAGGTTCCCTCTCTTTGATGGCATTCCTCAACTTGGGAATTAAAGCTGCATAATATTGGCCTGTAAAAGTGGTTCCACGCTCCAGGTAATCAATCAACAATATCCCTTCTGAGTCCAAAAATATTGAGGCCATAACCTTGCCAGCCGATGCCACGACTCGAAACTTCTTCGGGGTCGGTGATGATGACAGTTAACATTGCGAAGATTGCTGTTTTGTCTCGGGATCAAAATGATGGACCCATGTTTCGTCCATTGTTACGAAACGAGACAAAAAGTTTTCAGAATCTTCTTGAAACTTGTCCAACAATATCTTCGAAATGTCAAGTCGATTTTGTTTCTGACTGTCGGTTAACATTCTCGGCACCCATCTTGCGGAGACTTTTCTCATATTCAAAGATTGTTTTAATATGGATTGAATAATTCCATATGAAATGCCCGTTTCTTGATTTAAGTATCGGATGGTAACTCTTCGATGGCTCAATACAATTTTCTAGACTTTCGCAACATTTTCTTGGGTGACTGACGTCGATGGACGGCCGCAACGATGTTCGTTTTCCGTACTCATTCTCCCTACTCGAAATTGAGAAGCCCACCTTGCGAGAGTAGAATACGGCGGAGCAAACTCTCCTAATGTTGCCTCCAAATGGCAAAAAATCTCTTGGGTCGTTAACTTTTTTAAACACAGGTATTTAATAACAGCTCGCACTTCGTTTTTCTCCAATTTCGAGAACACGTTCCGACACGAAGCAAACAAATGACTACAATCAGAAAAAAACAAAAGAGAATCGAAGAGTCTTTTCTTTATTAATATTGCAAATGTGTATCTGATCTATGACTGCCAGTGTTTTTTTTTCTTACCAAGGAGTTTGTCGTTCTCACTAGTTTTTGATCCCTCCTAGTATTCTAAATTATCACCTTTCTATTAATAACAGAAATTTTGTTGGTTGTAATTGCTATAATAAATTTAGTAGGCACTTTTTAAATAACAACATCAAAGTGATGGATATTGTATATCCTGCCATCTATATGTGCAACTAAAAACTATTTGTTAAATTTGTAAACAAGTTGTAATGAAGTTTTGGATACTGAGTGCCGATTTTTCAATCAAAAGACAATTAATTGAGGAATATTTTTTTTAATTTGACAGGTTTTCTATACATTATGTGTCAAAACGTTAAAATTATTCTTCTTATAAAATTATCTGACAATTACCTGTCAATACGAAAATCGGCCCTTAATAAAATAAACAAAGTAACTACTTTGGTATATTCTGCCATCTGTGGTTTTACCTAAAAACTATTCATATTTATTTATCAACAAACATTTTGTTCTAATCAAGTTTCATACCAAGAGGGCAGTAATAACGTAATTACTAATTACTTTAGGCAATTCTTGAATAATTAGATAATTTTAATTATACATTTCAGATTATCACGAAATCAACTATAGTTAGGTATATGTATTTAATACAATGTTTAAGTAGAAGCAAATTAATGTTTTTCAAATATTATAGTTTTAAACATCAGTTCATATTTCAATTAAAACTTCAGTCTGAAAGAAATCAAATGCAAATAAATTTTAACGTTAAAGAAAGCTATATAAAGAAAAGAATGCGTCGCCTAAATATACTATTATTGTAGATAATTCACTTTTAGCAAAAAGGTTAAAGCTTAAAATATAAAAATTCAAATCCAAGAATGTGACATCAGTTATGGTTAAATTTGAAAATGTTATTTCTGCACATCCTTACAATAAAAACCTTCAAAATATGTAATAACTCCATGTAAAGTGCGGCAAGAAATGGAGAAAGAACAGCAAAAATTCGCTTTTCAAAGCAAAATGATATAGCATTAATTTATTTAATTTTATTTTACCCAAGTTCAAATGTCAAATTAGCAGAAATATTTCTTTATCTATACTTTATTTTTGAAGTGAAACTTCTTATGCGACTTCCAACGCGTTAAACGTTAAACTCTCCTCTTTGCGTGAGCCAGAGCGAGAGAGCAATATATGATCGGTCTCTCCTCTTTGTGTGAGCCAGAGCGAGATAGCAAATTTCGGTGTGTATGTATATTGCACACTGTTTAAATAAAATATCTTTTTTTTAATGAAGCTTCACTTCTATCTTGTGTGAATCGCACACACACCTTTTTTCTCTCAGGCAATGGTATAAATATTATCTCATTTTAATTAACTTTACATGTATCCGTAGTGGCTTACTTTTTCGAAAATATCAATATATCTCATAATCAAGTTGATTAAAATAAATAATAAACCAGTGATTATCTTATTACCTACATAGTTTGTTAGGTTCAAAGCCAAGTCGACCTAATCAAAGAGTCAGTCTGCTTTTATTTATACTCGATAAGTAAATTTCCAAGTCTGTCATTTACAAGTCAATGATCTGCGACATATTTTAATTGGAATTTAAATATTCGTTAAGTAGTTTATAAAAACAAAACACACAATTATTTGACTTTTAGAGATTAAAGGTGAAACCGCACTATGCGGCTGCGGCACTGCGCGGCACGGCACGGCACGTAGTGCGTTATGCTTTTTTTTTTTTTTTTCGAAATGACTACACTGTTAGCCTTAGGGGCCCTGGAGCCTTTACGGCTTTACCGGGCTTGGGGGCGAGCGCTTAGGGCACTCAGCCACGAAAGCTAAGCAACAACATCCGAGGGTGCCAAAGTGGCCGAACCTCGGCTCGGACTGTTGCGCGTATGCAATTAAGTCGCGATCTGACTAATTGCGTTATGCCCCATACAATTTCTTATATACTTATAACGAATGAATGGCCGCGACGTGCTGTGCCGTGCCGCGCAGTTCAGCTACCGCCTAGTGCGATTTCACCTTAAACATTAATTTTTAAGTGAGTACTTACAATTATTCAATTTGTCATACTATTAATTTGTATAACATTTTTTTACGATGATTTATTAAATAACAGATCGTAGTGCAATTTAATTGAATCTGTCTCATATATCATCTCAGTTTGTTGTAAGCTTTTTTTTCAAATCTATGATTTTATGTATTTTTATTGAGTAAATCAGAAAACGCTACGTCGCGTCACTTCTATATACCTCAGCACATATGCGAGCTGACGGTATGTTTTAAAATTAAATTAAATTATTTAATCATATTGATCTATTGTTAAAAAGTCTCAAAATTTTTGGGAAAATTAATATTTTTTCACTGTGAGTCACATGATTGGAAACACCAATCACCATTTAATAAATATACCCATAGTTGACTGTTATTAGGTTATCTTTGGTGGTTCTAAATTGTTACTAAGTGTGGAATAGTTTATATAAAACTACATAATATGTGCTAAAAAAACTAAAAACTTTCATAACTGCAATTCTAGTAAAATCATCTTAACACATACGTGGGGCGCTAAAAATTTGTGGAATGAATAAGAAAAAAGAACTATGACTGGTCAAAAACGAATAAACCAATTTTGAAAACATTTATGCCACTCCTCCGATACTGTTCAACAGCCTCATCTGGTGTTGAAAATCGTTGACCGCGTATAAACTCTTGATTTTTTGAAAACAGGAAGAAGGTGCATGGTGTCAGGTTGGAACTGTATTCAGAATGGTCCATAATATCTACGTTTATACCTTTCAAAATTTCATTTGTCTGTCTCGCCGTGTCTGCCGCGCCAGAAATATTACGGCGTTTTTGATTATTTTTACGGAGTTCTTTAATAACTACCGAAAAACAAATAGTCGTGTACTAATCGCTATTCACTGTACGTCGATCCCCCAAAGCGACAGCAGCCACGTGCCCAATTTTGTTTAAAAAAAACTAGTTGTCATCCGCTTAACGGCAGACCGCACACTCGCCTCTCTGGCTGGTTTCAGCTTACCTGAAAAGGCCCAAACAGTCGATTGCTGGTTTCTTTTGGGATCTTAGCAGTAAATCCATGCTTCGTCAACTGTCATTATGCCCCACACCAAATTTGACGTCCCTTCGTTGAATCTGGTAAGCATGGCGTTGCACCAAATGATGCGTTCCGTTTTTTATTCTCAGTTAAATTGTGAGGGATCCATTGGAAACAAATTTCCTTCACACCCAAATGTTTTTCTAGGATTGATTGTATCAGACTCATGCCTATATCTAAGGATGACCAAATCTAATGGTAGGTTACATGACTGTACGTTTTGATAATACGGTACACCGTATGCCGTACCGTACACCGTGCTGTAAACAGCATCGATGTTATCGTTACACGGCGCTAGACGGACGACAATCACGAAATCCGTCACTGAACTTGACTGCATTGAAATTCTGCAAACCAGATATAAACAGTCGACTTGCATGGTGCTTCATTACCAAAAGCAGTTTAAAGGCGAGCGACATTCTGCTGAGGCCTTAAATAACACTTAAAATCGTTCTAAATCATACTAAGAAAATTTTCTCGAGTTAAATCCATGGTAACAAAGACACGCAATATTGCAAAATGGCGCCAAAATGTAAATAGATTAAATAAACTGCGTTTTAAAGCCAAAGCGTTCCATTTTCAAATGTCGTAATTAGTTTTTAAATATTCTTTATATAAGTGGCCAGTTCCAGAAATTTCTAGTGCGTCCTATGTAGTATTTTTAACCTTACTTTTATCTGTTGAAGAATGACGACACGCGTGTTAGGTGTAATAATGAATAAATATTAGTTTTGGTTTTTTTTAAATTTGTTATTGCTGATTGTCTAAATTATTTATTCCCTGCAACAAATTATTATATTATACGTCCTGTATATTTAATCTGAAATATACGTACGTAGTACTTCATTATCACTTATAATTTTTGATATCAGTAGATTTTTAGAGACCGGAATCCTTTTAAAAACTATGTAGAAAACCTACAGATTTATATTTTCCGCTTCAGAAAATTATGAATAAATAATAATTTTTCCCCTAAAGCTAATATAATTATTGTTGCCTTGTTAGGTAGTAAATTAAGCCATAATATAATGTAATTAGAGCTCGTGTTGTTTATGTCTATTATAAAGGAAGCCAATTTTTTTAACACATTTTTTTATATTAAGTAATTAAAATATTTTTATAATGTTGCGTAGTTATACAACAATTGACCTTAACAGCAAAGACCTTGCTTGGGTACAAAGTTACAATTCAATATAAAGAAATTCTGTGTTGTATTTTTCGCTATTATGCTTAGAATGATAATAATTACACGTTCGCTTAACTCAAATTAAAATACCTACAGAGAATTAATATCGCATGCTATTATTAAACACCAGCAGTACAAAGTAAGTTAATATATTTGTTATTTACCAGTCAAAGTCAGTAACAAATTTGCATTAAAATTTTACATATACGTGCAACGCAACTACTAGTTTTCCTTGCATGTTTTAGTCCTAAACAGGTCTTAATACCAAGTTCCTATTAAATACTTTGTTGTGGTTAGATTTACATGCCGGAGTCTTACGTGGCTTCACGCAACAGACACATGTAGTATGAAGCTGTGGAACTGTCTTCCGACAAGTGTATTCCTCCTTACTAAAACATGGAGTCCTTCACGGTAAGCGTGAAAAAATATTTAAGCAGACGGCATGATAGCGACCACAGGCTTATAGATTGTAAATCTCTCAGTGTTCGCTGTTATTTTTGGATTGCACTGTGCTCATCATCAGGTACAGTGCCTTCCATGGGCGTAAGGTGTTGGTAGTAAGCGCGTGATAAATGTCCGGATGTAAAACGTCCCCCAAACGAGGCTTGAAGAGGCATTTCACCAGGCCAGTATGAGTATCGATGAAATCTGTCACCGACAGTCACTGTTGTTTTTTCCCTTGCCTGCCCCACCCTAACCAAAATCCTGGTTACGCCTATGATGCCTTAATTTTGTAATACTAAAATAAAAATAAAATAAGTGTCGTAAATAGCCTAATCCAACCAGAATAAGCTGTACCTACAAATATACTCAAATCCACAATTTGCGGTGTAGCTATTTTTGTCCAAATATTTCTTACCATTTGACGCTAATTTAACTGAAAAAATTGGAAATTCCAAAACATGCTTGCTACCTGTAGAGGAAGAGTCTCTCTGTCTACGTTGCTATCAATTGAGCAACAAACTGCAAGTTGACAGCAATGTGCTATCGTAAGTGGACACTTAATTGAAACAAAAATCGAAGAGCAAACTTCTTTTTCAAATTATATTAATTCGCTATGAGAAAAATAGAAGCAAAAACAATTAAAAGCAAAAAATATATATTTATTACATACCTATACTACATTTCCAAATTTTAATTATTTAATAACATTCTACACATCTATTCATTTACGATGATACTCAACGACAATTTTATTGCTGCTTCCAATTTGATCACAATTTGGTTGTAGCTGTTGCTCTCCAACTTTTGGTGTCAATTTGCTACCAAGTACTTGTTCCTAAAGCTAGCATAAATATGGAACTTGGTACCCGTTAGATCTCAGCTCTTTTATGGGTGACAACGACTACCCTGAACGTCGTTTCTACACATTCACATTCTGAACTTCGCCTTTTTTCACATTTATATTTTTGTTGGGATATCATTACTTTGTAAAGCGCTACAGCGTCATCTATTGGTGAGAGGGTGGAAACGCCTTTATAGTTCATATTCGTTATCAGTATTATTTCGTTTAAAATCAATAAATAATTGTCTTTTTATGGAGTGTTTTGATAAGTTTCGATTTAATAATAATCGTCGGTATTCTAATGCTCATATAAATCGAGAAAAGAACGCTAGAGCGTCCAAGTTGGCACAACGTCATATATTAGTGACAGGATGGAAACTGTTTTAAAAGTATTATTTCTTTAAAAATTGTATTTTTTTTGCATTTGTATCCTTAGTATATTCTTAATGATCTTCAAGCCAAACTTCAAGTTTCTGAGTTACCTAGAAGTGGTCTAGGTTTTTGATGAGTGAGTGACTCAGTCAGTGATAATAATGCAGACCTTAATAACTCAAGAACTATAATAGGTTTATTCTTGAAATTTGGGAATCAAGGTTTTCAAGGAAGGTTTATTAAACATACGAAATTTGAAGTGTGTAGGTCGAATAACTTCTGACTTATAGAAGGGTCGTGAAATGAAATGAAATGGTTCATGTAAATATACACACTGCCATGGCCGGTGTATCGCCCTTTTCTTTTCAGAACTTACTACATACTACCGTGTGTAGATCTACTTACCTACTAACACTATCAATTTATAGTGTTATTAAAACGACCAGTTCGTTTAAATGATACTATTTTTTTAAGAAAAAGCAAACACATTACTATTAGTATATATAAAATAGAGTTCAACTTTGAAATCTCTGATTTAATAATACAATGGAGTTGATGTACTTTTGTTATTGAATTACATAAATAAATAAAAACGAAATGATGAACGTCGATAAGCCTATCACATGAAAACGGCTGGACCCATTCTTCTTTAGGTTTTTAGAGAAAGAAAAATATTTGGAGGAAGACCGATCACGACCGCCGGCGGGAACGGACGTGTTTACGACCGCTCTCTGCCGCCTTTGTGAAGTTTTACGACCGACCGGCTTTGCTGCACACCTGCATCGCACCTGCGCCGCACCTGCGTATCGCCGTCTCGCTCGCACCCATTGTGGCGCGCTACACAACCATAAAACTGCTCTTTTAAGAGCAAATTGTTTCTATTCGACGAAATCCACACTTTAGTGGTCACTTGCCTGATACCTGACGGTGCCAACTAAAGCAAGTGGGTGCGTGACCCAAGCGCCCCTCGGTTGCCTCCTTCAGAGGCAAACGATAGTACTTGGTCGGGCTCAGGAATCTTGGCCCTTGATAGAGTCATAGTCAAGCCCTGAGTGTCTCCTTCCCACCCTTCCGATCCTGCTACACATCCATCCCCGAGTGTCTGTTTGGGCGTAGCTAGGTATTTATTTATACCGGCTGCGTTCTCTGCCTCGGGCTTGATAGGGACCTCCACGTAGGGCCCGGTAGGTTCTTTTCCTGCGAGTCATTACACCGTGACCCGCAGGTCCCTTTGCACGGCTCGGGATAGCCGTTTAAATTCACTCGGCGCACCCCCCTGCCTCTCCGGCAGGGAGGTTTAACTTCACCCCCGCCCGCCCAACCGCCACCGCCGGAATGGCACACGTTACTGATTTGGAACGCTTCAAAGCGTTCGCAACGACTTTGCATCCGTCGCTCTGGACGGAGTACAATAGGGCCATCGCGGCCGAGCAACCCGCCGTCGTCATCGCTCAGGGCACCGAGCCCACCAGCGACCCCGCCGCGCCACACGCGATAAACAAGAAGCCCGTCCCGCGCTCCCGCTCGACGGCACCCCGCGCTCACCGTCAGACGCCGTACAAACGGCCATCGTCGCGCTCACGTTCCCCGGGCATTCAAGCCCCGACCCCAGCGCCCTCTGCGCTACCAACCAACAATTCATTTGCGTCGCTAGTTCCCGAAGCGGACACGCCGACGCTAGTAGCTACAAACGTTAGCTACTCACCCGCCAGTCCGGATCCCGAACCCGAGTCCGACGAAATGGACACGGCGATAGTCAATGATAACGAGGGCTTCACCCTCGTTCAAAAAAACAAGCCCGCCAAACGTGCATCGCGTTCGCGTCCCGAGTCTCCGGAGACTCAGTCCCGCCCTCAAAAGGCACAAAAGACAGGGCTAAATAGCCACGCCCCCCGCTCCGCAGCGCCCTCAGCGCCTGCCGGTACCTTTGCCGGCAGAAAGGCGCGTCGCCCGCCCCCCGTCACGGTCCAGAACAAATCGGTCTGGACAAAACTCTCAGAGAAACTGAGAGAACTCCGTATCCACTACACCCAGGCCAGTAACACGGCCAACGGTATCCGCGTCCAAGTTTCCACCTCGGACGAACACCGTCAATTTACCAGGTTGCTCCGAGACAGCAACCTCGAATATTTCACGTACTCCCTGGAGGAAGAACGTCAACTCCGGGTTGTAATCCGCCGCATCCCGGTGGAAATCACACCCGAGGAGGTCAAAACTGACCTCTTAGCCAAGGCCTTCCCTGTCCGCGAAGTGCACAGAATGCACGGCGGACAATCCAAAAACAGACCTCTCGACATGGTCTTAGTCATTCTGGAACTGACCCCCGAGGGCAGAGCCATTTTTCACGTTAGGAAAGTGTGTGAGCTCTCCGGAATAGCCGTAGAGCCCCCACACAAGAACCGCAGTCCTCCGCAGTGTCACAACTGCCAGCTGTACGGTCATTCGGCACGCAACTGCCATCTCCGTCCCAGGTGCGTTAAGTGCCTCGGGGACCACGCGACGAGCGAGTGCTCGCGCACTCGTGAGTCGGCTACCCCTCCGAGCTGCGTGCTATGCGGCAACGAAGGTCACCCCGCGAACTATCGCGGCTGTCCCCGTGCCCCGCGCCCCACGCGCCCTACGCGACCCATGCGCCCTACGCAACACACCCCTCCTCAGAGGACACGTCCCGCCGTAGGACAACCAAAGCCCCTGCTCACGCCAGAGGCTTTCCCCAGCCTCCCGGGCGCCTCCAGCGCCCCGGTGGCAGCCGCCCCGCGCCCCGCGCACCCCATCCGGCCATGCGAGCCCCTCAAGCAGCATGGGTCTCCACTCCCCGCCCTCAGCCTCCTAAGGCTCAGGCCCCCCCGCCCGTCAACACGCGCCGCGGCGTTGACTACATGGTCATGCTCTTCCGCGAGCATGACCCTCAGGAAGTACTGGCGTACGAACAGTGCGTCGCTGAGTACGGCCCCGGCGAATCCATCAGGCGTTTCCCCCTAATGACAGCGACGCTAATGCGCCTGGCCCGTGCCGGGAAATAGATATCAGTTATCAATGGCACGCATTAAGCCAAGAAGCCTCAACATATCTTTTTTTAACGCGCGAAACCTCTTTCCACAACGGGACTTAGTATCCACCTTTCTTAGGGAACGGGAGATAGACGTGTTTCTAGTACAAGAAACACTTCTAAAACCCAGTAGGCGCGACCCTAAGATAGCGAATTATAACATAGTTAGAAATGACCGTGCCACCCGAGGCGGCGGCACGCTCATCTACTACAAGCGTTCCCTCTATTGCATGCCAATAGACCCTCCCGCACTTACCAATATGGAAGTGTCCGTCTGTAGAATAGACATGACTGGCCATCCGTCAATCACGCTTGTCTCTGCATATCTCTCCCCGAATAAAAGACTCCTTCAGTCCGATCTGGAGGCGCTTTTTTCACTCGATCAATCAGTCATAATAGCAGGCGACCTCAATAGCGGTCACACCCTTTTCAACAACCCGCGCAACACCCGTAACGGGGTTATACTAGAACTACTATGCGACGTGCTCGGCTTTGACGTCATAGCACCGCTAGAGCCCACGCACTTTCAAGACAACTGTCAACCGACAGTACTTGACATAGCCCTCCTCAAAGGTGTCTCACTTCGGTTACGACTTATAGAAGTCGTACACGAACTAGACTCCGACCACCGCCCGGTTATCTTACAACTCGGGCAACCGTTCGACCCCAGCCCGCCAAAAGTCAAAATAGTTGACTACGCGATCTTAAATCACTACTTATCCGACAACGCGACCCCGTCCAGCCTAGCTAGGATCCCCGACGTATTGGAGTCAACTGCAGACGCCGATTTAGCCATCGATTCCCTGGTCGACTACCTCCAAACCGGTGTAAGGGAGGCCTCGAGAGAGGTGCAAGCGGCGAACGAACGCCGTTTTATACTCCCCCCCGGCTTACGAGCGTTAATCACGGAAAAGAACGCCGCGACACGTGCACAGGACTCTTATCCGACGAGGGATAACACCCGTAGGTTACGACAACTTCAGAGAGAGGTTAGAACTCGCATCGGAGAGTACAGAGGTCACCGGTGGGATAACCTCTTAGAGGGTCTCAAGCCGTCCCATCTGGCTTACTGGAACCTCGCCCGCTCTCTGAAGTTAGAAGCTTCCGCCCAGATGCCGCCCCTCGAAAGGGGCCCCGATCTCCCACTCGCGTTCGACAGCGACGATAAGGCAGAATGCCTTGCCGCAAGCTTGGAGAGCCAGTGCTCCCCAAACTGCGACAACGTAGACACTGCCCACATCGAAACTATCGAGACCGCCGTTCAGGAACTCACGCTGATTCCCCCCGCGGAAACGTTAACTCCGGTCACGCCAGATGAGGTCTGTTCTATCATTAAAGGCCTTAAGCCTAGGAAATCTCCCGGTCCTGATGGTATCAGGAATGAAGTACTCAAACTTCTTCCTGATCACCTCATAGCTCTTTTGGTCTGCATCTTCAATGCAGCCATAGCCCACTGCTATTTTCCAGCCGTCTGGAAAAAAGCTATAGTTATAGGTATTCGCAAGCCCGGCAAAAAAGCTTCGCTTCCCGATAGCTATCGCCCGATCAGTCTCCTAAACACTCTAGGGAAACTCTATGAGCGGATCCTTCTGAACCGTCTCAAGGTCGTTATAGACGACAAGAATTTATACCCGCCCGAACAATTCGGTTTTCGCGCCCGTCACTCGTGTACACATCAAGTGCACCGCCTCACGGAGCACATCACGAGTAACTTCGCCAAGAGCAATATCGCTCCCGTCCGCACGCTTGCGGTCTTTTTCGACGTAGCCAAGGCCTTCGATAAGGTCTGGCACGCCGGACTGGTCCACAAGCTTCACCATTTAGAAGTCCCGGATAGGTTAGTTCACCTAGTTCATGATTTTCTACGCGACCGCACCTTTCACTACCGAGTGGAAGGAGTACTATCTACCGCCCACCCTATACGCTCAGGCGTCCCGCAAGGTTCCATTCTGGCGCCTTGCCTTTTCAATCTGTACGTCAGCGACCTCCCGAAGCCCCCCGGGGTCGAGGTAGGGCTCTACGCTGACGACACAGTCATATACGCGTCAAACAGACACAGAAAAAATCTCGCCTGCGCAGTCCAACGTGCCGTAACCACTCTCGGGGAGTGGTTTCGAACGTGGCGAATAGCTATTAATCCGGTAAAGAGCGCCGCGATTATGTTCGAACCGCATACATGTAAACTACCACGCACGGTAGGACCTCTAACATTATTCGGTAGAAATATCCCTTGGGCCACCAAGACAAAATATCTGGGTGTCACCCTCGACTCGAAGCTTAACTTCAACGCACACGTTACTATAGTCCGAAATAGGGCCGTCTGGATCCTTTCCCGCTTGCGACTCCTGCTCAGTTCGGTAAGCAAAATGTCCTTAAGACATAAGCTTACACTATACAAGATGTGCGTCCGTCCGATCTTGACATATAGCTGCGCAGCGTTCGCACATATGTCCAAACATAACTTTGTCCGCATGCAAAGAGTCCAAAATCGGTTTCTCCGTCGCCTGCTTGACCCTCCAGCCTTCGTTAGGAACATGGACCTCCACAGGGACATGAGGCTTCCCTCGATAGAAGCCTATGTGAAATATCTCACCAGGAGATACTTCGATAGCGCTTCGAATCACCCCAACCCGCTCGTAAAATCCACCGTGAACTACGTCCCAGACAACTCGATCCCCGTTGCCAAACGTTATAAACGCCGTCCGCGAAATCTCTTTGTCGATCCCGACGACGACATCGAGAAAGCTAATAATTACTACGCGTCCGCTCCCGCAACATATGCGTGCTCGCGCCCACGCCCGCGAAACCACCGTTCCCTCCGCAGGGGACGTACGGTTAACTTCGCTCCCGCACACCCGCCACGACCTCTGCGGCAACTCAAGCCTAGGTCCGATCCATCGGCATGGAGCCCTTGAGCCAAGCAGCCGCTCGCGCGATACAAGTGACTGCACAATCACTAGCTTTCACAGCCATACATGACACTGCATTATACACACATGCACAACACACATAGGTACATAGGTTCTGTAAGGGACCTTTTTTTTTCTTTTTTTGCCTAGTTAGAATAGACAAAAATTTTCAGACCACTAAATACACATACACATGTTCCTTCCCTCCTCCCAGGGGGCAGAAACATGTATATATGTATAGTTAGTTTAGATCGAATTACGGATAGGGAATTAGTCAGATCGCGACTTAATTGCATACGCGCAACAGTCCGAGCCGAGGTCCGGCCACTTTGGCACCCTCGGATGTTGTTGCTTAGCTTTCGTGGCTGAGTGCCCTAAGCGCTCGCCCCCAAGCCCGGTAAAGCTGTAAAAGCCGTAAAGGCTCCAGGGCCCCTCAGGCTAACAGTGTAGTCAGTTCGAAAAAAAAAAAAAAAAAAAAATATTTGAAAATTCACCAGGAAAAATGGTCAATTTTGGTAGAAATGTAATTGCTCTTTTCTTTTGGATTTTTTATAAACTAAAGTTATGACTCACGTTTTGGACAAAGGATATGGGTAATTCTTATTATTATTTTTTGTTTGCTATGGCCCTAGAAAAGTTTTCAGGGAAAACATCGGGATAGGCGGCGCTGAAGTGGGTTTATTGACTCTTGGAAAGGGCACAGTAACGTCTACCAGGTCATAAGTAATAATTCATTAATGAAATAATAAAACATGCAAGTAACATTTTTTATTTCACATATATGGCTTTATATATCCATGACAACAATCTCACAGAGGTATATTGCCCATCCACTCTAATTACATCGCCCTTTCCTCGCCCCTACACCGCACCTCTCCTCGTCGCTCATTGCTTCTTTCTCACTCTCACCTCTGCCCTTCTCGTTCTACACTCGCCATACCTCACCGCCCTTCATTTAAAATATTTGCGTTACAAATTTATTTAAGTGATACTATTATTATAATTAGTCACTTTGTAGCTTTGTATGTATCGCCAGATAACCCCTACGACATTGTTCGTGAGATAATTACATAATCATAATTTTGGAAATTTTAATTGAATACACAATTAAATTATGCAATTTTTCGGTTTTATATCACATTTTTCAAGCCACTGGAAGTGTCCAGATAGGTAGAAGAAAGTAAAAAATAATAATTAATTAACATGTTTACAACATTGAGAAAATGTCTAGACAAAGCGAAGAAAGATGCAGACTGTTAAAAAAACTAGCTTACTTTATCAGATTATTAAAGGATATTAGAGATAAACATATCATTTTAGGGATGTTTACCTACATCAATTCAATCTATAAGAATCTATAAAATGTATTCGATTAAGACAGATTCAGCTTCAGATTTATGCCATATTAACGACATACTCGTAAAAAATTAAAAGGTGATTCTATCATTTAAAGATCTAGATCATTTAAGGACCTTTATGGATACTGAATAAAATGAAGGTAGATTTTTTCAATAATTTTAATTATAAACACGTTTCACACGTTTCACAACAGTTATTTATCAAATCTTTAAATCTTGAATCTGGGAAATATTTTTTTTTTTATATTCCCTTCTTCTTTTGTTTTCATTACATTTGCTATCACATTTGTTTTCATTTAGTTGCCTTTAATTATTAGCGCATAGAATAATGTTACTACTAAACAAAAAATAACAATGTTATTAAAACAGAAAAATAATTTTCATCAAATTTTCAAATTATATGTTGGACAAGCGAATTTTTTGTGGATGTATTTGCAACTCAATTTCACAAATTTGATAACACGGCGTACTTGTTTTTCTTGATGCAACAAAAATCATTTTCGCATTGCAAGAAGGTTTTTCGTTCACGTCATCATAAACAAAATCCAAATTGAATGACAACCCCGGCGGTATTCGCTTGCATCGCGATAAGGGCAGGTTAATGAATTTAATTTGTTCTAAATCTGGTGTCACCTTGAAGAGTTTAACAAACACTGGCTCGAGTGTGAGATTGCAAAACTTTATATGCTCTATTATGACACTACCCCTTTTATATTCAATTCTATATATATGAGGGTACGTAATAAGACGAGTCTCGCAAATATACGACGCGGTCTTACGTAGTGGGCTCGAAAAATATTTGGAAATTTCGATAAACGTTTCAACGTGATCTTTATAAGCTTCGTTTATTTCGTTTTGCTTCTGATCCTCTTCCACTAGATCACAACTTGCCTCTTCTTTGAGTGAATGGATATCAACATTCTCTAATGGCCTTACACCTGTTATTTTAATTCCGATAGATGAATTTACATGTTTTCCCACTAATTTTATTAAATAACTTTTTGCAGTGTCAGTCATACTTGCTATATAATTTAATCTAATTTATATTAATTTTTCAATGACTAAACCGGACCAAAATTTTTATTAGACAGAATTGAAACGTCGTGGAAATTTTGACCAAAGAGTAAAATTATAAGGAAAAAATGATGTTCATTGATTTAAGGTTATTAATGTGACATATACCAGAACTTATTCATTCCATAATGCAGTATGTTGGATCGAATTAATAATTAAAAAGTAGGTTATAACTGGAACTGAGCTACATGTGGCCGATCTACGAACCTTTTGAAAGAAAGTGCGAGAAGAGGCAGGTTTATGAGTTATAACTAACAAAACATACACCAAAAATATGTATGAGAATCGTAGTTACGGCTCGACATATGACAGAAAGGCTCGAATCATACAGATTCTCGGATTATTGTTGTACGGGACATAACAATATAAATAAACAGTAAATGTAGAACATCGATGTTTGCCAAATGTTGACAGCAGCAGAATAGTAGAACAATATTAAGTCACTACGTGGAGCGCACTAAAAATTTCTGGAATTAATAAGAAAAAAATACTAATACTGGACAAAAATTAATTTATTGTTTCTCAAAATATTATCTCTTGGCTTCAATGCACTTTTTCATACGAACAAACCAATTTTGAATATATTTATGTCACTTCTCCGTGGTCACTTCGAAAACATGCTTTTTATACTTTTCAACCGCCTCTTCTGGTGTAGAAAATCGTTCACCGCGTAAATAATTATTGATTTTTAAAAACAAGAGGAAGTCGCATGGATTCACATCGGGACTGTAAGCAGGATGACCCATAATATCTACGTTTTTCCCTTTCCCAACTCGCTACTTTTGTCGGTTTCGGCTCACCTGGAAAGACCAAAAGATTCGATAGCTGCTTTGTTTTGGGATAATAGCTATAAATCTATGTTTAGTACCTATCACTATGGTTCACGCCAAATTTGACGTCCCTTCGTTGAATCTGGTAAACATGGTATTGCACCAAGTGACGCGGTTCGTTTTTTGAGTCTCAGTTAAATTGTGTTGGATCCATTGGGAACACATTTTTTCATACCCACATATTCATACAGAATTGTTTATATTTGGCTCATGCTTATGCCTAAGGATAACCGAATCTCATGGTAGGTCACATGCCCGTCTGTTTCGATCATACGGCGTACAACATCGATTTTTTCGTTGTTCACAGCGGACTGATGACCATCACGAAAGGAGACGGATATTTCTGGCCCAGAATATAATTACTTGAAGTACGGTTCAGTCCATTATATTTTTGTAATTATAAATGTAAACTATCATCACAAGTTACAATCTAGAAAATGAGAAAACTAATAAGTAAGTTAAGGAGCACAAAAAGACTATCGATAATCGTTTAACATAAATAATTTCAAACAATAAAAAAATAGCCAATTCGACAATTACCTGATAATTAATTCAATTAAAAGAATTAAACATTTTGAATTATCAGATTAAACTTCTAAAAAATAGAATATTTTTATAGGTAATGAAAAAAAAAACTTAAAATCGATTCATGTTAATAAATAAATTTAATAGTAATCTTTTGTTCGGACCTGTATTTTTAGGCTGACATATGACAGTCTCCGAACTCCAATATTCCTGTGCAGATGTGGATCACTCATTTCGTAATGTAATTTATAATATCTTAAACTATTCATATGATTTGTGAGTCACCCACTTTAAACATATAATTTAGCTATTAATTTACACCATTTTCATATTATTACAAGTCTCTTTTTATCCAGGCCCAAGATTTAATGAAAGACTATCCGTCTCCTTTGTCACTGAGGTTAATACGACCGCGTTGGAATTTTACAAACCAGATATAAACAGTCACCTTGCATGGTGCTTCATTGCCATAAGCAGTTTGAAGGCGAGCGACACTCAGCTGAGGCATCAAACTAACTTAAAATCGTAGTAAATCATACTACGAAAATTTTAACGACTTAAATCCATGGTAGCGTAGGCTCGCAATATCTAAACTGGCACAAAAATAAAAAATAAAGTGACACATACATAAAACAAAGTGCTTTTTGAATCCAATGAGTTCCATTTTTAAATATCGTAATTAGTTTTTAAATATTCGTAATGTAAGTGGCATGTTTATGTATTAGTTGATCATACCCATGATGAAAAACCTGTTATAGTGATTTGCTTTATGGTATCGTTTCCGAGATCAATAAGTATCCTATATCCACCATCTCTCTTGGACTGTACTGAACTAACGTTTCGGTATAATGAAAATAATTTAATTAAAGCTTGAATAAAAATACATTAAAAACCTTATAAACGGATTTGAAAAAAGTCGCAAATAGTTTATTATGTAAAATATCTTACAAAGAGAATACTTGGAAAATAAAAGATTATCTAAATACAATTTTTCATACAAATCGTCAGAGTTGTTTGGGAGAAACGAATTACATACAATATATATACAAAAATTGTTTCCTTAATTCTCATAGATGCCATTAATTAAATGAATTGCGCGCATGTTCCATTGAAATTTATGTGAATAGGTAATTTCTATTGTTTGTGGTTAAGTGACTTAACCTATGTGGATTTTAATCAATACGAATTTTATTTAAATATAAATGTGTAATAATATACACACTTTCATCGAAGTTTCACGATTATTTGCTTTTCTTGTTCTCCTTACCCCTTATTCTACTTAAGTAGGTTCGTTAGAAAAAGTTTTTCCTCTTCCACTCTTCTCTATCAACTGTCATCTCAGTATTCACACCTTTTATACGCATATCATTCGTCTCACAATTCAAACATACCTTCTGCGGCCTTCCTTCACTCATATAACCATCCACTTTTATATTTAATACTCTTTTAGTTACATGACTTTCATCCCTCTTCATGGCATGCCCACCATGCTAACAAAAAACTTCTCAACTTTTCCGTGACCGGTGCTATTTTAAGACTTCCTCTGATATACTCATTACTGATTTTATCCCTTCTAGTTACACCATACATACATCTGAATATTCGCATCTCTGCCACATGTAATCTTCTTTCATTAATATTTTTCGTTACCCAGCACTCAGATAAATACATCAAGATAGGTCTTATAATAGTTTTACACAGTTTTTTTATGTTTCCGGGAATTCGTTGGACCTCAGTAGCATTTTCTCCAAAAAGGATAATGTCAACTGCAAGCCGCATACACCGAGGTGCCTCTTTTGTATGTCTGATGATAGTGCATCCATAACGAGAAGAAACAAATAAGGATTTAAAGCTGATCCTTGGTGCAGACCTACATTAAACTTAACTTCGGTAAATCAAGCCTCGGGCCTGACGTGTGTACGGCTCGACTGCATATGGAACGGATAAGGTGCAAGTACTTTCCAGGCACTCTCTTTTCTTTCAGAGCCCACCACAGAACCTTTCGGAGTACATTGTCATATGCCTTCTCTAGGTTAACAAACACCATGTGCAAGTAAGTTCTTGTGCACATCTGTTTTTACACACGGTTAACGTAATGCAAAATTGGCATCCGTTGTAGTACGTCCAGGTATAAATGCGAATTATTTCTGGGTCACTTCAGTCTTCTCTGTAATTCGTCTCGCTCTCACTCTTTCCCAAGCTTTCGTGCTATCATCATCATCATCATCAACCTATATTAGTCCACTGCTAGACATAAGCCTCCCCTAATGAGCGCCAAAGCGCCCTGTCTTCAGCTGTCCGCATCCAGCATCTGCCTGCAGTCTTTCGCAGATCGTCATCCCATCTGGCTGGAGGGCGTCCTACACTACGTTTGCCGAGTCGCGGTCTCCACTCAAGAACCCGTTTACCCCAGCGGTTGTCGGTTCTTCGCGAGATATGGCCGGCCCACTGCCACTTCAGCTTGCTAATTCTTTGAGCTATGTCGATAACTTTGGTTCTCTGTCGGATGTATTCGTTACCAATCCTATCCTTCAGAGAAACTCCGAGCATAGCTCTTTCCATAGCACGCTGAGCGACTTTGAACTGGTGGACCAACCCTACCGTGAGTGTCCACGTCTTAGCTCCGTAGGTCATTACGGGTAGGACGCACTGATTGAAAACTTTCGTTTTCAAACATTGCGGTATGGATGACGAGAAGACTCTACGTAGTTTCCCAAACGCTGCCCAACCCAGCTGGATCCTTCTCTTGGCCTCCTTATCAAAATTGTTTTTACCCAACTGCACAATCTGCCCGAGGTAAGTGTACTCAGAAACAATTTCAAGAAGATGACCATCCACGACGACCGGTCCTGGATCAATGTGGCCATTGATCATGACTTTGGTTTTATCCAAATTCATGCCAAGACCGATACGTCGCGAGGCTGAAGCTAGGCCGTCCAGCATCCGGGTTAGCTCCTCTAGCGACTCCGCCATTAAGACTATGTCATCAGCGAATCGCAGGTGCGAGATGTAGTCGCCGTTTATGTTTATGCCCTTACCTTTCCAGTCCAGCGTTTTAAACATATCTTCCAATGCGCTCGTGAACAGTTTCGGGGATATGACATCCCCTTGCCTAACTCCTCTGCGCAATTGGATGGGTTTAGACTGCTGGCCCTGTACTTGGACACTCATAGTGGCGGCTTCGTAGAGACATCTCAGCACCTCGATATAACGATAGTCTACTTGGCAACGCTGTAAGGATTCCAGAATAGCCCAAGTTTCGACAGAGTCAAAGGCTTTCTCATAGTCCACAAAAGCAAGACACAGGGGCTGATTATACTCTTCGGACTTCTGTATAATCTGCCTCACTGTGTGAATGTAGTCTATGGTGCTATATCCTCCGCGGAACTCGGCCTGTTCTGGTGGCTGGAACTCGTCGAGTCTCCTGGCGAGACGATTCGTGATCACTCGTGAAAACAGCTTATAGACGTGGCTCAGGAGAGTGATGGGTCTGTAGTTCTTAAGGAGGGCTTTATCACCCTTAAAAAAGAGCACCACCATACTCCTGCTCCACGCCTTAGGAGTTCTCCCACTGTGGAGGACGGCACTGAAGAGTTTCTGTAGTTCCTGTATAACAGGAGCTCCTCCAGCCTTCAGAAGTTCCGAAGTAATTCCGTCCTCACCGGGGGCTTTTCCATTTTTAAGCTGCCTCAGAGCTAACACTATCTCGTCTTGACTGATATCAGGCAGTTCGTTGGTATAGTAGCGTGACAGGGTGGCTCTGGAATCATGGTTGTCTGGTCGGGAATAGGGGGCATGTACAGTGTACAGACGGCCATAGAAATCCTCTATCTCGGCGAAGATCTCCGGCTTCGACAATACGGTCCTCCCGTCGTGCGTTTTAAGTTTCGACAGATGGCTCCTGGCAAGCTGCTGAGTGAATACTTTGGACCCTCGGTTTCGCTCTATCGCCTCTTCAATGAGGCGTGTATTGGAGCTCCGAAGGTCGTGCCGTACCATCTTCGCAATTTTCTTGTTCAGGTTTGACCTGTCTGACGAAGTCGCTTGGGTGGTTTCCCGTCTTCTTGTCATCAGCCCCAGAGTCTCATCCGAGAGTTTGGACTTCTTGCCAGTACGCTGTTTTTTGCAAAACTTGATGCCCTCGTCCCTCAGCGTTTCGACCAGATTGTGTAGGGTCTCGTCAGCGTCATCAGTGGGTTCCAAGGCAACAAATCTATCCCCAAGAAGTTGCTGGAACTTCTCGGTGCCCGCCATGATTTGGATTGGGTTAGGCCGGAGCGTGGACATCATCAGACGGTTTCTTTCTAGCTTCAGGTTGATATTCAGAGAGCCTCTGAGCAGTCGGTGATCAGATCCGGTATTGAACTTGTTGATCACTGAGACATCTCTGAATATGTGCTTGCTATCCGTCATGATGAAGTCGATCTCATTTTTAGTCACAGCGTCGGGGCTTTGCCATGTCCACTTCCTTTGAGGCTGTTTCTTAAAGAAGGAGTTCATTAAGAACAGCCCCTCTTTCTCGAGGAAGTTGATAAGCATTTGCCCCCTGTGGTTCCTAACTCCATAACCATGTGGGCCTATTCGGGATTCATTGCCAGTCTGGGTTCCCACCTTGCCGTTAAAGTCCCCCATAACAACGTTGAAGTGAGCCTTAGTGGTGTTGTGCAAGGCTTTGGATATGTCCTCATACATATCCTCCACTTCATCATCCGAGTGTGCCGAGGTCGGTGCGTAAACCTGAATTACCTTCATGCTATACCGCTTGGATAGCCGAAGGATCAGGTACGCTACCCTGGTCGACACGCTCGAGATTTCCTGAACGTTGTTAGAGAGGGCCTTATTGACGAGGAAACCTACGCCACCCTGGGATGTTCTATCACCCTCGCGAAAGTAGAGAAGATGGCCCGAGTCAAGGGTTACGGTGTCCTCGCCCTCTCTACGGACTTCACATAACCCGAGAACATGCCATTTAATGTTCTCTAACTCCACTTCCAACTGCGCTAGATGATGGTCAAGCCTCAGAGTGCGTCCGTTAAACGTAGCCAGGGTCAGTTTATGAAGCATGTGGTAGCCTAATGTAGCCCGGGGATTCTTAGCACCCCCTGCCCCGCCGTTACCATGGCCGCTACCATGGCCAGGGATAGCGAGGCGGCCGGGAACTGGGGGCCATTTTCTATTGGCTTTAATCTTCATGAGGGGGAAATGCCCATAATCCCCACGCTGGGTAGGCGGGTTGGGGATCGCAGTTTGGTGGTGGGGTTGTTCTGCGGGGGCGCTGCTGCCCGCCCCCTGATATGTCCCTTAGTCGCCTCTTACGACACCCACGGGAAGAGTTGGGGTGGTACAATTCTAGGCCGGCACACACACGGCAAAATATAAAAAGCACGCAAAAAAGCGTGCCTCAATAGTTATTACATTTCTGCACATCACCCGTATTCTTAAAAATTGACCCTATTATGCTATTGAACCATTCGTGTGGGATCGTCTCTTCTTGCAACAATTTATTAAAGAATAAAGTCAGCCACACATCCATACATCTGCTTTTAAAAACTTCGATAATTCAATAGATATTATATCATTTGGTCTTACTGCTTTGCTATTCTTCATACCTTGCAAAACTTTTCTTACTTCATACTCACATATCTCTTGCATTACACCTATATTAGTTGGTATATTTTCTATCTCTCTAATCATTTTTTTCATTCAACAATGTCTCAAAATATCTTATGTAACGATTATTTATATCTTCATGTTCGTCAAAACTTTTCAGACGTCATCTTTTATACATTTAATGTATGAAATATCCCTTCAATTTTCCTCTCACTTTCACTAATCGATAAAGGTATTTTTTATATTTTTGAGCTCTCCAGCGTTTAGTTATAGGACGGAATTGCTTGTGAACGAAAAATAATATTTTTCTAAATGACAAATGGTAAATCTGAAACTTGTAAGTAATAGGAAAGTTACAATAGTTTATACAGTTTATTCGATACAAATTTTTGATTTGCCAATTAACAATGCTCACTTAAAAATGTATAGCAGTAACCAATAGTACTTACAATACTTATAACTGGGCAGAAAACCGTTAATTCTTTAATCGATAATTAACTAAGTTATTAAAATTGCTAAAATTTAACTTTTAAGTTTAACTAAAAAATCTTTAATGGTTTTCTTAACTTCCGTTAAGAAAATGCATTCGTTATATAGATTGTTGACTTTATTTTGTTGGAATTATAGACTAAACACATAATTAATGTTAACTAATTGTAAAATTCTGGATTTCTTCGAAACATCGCATGTATAATTTCCCACTTTTAAACGTTAGATACCTGATAAAAGGCAGACATGGTAAACAATAGAGAATAGATACATTTTCTACTATCTGTTATCATTGTAATTTTCTGCCCGGCTCTGGCATGTCATTCTGCAGTTGTGTTTTTTATAAAAACCCACGAGGAGCTTACTTTGATTAGTCAAATCGCGACTTAATTGCATACTCGCAACAGTCCGAGTCGAGGTTAAATAAACATAAACAAATTTTCAAAGGATGCAAACAGGTTGCAATGATTGTACAATAAAATATACGATATTTTAAAATCATTATTGTACTATATTGTATTTGGCAATTTATTAATTAATGATTTAAGAAATAAATTAAACATTTTTTTCCATAGAAACGCTAACAAAAAACCAGAATTATGACAACATAAACAACACCATCATTTCGTAGTCATTACAATTATTAATAGTATCATCTATAAAAATATAATCCCATTGAAAAGTTAACTTTTTTACGTCACATTAAAGTATAAACTTCTTCATCAATAATCCAATGTATTCGCTAAACAACAATTTATTAAAATTGCCAGCAGACTATGTAGGTGTAGGTAACTTCATTACGGAATCTAAAATAGATGTCGATATAAAAACGAGAAAAAAAGGTTTTATGACTATCTTAATTAATGGGAGTTTACTTCTTTGTGAGATAGATACGCCGAGTCACTCTACGTCTATCTAATCCTTCTCAAAGTGTGCGATATCGTCCCCTTATAACGCTGGAGCATTTCAGCACGGAGAAAATTAGGTCTTAAGGCTGTGTAGGGGATCGCTGGCAGGTTGAAAACTAGTGAAAAATCATGTCACTTCTTCGGAATTAAGAACTTATTAACTACATTTCATTCTTTATTCTTAGTGTTTTTATTTTATTTAGGTGTTTTAAAGATTTTAATTATAATATTAGGCGGCCCTTTAAAAAAAATTGTTCGCAAAGTGAGCGGTGGGAGACAAAAGTATGAGGACCTACGGTTAGATTCTGATTCAATATTGTTATAAATTTATTATTATATAATTTTTATCGGAAAAATCTTTCTCATAGATCGAATCTGATAGAAAGAGACGATGTAGAATAAAGAAATAATCGACCATAATAAATTTATTAAATTTCGTCCACTATTCAGTCAACAAATTTTTTACCTGGTCAAAGTGAACTCTTTTGCCGCTACCATATAAGTGGCGTTAATTTCAAGATGTTTGCGATTCGACAACTTTAAATGATTGATCTCAAAGTGAATGGCACGATTGAAGCTGTTGTGTCATACAAGGATTATATTATACTAGCTGTGCCCGCGGCTCCGCTCGCGTGGACTACAGAATGGCGTCGGTTAAGCGCACGCTCTAATCGTGCTGTCCCCGCTTAAAAGACGGAAGACAAAAATGCTTATTGTAGGTGATCATTAGAAGATAGATATATATTATTAGCAACTTCTTTGTAGGACTTTTTAAGATCTACAATTATGTAGTATATTAATTTAATATATCTCTTATGCTTTACCTAGCGTAAGCTATTTAAGCACCCCAAAAGAGTCTTTTTCCGAATTGATTCACCATTATCGTCACTGCTTATTCCGTATGTTACTTTATACTATAAGATATATCCTATAATCTGGCTAGATAACACGGCTATGAATTCATATAATAAAAAACGTGTAAATCTGATAAGTGGTTTTTGCGTGAAAAAAACATAAACGGACAGACAGATAGAGAGATGTTCAGTTTTATAATATGTATAGATATAGAAGATTTATACATTATTACCTTTGTGTGTGCATATAACTGGTAATGAACCGGTTTTTCAACTCTTAGTGATCTGACACACGTCATCTCCACGTGGCCATGGATGCATCGTCTTCTAGAGCGTTTTGCAAACAATTATAAAGTGCTTACGTATTTCCGTGATCACTCATAGATAATTGAACGAAACCACTGTCTTTGTGTTTACCTCCACGTTCAAGGTACATATCATAAAATAAAGGAAGTTACTGGTTCGATTCTAGCTCCAGCTAACTAATTTCTAAGTTGTTGTTTGTTAATTTAATCAGAGGGCTGATCTACTTAATCGGTATTACTTATGAAGTTTTCGTTTTGTAGTACTCGTTGTTTCAAAATTTTTGATTTTAAACTTTTATAGGGTTTGTGACTTAAGAGTTAGAGCGTTTTCACATTGGCCGCTCCGATATCGGATATCGGATCCGAAACCGATATGTTGGCGGCATCATCGGACACCCGTAGGCTGTCGAACGATTTACAGCATTTCTTTAAACCCCACAGCCATTCAAAAATGTTTGTCTTGCTTCTTAGATGAATTAACAAATGTTCGAATGAGGATTCACTCATACGAAAATAGTTAAAAAACTTCCAAGGTGCCTTTTGTGGTTTGCTAAAAAGAGTATAAAATGCGCCCTCTGTATATCTAAATTGCTCTATAAGATTTGTCCAAAACTGTCTATGAACAGATCTTTTTTAGCGTTTGCCAAGTTTCATAGCTGTTCCCTTAATTATAGCTTTAGAATGTCATTTAATTTATAAAACATTTTCTTACTTTCTTTGATATGGGATTTCTAGCTTGGTAAGTTTTATGAGTATTATAAAGTTTAAATATTTTTTTTCTTTTTTTTTGTATCCTTGTTACATGTTTAATGATTTACCTTGATGCCAAATTTGAAGTTTCTAAGTCATCTAGAAGTGGTCTAGGTTTTTGATGAGTGAGTGATAAAAATGCTACTTTTCAAACCCTAATAACTCAAGAACTATAAGTTTTAATCATAAAAGTTGGGGTTCTAGGTGTTCAAAGGAGGTTTATTAAATATACCAATTTTCCAGTGTGTAGGTCGAATAGCCTTTGACTTATGGATGAGGTCGAATGTAGCTCGAAATGATTAGTATAAATATACAAACTGGCCGAACTTGGCTGACACACTGCCGTGTCTAGATAGTCAAATTTGATTCTCATTATTTCTATATGATTCAATACTATTAATAATTGTTATTTCAATAATTACAATTATATTAATAGTTGAGATATATTTAATTAATAAAAAATAATAAAATAATTCTACAAGTAACTTTTACGCGCGTTTGAAGTAAAATTTCTTTGACCTCATTTCTTTTTAAAACAAATATAATTTTGATTAAGATAAATTAAATTAACTTATTTGTAATGCTTGGTTTAAGTATGACTATATATTACATTATTGACAAATACTTCTAAATGCTAAGATGATTTATAATTTTTGTGGTAATATATTCTGCTACAAGGTCATAGCTCACGTACAATTTTTTATCGATGGTTTGGTCGAGAATTCTAATTATAACAAAATATTTAAATCACATAAATTAACAATTTTAAATTATATTATTTTTTAGGGCCTAAAATTAACTACATCTTCTTTAATATTGTTGTGTTCGTAGGTAATAAATTGTCGTTTGCAGTGAAGGAATTTCTTCGTACACAAAGACAAAATTAGAGCAAACTCACTTTTATAAGTGTTCTCAGTCGTAGTTCTCTTGTAGATTTCTTTCGAGTGTCGCTTCTAGTATCCGCAATGATGACGAATATAAAACTGTCATCGGTCAGACTGTGGCTCTTTTTCGGAGGAAGGAAGGAGGAAATTTCGAGGCGTGCTATTTTTAGAATTTATTTGTTTGTTCACAATACTCCGAAGTCTCGGACCGACAAGGTTTCAATGTATATTGGCGTGTTTCACGAAATGACGCGTCACAGCGCGGCAGTTGTGCCTTATATTAATATAAGATTTTTCATGGTATTTTTAAGTTTTCGAAAATATTGCATTTTTTGTAAACGTCGCAACGATATTATTTCTCCTTCCAAGCTGACCAGTAGGCTTGGGAGAGATCGCAATAGAGCGTCTAAGGACGGAAAAAGAGTAATATGATTTAAGGACACGGCACATAATATAATAGGTACACTTTTGTATACTTTAATATAACTGACAATAGTGCATTGGGAATTTGAGCAGAAGACAACAATATACATAATTTAAGAAAAGACATGGTCGCTCTGAGACTATTGTTGCAACGATCAATTAAAGGCTATCGTGAAAGCTGTTGAATCTTAATCTGTGTGTGAGTTAATAGCAACTATGGATGTTAGCATTAAAACGATATTGCGTCAAGCACGCACAACCAATTATCTATTAATATCAATCTCGATTCAATCTTGATTCAATTTATCTCCGTATCGATATTGATTCAATCTCTTATACAATATCAATACATCATTCTCGATTCAATCTCTATCGATATCACAACGTCTATCATAATATCAATATATTCAACGTGTACCACAACAGCAATATATTCAATGTCTATCGGTTGGTCGTGACTGTCGAATACTGAATGATGTATTGACAGTTACCGTAGCCATACCACAGCACACCATAAACTTAACGACAATACATTGCATAGGCCAACGTACCTAGTAAATCATTGTAACTTTTTTATAAAAAATTATAAACCTAATTGTGAATATATATTATTTATGAAGTAAAAGGAAATGAAGATTTTTTTTTAATTTATCTACATATTTATACGTGAAGCAGAAACTTTTACCTCTTCCCACACTTATAGTTTATATAGAAGAGGAGTGCAGAATGCTATTTTTTTTTAAATTATGCATAAACAATACATTAAATCAATAAAAAAATCATTACACACACTACCATGTATTTGAGACACACACGTGTTTATATACTTTTTTGTTTATTGTTAAAGTCTGTGGCCAAATTGAGAATATATTAATATTGTTTGTTTTTAATATTATTTGTCTATAGTCTTACTGAATATCAAACATAACCATACTAAATTCATTTATTATAAATCTCAATATAAAAAGAAAGTTGTGTAGCAATATTATATAGGTAAAATATATATATATATATATATTTGTTAGTGCTGGTTCAAAGATCTTTTTGTAGGCAAATTAACAGTTTAGTCTTGGCGAAATCTGTGATTATAGAAGTATAGTCTTTGACAATAGAACCTTAATAATATTTAAACTTATAATTTAAATTAATTATGGTCGACCACTGGTCGACTACTAGTAAATATAATATTTTAATGTTTATTAACTAACAAGGAAGATAAAATACACAAGCCGTAAACATGTTTTTAATATTCATTAAATGTGTCCATATTTTACATGAACAATTAACCAGACAAAAGAAATATGTCTCCCACCAGTTTTATGGCATATTTGTTGTTAAATATACACATCAAAAAAGTTTAAGCAACATAACGTATGTTTTTGAACTTTTGAATGGTTTTTAACAGTGTATGAAACATTTATATTTCTTTTATAAATAATAATTAAGCATGTTATGATGGATTAGTGACTAAAGCAACAAAATTTTTCTTTCAATTGTTGATTAAATTAGAATAATTCATACGTCGTGCGAAATAAAGTTACTCACTTAAAACGGAATTGAACTTTTCATGTTTTTACAGCGGCGTCTGCCGATGGATTTTGATCTCTCGGTGCTCGCCGTTGTATTTGGATTGTATTGTGCTTACCATCAGGGACAGTACAGTCAATGTGCCGAGCTATTATAAAAAAAAATACGCTATTATTTTTATATAATTCAATACAAAGTGTCTCCTCCTCTGTTGTTTAAAATTTGTCGGTAAGGATTCTTCATTAAATTTATAAGATTGTTTATCTGATCCTGCGGCAATCGCTTCCAATGGAATTTTAACAAGTCTTTCAATTTTTGAGCTGTTGACACTCCGTCCAGGTTATCTAGAATACGTCTGTGGGGCATTTTCCATACGTGATCGATGGGATTGATGTCTGGTGATTGTCACTTGACAAAGAGTACTTACTCTTTGGTTCTCCGAGCTATGTGTGAACACATATTATTATGCATCAGCATGAAATCTGAGCCAAGACTATGTGCAAATAGGAAGACATAAGGCCTGAGGAAATCTTCAACGTAACTTTCATCGTTCATGCTACTATCTACAAAAACGAGCCCAGTTCGTCTGTTCTTCATCCCGTCCATACCATCACTGTGGATCCGCTGTAAGGATGCACTTCCTGGACGCTTCTTAACCGTTCAGCATTTCTAGGACGACGATACGCTTTTATCCTTCTTGTATTGGGTCCATGTCACGTGTTCCCTACACCATTCGCTTCGCTGTTTCCATGGCGTATAAGGTAGGCACCTAATTGGGCTTCCTGCTCGTAGGCCGTATTTATGCAGCCTATTTCTCACGGTCTGGGGGCTAACAACAACATAGCTTGAGAATTGTAGCTTTCTCGGGCGGCTTGCAGTTTTTTTTTTTTGAACTGACTATACTGTTAGCCTTAGGGGCCCTGGAGCCTTTACGGCTTTTACAGCTTTACCGGGCTTGGGGGCGAGCGCTTAGGGCACTCAGCCACGAAAGCTAAGCAACAACATCCGAGGGTGCCAAAGTGGCCGAACCTCGGCTCGGACTGTTGCGCGTATGCAATTAAGTCGCGATCTGACTAATTCCCTATCCATAATTCGATCTAAACTAACTATACATATATACATGTTTCTGCCCCCTGGGAGAAGGGAAGGAACATGTGTATGTGTATTTAGTGGTCTGAAAATTTTTGTCTAATCTAACTAGGCAAAAAAAGAAAAAAAAAAAGGTCCCTTACAGAACCTATGTACCTATGTGTGTTGTGCATGTGTGTATAATGCAGTGTCATGTATGGCTGTGAAAGCTAGTGATTGTAGAGTCACTTGTATCGCGCGAGCGGCTGCTTGGCTCAAGGGCTCCATGCCGATGGATCGGACCTAGGCTTGAGTTGCCGCAGAGGAGGGCGGTCGTGGCGGGTGTGCGGGAGCGAAGTTAACCGTACGTCCCCTGCGGAGGGAACGGTGGTTTCGCGGGCGTGGGCGCGAGCACGCATATGTTGCGGGAGCGGACGTGTAGAAATTGTTAGCGTTCTCGATGTCGTCATCGGGATCGACAAAGAGATTTCGCGGACGGTGTTTATAACGTTTGGCAACGGGGATCGAGTTGTCTGGGACGTAGTTCACGGTGGATTTTACGAGCGGGTTGGGATGATTCGAAGCGCTATCGAAGTATCTCCTGGTGAGAAATTTCACATAAGCTTCTATCGAGGGAAGCCTCATGTCCCTGTGCAGGTCCATGTTCCTAACGAAGGCTGGAGGGTCAAGCAGGCGACGGAGAAACCGATTTTGGACTCTTTGCATGCGGGCAAAGTTATGTTTGGACATATGTGCGAACGCGGCGCAGCTATATGTCAAGATCGGACGGACGCACATCTTGTACAGTGTGAGCTTATGTCTTAAGGACATTTTGCTTACCGAACTGAGCAGGGGTCGCAAGCGGGAAAGGATCCAGATGGCCCTATTCCTGACTATAGTAACGTGTGCGTTGAATTTAAGCTTCGAGTCGAGGGTGACACCCAGATATTTAGTCTTGGTGGCCCAAGGGATATTCGTACCGAATAATGAGAGGGGTCCTACCGTGCGTGGTAGTTTGCATGTATGCGGTTCGAACATTATCGCGGCACTCTTTACCGGATTAATAGCTATTCGCCACGTTCGAAACCACTCCCCGAGAGTGGTTACGGCACGTTGGACTGCGCAGGCGAGATTTTTTCTGTGTCTGTTTGACGCATATATGACTGTGTCGTCAGCGTAGAGCCCTACCTCGACCCCGGGGGGCTTCGGGAGGTCGCTGACGTACAGATTGAAAAGGCAAGGCGCCAGAATGGAACCTTGCGGGACGCCTGAGCGTATAGGGTGGGCGGTAGATAGTACTCCTTCCACTCGGTAGTGGAAGGTGCGGTCGCGTAGAAAATCGTGAACTAGATGAACTAACCTATCCGGGACTTCTAATTGATGTAGCTTGTGGACTAGTCCGGCATGCCAGACCTTATCGAAGGCCTTAGCTACGTCGAAACTGACTTGCAGTCAGTTGTATTGTTCCTATCGAGCAATTGTACTCCTTCCACGTCCTGGGTTGTGCTCAGCAGGATCCCCTATAATAACGTAACGCTGCCAAAGACGACAAATCACTCTCCGATTGATACCAAAGTGCCGAGATACCTGGGACTGATTTCTTTCCATTTATAGCATTACTACAGCTCTCTGCATTTCATCAGCAGTCAAATTGGGTCGATCCATGACGTATAAAATTTCTTACCTCTCTATTAAAAAAAAAACTGAATCAATATTGTCGTTAAAATGATAAAAGTGAGATAAACACCAAACTTATCAAGCAACGAAAACACGAAATTGATTTTTTTTTATTAACTTTTATTTAAACAAAACAATATCGAAAAGGTTCTATTTATAAAATTAAACAGTATATTTCCAAGAACGAAAAAAATTGTATACTTATAATCCTGTAACACTAGTAATCGCCTTTGCTAGAAAAAAAAAGCAATTAATAAAACTTGCGACTTAAGGATCATTCATGTTACACTGAGCCGGAGTCGGGCTGGGCGCCAGCCGGGCTACGGCCAAACGTATATAGTATTATTTTGTATGAATTAAAGCATGATTCATGTTCAGCCGGGCCGGCGCCGGGCTGGGATCAGGCCCGGCGCTGGCCGGGATAGGTCAAACATTTATAGTATACTTTTGTATGAAGTAATTCATGCAACACCGGGCTGGTGTAGCACTGCCATCGTGCCTGGCCAGGGCCGGAACCCAGCCCGACAACGGCCCGGCGTATAATGAATCATGCTTTACTTCATACAAAATAATACTACAAATATTTGGCTGTGTCGCGACCCTGTGTAACATGAATCTTCCTTCACAGGGGTCTTTACGTAATTTTCAATAGAATTTGTACGTAATTACTTTTCCAAATACATTTTATAAATTGATTGACTATTACTCGTCAACTTGTAAACCCGACTTACCTCAGATAGTTTTCCTTTTAACTTCATTATATGTACTACTACCATGAATTTTTCACATATCCAAAAACAACCATTTAGCTGGCAGGGACTACAACACATGACAAAAAATTGGCCCTTCAAAGCTTAATATTTTGCAAACGGATTTTTGAATAGAAAAATTGTTTCCACAAGCCCACAATATTTTTTAACCTCCTATCCATCGACACCATACACGACGGGATAGATGAGAAAAAAAATTATTCCCACTTTACGTGTAGGGGAGGTACCCACACGATATCTTTTCAAGCTTTAATTTTACCACTTTGTCGACGTGATTAATATGTATACCTATACAAAAATTATAGATTTATAGTACTTAAGATCTCTGAGCTAAGTCGGACAGACAGACGGACAAAGAGAAACTATAAGCAAGGCGAGAACATTTTTAAGCATAAATTACTTTGGCAGTGTCTATTGCGAGTAATTTTTTCAATTTGTCACCCCGTCCAACTTTTTATTATATTTTATTAATAAATGTTATGTTTGTCTTTTATGTCTGTTTTTTTTTTTAGTTTTTTTTATAATTTACTTGATAATGTAGTATTTGTTTAGTGTAGTATTTGTGCATTCGGAGCCTAAGATCCTTGTAGTGTGTTTAAAAATTTTTTATCCTATCTGTAGGAGTTTTAAATGACAGTGTGTCTCTATCTTGTAATTATTTAAGTTTATTGATGAATTGTTGTTAGTCTCCCTTACAATAAATATATAAATAAGGGTTTCTTTTGACTTCGGAACCCTAAAAAACATTTTCAACCTCCGAATGACCGCATATCTCACAACATCCCGTGCTAAGTATACGTCAAAATGCTTTAGCAATAAATATTTGTATGGCGAGTGACACGTATCATTTCTGTTATGTTGACGTTAACAAAATACTTATTATTCATTTATTATTTACTTATTGTGCGAAATTCCATCTGCCCTTGGAACAGACTATAGAGGAAGGAGACTGCTCTCAAGTACACCTGCCAAACAAACCTATAGCGATGTATTACTTAGCTTGATAGCTTGACGATAGATTTTTTACTTGAGGTTGATAGCTAACCCGGCGTGCATTCGAAAATATTCTACCACAGTAGTATGACTTCATCACGATTTTTAACTTCACGGAAAGCTCGAGTTCATTGTAGAATTCCCACTTTTATACGAAACCTTGGATTTAGCTTAAAAAAGACATTTCAACACAAAAGTTTAATTATCAGATTAAGTGAACACTTAATTAAAGAAATATACAATAGATTGCAGAGACGGGCTATTCGTATTGTTATTGATGCAGACGTTACCAATTACATGGAGCCACTTCAGCTGCGCAGGAACATTGCCTCGCTGAACGTGTTCTACCGTCTGTATGGTGTTCTGAAAAGCTGTTTAATCTTATTGCCTCCTCTCTTTTCCATAACAGAACCATAAGAGCTTGCCTTCAGAATCAAAGCTTTACAGTAATCTCCAATCTTGGCACGAATTGAAAAGTTCTTTATGGCTTATCTTTGCTGTACCGTGAAACTGTGAAACCGTTTCCCGTCCAATGTTTTCTCACCCTCTTATGACATCAGGTTCTTCAAGCGTAACGTGGTGAGATATTTATGCAGGTTGGCATGACAGCTGCGAACGCCGTTGTATTTGGATTGTACTGTGCTTACCACCAGAAACATTGTAGTCAATATACCGAACTAGTATTAAAAAAGTAGTGTTAATAAATTATGAATTTTCAATTAGAAATTAACATGCATTTATTGGCGTAATAAATATAATAACTTGATAAATTAACGTAATTATTTATTGACAGTTAAAACTTGCCAAATTAGAAATACCATTTCAAAGAAAGTAACAAATTGTTTTGTTAATGAAATGAAGAACGTACATTCATATAGAAACAACTAAAGGAATTGCTATCGATGAAACGTGGCACCCGTTAAATCTCAGCTTTTTTATCGGTGACAAAGACAACCCCGAACGTCGTTTCTACCGAACTTGGCCTCTTTTCTCATTAACATTTATTTGTTGGTCTTGGTGTATCATAACTTTTGACTAGCTGCACAATGTCATAGTAAACTGATAAAAACGTCACTGTAGTTAATTTTAATTACGTACTATTTCGTTTAAATTTATAATCAACCAACATATTATGTACTCATTTGACATTCTTTGATTTAATTATCGTTAATGTTTTTTTTTTTCGAACGGTGTAAATATACATACACACTGGCCGTTGTCGCCCGTTCCGAACTTGGCTGGCAGAACTACCGCTCCGTCCGGTCTTGACATATAGCTGCGCAGCGTTCGCACATATGTCCAAACATAACTTTGTCCGCATGCAAAGAGTCCAAAATCGGTTTCTCCGTCGCCTGCTTGACCCTCCAGCCTTCGTTAGGAACATGGACCTCCACAGGGACATGAGGCTTCCCTCGATAGAAGCCTATGTGAAATATCTCACCAGGAGATACTTCGATAGCGCTTCGAATCACCCCAACCCGCTCGTAAAATCCACCGCGAACTACGTCCCAGACAACTCGATCCCCGTTGCCAAACGTTATAAACGCCGTCCGCGAAATCTCTTTGTCGATCCCGACGACGACATCGAGAAAGCTAATAATTACTACGCGTCCGCTCCCGCAACATATGCGTGCTCGCGCCCACGCCCGCGAAACCACCGTTCCCTCCGCAGGGGACGTACGGTTAACTTCGTTCCCGCACACCCGCCACGACCGCCCTCCTCTGCGGCAACTCAAGCCTAGGTCCGATCCATCGACATGGAGCCCTTGAGCCAAGCAGCCGCTCGCGCGATACAAGTGACTGTACAATCACTAGCTTTCACAGCCATACATGACACTGCATTATACACACATGCACAACACACATAGGTACATAGGTTCTGTAAGGGACCTTTTTTTTTTCTTTTTTTGCCTAGTTAGAGTAGACAAAAATTTCAGACCACTAAATACACATACACATGTTCCTTCCCTCCTCCCAGGGGGCAGAAACGTGTATATATGTATAGTTAGTTTAGATCGAATTACGGATAGGGAATTAGTCAGATCGCGACTTAATTGCGTACGCGCAACAGTCCGAGCCGAGGTTCGGCCACTTTGGCACCCTCGGATGTTGTTGCTTAGCTTTCGTGGCTGAGTGCCCTAAGCGCTCGCCCCCAAGCCCGGTAAAGCTGTAAAAGCCGTAAAGGCTCCAGGGCCCCTCAGGCTAACAGTGTAGTCAGTTCGAAAAAAAAAAAAAAAAAAAAAAAAAAAAAAAAAAAAAAAAAAGAACTACCGTGTGTCTAGATGACGAAGACTTATTAGGAAAAACCCTGCGCCCGCGCCTTTTGCTTGTATTTGTAGGTATAAAATTGCTTGAGAGCACTTTTGTGGAGAAAGGGGTTTACTTAATAATGTATTTTACTGACATTTAACATATGTAACAGCATTTACGTCGAACGATGCGGTGTCTGAATATGCTATTACTTAACCATCATCGCTTCGCACACTGGAAAGACTGGCTTCGTTAGTATTGGTCTACAACTATTTAGTGAAAGGAAAAGCCAGGAATATAATCGCTTCTGTAATTACGAATTTCGCAAAAGTAAAGCGATAGCAAAAATCCGTAAAAACATCGGCAAGTTTCTTTTACGCTGATTGTCCTTTTAGGATGGAAAAATTTCGTAAGTAAAAATGCCCTATATGCCTATATGCCTATACATGAATGAATTTATTTTTACACATTATACAAACACTATTAACACTTCACTCGTTCTTAAACGCATTATACACACACTTGTGTGGCACTACACAACTCGTCAGAGTGTGCACAATGAACTTGTCTCCCCTCTGGCTGATCTGCGGTCCGTTTATATACCCATTTAAGAAGAACTTCGAGAGAAATCTTATGTGTTTGTTTGTTAATTTTAAATGGTTTTATTGATTTGTTTATGTTGTTTCATTTATGTACTTTATCACATCGGTTGTTGACTCGTTGTTCTTGGTTAAAGAACACTGGTAAACAAACAAAACAAATATTTTAAAAATGCTTGAGAGTCGTAGTTCGACACGTAACGGCGGGTCTCAAATCATCTAGGCATTTTCAATGATATTGTACGAGTCATAACTGTATTAAATATAAAAATGAATTCTTATCATTAAAAAGTGTTTGCAAGTTGAAAATTAAAACGAGACTATTAAATAAAATCTATCATTAATTATTAATATTATCATTAATATGATTATATATATATATATATATATATATATATATATATGATAATAATCACAGTCATTCTTTTTATATTTAATACCGTTTCGACTCATACAATAACACTTAAAATACCGGGAAGATTTGAAACCCGCCGTCACGTGTCCAAGTTATTAATTTTTTTTAAATAGATATGCATTTTTTTAATGAAGAACATATTTATTCTGTTTCGTTAATGCATTTTGTTTTGTGTAATTAATTCGATATTATGATCAAAATGTAATAAATGCATCTCTTCTTCAGTGCGTACCAAATACCTGTTTTTAGTACTGTAGATAAGAAGGATTACGTTCGACTTCCTTAAACTACCAATAACAGTTTCTATTATATAATAATATCCATAGTTATATATCATGACAAAACACCGATATTAACAATTAATTCCATTCCGTTACAGTTTATTTACAAACACGGACACAAATTGTTCTGAAGTGTTTAACTTCACAAAGTAATGATGAAGTTTATCAAGAATCATTACCAGACTGCAAAATATAAGATGTAAATTAGATAATACTTTGAGGAATTACTTCGGGTATTTTTACGTCATTAGCCATATTATAATACTTTTTTGATATGCATATATATTGTACCAATTACAGAATACTAAAAAACAATCATAAGCAATCATATTAACTAAAGAGTATGCAAAACCATTTCTTTATTCATAAATTTTGTACGATTTTATTACCTACTAACATATGTTCGTAAACCTATAATTTTTTTTTATTTAAAATTGTTTTTCATGAATTAAAAACTACCTGTTATCTACAAAAAATATTTGGGCTAAATTTACAAGATAAAATCCGAATATAAAACAATATAGTCCAGTACAATAAGTCAATATAGTTATTGCTTTTAAAGTTTAGCTTTGGGCTAAACCCGCGTTAAAACATCAAGTACAATTAAGCAAAACAGCTAAGTGACATGAAGACTTAGAACCAAACACCATACCATATTTTAAATGAATAGGGATGAAGTATTTACTTGCAAAAATAACATTGATAAAAAGTAAATAATATTTCCGTTTATATAATAACAAAAACTCTAATGTACAATATTTAAATACAGAAATTAGTGTTTATTTCTAATTGTATATTTATCCTGCATAAGTGACGTTGTATGAAATAATATTATAGCCACATCATAGAATAAATAAGACCTTTGTGACCCAAAGATCTGGTTGTCCAATTATAACCATCGATTTTCCATAAAGCTAATTTGTATAGTTCGATCTACTCCGATTTGAATTTGTCAAATGAGTAAGAAGTAGGCCAACAATATTTTTATACAATAATTTCAAATAGCATAATAACAAAAAATGAAGTAGGAAATTTAATTTAATATTATTCAATTATAATATATTTATGTTTATCGTAAATTAGATACACAGATGTGTTCTCAAATCTGTGATTAGATTAAGACACAATATTTAATTAAATATGTTGATTTTAAAAGTTTAAGTGTTCAATTCAGAAAGTTCACACACACATACTGATGGCGATGCACTTGCACTGCAGTAATTTCTGATTGCATTGTTGTGGAGGGGGAAGGCTGTTTTCAATTATTTTTTATATGAGCTCGGCGAAATTGAAGTTACCTTGACCTTAACTTAACCTTCAACAAGCATAAGAATATGTCAAGTAGAACAACATCTGCCGAACAGGAGCGTATTTACCGCAGGGCAATGGGGGCCATGGCCAGAGCTTATAAGTTGCATGATGCGGCAAATCGCGCTTTTTGGACGCACCTACTAGAGTAGAAAAGTAAAATATGTGTGAGTCACCCAGGTAGCCGATTTATATTTTTAAACAAGGGACCCCAAAACCTTTGGATACGCTACCGACGTCGATATATGATATTTTATCCAAAAATACCGTTAGCAGATCAGCTAGTGCGAAGTCAAAAAGTTAGCTCAATTTATGTTTAGATCAGTGTGAATTTGGTTTGAAATCTCAAAGGTCCAATGGTTTCGTTCTCTTATGGATGTCATACCAAAAACCTTAAAAGACTTGATAATCATGTACCGTACCAGTCTGTAATATTTACATATTTTTCATTATTTAAACATTTCCAATTCATAGTTGATGAAAAAAAAAAATGTTTGCCTAAAATGTTTCGTGTTCAAAGTTCTCTTTAAAGCACAAAAAAATATAACATGTGAACATTAAAAATATGACGTAGATGGTTATGTAACAAATTGCGCTGAGATAAAAATCGGGGTATTTTTTGTACATTCTACTTTTGATCACATAATGTATTTCTATAATTAACAAGGGCTGTCGTGTACCGCTGCTCTACTAGTAGTATTGTGTTTCGATTTGCAGTTTGATTGGTAGTACTTCAACAAGTAGTACACGCTGTCATTGGGAACTTCTTATAGTGTTAGCCTTAAGATCATTGATCACCAGGCTTTGTGGCAAGCGCAGAAGGCACTCAGCCGTTACCTGTCCCGCGATGTATTGTAAAACAGTTCTTATAGGTATCTACTAACCTCAGAAAAAACTTCAATCCTGTTTGGGACTCTCATAGATAGTTGCGGACTATGATGTTTACTTAGTATCAGATTGTTGTTTAACAGATTTGAAAGATAACGTAAAGAGATGGGATCATACTGTATTCTTTTAGAGGTTCTAAAGAAACTTCATGTTAACACAGTATCATGATGAAAAAATCTACCAGTATTAACATTTGGACGCTTAAATATCACATAAAAACAATCCAACTGATGTTGAATTTCAAAATGGAAACAATTCATATCTATACAATAAACTCGAAAAAAATATTACAAATAATAGGAGTTTCTGGCTGGATCTCAAGTGTTATGTGATGTTTCTTTTTAAATACATTAACGTGTGGTGTTTCTTTTTTTTAAATCCATAAATTATGTTGTTTTGCCCTATATTGTTGTAATTTTGGCAGCATTTTGTGTGATATACAAGTGTATAGTAGTGGAATAGTGTTTAGGTTGCCAATACGTGACTTCATTATTATGCAAGAACACAGTTGCTACTAAGTAAAATAAATAAGAAGAATGAAACATGCTCGCAGAAATATTATAGACGCCATATTTGATTCAATTCACCAATGTCTTCTTTTTCTTCCTTGGCAATTGGTCCTCTTTAATCAAAACTATTACTGTCATTACACACGATTACAGGATCCTAACAAGATGGTGGCTCCTTTGTTAGAACTTTCTAGGGAGGTTTTGTGGCATCTCAGAATTCATTACCTACTATTTCTAATCCACTTCACTTGTGCACAATAACCGAGTTTTATTATGCAAAACACCACCTGTATTACACAATATAGGGTTAAATAACACAAGTTTATGAATAAAAAACAAACGTACACGTTTATTAAAATTCAAACATTTTATCATGTAGGTAGCTGAAACTACTATCCATCTTTTTTTTTTTTTTTCGAACTGACTACACTGTTAGCCTAAGGGGCCCTGGAGCCTTTACGGCTTTTACAGCTTTACCGGGCTTGGGGGCGAGCGCTTAGGGCACTCAGCCACGAAAGCTAAGCAACAACATCCGAGGGTGCCAAAGTGGCCGGACCTCGGCTCGGACTGTTGCGCGTATGCAATTAAGTCGCGATCTGACTAAGCTATCCATCTATTGCAAGCGGAAGTAGCAAAGAAATTTCGGATAATTATTTACGATGGATTTCTGCAAAGTCATGCCTTCGTCAATCAAATAGTGTTTTTTTTATATACAACAAAAGTGGTAAACAAGCTTACAGCCTTCGTGATGGTAAGTGGCCACCGTAGCCTATAGACGCTTTTAATACCACAGGTATCATTAGCGCGTTGCCGACCTTGAACCCCCCTGCCCCAAAGCGCTCTGGGAACTCTACTCACCGCAGGAATACAACACAAGGTTACGGATCTTCTGTAGGGTGGAGGTATTCCACCAGTCGGACTGCCCCAAGGAGAGAAATCTCCAAAGAGATTTCTATGTGCACTACCTCTCTTGAAGTATTTTAGGAAAATAAATATTTCACATAATAACCGAAGGTTATTTTATACTATACATACGTCAATACCACTTTTTATATATATTTTAATAGTTGTTGCCATTTTTTTATGTTCACAAAGTTTTGATTGGTCTAATAGTTAATACCAACGCTTTTTACAGTTAGACGTCAGCGTAGGTAATAAAAACACGGCAATAAATCATAAGGCGTTTTTGTAACAAATAACTACATTCAAAAATTATATATACAATATCAATAGTTACTAAGGATAATAAGTATTTACAGTAATGGGGATTATGTACTCGATTTATTTTTAGTTCTATTTCCTAGTATTAATTTATTTATTATTGAATTACATACTACAATATTCATATAGAAAAATGTATAAACATAGGTCCTGTATCTCTTATTATTAACCTCTATTATAAATAAATGATTAATATAGCGTATTTTTTTTATGAAATCGCTCTGAGTACATGTGAAAATATCCGTCTGCTTATGCTTCGATATGTAAGCGTGCGGTGGTACGGACTATAAGTTTTTTTTGCTTAATACATCCTGTCTCGAGGCATCATGAATAACTGCGGCCTTTGTCACTTGTTTGAGTACCTACTTGTCGGTTACGCACAAATTTATTAACTAAAAGAGATTCCAATCAGAAATTTACTCCAAAGTATCTTAAGCAAAATTGGTAAATTATAAATTTGCCAGTGGAAAGTCCATTCTAGTTTCTTATTGGGTGTATCCCACCATGCCCAATTTATACAGTATTTTCATATTTTAAATCACCTGTATCATTAAACGATAAAGCTATGAAAAAATTCCTTGGAGGCGCACTGTAAAAGTAAAGTAAATAAATAAAGTGTATGTGTCAACTCCGACACGCGACTGGAGTTTACTCCTCAAGAACTGTCTTGAAATTTAGAATATATACAATTGGCAAGAAGAGTAAATGAAGGCATCTCTTAGAATATACGATGAATGTAAAAAAAACAATTTGCCCCCGCGTGGCGCTCCCGCTCATTTCAACGGTCGATTCAAGTCTGGTGGCTTTCGCAGCAAACGAAACAGAGTTGCATAAATCTCAACATTCTATCGTTTCTTGAAGAGTTAACTCCAATAAAATATTTAATATTATCAAAGCTTATGAGTTAACCACACCGGTGATAAAGTGCACATACACGGGAATACTTTATTGAATGAAGCCAAACTCTCGAGTAGGTACAGTTGTTATGGAACAGACATAGAGTTATCTCGACATCTAGAGCATACCAGGAACGCAGTAAATCAGAATCTTAAATGGAGATTCCTTTGTCACGTCGCATCGGTCCGATCAAATATACATATACATTATAGTTCACAAAGAGCAACAAGAACATAAAAAACTAAACAAAGTAGGAAAGTCACGACTTTAAAAAATGCATTGATACGACATTAAAGGTAAGACAAAAAACATTTAGATGAAGGTGAATGAACTTTGCTAAGAGCAGTATGTGTAGCTACCACACATTTTGTTTACACACACTTTAAAACCTGTAGTATGCTATATATTATTAAAACGAATGAAAACCTTTATGCGTCTGTTTACAGGATTATTGTTAGACTATAAATAGCAGTATCTGTAGTCTTCAAAATATTTTACAAAACTGCATTACGATATCTTAATTACACAAAAATAAGCATAGCAATATTTATTGTGAAATCTTATGATTATTAAAAATAGACTAAATATTCCATCCATCCATTTAGGCTGAAGACGTCACTACTGGACATAGGTGTCCCTCAAAGATCGTCCCAACGACCGGTTATGCGATGCTCGCATACAGCGGATTTTCGCAACCTTCACCTTGGACTTAAAGTTTTTAAACATTAAACTATTATTATTATTATTAGGGTTCCGTAACTACTAATGAAAAAAAAATTGAAACCTTAAAGGATCAGTTTATTGCCCATCTGTATGTCCACGTGTCAAGACCCTTTTCTCAAAAACGACTTCAGGTACATAGTTGAAATTCATCTTTTATATTAAGGTCTATGGCCGAATATTGCTGTAAAAATTCTAATATCAGGGTTAAGGCATTAACGAGATACGGCACTTCGTAGTTAAAATATCGCTCACTGACCGATTATGAAAACTTATAGGGTACTTTCTGGGGTTTCTGAAATTTAGCACGAAGGAACGTTTTTGGCATTAGTTAAGGAATTAATCCAAAAATAATATATTTCAAATCCACCACGCCACACAAGTCATAACCCCACAGAGTTGTATTACGGTTATTTGTTTATGCCCAAAAACAACTTGAGGTATAATAATTTTAAGTACTAATAGCCTGAAAAAAAAACTGGGTTAACGTAATAAGTAAATGTGGGCCTTTATAGTAAAAGGCTCGCTCACAGAGCGATTATTAGAACGTATATACTTCTAAGCCGCATATAATTTTGAAACTCTTTCTAAAAGCTATGCATATAATGTTATTCATTTAAAATACATCATTGAATAGATCTTTTGAGCGTACAATGCATAATCTATGTAATTACACGCAAAAATAACAAAAAAATTGATTTCTTTTATAGTATTTAATCACTTATTGTGGCTAAATTATTAAAGTTACTTATATAATAAGGTGGGACTTTTTTATCTGTATAATTAAATTGCCTAGTATATTGTACAAGAAGACTTCTTATCACTTATTTACATTGTGTTTATATTATCCTATATTTAATGTTTTGGCATCGTTTTCCGAGTTGATTTTATATTATGATATCTGCTCTATCTTATGTTTTATTGCATAGATTTACAAAACATAACCTAAAAATAATAACAAAAAATATTCACCGAAATTGGTTGAGTCGGTCTTGAGTTATAGGCGTACTAACAGAAGAAATAAAGACGATATAATAATGAACGGTATAATAATAATGGTTTTTTTTTTTCGAACTGACTATATATACTGTTAGCCTTAAGGGCACTGGAGCTAAGGCTTTGACAGCTTCACCAGGCTTGGGTTATGTAATATAAACAGTATGGAACCCTCCGGACGCGAGTGCTACTGCTGCTATTTTTTTTATTATTATTATGAAATTTTAATAATAATAAAGTTTTCTTCCCCAATGCAGAGGCAAATTTACTCACTATGTCTAATTTATTTTAAAGATCACCTACGTGTAGGAGATTATTAAACGTCTGCAGACAATGAAACAACTTTTTAACTTTACATAAATAAATTGAAAATAAGGTACGTAAGAAACGTTACGTTACATTTATCAATTATAAGCATCTGCTCTATTTGATACAATGTTATATTAATGTTCCCAATCACAGAGCACTAAGTTGGGTTTTTACGTACCAATTAGTAACGTTCGTGACGGTGGTAAAATACTGAATGGAGTTATTCTTATCCTTGGAAAATTTAGCAAGCTCTGGTATGAGATATTTTTCATGTAGACATCACTGTATGTTTACATAACGGATGGTTCGTTTATAAGACCTATGAAAAGAAGTGATCGATATAAAAGATGCTTAAAATGCTATTGTTTCACGAGTATAATGATTCATCATTGCTATTCGACGCGGGAATATGTATTTTGGACACGTTACTAACACTAAGTCAGTAATTATATGTTTCTTTATTTTTTCATATAATTATGTATTGTTTATGTTATAGCGTTAAACGTACGTCATTGCACGTCCGTGCATCGGCGCATTAATGCTACTTGGGCGCAAGGGTGCTTGCTGCTGTCTTCAATGTGTAATCAAATCTTATATTCTTTTGAATTATTTTCTTCCCGCTGCAAGGACACTTATTTTTGATAGCTAGAGAGTAATAATCACACATGAGTTTGTTTTGCACCCTTTCGCAGAGAACATGTGAAAATTCTTAACATTGATAATAGTGTAAGAAATGCTACACCTACATACAAGTATATTATATATTTTCTCTTTTTTTAATCTTTTTAGTGATCTTAATTATATATAAATATTTCTCGCTTGTTTACTAACCGATATATTATATATAGCTCGCCGTTTAGTCCAAAAGGTCAGACTTCGACATCAGTCGTGGAAAAGTACAGATTTAAAAGTAATATTACAATAAAATAGAGATGATTACTCGTAGCTAATGTACAAAAAATCATGACTTTGTGTAAAAACCTTGAGTTGCTGTCATTTATTCATACTAATGTTAACTTTGATTATAAAGTTTATTTTTAATTATTAACAGTATACGAACGAACACACGTCCATAAACACCAAAGTCCCAAGATGTTATTCGAAACTCTTTTATACTGTGTAATTTCGATAGTAGCTCCTTTTGTGTCGTAGAAAAGGATAAGGAAAAATTGAGTGAAAAAAAATTGTACGCGCTTTCGCATATTATACCACGTGCATCTTGAAGTTACAGACGAACAAAGCAATAAACAAATGATAAAAATATTATATCGTTTATTGTTATCAAAAATTACAATGCAATTGAATATTTTTTATGTTTGTCTATTTCTTACAAGTACAAAGCAGTTTTTAATGATTTTTTTGTTAGAATAATTCCAACAAAGAGCACATTTGTTTTTTGGCCAATAAACTTTGTTCCCATTATAATAAAGTTTATGTTTTTTACTATGGTATTGGATAACGCGATTCATTACAGAAAATAGAAATGTTTACACTTTTATTTCTTTTTAAATTGCTGACATATGACGTCATCTCCAAATACAAATCAACAATACTTAAGTACAATTATATATCCGAAAAGTACACTTTTATGCAACTACTGCATTTTGTAATTTATACGCCTAAACCCAACATATGCAAGTTCAAAAGATATAATATATACAACATTATACAAAGATGAATATAAATTGATATCTATTCTCTTCTCAGTTATTTCATTCTTCGCAGAGTGGTCGTGATCGTGAAATGTAATCAGGAGCCGTTGACATTTGCCTCAAGATATTTCTCTATCTGTCTCAATGGTAATTAAAGTAATGCAATGGACTGCCCGGAGCAATAATTTAATCGGTCCACCTCATAGGTCCTTCCACTTCCGCGTAATCTGGTACTTTGCTCCAAAGAAACATAACTTCGTCACGATACATTCCTGACGAACTTAAGTGAGCGAACTTGTACTATTTGAGTTAGACGCTGCATAATGCTATGTTCTTTAAGTATCGATATCCACATCTTCATATTATAAGAATTTGTAAAATTCTTTGTTCGTACCGAGAAGGAACCTGCTTATTTATTTTTCGCTTTCAATTAAAAATGTACTTAACTTTTACTAAACATGTTCTTGTAACGAAACTTTACTTTATTCAGTAAACTAAACTAATTAATGAGTATGTAAAAAATTGTGTTTTAACAAAAAATATTTTTGTTACATTTTCTGTAAAAAAGACAATATTAATTTCAATTATAGTCAGATGAAATTAATAAAACGTAAAACAGTGTAACTCTACTAATTATATTTTGCAATCAATCGGCTTAAACATTTAGGAAGTGTTAAATTCCTATTTATCAAAACTCAATTTAGAGAACGTAATAACCAGGAATAATATGCTTGTGTTTTAATTTCAATACTACCCAAATTTGAAAATTATTTTATTCTGCAGTATTTGGTTAACAAAGTTATATGTTTTAAACACACTACATAACTACTTAGGAAACGTTCTCCTAAAAAGTTAACGTTTTGCAGATATAATATGTACTTATAGCCGAAATATTTATAAGGGATGATAAATCAGCTCAACCTTTCATGATTATTTTCCCTATTTAATTGTTCAACACGATTAACTACAGAATAGGTTTATAAAAATATGAAAGAGAACACTATTATTTATTTTAAATTGTCTGCCATATTACGCTGCATGACTTGCATGACATCAAAACTGCGCATTAACTAAAATCTATTCAAAGTGAGATAAAAACAAACCCGTATTACAATTTAACATGTTTTCATAATTTATATTTCATTGTTATTGTTTCACTTTGTAATGATACTGATATAATATTCGTCGTAATATAATCCGTCGGCGGTCACCGCTGTCATGCCGGCCTGCATAAATATCACTTCATGTTACGCTTGAAGGACCCGACCTCATAAGAAGGAGGAACACATTGACCGGGAGATGGTTCCACAGTTTCATGGTACGACAAAGATAAGACATAGAAAACTTTTTAGTTCGTGCCGAGATGGAGGTTACAGTAAAACTGTGACTCCGAAACCTAGCGCATGTGGTTCTATTGTGGAAAGGAGATGAGGGAATTAGATTGAACAGCTGAATTTATTTCTATGAGAACGATTTATAAGTCTCATATTTTGTTCCTATAAATATTTTTATGATTTGTGACAGTATTTTTGATATTTTTATAGCCTATTAATTATATACTAACATTGGTATACTCTTTGTATACAAAAAGTCAATAAAATCGGTGAAAAAATATATATTTTATTATAATATATTTAATATTATTATTTATTTTTTGGAGCAATGATGGCTCAGTGGTAGCGTGTATGACTAAGCGTCGATTGACGTGAGTTCGAATCTCTGCAATAAGCCTGAGATTTCGATGAAGGAAAACATGGTGAGGAAACCACAGCATGGTGGTAGGGCATTTTCTAATGCCCGCCTGGCTAGCTACCACCCTCAAGTTGAAAATCTGTCGCCAAACACCAATGGGTGTGTTTCGGCAGCAGCACTTGAGAGCCAGTCTTCCACTAGATTTAGCGTGTTATCTTCTTGGGCCACATCGTCACTTAACATCATGTGAGATTGTGCCCACTACGCCAAACCTATAACGATAAAAAAATAGGTATCAATTGCCGAATGACTTACACATAATATAACTAACATTTTGTTAAAATCGGTGAAGCTATTTTTGTATTACATCTAGATGTACGAAAAAAAAATACATGTATAAATAGAACATTTATACAAAATAAAATATATTAACATAAATAAGAAGCTAGATGACGTAAAATTATTATCATAATGGCACGTATCTCACTCATTATATGACCAGAAGCGTATTGTCGTGTCTTATAACTTTTATTGCATAGTTCTATATAGACGTAATTAGGTACATTGCTTCCATTAATTTTATAGCAAATATATTTACATTTTACAGCATATGGAATCATAGAGAACTTTGCTCAAAGCCGATCTTCTTTATTCCGATCAGTATAAAAACCAGTACCTACTTGATTCTTTAAATAGATTAATGTGAATATATTCTCATTGTAAGATTGTGTTCAAGTTGTTGATGCAATGCCCAACTTTAAACACTTTTTGTCAGGTTTCACTAACTGCGAAATCTTTTTGCGTTGTTTGTGTACCTTCTAATAGGAATAAAATCTTTGCAATTACCTTTGCAATTACCTTTATTATAATATTATGTGACTTTTATAGATTATGTACGCAAAAACGTAATTAGAGATCTCTGAGATCACTTCTCGAAGTCGAGTAAGAACACGCTTACATTACACAACCATTCGACTAGGTAGAAACAAGTTTTTAAAACTATCAAGAGAACTCACTGTACGGCTAGTCAGCATTTAAAATTACTTCAAATTTTCATTTCACATGTTTCAAATTTGAATATAGTTGTCTTCAGTGTCCTACGGTGTCCAAAAGCTTAAGTGCTTTTTTGATCAGTTGAACTGACCCATAAATTGTAAGTCGTCTAGTAAGCGACGAGTTGTGTCTTTGGTATTTTCCATAACATCACGAGTACGAATATGACTGGCAAAGTCAAATTTCTAACTAACCTCCCTCAAGCCTACTATTTTCTTAATATAATACTTATTTTTTATATTTATAAGTTTAGCGTTGTGGCTAAAATCTCACCTGATCTTAAGTGAAGATGTGGCCCAAGGTGGTGACAGGCTAAGCTCAGTGGGAAGACAGGCTTTCAAATGCAGCTGCCGGAACAAACCTATCGGTGCTTGGCGACAGATTTTTAACTTGAGAGTGGTAGCTAGCCAGGCGGGCATTAGCATTAGCCCTACCATCAATGCTATGGTTTCATCACGATGTTTTGCTTCACCTAAAGCTCAGGCTTATTGCAGGCATTCGAACTAAAGGCTATCGACGTAATTTTTTTCTTTTTCGCTCGGCTCGTTTTTTTTTGTTATGAATAGAAGATAGCTTTAGGCAACCTGGAGTCATTCATACGCACAAGGTGCCCACGCTATTTAAGTAGACATTTTATAAGCAAGGTCTCTATGCCACATAGCTCTGTTTTTCTCAAAACTTTACACGATGGATTGAACTTAGCACTTCATGTAGAAAGTGTCAAGGTGCTTGACATCATATTTGTAAAGACACAAAATCCCAGTAGCATACAGCAGTAAGCGTAAAATTATTACCTAAAACACAGCTACAAAGGTAAGGTGCAAAGAAATCACTTTAGACATTTCTCTCTACTTGGGGCAACTCTTGGTGAAACCCTGCAGATAAGATCGCTGCCAAATAAGCTTGTGTTGTGTTCCTACGGTGTGTATGCTTTCCAGAGCTTCTTGGGGAAGGGGGGTTCAAGGTCGGCAACGCGTTAGTGAAACCTCTGATGTTACAAGAGTTCAATAGTTTATGGTTATCGCTTACCATCAGGCGGGCTGCGCTCGTTTGCTACCTCAGTTGTATAAAAAATGAAAAACAAAAACGATCTTACTTTGCAGTCAATTGTAATGTTAAGGCAAAACCGTTTGACCGATCATCGTGAAAGTTTGTAGATCTGTGTTTTTTTTTCATGGAGAAGGTTTTTATGTTATCCCTGAACGCAATAGGTGGCGCTGTATTATTGGCTACTAGAAAGGGCAGAAAAACGTCTTTGTGACGAGCCAGTTTAAACTAATAATATAGCTATTATAAACAAATTGTTACGTGTACATAATACCAGTAATATTATTAAAAACTTTAACAATTAAAATTTTAGAAACAAAATGCTTCTGTTGGTATTCTTACGAACAATTGATTTGAATAAGTTTGTTGAATTTAAATATATTATAATAATTATGTTCGACTTTGTACTTATGTAAATTTAATAATTACCTATGAACAATTTCAATAACACATTCGGTATTTTTAAATAAAATGTACATAAAGGAATCTATACCAATCTATACATACCATGATTTCCCAGCCCAAAGTACTCAAGTTAGAAAGGTATGTTTATTTCTCTTGCAACCTTCTCGAAATTCAACCCTCGAAATTCAACTTAGGGAATTGCAAATTATGTGTAAGACTTATTTAAAACTTAGTACTAATACTCTTTGACACAATTAAGAACATATATTTCGCCGTTTTTCAAAATGTAACTTCATTCATTCATTCAAGACAGGACAAAACAATGTTTGTAACATATGAGAAATAAAAAAATTTAGGGTTAGATTATTTAAAACTTTGCAAGTATTAATATGTACTCTTCAACACAATTAATGAGATACTTATTATTAAAGCGGTTTTTATGGTTTCTTACTACATAATGAAAAAAAAAATAACGGAAAACTTTTAGGAGCACTTGTTGTCCATCTGTATGTCTGTCCGACTCTTTTTCTCGAAAACGACTTGAGGTATTTATTTATTTATATATTTAGCACGCCAACAGAACTATTACATAGTATCATAAACATATCAGAATACAGTGTAATCACTCAGGTAATATAGGCTTGCATGACTATTTAAATAGATATTGATATAATATAACTAAATGAATAAAATTAAACATTAAAATCATTTAATCATTACATACTAAAATTTAAATTAAGTTATATTTTATTTTTAAATGAAGAGTGCTTGTATGAACTAATAGATTAAAATATATATCTATGGAATTTTTCGTCGTGTGGGATCTCTCGTTATACAACCTTGCCATACGCACAAGAGGGCTATTAAATGCCGTATTAAGTGTTGCAGTCGGAGTGGCAAATATGTGTGGGTTGTGCACCGCACGGGAATGAACTCGAAAATAAAAGTAATTTATAAGGGACGCATCAATAGAGCCATTTCCAATTTTGTGAAGGATGAGTAAGTCAGAGTATATGTAAGATATGGCTATGAATGATATTCTTATGTAAGTAGTTATATTTCTCGTCTAAATAAAGTGATTAATGAACACACAGCATATATTTATCTAGCTCGTATTTAATTAGAAAGGCTTGGAAATAGCGGGATATATATACTTCATATACTAAGGTCCATGGCCTCATGCTAATGTAAAAAAATCAAGTTTCTAAGTTAACGCAATAAAGATGTAAAGCCGTTCATAATAAAAATCTAAAAGTCGCAATCAGTAACCGATTATCAAAACCTATAGGGTACTCCCAAGCTACATACAGTTTTGAAACCCGTCCTACAGGAAATAATATTTTTCTGGTCAAATTTATTCTGATTAGCCCGTTCAAGAGTCAGTTCCAATAGCAGCCTAGTGAATCTATTACCGAACAGTTTACCACTACTTAACGTGGTATACGACGAAATATATTATGGTTTATCGGTCGATAGTTTTGTTTTCTTCAACAACTCGTAGGTACACTGATTGCACAATTTGTTGATTTATACATGAATAATAAATAACTGCACATAAATAATAATGCTAAAAATTTTAGTCTGTGATAGCAAAGACGCGAGCAGAAAGCAAGTACATTATTAACAAATATGTATACAAGTACAAGTATGGGGGACCAAGTTTCGCTCGAGGTCTTGAATTAAAAAAGTAAAGTCAAAGTGCAATAAATAAGTCCATGAGAAAAGTAAAGCATTACCTAAATACAAAATTTCATCCAAATCGTTAGAGCGTTTACATGTAAAGTTAGTTTTAGAGTCAATTACACACACACACACACGCACCAAAAATGTGAATAATGTATGTACCTACTTATATATTGTCTTATGCATCATTATTGAAACTTATGTTTAAAATTATTATATATATATATATGTATATGTATTTACCTAAACAAGTATATTCTTGAAAGTGTCTGGATATTGAATAATTTGACATAGATATTTTTTCCTAAAATGTAGTTATGTCGCAATATTTAGAGTGATTGGTAAATAATTCCGAACAAAAAAAAACCCCTTCGGTAAATTGACTTTTAAAACTAAAAGCTACTTTTTTAAACGTGAAATTAACAATCAACCTGAATTACTGAATAAAATAATAACATGTTATAATACATACATAATATATTAAATAATCATATTTGATAATAATAAATTTATCGGACCGGCAAGGACTCGAGTAGAGTTTGCGGCGCAGCGTTGCGTGACGTCACAGTGACTACCGGGCACAGGTAGCGTAAACATTTCGGAATTTCCCCAATTGAATGGAACTTTTTTGGATTGTAGGTATCGACATAAATTTTCCACTGCTCTTTTTTGATTATTTAAAGACTCTTTTCAAACTCAGAACGCACAGTTTATGTTTATACTTTACTAATGTTATAATTCTTATGTTACATTATTTCTTATGTCATATTACAAATAAATAAAATTTAAGTATCTGTTTGTAATGTTATAATAACAGCTTTTTACTAAATGCATATGAAAACACAATAACTTATAACAAAAAAACAACTTTTACTTATTTTCTCTGTCTGTCTGTCTGTTTGTTCCGGGTATTCTCCGAAACTCTTTTTTTTTTTTTTTCGAACTGACTACACTGTTAGCCTGAGGGGCCCTGGAGCCTTTACGGCTTTTACAGCTTCACCGGGCTTGGGGGCGAGCGCTTAGGGCACTCAGCCACGTCTCCGAAACGGTTTGAACTATTTTGACGGGGCTTTCACTGGTAGATAGCTGCTATTATAAGAAGTAATTTTATTTAAGAAAATGAAATAGAGCTCCGCGCAAAAAAAGATTCGGAAACACTACAATTTTAGGGCACTTTAAATGGCTTACGCTAATGAATCTTAAGAGATATATCAAATTAATGTAGCAATAATTTTAAAACTTAAAAATGCCTACAAAAAAGTCGTCGAGAGCATATGTCTATCTTCTAAGGATCAACCACGATAAATATTATTATTTTTCTTTTTTTTTTTCAAATAACCCGAAGCGGGGGAAACAATATCCGCGCATGAAACCGAAGGATGGCATTCTGTAGTCCACGCAAGCGCAGCTAAGGGCACAGCTAGTATTTTATAGAACCAGCAAACACGCATACTGTACACTTGAAGTTAAAGGCTCATTGCATCTTATGGTCATCTATAACAGAACTGAAAAAGGATCACTGTCCTAAACGAGGTCAATAAGTCCTGAACAATCAGTTGGAACACTTTTTGTGCTACTGTGTATTTCCAATCAATACAGTCACGAGGGTACTATTTTTATAGTAGATTATTTTTATGGTATAGTAGTATGGTTGGCGGTAGTGCTTCCGCAGTCGCCCTTCTGTCCGAGTGCTAGTTTCGATACTAACATAAATCATCGTTAGCCAGTTGACTATCTAGATGGTTACACGTGATTAATTGTTTATTATATAACCGCATAATTTTACGAACCGTTAGTTTATAAACAATCTAGTCAGATTGTAAACTGACGGTAGATAGTGAACAGACACTAATATTTTTAGGTTATAACAAAAAGGTCAAGCAAATTTATAAAACTTGAATATTTTTAACTTTCCATACGCATAATTTGTTTCTGGCGTTATGATCATAGTTTCAACCTAACCTAACCAATATAGTTCGTTTCTAAACCTACGAAGATGTACCCTTTAAATTGCAAATTTTAGTGTCCTACCAACAGTTTACAATCTCACTAGATTGTTTATAAACAAACTGTTTGTACAGTTATCTGGTGATTTATATAAGTCCAAGAACTTTTCCACCATGCACCCACTTTTCTTACCAAATTATAAGCAACGGTATAAATATTAAATAATAATTTATCCTAATTTCCATCCCTCAGATCGATTTTTGGAATTCGCATTTTTCCTTAGATTCTCGCCAAGTCTAAATGGAAACTGTTTTAACACCTACATAATAAAGTTGTTAAGACTAACATACATAGTTCAGCTTAAAAGGCGGGTTTTAGATGTATGAGTATGATGAGATTATGATGTATGAGTATTTCACAAGGTATCCTTATACATATAACGTATGTTGGCACCAAGAAAGGATTTTTGAAAATTCATGCCTTAAGCCGATTAAAAATAGAATATTTCCTAAGATGTTGCCGATGCAAAATCCCATCGAGCATATGGCTAAACACGTAATGCAAATTAAACACAATTATTATCAAGAAATATTGACGAGGATTGAATTTGGAGAACTTGATTTTTTAATACTATATAAGCTTAGGGTTTGGCCATAATTTTATCAAATGTTAACTGACGACGTGGTGTAAGACTGTAACAGGCAAAGCGTATAGGTTCTTGACGACACTTTTTCAATTTATAGGCCATTGAGGATTTAGGAAACTGTGCTATAAATTCCTCATGGTGTTATCACCGAAAGCTTACGCTCATTGCACCAAGTACTCTGGGCATCAACAAAATATAATGTTTTGCTGCTGATACTTGATTATTAAGTATAATTTACCTAATCAGTTTTAATTATCTTTAACTACATTATCTATGTATGTAGTTAAATATTTTTTTACTATTATTACTCGGTTGCTCTCCTTGAATAATATAAATAAATAATGTTTATTGGGTTTTTGTATTATAAACAATTTACATTAAAGTTCCTTCAAGATTAACCACGGAGAGCATAAATTATAATTTTTTTAAGCAATAATGGCTCAGTGGTAGCGTGTACGGACACGACGTCGATCGACTCGTTACAATGAACCTGAGGTTTCTTTGAAGGAAAATATCGTGATGAAACAATGTTGGTTGGACATTTTCTAATGCCTGCTTGACTAGCTATCACCCTCAAGTTGAAAATCAGTCGCCAAGTACCTATAGGTGTGTTCAGGCAGCTTCAATTGAGAGCCAGTTCCTCCACTAGGTTTAGCGTGTTGGTAACGGATCACACCATTACTTAACATCAGGGTAGATTGTGTCTATAAAGATTTTTTAAAATATATATGATAGTTAATTATTATACGTATATTTACATAATAACGATATTTATAATTTACAGACGTATTAATGTTTGACGTCACAGACACATGTATATAGACGCCTGCGCGTGAGTTTCATAAATAGTCGCCGCTAAGGCCTCTGCTGGTATCAATTGGGGATAAAATAAATCGTAAGCTGTCGGAGTCGGAACGGCACTAGTTGGGTGTTTGACCTTAAGGTAGGGTGACCGTTTCGATATTATTTGTTTAAATATATTTAGTTAAGTGTTATTCTTTTCGGTTAATCGGTGAAATTAAATTTATCGTGGATTGTGATAAATAAATAAATTGTAATATAGGTAATGTACCTTGTAAAATATTTTTCACAGTTAAAATTTTATTTCAACATTTTATTTCTAAAAAAAATTATACATATTAAACTAAAGAAGTATACTCTGTCGAAATTTGATAACCATGAAATATATAAACTGAAAATTATATAAATATAAACAGACGTTTATTCCCTTATTATAAAAAATCAATCATATTGAATCTACGCTGCATCATAAACAAAATTACTCAGTTAACAAATTTTGCAGATACTATGAAAATAGATAAGAAAGTCCATAAAGCTTTAATACAATTCAATAAATTACGTATTATAATTATTAACTTTTATTAGAAATAAATTAATATCAGTGTACTAGCGTAATAGTGTAGTATGGTTAGTAGTCTTTGACGTTCATAAACTGCGCCTTCTTAGGGCCTAAATTGAATAAAGTATTTTTTGATTTTGGTTATAAAACTTTTATTTTTTATATTGTTAGCTATTCGAGTTTATTAAGAAAGTTTTATAAGTATTAAGTTTTCCGATAACTTATGGAAATAATTGCCAATTAACATTTAATGCTTTCATTCTATATGTTCTGTAAAATATACGCATATAATTATAACTATGAATCTGATATTACTTACTACATATCCAAAGGGTACGCATTGTAAAATACATAAATAGGTTTAAAAATGTTAACAAAAGAAAATGAATTACATCGAAAATTAAAATGAATAAGCGTTCGATACTCCGTTAGAGTAAAAAATACGCATTTTTTTTAATTATTAGAATAAATAGAAACCTAATATTTCTGCTTATAACTATAACTGTAATAACTGATAAAAATAACTGCTAATCCAGTGTGAGCACGCAAGCATTCTTAACTCATATCGTTTAAAGTGAAAAATAACAAAAGTATTGTGCAAACGAATTTGACAAAATAATAATGATGAAATAATATACATACCTATGTGCAAACTTACACAACTGCATTTATGCTGCACTAAGTCGAAATATGTTTCTAAGCACCAATAAAAATTACGCAGCAATCAATAAAATTTATTGTTCTACATAATGTACATAAATTTTGTAATCTTTTTTCCACTAAGCGTTTTGTCGCTTTTGTCTAAGGTCTTTGCACTATTTTAAGTTTCATCAATTTTAACTCAAAATACGTTAAACATAAATTCTATAAAAATATACAATTTTTTTCGACATAATTTCCATAATAATCTTCTAGGTCAGGGTTTCTGACTAAATAGCAAGGAGTTTTCGATTTGGTTTCGCTAGGGCTGATCAAATTTGTAATTAGTCAAGTCCTTTTAGTACCATACCATACCTGTGTGCTCAAGAAGTGGCAATGGGGGACAGCTATAATTGGTAGATAAGTAGACGAGTGGAGACCGCGTTTAGTTAAAAGATAGTTAAATAATCTCCCGGCTAGACAGATTCGCGATCATATAAAAGAGATTGGGAGGTAATGTAAAGAGTTCACTCATTTTCATTCTATTATAATATAGTTCAATCTAGAAACCGGAATCAAAGATTAAAAAAAATCTAATTAAATCTCATTTGGTAACCCTAAGCATACATTTTTCAATAACTTTTATTGTAGTTTTATAAAGTAAAAGTGTCAATCATTGAGGGTCTGTTCAAATTATATATTCTCACATGCTTGTAATACGCAGTACCTATATTTAATCTTTGTTAATAGTTTTATAATAATATTTACAAGAAGATAAGTACAAAATTTAATTTTTTTCATCTCTAAAAAGTTATATTAAAAATAGATTATTTATCTTTAATATCTATTATCTATTAAAAGTTATACTGAAAAAATATTTTGTTGAAAAAAAAAGGTAACGAGTCCCAATCGAGTTTCTTGCCGGCCCTTCTCGGTGTCTGGGATATTTTCCGAATCAGTAGTATTTTAAAATTCATAAGTTTTTCTTAGGGCCTAAATAGATTTAAAAAGAAATCATTTTGTTTTTGATTCTGATATCATATAATCCACAGGTTCTTGTGTTCATTCCTCTATTAATTAATAAAATAAAATACAAACTTTTGTAAAAAATTTTTTTTACAAAGAATCATAATATTTTGTATAAAACTATTACATACTGGGATTCGTTGAGATATTATAATGTTATTGTTCTGATCATTCATCATGACTTACTTGAAAACATAATTAATGGAATAAAACCAGTTAAAGTATAATTTCCCTTGTCGAGAACTACTATGTATATTAACACACATAAATGTACGTCACAGTTTTATATATTAGATTAACGCGGAAACAAAACATTGTTGATTTACTGTGTTGTTTTTTTTTCGAGGCCATGACAGCTTCACTGGGGTTGGTTGTCCTGGCTCGGGACACGGCTCGCATATACTCTTCTATCCAAATAAACAAGGGGATAATGTTTTGTAAATATTTATTAGTTACTAGCTTTCCACTTATATCAGATTGGTGGTTGGTTGTTGTCTGTTGCTATAGGAACTTACTTTGGAACACGCCACGCTGAATAAATCAGGCCCGAATATAATTTTTCACTTACAATCTTAGTTATCCCCCTTTTCTACTAAAGAGGTGAATTTTCAAAAACTGTGAAATTAAAAACCAAATTTTAGATAAATCTGACCCGTTTCATATTATTTCCCATATAATCTTTGTGTCCCTTTGTACCCTTTTACCTCCCAGTCCCCCCTAAATTTCATATTTTAACTCTGAGTTGGACGACGATGAGTAAGTCAGGATGTTGCCTTTTATATACTCGTATACTGGAATATTCATATGTAAATATGTAATACAAGGTAAACTACATAAGTACTCATGCCGCCAATTTTCAAGCTCAATCTGTTTCGTACGATGACATTGAGTTCATTGTTACATTGCCCATCAGTTTATATATTTTTATTTAGGACTAGGTGTGCCTGCGGCTTCGTTTACGTGACAAAGTAGCCTAAGTTATTACCTTATAACATCAACTATCTGCTAGTGAAAGTCCCGTCGAAATCTGTGTAACCGTTTCGGGGATTACCAGGAAGAAACAGACAGACAAACATTTTAATAATGGATTTTTTGTTATGTGTCTTATATACTTTCATATACATTTAGTAAAAAGGTGTTATTTTGACATTACAAACGGACATTTCAATTTTATTATATGTATAGATTTATTATCTAGGATATTAAATAGTAATTTTTGCGGATATTAAATTTTAGTGAATTTAGTATGTAGTCGAATGGTTTAGATGGGCGGAAAATCGATTCGACGTCCGCAAGTTCGAACCCCGGCATAAATCGATGATTTTTTTTAGAATTCGTGTATACATTCACTAATTTCATTTGATAACACTAGCTGGTCGTGAAGGAAAACAACGTAAAGAAACTTGAAAGATTGAGAAATTTTCTGGTGGTTCCACAGTATGTAGGGAAAAATATAAAACTGTGGATTTTTCGGCGTTTGAAATAACCAATACGTCTTGGTCTGACACTGCGTGGTGATTCAGCCCATGCCTTCGGTCGGAAAGACACCTTTTACAGTAACGAGACACTTATTATTATTAAATAACGTTTAGTATTTTCTAATAAATAAAAGAGTAAAGAAGTTACTTCGGTTATATCATATGTGTTATTTCTCAATGTTATTTCTTACTGTCAACGCCATATCTTCGTTCATTCTTCATCCAAATTAATAATTCAATTATAATTTTAATGCTTATAATGCCCGCTATTGACGAAACATACAGACAGACATAGCTTCAAATCGATAGCTCCGCTAAAAAATTAAAAAAAAAAAAACATTTTAATTAGGAATGGCATCTGATTATGCCAATGAAAACATATTCAAGGCAACATCTATTAACGATCTGTTTGACTAACATGACAGTTGTTCGTTATGTAGATTGTTTACATTCTATAATGTTGGAAGTATTCTAATGTAAGGGACATAAAAAATGTAGTTTTTAGTATAAATATTTGTTAACAGGTATAAAATCTTCACAAGATGAGCTACACCACAGCTGAGAATGTGGTGCCGAGTAGCACGTTCTCTGCTATCAATCTGTTTTACGTGCTACTCGTGCCAGCTGTGATTCTCTGGTACACTTACTGGAGGATGTCCAGACGTCGTCTCTACGAGTTGGCGGATAAACTGAATGGACCTAAAGGATTACCGTTAATAGGAAACGCTTTGGAATTCGTTGGCGGTTCATCTGGTATGATTTTATGTTCACTATTATTTTCTCGAAGCTAAACATTTGATCATTTAAAACAGATTTCTTAAACACTAAACACTAGGCATTTAACGTTTTCACGAATGTGCAGCTGCCGCGTACGTTTCCTAGCCGCAAAACTTTCATGTTCGTGTCAAACAAGCTAGGATAAAATGCCAAATTTTGCGGGCGTTGGTATTTTAATTTATGTATCAAAACGATCATCTTTTTACGACGCAAAACACTGCAACTGCTGCCACCAATGTGTGATGGCTCTTAGACCGACACCCAACGCGTTCAATTGATATTATATATGAATTCTTTCATTTCTATGAAATATTCTTGGGAATATTAATAAATTAATTAACATAATATATTCGTTTTTTAAGTTATATCTTGATTAAATCAAATCTTCCCGCTTATTATAAAGAAAACATACTCGTTTTCAAAATGTTGAACTTTACATGTTGGTACGCTAAGCATATATACTCTTTACATTTTTTTAATTTAATAAAGGCATTTGAATTCTTTAATTAATATTTACAAGTATTACTACAGACGGTACCTATTGTACCTTTCTTATTTGTATTAAGCTTTGTTCATGAAGCACAACCGAAGAGCAGATTTTCTTTACATCTAATTTGTTATTTTTTTTTATGATAATAATTATAGGTACTTACTAATACTAATAATTTATTTTCATTCATCAGAAATCTTTAGTAACATAGTTCAGAAGAGTTTGCCATTTGACGATGAGTCAGTAGTCAAAATCTGGATCGGCCCGAGGTTACTGGTATTCCTCTATGATCCTCGGGATGTGGAAATTATTCTCAGCAGCCATGTCCACATTGACAAAGCTGATGAATATAGATTCTTCAAGCCTTGGCTCGGCAACGGACTCCTTATAAGTACTGGTACGTAACAATTGTTATGAATAAGTATGAAATCCAAAAACAAATTTATGATAAGCATTATTATAAGATAAGTTTATTACAAGCATCTATTTATTTACGAGATTAGCTGTGCTCGCGGCTCCACTCGCGTGGTCTATTAAAAAAAGGTTTATTTTTTATTTTTTGTGTGAAACCTAATTTAATATTCTAAAATAAAAGTAGCCTAAGTTATGCCATATAACATCAGCTATCTGACCATGAAAGTCCCGCCAAAATCAGTCCAAACGTTTGGGAGATTACCCGGAACAAACAGACAGACCGACAGACAAAAAAAAATGGTTTTTTGTTATAGGTAGCGTGTATATGCATTTAGTAAAAACGTGTTATTTTGACATTACTAACAGACACTTCAATTTTATTATATGTATAGATTATAACTTATTATAGTACATCTTGATTGGATAGTATATTAATTGTATTAATTATATGGATGGAACAGTAATTGGATTTCCGGTTCCGGTGTTGGAATTTCCGGTTCCGGTGTCGGATACTAAACACTTGTTGTTCCTTGTGATAGTAAAAATCATTTTCGGTGTTAATACCAAGAGTTCATAATTTTTGCTTACTACTAATACTGATATCAAAGTGATCACTACACGTTAAACATATATGTTCGAGCATCTGCGGCGCTAAAGTGAGTAAAAAACAATCATCATCGTTGATATTATTTGTTGAAGAGGTTAGAAACGACATTTTAGTTCAATGTTCAATGATCGAGATACCAAACTATCAGCTTACTAAATACTACCAACTGTTCTGACCAGACACTAAAAACCATCTGTCAACTAAATTGCGTTCCAAATACAAAAATATTAAGGATACCAACACTAAAGTAGTGCTGCCACCAAAAACACAAAATTACCGCTAACACAAAGGATGATCATATGGAAAATTTCTAGCAAAATAATTAAGCTGTAGATGGCATAAACGAAAAACTAACTGAGCTTTCCACAACTTTAACCACAGAATGCTCAGAGTATGTTTAAATATAACATCAATTTCAAAGAAAAGTTGATCTTTCAAGTTATACACAGTAATCACTAATAAAGTAACGCCAATAAACATTATCAAAGAGAATCTTAAGTCCACTAAAGACTTGTACATCCAGCATTTGAACACCTACGAGAAATGCAGCCACCAGATTGGAAAGCAACATCAAAGAAGAATCGAACATAAATACATAAAGGTTTTGAAAAACATATAGATAAACAATACGGCCAAGATCAAGTTAGAGAGAGAAGGAAAATATATAAAAATAAACAGTGGTGTACGCCAAGGCGATCCGCTATCACCAAAATTATTTACAGCTGTTTTGGAAGAAATCTTTCGCAAACTGGAATCGGAACAATATGGCTTAAATATACACGAAAAAAAATGACTCATTTACGATTTGCGGATGACATTATATTATTTGCAACAACAAGAACACATCTCCAAAATATGCTTGAAGATCTGGAAAAAGAGAGCCGTGCTCGTAAGCTTACTAATGAATACTTCTAGAACCAAAGCCATGACAGACACTATAGAAGACCCAATCATCTTAAATGTCGAATCCATAGAATATGTAAAGGAATATACCTATTTTAGGTCAACTGATTTCACCTATTAACACAATGTCAAAAGAAATAGAGACTAGGGTAAGAAAAGCATGGAAAAGTTACTGGAGACTAAAGGAACTTGTGAAAAACACGAAAGTGAGTATGCTCATAAAGAAGAAGTTGTATAACACATGTGTACTTCCTGTACTCACATACGGCTAACAAACTTGGGCTCTCACAAAATCACAAACCCATAAGCTAAAAACCTGCCAAACCACAATGGAAAGAAGTATGCTTAACTTAAGAAAATCTGATAAAATAAGGCACAATATAATTAGGAAAAGCACAAAAATAGACTATGTAACAACAAGGTTAAGGAAACTGAAATGGAATTGGACAGACCACATCATAAGAGGTATAGAAAAATGGAACAAAAGTATTGTTTTCCGGTACCCCAGGGAACAGTGAAGATAATTTCGAAGATGGGAAGATGATATAAAGGCAACAGCAAGTAAAACATGGACTAGGACAGCACAAAATAGAACGAAATGAAAAGAAATGGAGGACGCATTTGCCAAAACTGGGCAAACAGACTAAGTTGTCGATGCTGACTCACTACGTTAGATTTAATAATATTGTGTTAATGTGTATTGTAAATTGAGTCTGATTAAAGGCTTATATTATTATTATAGTAAATCTAATTCAGATACTTCAAACCTTTTACAAGCAACTAAAACATTTAGAATAATATAAAATAATTGCAATCTATCAATTTAATCATAATAATAAAATAAAAAGCAGTCAGGATTGTATTAATTTGTTTGAAATGTTATAATGTATAATTATCCGAGATTTCTTTGCTACTTCCGTCTGCAATAGATGAATAGTAGTTTCAGCTACCTACAACATAAAATGTTGGGATTTAAATCAATGTGTAAATCATAAATAACCTAAAATAATAATAATTAAGATGATAACATGTTTATATTCAATATTTTTAATGACTCTACAGGCAATACGGAAGACACTGACCTTAGAGAATAATTTCAGATAATTATTTACAATGGGTTTCCGCAAAGTAACGCCTTCGTCAATGAAATTATTGTAATCCTTCTGAAACTATTACCAATTTTTTATTAATATCTAATGATATTAATAAAATTATTTAAAAGTAATTAAATATGAATTAATTATTAAGTGTTACTTTGCACTAAATATTTTTGTCACAACCATGTGCATATTTTTGCATTTTAATAAAATGCCTAATATCAAAATTATACCTTTCAATCATTTGTAGGTTTTAATATAGGAAACAGATTTCTTCTAGAAACAGGAGTTCTATTATATTTATGAAAACATGTATTATTTAAATTATAAGGGGGATTCTTAAGTGAAAAAACATTTTAGTGAAAAAATAATACCATCAGACAACGGCCATAGTGCGGAATTAAACAGCTCAGTACGATAATTACGGGAGTATCCAGCCTGCTTGTTAAATAACACGCTCCGAGGAACCCTTATGTTCCGCAGTAAACTAATTCTTACTTATCATGAGTGGCCGATCTTTTTATGCCTACAGTTGACCTTAGAGCAATAACGTACAGTTAAAGGAAATGACGTTTTATTAAACAAGGTTTTTTTCTAAGAGTTAATTATATGCGACCAAGATAAATTCTAAGCTGTTGCCTATTACGTACTCGTGACCTTAACAATAGAAACCCGGAACAGATATTTGCGTTAATTCTACATATCGATACTTTGGATTACAAAGGGCGTAAATGACAAATCACGACTTTTATTGAGAGGCAAAAAAACAAAAATTTTAAATGTTTTAGGATATGAAATTTATGTAATAACTCCTATAAGGTTTTCTTCAACCAAGCCCGGTGAAGCTATAAAAGCCGTAAGGCTCCAGGGCCACTGAAACTAACAGTATAGTCAGACTGAAGAAAAAAAAGAAACAAAAAATGAAAAAAGATGTCTTTAAGGAAGAAGTTTCTTACAAAGTTACAATTATATCTTACACCCCTAAAATTGGATATGTTTTAGAATTGGATACCTTACGACCATGTGTATTGAAATAATTTTCTCATACACCTGTTTTATTTTTTCTCTAGGTATATGCGGAGTCTCCTTTATATCCTATTAATTTGAAAATTCATATTTGAGTACAAAAAAGGGGTTATAAATGACATATTTAACGAATATCGCAACTGGTGTAAGACATACAAAGAGCGTAAAAACTGAGTATGATATCATTATAAAGCCATTTTCGCCAAAATGTCCTTTACGCACTTTGTAATCTGAAGTGTCGATATATATGCAAGCGTATAGTTATATCATAGCTGAAATTAAACCAATAATATGTAGTAGATATAATATTAATGATGAATTTTATTGTCTAGGCCAAAAGTGGCGTTCTCACCGTAAGCTGATTGCTCCCACATTTCACTTGAATGTGCTGAAGAGTTTCATCGACTTGTTCAACGCCAACTCTAGGGCAGTAGTGGATAAGCTGAAAAAGGAAGCGGGTACCTTTGACTGTCATGACTACATGAGCGAATGCACCGTAGAAATCTTATTAGGTAAGTTATGTTTTATATCCTTAGTAATTATGATGTCAAACATTTAATGACGCGGGTGGGGGAAACGATGATTGATTGTAAGGACATGCCGTTACGTAACTATCACATTTTTTTTAAACGGTCATTACTCTTACTACATTGTTTACTGTACATATCTTAAATTGGAAGTTTTTGGTAGAATCCTGATCTCTCTGATTCATAATGGTTTTCATTTTAATTCATAAACTTCATTTTCCTTATCGTGCAGGATATTGTGCTCAAGTTGTAATAACCAGAAGCATGAATTTTAAGTTACCACAAAAACTCCCTGGATTGTTTTAACAAGAGAGCGACCAACTTGTTAAGGTGTTGCTTGTTTTCTTAAGATTATTTAAAATATTAGATCCACATGACATTGGCATAATTGTGTCTAAGCACTCGTTGCCAGTAAATAAGACGGTGTCGTAAACGTTTGATATTTACATGTTATTAAAAAAGTTCTTTTAGCGCCATCTACATACTCATTCTTATTGTTTTAAAATGTCTTTTTTCTGTTAATTCTGAGGATGATTTGCTCCTACAACTTATCGCGACTCGTCGAATTATTATAATCATAGATAAATATAGTACACTATTATAATACACTAATTAAATACAATAACGTAACTTGACTTGTATGCGCAAATTGATGTTTACACTGTACATAGCAGTTATACGTATGTATGTATGTATATTATGTATAATATATATTTTTATAAAATAAGCTCAGAAATTCTTAATACTTAGTAGAACGCCATAATTTGGTATGAATATTATGTACGCCGACATAGTGGTAAATTAAAATATTGGGAAAAAAAATTATGGTACCTCGCCTACACGTAAAGTGGGAATGTTTTTTTTTCTAATCTATCCCATCGTGTGGGGTATCGTTGGACAGGTCGTTGAAAATTATTTCAGGTCTGTGATAACCATTTTCGATTAAGTGATCCGTTTACAAAATATTAGGCTTTAAAGTGCTAATTTTTGTTAGAGTCTAGTGCCCCCTCCTCCCAACTTAATGGTTGTTTTAGGATATATAAAAAAAAAACTATCAGAGGGAAGTAGGAGTAAGTTAACAAGTAATAGTCACACAACTTATGAAATGTACCTGGAGACGTAATTTCGTACAAATTCCATTTAAAATTACCTACATTACCTACTTAAAGTCCGCATATTGTGACAGGCAACTACTGAACCCTACATTGCGTGTCGGACGCATTTGGTAATTTTATTTTCAGTCTTTAGTTTGTATTTATATGTATTCTACTCTTTAAAGCTTATCAGAATACGAAAACTTGTAATTACTTAATCGACAGTGGTTAGTTTTGTTAGACCAATCAAATTATAATGTCATTCAACTATAAAATTGTTTTACGAATCACGGGTATATTTATAGGAAATATTTAAGAGACGAATAATCTTGATATCCAACTGGTACGATTAATGGAAAATTTCAATGATTATTTATAAAACCGGTTTTTATGGCGGAAGAAACTAAACAGTTATGTGTTGCGAAGGAAATCAGTTATTATAAAACAGATTTATTAAATTCATGTTATTGTAGTATAGATGCGGAAATTAATGTGTATAACAAATGTTTTAAACTACGTTTAAGTAAGTAAACAATACATAAGCAATAAATTCTGAGAAACATAATTAAGTAATCACATCATGAACTTCTTTTTACATTTTTATATCTGAATTCATTGTTATCAAGCCAATTTCCTGTATCTAAAATAATGAAATGGATAAGAGGAAACTTCTTAGCCTTAACCAACGTACATGACAGCGATGTGATCATTTATTCCAACCACACATAGTTACCTACGAGTTAAGAATAATCAATAACATATTTAATATGTTAGCCAAATAGCCAAAATAAAACTAATACGTTCACATGTTATATCCGTCCGTAACCTCTACTCTATACCCACCCATATACACGTTGTACATTTTATCCTGGTTATAAAATTAAATTAAAGGATTAAAACGTGTATATTTAAATTTATTTTTTACTGTTACTGTTAAAAGTAAAAGTTATAGTTACATGAAATAAATTTAAATAAGAAACATTATCTTATAAAATTTATTACTATTTAATTTATGACTATAAAATATTTTTTATAATAAAATATTAAAAATAACATCGACTATTCATGAGTATCTTCATAACAATAAAACAAGAGGCTTAGCAAGCTACTTCCTTTCCTAGTAATATTCCTCATCCTACTAATGTCAATATATTATTTGTATATAAGTATTCCACTTTTATTGAAATATTTCGTGATAATATAAAATTTTAATGTGTCATTTGTTCGGGTTTATATAGTTATGCTTTTTATTTATATGTTTAACATATATAATTTTATAATATCCCTGCAGATCCTATAACAAAATAGTATTTATAAAGTGACTGTTTTGTGTTGTGTCATTGTGTGTTTTCCTTTTAGATTATTGTACAGTACACATATCATTTGGCTAATAAACTCTAAAAAGCGTGTATTTGGCACACTTGACATTGGCGAAATTTCCTACATAGGCGGAAGCCATAAATTTAAAAAAGCAACTTCAAAGTCTACACTGCTTTTTATCAATGGCTAAAAATTCACTCTTATCATTTTATTCATAACGCGCCTAAAGAAGTATGTCTTCTTCTTCTTCGTCTTGGCAACTAGTCCTCTTTATTGAAGACTATTACTGCCTTTAACGAGTGAACATAGAGTGTCCTGTCTTATGATGATTCGAGTATCCTAACAAGATGATTGGCTCCCTTGTTAGAATTTTCTAGGGAGTTTTTGTGGCATCTTATTGTCCACGGTGGTCCATGTTATTATTTCCAATCCACTTCACTTTTGCACAATAACCAAGCTTTATTATGCAAAATGACACCTGTATTACATAATATATGGTCAGACAACACAAATCTATACTAATACAGTAAAGCAGAAAAGTTTTTTTGTTTGTTTGTTTGCTTACACACGCTTATCTCCTGAACTGCCAGTCGGATTCGAAAAATTCTTATTGTATATGATTTCCAAATTCACGTGAAATAGTATAGGTTATCTAGAACTAGGCTACACCTCTCATCTAGCATTATATATTAATTTTTGTTAAGAAAGTCGGAACAAACCGCGTACCCGAACTGCATTATCCGCGTGCACTAGCGTAATGGTTACGTAAATACAACGTTGTACAAAAATGTTGCTCCTTAGCAGATCTAAAAAAAACTCCGCGATATTATATGCCTATTATGATTTTTTTAGTTGAATATTAATGTGATTTATGAGCCTTATTAATAGGCATGGCATATTAATCCTTACGAACGAAAGTTACTTCATCATCAAGACAAATTTATGTAGATAAACTTTGCCCTTTATAGCATGTTACTTGGACATATAGTTTGGGAGATAATGTAAATTTAAAATATTTCAACACTCGGCTGCGGTCTATGACTATACGTGTTGTGGCGTGAACGAGCTGTGTGAGTTGTGACGCATAACCTTGGCCGCCCGATAAAAATATTGTCTGACAGTTAAGTATTGTAAATCATCAATCAGCGATTTCTTTTAAATTATACGGGGCACAACTATTTATGAATAAAGCACAAACCACTACATAACAGACTGAGATCCACCGCCAAAAACTCAAGTATAACTTTTAATAAATATATATACCATGAATAGTTTTATTAAGCTTTTACATACTTACTTATTTTTCATTAGAAGAATATGACTTGAAGTACTCGTGTACTCGTATATAATATTATCTAGGTATTATTTACAGAAAAATGAATAAATTTATGTTAAGCATAAAATTTGCACATATTTATTTAAAGATTATCCGTATTCAACAGTGACTTATTTAAGCGATCAATTATTTAATTTTCAAGGCGCCAGTGCAAAAATCAGGAGAAATAATTTGCAGTTTGAATGTGCAGTCACGTAGAACTGTCCACGCTTGTGACAACATGTCGGCCCTCACTGGGACACTAGACCGCGTTCTTGAAACAAATGCCTCAACAAGCTAGAAATCGTTTGCGAAATTCCACGCAACACCAACTGGTACCATAAAGTTCTAAGATTTTGTTGCAAAATCCAAGTTATACTGCAATCTTGCAGAATCCTGTTTATTTTAGTAAATATTCCATAAGTTATGCATTGCGCAATCGTCGACACGCGGTTTTATGTTGGAATTGAAATTAATCATTCTTACATATTCAAAGTGCGCAAAGAGACGTAGTCACGTTACGCTATTAAGGATCGTTTTAGTTTAAGAAAATATGGAATACAAATGACTATCCGCATTGCAGTCACTATGTTTATGGAAGTAGTCATGTATTAGATACTGGAAGTAGGTTAGTAGTATTAGATACTGGAAATAATTTTCTAGATTAAAGTATGTCATTTTGAAACATATCTAAAATGGTCATTTAGAAAATATATAATTATCATTTCCATTATAACGCATAGACAATTTTTCAAATGCAAAACGTATATATTGTAAAACAGAAGTTGAAATTTCTTTAAATTGTTTTATAAATCAGATTGATAATCGATTTTATTTGGACTTATTGTTTTTATTGTGCGATCCGACGAATATATGTTAGAGCTATGTGTAGAGTATTTGTAGTGAATGGTACATCAACACGCATATGATTGCTTGGTGTCAAGTTTAGCGACCTCCCACGTACCCACGTATTAATGGCCAATATTCACCGTTTTCGGAGAACACTAACCGCTGTACTATAACGATCGAAGTTGCATAATTGTTTTTGATTAAATGAAGGCCAAACAGTGTTTCTTTTTAGGAACGCGTATTATAATTGTTTACAAAAAATACTACATCATTGCATATTATGCATCTAAATTATATAAATAAAATTTAATTTACTTAATCTTGCGTTTTAGATTATCAATAATTAAGTTTTAAAATATATGTATTTCATTAAAATGTAGTGATCTAGAAAATAAAAACGTATCGTAAATTTATGAATTAGGAATTAAACTTTTAGATGGCTAGGTATGACTAGAACTATATTACTCTAGATATCACAATATATAAATAATAAAACTTAAAATTTCTTAACAGAAACTGCCATGGGTGTAAGCAAATCTACACAAGACCAGAGTGGATTCGAATATGCCATGGCCGTTATGAAGATGTGCGACATCCTCCATCTCAGACACACAAAAATATGGCTTAGACCAGATTTGCTATTCAAATTAACTGATTACGCCAAGAATCAAACCAAGCTTCTTGATATCATTCATGGTTTAACCAAGAAGGTAATATTATATTTTATTCACAATAGCAGATACGTTTTATTTAGCGTTAGAAAAATCTACTCTAAATGTTGTTATAAACAAGGTTATTTAACATCCATTTTTAAACATAACGAAATAAAAACATAAGTATTATTGCTGTTTTTTTTATGATAAACTAATTGTATAATTATGAAACTAGTTTCTAGAGTATTTACATTATTAATATGTAAATTAAGTTATAAAGGTAACTTGCAACTTATTAAAGAAAAGATTAAAACATGTTTAAAAACTGTGTAAACTTAAAATACGCAATCTATATTATAACAAAAATAAAAATATTTCAATAAAAACCGCAAATATATTCAATTCGAAGTTTAACTTTAAGGTAATTAAGAGGAAGAGAGAAGAATTCCAATCAGGCAAGAAAGCAACTGTTATGACTGAGCTCAATGATACGGCAATCAATGACGTCCCATCGGGCAAGTTAACATCAGTAGAAGGTCTGTCTTTTGGTCAGTCTTCTGGACTCAAAGATGACTTGGACGTTGACGATGATGTCGGTCAAAAGAAACGTCTAGCTTTCCTTGACTTACTTCTTGAGAGCTCTCAAAGTGGTGTTGTGATCACCGACGAGGAAATAAAGGAACAAGTCGACACCATTATGTTCGAGGTAAATATTCAAAAAATTGTCATCATGTCATATTTTATTATATTACAATATCATAAAAACAAGGCTAAAAGTATGTTATATATAATTTAAGGGTCACGATACTACAGCTGCCGGTAGCAGTTTCTTTTTATCAATGATGGGAATACACCAGCACATTCAAGATAAAGTTATTGAGGAACTTGACCAAATTTTCGGAGATTCTGATCGCCCGGCCACTTTCCAAGATACTTTGGAGATGAAATATTTGGAAAGATGCCTTATGGAAACTCTAAGGCTGTATCCACCGGTACCTATTATCGCTCGTCATCTGAAAGAAGAAATTACTTTACGTAAGTATCCTTTATTCTAAATTATTTTTTTACTTTCGCTTCTTTCTTTTAGAATCTGAGTATATATTTATATTTTTTTTAGCATCAAGTGGAAAGAAGGTACCTGCTGGTACCACCTTGGTTGTCGGAACATTCAAACTCCACCGTCGCGCCGACGTATACCCCAACCCTCATCAATTTAACCCTGATAATTTCCTTCCTGAGCGATCTGCTAATCGTCATTATTACGCATTCGTACCTTTCTCTGCTGGACCCAGAAGTTGTGTTGGTAAGTTTTGAAATAATTATTGCATAATATTAAAAAAAAAAATTACAGTAACAATCAACAAAAGGAAATTTTACCATTTTACTGTATAGGTATATTTATTCTCAGTAGATCAAATGATGACGCTATAAAGACTTGTAAGGTAAACAACTAATGTTAAGTAGTTCGAAATAATTACAAGTGGAATATTCTCAAGGAAAAATAGATGAATGCATAGTAATAAATTAACAGCCAGCTCTTTGTTCTTCCATACAGAGTATCCCATGTTCCGAGATACGATTAATTTCAAGCTAACTAACGAGGAAATTATATTCAATTTTATTATAAATGATTACATATATATTTTTTTTGTATAATTATAGGTTTTGGCGTAGTGGCCACAATCTCACCTGATGTTAAGTGACGATGTGGTCCAAGATGATAACACGATAAACCTAGTGGAAGACTGGCTCTCAAGTGCAAATTATATATAATTGTGATAAATGTAATTATTTTAATATTTTCCTAGGTCGAAAATACGCCATGTTGAAGCTCAAGATCATTCTGTCAACAATACTCAGGAATTTCCGTGTCCACTCAGATCTTAAAGAATCCGATTTCAAACTACAAGCAGATATCATTTTGAAACGAGCTGAAGGTTTTAAAGTTCGGCTGGAACCACGTAAGAAACAAGCTAAAGCATAATAAGGTTAACAATTCCTCTAACATCATGTTTACCTTATAATTATAAATGTTCAATCTCTAAATTATCAGAGACATTCGCATTTTGTGATACTAGTACTGAATAAATTATTTTTCTTTGTTGTTATTAAAAGGATGTTGGTTAAATGGTGATAGCTTCGGGAAAGTACAAATAAAGGACAAGGATATCTTTGCTCAACAATGTTAAACTAATCGATTAGTTTTCTTTTTTGTAAATAAGTAGTTGAATCATTAAATGTAGTTTTTAAATTATACTATGTTTTATTTTAATATATCAAACTTGCCAATACCGTATTTTATTTGTTTAAGCACTTTTTGTGTGATTTTGGCTACTTCTAAGTGTTCTTATATTTTGAACAGTATCCATCCTACCGAACAAGGCATCTCCTTCAGAAAATTCAGACTCCATTTTGTCCATATTCGCCTTTAATTCCAACTTAATCCTGAAAGGAACAATTATATTATATGCATATATTCAAGGTAGACTAGGCAGGTTGGATTATATTCAAATTGGCCTACCTGAACACGTCCAACGGAGTTCGATTGTGTATTGGACATAAACATGGTAGAAAATCATGGTGCTGTCTTTTCACCCACCACGAAGCATGGGACAGTTTCCATTCTATAACCTTCATCTGTGCTACGGAACAGGTTTCAGCTTCTCTTATTAGATTGAAGTAAGAAGCCATAAGTTCTTGTCCTAAAGTATGTTTTCTGTTATTGTTATTACGAATTAATTATTATTCGAAGAGTATTAAGGATACTAGTACTAGTACGTATTATTTCGGATACGAATAGCGGTGGTTAAAAAAAGTTAAGCAACGGTGAATACGCAGTTTTGAACAAAATATACAAACAATTTTAAATGATTAAAATCTTCTTGCACAAACAGGAGCACTATTTAAAAAAATGCACTATTATTATTTAACAACATCAATTTGACTACCAAAATTTGTCTTTTACTATATTTTCATATGTTATAATTAAAAATAAAACTATTCAAAATAATACCAGCAGATATAGCCATCATCAGCCGAGACTGTTCCGCTTCCTCTTCAAATAATTCTTTTACTCGTGGTTTATATATTGGTTCAAAAACAATCTTACTGTCGAAACGTTGCTCATCTGATACCATTATCCGAGTTTGACTTCGCTATAATCAATAAAGTTTCTATTCGTATTAATTCCGTCATTTTTTTTTACGCTTGGCCCTACTTGATGATGGTGACGAGCTTTCATGTTTGCAAAGATTTACATGAAACGAAAAAAACGGACCTGAAGATTTGTCTTGACACAAGTGTATAAATTTACAACGTAAATAGATTTGAAAACAATATATTGATACAGAATGACTAGATTAATCAATCTACATTTCAATATTCATTAGAGGCATTATTAGGCGTTCTATACATTTCCTATAACATATATAGTCGAGTAACCGACGAGCGAATATGCCCATACTTCTGCCTCGGATTCTACTCTGTTTAAAAATCTACAATGGAGAGTTCCAATTGCCATATGACTCCATACACGTGGGAGCTCTAGCTGCACAGGGACATTGCCTTGCTGAGCGTGTTTTACAGTCTATATTTGACGCTTGTTCTAAAGAGCTATTCAACCTAATTCCCTCTTCTCAGTTTCATAACTGGGCTCCGTAGCCCAGCTTTACGTCATATCTTTGTCATAGTCTGAAACTGTGGAACTGTCTCCCAGCCAGCGTGTCCCTTCCTTTCTACAACATGGAGTCCTTGAAATATAACGTAAAGAGACATTTGAGTAGTCCGGCATGACAGCTACAACTGGCGATGGACCATAGATCCCTCGGTGGTTGCCGGTGTTATTGATTGCACAGAGTCGGCACTATAAATATACAAAAAGATACACCGAAGGACCCATGTACCGAAAATGCACGGCTCAGCCTCGAAGCTACGCGCTTATCGCCAGAGCTGATTCGGCCAATGCGGATTCTGTTAATTAAGAATTCAAATAAATCTAGCTTTATTTTTATTTACTTTTCACTGTTCGATGAAAGTATAACCATCGAGAAAAATATATGTTCAAATGCAGAAAACTTAGTAACTGACCTTAGGGTAGGACCTTAGTAATTTTAGAATTACTAATTTATCTACAATTTATGTATACTTTAAATGCATAGATGTCAAATATCTTATAATTAGCGCCAGCGGTTTTTAATAAGAAATTTCTTGTGTCATAAGCTAACATTTAATCATATTTACATGTGATTTTAAGTGTCGACGTGGCTGAAGGTGACGATATGATAACCTTATAAATATCATTAAATTTTAATTGCAAATAGGGGAACATTCCGATAAGTGCTTGGCGACAGGTTTTAAACGTTAGTGTGCTAGTTTGTCAATTGAGTACTAAAAATACCGAACCGCCAAAAGGTAGCAGAACCAAATCCGTAAAAAAATAATAATAACATAGTAAAAAAATTTACCTTTTGAAAATCAAACCCCATAAAGCAAGCGAAAGCTTCAGACAGGTGCTGAGTACCAAGCTCCGGTCGTTCTCTTCTGAGATGAAGTTCTCCCAGAAGATGCAAAGCTCGACCTAATTGTCTCCTTAACCCGTGTTGCATAGCGAGGGCTCCCATTTCTGTGAGTAGTCTTGCGGCAACCTCGTGGTCACCCAGTCTAAAAAAGGAATAGTTTTTCGGAGAGACTTGTTAACAAACAACACCTATATCAGTTTTGCGCATAGATCTTTTATCGTTGGTCACCGGTGTCATGCTGGTTTGCAAGCGTCTCGCGCATACTGACTTATCCCAAAATGCAACAAATCAAAGACAGTAACAATGACGAGTTTATTATCACGTGCATGCTGGTATAGATACCCAGCGATTGATTCCAGAACGCAACACGCATACCAATACGGTGAGTGTTACAGCCGGTGTACGATGCTCGCGATTCAGTAGAACACAATCGTAATGTCTCACTACCCGATAACAAAGTAATTAATCAAGTATTGATAATTAAAAATACCGTCATAATTGGTTAATGATAATCTATTCTGTTTAATTTCCCACTTATTTTTCACTAATCGTTCATGAACTGCAAAGGCAAAGTAAAATTTTTTTTTGTGCATCATATTAACCTTTGAGATAAGACTCCCCGTTGACCTCGCGTACATCGTCATTACTGCAAGTTATTTCAACTTTTGATTGAAAAAGCTACTTTAGTATGTTAACAGATTATACTAGAATGGAAAAACCCGTAATAGTCGCTAGCTGCGTCACGGTACGTTTCGTAATCGGCTAATAATTTTATTGCTGTATTTTGCATAACGCCTTGATAATATATATTTTTTATGCCAAAGTCCGCAAACAGTCAGACGGGCCACCTGATGGAAAATGGTAACTGTCGCCTATGGACAACTGCAACACCAGGGGCATTACAGCCAAGTTGCCGACCTTGGAGACTGTATTTCAATACCATTTTGAAGAGTCCCATGTCATAGCCCTGGGGGAAAATCGTGCTGGGCAACCCATTCCTCAACCCTAGCGTACGTGACAGGAAGGTTCTGGAGAACCTTACGGTTATCGCGTTTCGGCTAGGTTTTAGAGTGTTAGGATGAGCAGCCAGCCAACGATGGAAGGTTCGAGCTTGGAACGGTGATGAGGGCACTATATCGAAAAGTTCCTCGGAACATTCTCCATTGTACATGCAATAAAAGACAAAAAGAGACCCGAAGTCTCTGCGAAGTTGTAAGGTGTCTAGACCGTATGTTAGCTCAGAATCGTCGACAATGCGAACGGCACGCATTTGCACGGAGTCAAGAGGAGAAAGCTGGTAGGCAGGAGCACTGGCCCATAAGTGTGAGTAGTACACCATGTGAGATCGTACTTGTGCTTTATATAGTACAAGCCGTTGCCTTGATGTGAAGTACCGCTTGGACCGATTGAGAATACTCATCCTTTTTAGCTGCCAACTTAGCCTATCTCTCCAAATGACTCCGGAATTACACTTCACTGGATATATCGACACCAAGGATCCCAAAAAAATAAATATATAATAAATAAATAAATACATAATGTTTATTGATATATTCTGTAGTCATACTTTTACCACTATTATTTGTTTCGTATTTACCATCAGGAACAATCAGCACTGATCTAGCCATTTTACCGATTCGAAATAAGCAACAAATGACATAGAAAAAACGGCGCTCTCTTCAATTAAAAAAAACATAGGCGCTATAACTATACACATCTTATGCAATGAGCTGATGGTCGTTAGCCATTTTTCATTATTTATAAAATAGACTATGTATTGTTACCGTATTTCCCATTCTTAGTAGGTATTATAGTAATATAATAGGTAATATAGTAGGTAGGCATTATTTATAAACAATAACAACCAAACATGCAATTTAAAAATAATCGCATTAAGTATACAAATACTACGAAGTGAATCTTGATAGGTAATCAACAATGGTTGTGTTGAGATTACGTCACTGCGTGGTTAAATGCACTTGAAAAGTTCTAGAATAGAGTTTTATAATTTTAAATAACAAATTTTTCCGTTTTCCGGTGAGGGTCAAATTATTTATAGAAGCCTTTGCATTTTCTATATGTAAATTATCTAGATATAAATACTGACTGACTACATATTCTACAGAAATATTTTAATAGGTATTATTTTCTAGTTACATACGACTAATACACATTTATTATGTTTTTCTGTTAAATTTTCTGTCTGATTTATTCTTAATCGGTACTACGAGTTTTATTACTTGTAACCTTTGAACTTTTTCCATTTTAGGTTTCAGTCTGATGGTCAGTCCGATAATCTGTCCTGACTACTCGTCTCACAAACGTTCGAAATACAACCGTTTCTTATAGTAAGTTTTTCATTGAACATGCGTAGCACGTCGCCAAGCCAAGGATACTTCAAATTAATCTACTTTGGCGTACTGTTTTTGTCATCTTTCTTTAACGAACGATTCAATAATATTTCATAAATGATACCGTACTAAAATAGGTTCTAATAATGATTTTAAATTCGATAACAATGAATAAGCATGAATTAGCAAAATTCGATTTAAGTATGTTGCATAGAAAGCAAATCGGTAGTAAACAAAAATATAGGTATTATGACCCAGCGGTCGTCTAAATCACAGTAGGTGTATTTTTGCGTCAGCGAAATATATTAAATATGCCTCAGCATATTGTTGCGACATAAAAAATGTTCACAAAGGTAATTATGATAACAAAGTATAAATATAAAAAATATTAAGATCGTTGCATGGTTTGATACAGATCGCCTAACAAGTGGCATACACTGGACTGACGTTATAAATCCTTACTCACGAATTAATGAGTAATTAAAAACAACAAACCAACCATAAGTAACATAAAAAACTTAATAGTTTAAAAAGAAAAATATATTTTAACTAAAATAGGCGATACGGTCATTACATTAATGAACATAAATATTTTCATTATAAACGTGCTTTTAAACCCTTGAAGATCTTTAAACTAGTTTATACATTACTAGCGACCCGCCCCGGCTTCGCACGGGTGCAATGCTGATACTTAATGTACCTACCTACCACAGAATGTCCTTATAAACAACATTTACAGCTTTTTTGTCATTAGATAATACAAAAAAGTTATCTTTAGAGGTTACTCTTGAAAGAGCGACATATAATTGACCATGGTATATAGGGCCGGTACCGCCGCACTTCCCTTAAACTTCATTTAAACTACATGCTGTAAAGGGCTATATTGATCTATATTAAATGGACAATGTATTTAAGGTACTTAATTGGATAAGGATTACCTAATGCTGTATTGCTTAAAATCACTTCGTAAATAAGCCATTTTTTCCCGTAAAATGTAAAGGATAAAAAATGATTATTGTGGGTTATCCTTAAGAGATAGACATATACCATCACGGACTTTTTTGTTGACCTTTTTAAGAGGTACAATACTGTAGTACATTATTTTTAATTTATCTCGTGGGGATCAGCCAGCGTTTGCAATGTAAGCGCAAAAAATGTGTTTACTTACGACATCACTTAGAAACCTCTAAATTTACCAGTGTTTCTCTACAATATTATGTATGTATTATACATATAAACCTTCCTCTTGAATCACTCTATCTACTACAAAAAACCGCTTCAAAATCCGTTACGTAATTTTAAAGATTTAAGCATACATAGGGACGGACAGATTATAGCGACTTTGTTTTATACTATGTAATGATAAGAAAGTAATTTTTCGTATGTATTATCATAATCTACTTTAATAATAGGTGTTTAAATATGAAATTTCCGTTTTAATGCATTAACCAATTTGAGAAAAATTAAACCTGCATAGTGTCATAGTATACAATATGTACTGCATAGGGAATAAAACTTTTTCACACGAAAACTATAATATTCTAAATTAAAAAAAAAGAAATTTGGTGTTCGACTTTAAATTGGGAGTCTTTGGCGGGATCTTGAACTGCCATGTTATGGTTTTTATTTTGATTCATTAACTTACGTTCTTTTACCCTATATCTATACTAATAATATAAAGAGGCAAGATTTGTATGTATGTTTGTAACGAAATGACTCAAATTCACCATTTGAATGCTACATTATCACTGATTAATATAGGCTATTTTAATTGCAAGAAAATATATGGATCTCTACTAAAACCACAATAATGTTACCCAAGGTGTAAAAAAATGCCTATAAAATATCTTTTATCGCATGCGCTGCGAAAACTATTGCCTGCACAGGTAGACCCAAGTATGTATGGCGGGCATAAAAATAAAAAGCTCTAATGTTCAGTCTGTGGGAACGAGACAATGAAGTTTTGTCGATTCACTAGTTCGTCTTTGTTTGAATAGAGATAAAAAACTCTACTAAGAAATACATAGTTTCGTGTCGGCTACAGTAAACCACTAATAAATAGTTTCAATAACTGTTCTTCTATAATTCTACTTTTTTTTTCCTTACAAAACCTATGTACCTGTGTGTTGTGCATGTGTGTATAATGCAGTGTCATGTATGGCTGTGAAAGCTAGTGATTGTAGAGTCACTGTATCGCGCGAGCGGCTGCTTGGCTCAAGGGCTCCATACCGATGGACCGGACCTAGGCTTGAGTTGAGTTGCGTACGTCCCCTGCGGAGAGAACGGTGATTTCGCGGGCGTGGGCGCGAGCACGCATATGTTGCGGGAGCGGACGCGTAAAACTTGTTAGCTTTCTCGATGTCGTCGTCGGGATCGACAAAGAGATTTCGCGGACGGCGTTTATAACGTTTGGCAACGGGGATTGAGTTGTCTGGGACGTAGTTCACGGTGGATTTTACGAGCGGGTTGGGATGATTCGAAGCACTATCGAAGTATCTACTGGTGAGATATTTCACATAGGCTTCTATCGAGGGAAGCCTCATTTCCCTGTAGAGGTCCATGTTCCTAACGAAGGCTGGAGGGTCGAGCAGGCGACGGAGAAACCGTTTTTGGACTATTTGCATACGGACAAAGTTATGTTTGGACATATGTGCGAACGCGGCGCATAGATAGACGGATAGAGATCGGACGGACGCACATCTTGTACAGTGTAAGCTTATGTCTTAAGGACATTTTGCTTACCGAACTGAGCAAGGGTCGCAAGCGGGAAAGGATCCAGACGGCCCTATTCCGGACTATAGTAACGTGTGCGTTGAAGTTAAGCTTCGAGTCGAGGGTGAGACCCAGATATTTAGTCTTGGTGGCCCAAGGGATATTCCTACCGAATAATGAGAGGGGTCCTACCATGCGTGGTAGTTTACATTTATGCGGTTCGAACATAATCGCGGCGCTCTTTACCGGATTAATGGCTATTCGCCACGTTCGAAACCACTCCCCGAGAGTAGTTACGGCACGTTGGACTGCGCAGGCGAGATTTTTTCTGTGTCTGTTTGACGCGTATATAACTGTGTCGTCAGCGTAGAGCCCTACTTCGACCCCGGGGGTTTCGAGAGGTCGCTGACGTACAGATTGAAAGGGCAAGGCGCCAGAATGGAACCTTGCGGGACACCTGAGCGTATAGCGTGGGCGGTAGATAGTACTTCTTCCACTCGGTAGTGGAAGGTGCGTTCGCGTAGAAAATCGTGAACTAGGTGAACTAACCTATCCGGGACTTCTAATTGATGTAGCTTGTGGACTAGTCCGGCATGCCAGACCTTATCGAAGGCTTTAGCTACGTCGAAAAACACCGCAAGCGTACGGGCGGGGGCGATACTACTTTTGGCAAAGTTGCTCGTGATGTGCTCCGTGAGGCGGTGCACTTGATGCGTACACGAGTGTCGAGCGCGAAAACCGAACTGTTCGGGAGGGTATAGATTTTTAACATATATAACGGTTTTGAGACGGTTCAGAAGGAGCCGCTCGTAAAGTTTCCCAAGTGTGTTTAAAAGGCTGATCGGGCGATAGCTATCGGGAAGCGAATCTTTTTTGCCGGGCTTGTGAATACCTACAACTATAGCTTTTTTCCAGACGGCTGGAAAATAGCAGTGGGCTATGGCTACATTGAAGATGCAGACCAAAAGAGCTATGAGGTGATTGGGAAGAAGTTTAAGTACTTCATTCCTGATACCGTCGGGGCCGGGGGACTTTCTAGGCTTAAGACCTTGAATAACAGAACAAATGCGTGACCGGGGTTAACGTTTCCACGGGGGGAATCGACGTTAGTGCCTGAACGGCGGTCTCGATAGTTTCGATGTGAGCAGTGTCTACGTTGTCGCAGTTTGGAGAGTACTGGCTCTTTAAGATTGCGGCAAGGCATTCTGCCTTATCTTCGCTATCGAACGCGGGTGGGAGATCGGGGCCCCTTTCGAGGGGCGGCATCAAGGCGGTAGCTTCTAACTTCAAAGAGCGGGCGAGGTTCCAGTAAGCCAGATGAGACGGCTTGAGAGGTTATCCCACCGGTGACCTCTAAACTCGCCGATGCGAGTTCCGACCTCTCTCTGAAGTCGGCTACTCCGGAGAGCTCGCACACTTTTCTAACGTTGTAGATGGGATAGGATAACTACGACCATATCGAGTGGTCGGTTTTTGGATTATCCACCGTGCATTCTGAGCACTTCGCGGACAGGGAGAGCTTTGGATAAGAGGTCGGTTTTGATCTCCTCGGGCGTGATTTCCACCGGGATGCAGCGGATTACAACCCGGAGGTGACGCTCATCCTCTAAGGTGTAGGGATAGTAGTGGAAGTTGCTTTCCCGGAGCAACTTGGTGAACTGACGGTGTTTGTCAGAGGTGGTCACCTGGACGCGGATACCGTTGGCCGTGTTACTGGCCGAGGTATAGTTAATTTTCATGTCTTTAAGCTTGTCCGCGAGCTTAGTCCAGGCCGACTTGTCTTGGACTACTACCGGCGGTGGACGACGCGCCTTTCTGCCGGCAAAGGTACCGGCAGGCGCCGAGGGCGCCGCGGAGCAGGGGGCGTGGCTATTAAGCCTGGTTTTCTGCGCCTTTTGTGGGCGGGACTGAGTCTCCGGAGACTCGGGACGCGAACGCGATGCCCGTTTGGCAGGCTTGTTCTTTTTAACAAGGGTGAAGCCCTCGTTATCTGTAGTGGTCTGTGGACTGGCGGGTGAGTAGCTGTTGTTCGTCGCTACTAGCGATGGCGTGTCCGCTTCGGGAAGTAACTGCGAGAATGAGTTAGTTGTTTGAAGCGCCGAGGGCGCGGGAATCGCGGCTTGTTTGCCGAGTGAACACGAGCGCGACTTAAGGCTGTTCATACGGCGTTTTGTCAAGTGGTCGCGGTGCCGTTGAGCGGGACCGCGAGCCGGATTTTTTCGCGGCGAGGACGTGGGAGGTCCCGGGGACCTGTGCGGGCACGGGTGCGTGGTGCGGGGCCCCGACTATTTTGGTGAATTCCGTGAGGAGGTCGCGATCCCTCAGGAACTTGAACACAAGTTCGTTAAACTTCGTTTGGTCTGCCATTCCGGCGGTGGCGGTTGGGCGGGCGGGGCTGAAGTCAAACCTCCCTGCCGGGGAGGCAGGGGGGTGCGCCGAGTGAATTTAAACGGCTATCCCGAGCCGTGCAAAGGGACCTGTGGGTCACGGTGCAATGACTCGCAGGAAAAGAACCTACCGGGCCCTACGTGGAGGTCCCTATCAATTCCGAGGTAGAGAACGCAGCCGGTATAAATACCTAGCTACGCCCAAACAGACACTCGGAGATGGATATGTAGCAGGATAGGTAGGGTGGGAAGGAGACACTTGGGGCTTGACTATGACTCTATCAAAGGCCAAGATTGCCAAGCCCGTCCGAGTTTACCGTTTACCTCTGAAGGAGGTAACCGGCGGGCGCTGGGGGCACGCTCCGCTTGCTTTCGTTGGCACCGAGATGTTTCCGACTAGCAACCACTAAAGCGTGGAGTTCGTTTAATAGAAACGGTTGCACTTAAAAGTGCAGTTGGCGTTCGTGTTACGTACTGGAAAATACGTGACACGAAAGGTGCGAGCGAGACGGCGATAGTGTGCGACGAGTACGGCGATACTGGCGCGCAGCAAAACCGGTCGATCGTAGAAGGTCACGAAGGCGGCAAAGAGCGGTCGCAAACACGTCCGTTCCCGCCAGCGGTCGTGTTCGTATCATAATTCTACTATAGACGTAGTTTTGCGCTACGGCTAGGGAATCACAAACATTCACACAGTAGGTATGGGGAAGGCTGTGCTAACCGTGAGTACACCAAAGAAATTCACAAAGAACGATGCAAAATTAATTCGCCAATATTTAATTTCAATACACGAATTACCATGCGGACGGGGTCGATACGAATGCGGGCGGTAGATAATATAAAACTGTTTAACTTCTATGCACAATATCCTCTACTTTTAAAGTAAAATGTTTTAACTTGGTATGCGGCAAACAAAAATAGCCAATATAACAATGTTTTTACGCACACTAGGCTAGCAAATTTACGCCGCAAAAACATCATCGGTCTCAAGGCGATACGGTATCTAGACATGTATACAAAATCAAAGCAAAAATATTGACTTATTTGCAGGAAATCGGTAAAATTAAAAACTTGAAAATAGGTGCCTCACGATTTGACTAATATGCAGAGACCCGCGCGTATTTAAGCTTGCCTTACCTTGTTAAACCGGTACAGAAATGAAAACATTTTGAACCCAATAGTGCATGACACAATTCATTGTTATTTAACAAAAAGTAATTGCGAAATTTGATCCTTTACGATAACTGCGAGCAAACAACGTAATGGTTGATCCCAGGTGAAAAGTAAAAACAATGCCCTAAAACGTAGCTTACCCACAAAAAAGTGATATTACTATTGGTGGTCCCTTCAGGGTGTAATTGACTACAGCTTTCTCAGATCCAGTAAGAGTTAACAGCAGAACTATGAACTATGATGGCCCGACTCGTCAATCTGTCTTCACCATTATAGCTTCATGATAACGCCAGACTTGACACTGCTCGTGAAAGAATTTTAACACTAAAAAAACTGCAGTAAGAAATCATCCGCCATCTTCCATACTTGCCCCAACTGAATACCACGTTTATCGTGATTTGGACAAATTCTTCCACGGAAAAAAAATCTTCCCAGGAAGCAGTACAAAATGCCTTCACGTAGTTTATGGGGCCCAGGTCTACAGATTTTTATAGGAAAGGTTTAAATGATCTTCCTATTATAAGGCAGAAATGTATAGACAATGAGGGTAGATACTTTGATTAAATAAATATATTTCGTTCTACAATAAGGCAAAAAAAGATTTTAAGTGTTCATTACAAAATGGCGATTTCATACTTTAACCCCTTTGTAAGGCTCAACAGATTGTCTGTTTGTTTGAACGCACTCTATAAGTACCAGTTAGACTCGATTTTGTTAGCATTTAAAGCCTATTTAATGAAAAAGGTATGACTCAGTTTAAATCTGAGCAGTAACTATGTACGTCAAGCAATCTGGCAAGCTTTACGCAAGTACGGGTAGTGAAAGCAACGTTTAATAAAATAAAACAACACTGCCAAAGATGTGACTTCTTCTTCTTGTCCCGTATCCTAGTTAAGTAGGGTCGACACAAGATGTTTTTTTCTTCCACTCTATTAACTATCATTTTAGTATTCACCCCTTTTATACGCATGAATGATTTGCACGCACAGTCCATCCATACCTTCTTAGGTCTTCATTTTCTTTTATATTCATCCATCTTCATACTTAACATTCTTCTAATTATATGACATTCATCCCTCCTCATGACATGACCATACCACGCTACTCTATAGCCCCTCAACTTCTCTGTGACTAGTGCTATTTTAAGACATTCTCTGATATACTCATACCTGATGTTATCCATTTTAGTTACATCACACATCCGTCTTAGCATTCGCTACTCTGCTTCATGTAATCTTCTTTCATCCATATTTTTCGTTGCCCAGCACTCAGATCCATACATCTTGACAGGTCTTATAATGGTTTTATACACTTTTTCCTTTATCACTTCACATTTTATCCCTGATTTTATCCTATTTTTCAAGTCCCGGTCAATCTCACCGTTGTTTTGAATTCATGAACCAAGGTACCGAAAATTGTAGCAGGCTGGTAGGAATACACCATTTAAGGCTATATTAGCAAAACTGGATGGACCATCGAAATCGCAGAACAAATGTTCAGTTTTCGTTCTACTAATTTTCAGTTCAAAGTTCTCCAGTTTTATCTGCCATTTTGCCAGCCTACTTTGGACCTCAACAACAGTGCCAAAGATGTGACTGTGAACAGATTATTATTTGACATTCCAGCGCAAATACACAATACTTTATGCTTGAATATACAAATCATTTAACTTTAGAAAATGTATTACAATTTATTATTGTATTTGCAATTTTTAAAAAGACGTATAGAGAAATTTACTTTAAAATTGTCTTTTTAAGGATTTTTCCAATTTCAGTTGAATCATTAGTACATTTACAAGTCTAAGTTAAAATATATACAAGGAAAAATGTATACTTCTCATATCAATATATCTCGGCATATGATCTCAGTAGCCTACCATTTATTTAATCCTGATTGCACGGAAAAGATAAATTATACAAAAATACACAACACACAGGTATACACAAACTATTTTTTTGTTATAAAAAGTCTGTAACCGATCATTTTATTGAAAGCTGAACATTCAATAAAATTTGAATCGAGCATTATGTAAGCGCTAAAGGCACGCATAAATAGAGAAATACTATTTAATCACATTATTCATAAAATTATAATTCTAAGAATTTTAATATACGTAAGGCACAGAGAAATGCCTTTGGAGGCCATCCGACTGGTTGAATACAGAAGATCCCAGCTAAATAACCTTGTGTTATGTTCCTGCGGTGAGTAGGGTTTCCAGAGCTCCTTGGGATAGGGGGGTTCAAGGTCGGCAACGCTCTAGTGATACCTATGGTATTACAAGCGACCATAGGCTACAATAGCCGCTTACCATCAGGCAGGTCGCATGAATGTTTGCTACCTTAGTTGTATAAAAAATAATATTAATACGCCCTCTTCGAGTTCATTTCACCTCCCTTTCAATTGTTTAAAACATTTTCTGTATATATACGTTGTCCATGTTTTGTGTGGCAAATGCTTTATTTGCGTTTTGAAGCCTAAAAAAATAAATTCATACAAATTTTTTTACTGCAAAACAAAATTAAGGTCATTACTACAAGTAGAATTTAATCGGCGCTTATTAAAAAACACCCTTCATTTATAATATAATATCGCTTAATTCATTAAGCAAGAATGTACATCACGCAAAAAATAAATTATTTCCATTTTTATAAATTTTGCGCATCCGGCTGTCGTGTATAGTTCTACTTATGCAAGAATAATGTCGTCCTTGATAATACATTAATTAAACAATTGGTAATACAATTTATAAGTTATTGTTCGAATAAAAATAAAAATCATTTTGTATAAAACTATCTTACCAGCCAAATTTGTTGCCGATCTATTATTGTTGAATAAACCAGCCACTCGGGCTTAGAATAATTTAGTTATTATATATAAAAAAAGATTTAAATATTAGTACCTAATTAAATGTTACTTTACCGTTTGCTGTAAATAATAAACAGTCAAAACCAGACACCGTGAGAATTAGAACATTAGCATTTTTTTAAATTAAACAATGTAATAATATCGTGAAATATTTTAATGGTATTAAAAATAACAAAAAATGTTCAATAAATTTTGTATGATGTTTTTTTTAATATGTTATTAAGCAAACAAGCATACAGTCCACCAGCTGTTAAGTGTCACTACAGCCTGTAACTATTTATAACCAACCTCAACAGAATCGCAGTCCTGAAGCCAGTCACAATAGGCTGCACTTCTGAGGATTTAGTTGGAACGCTACGTGTGTCAGTGCGAGCAAGTACATTCGGTGAGCGATTTGTGAGTTTGTTTTGTTTAAATTTGTATTGCTTTGAGTACGAATAAATTGTTTTCGTGAAACACTACGGCATTTTACTACCCACGGTTGTAACAATATGTATGCCCAACATTTTATTGAATTTCCGAAATATACACTGTACCTGCAAAATGTTGATTGATGAACATGTAACCGTTCGAGGTAGATAAGTCATTAACAGAAATATAATTATTTATACTAATATTCTGTGAATATTAAAAAAGCGTACGAAAAGATTAGATAGAATAAGGTCCAAATGTAAAAAGAGTAGAAAAGACTTTTCCCAAACCACATTTTACTGTGCGATATTTACTGTCCAGATATATATCTCTTCGTTTGACGTCAATTATTGATGAACAAAAAACTTATTGATATACCAATTGGATACCAAACTTCACAGCAAAATTGACAGCAATATGCTGTCGTAAATGGGTGCCTAATTGAAAACAAGAGTTAAGAGAAAACATTTTTTTAATACTTGAGTATCTCCGTATAATTCATGATGAAACAAAGTAACAAAAAAAATATTATAAGTTTGAAAAATATACTTATAATACATATTATAAAACTCAACGTTGCTCTGTCTGTCTGTCCGTTTGTTTTCTTTTCACGCAAAAACCACTTATCCGATTTACATGTTTTTTAGTTTAATTCGTAGCTATGTTATCTGGCCAGGTTATAGGATATATTTTGTTACATAAATTAATGTAAGAAATAAGCAGTGACAATAATGGTGAATCAATTGGGAAAAATAACACTTTTGGAGCGCTTAAATGGTTTACACTGAGTAAACCATATGAAATATATCAAATGAATGTACCACATAATTGTAAATCTGAAAAAGACCTACAAAAAGGTGAGTGATAGCATATGTATATCTTCTAAGGATCACCCACAATAAGCATTTTTGTCTTTAAAACAATCTGGCGGACGACCGCGCGTGTGTTCGACTGACGGCATTCTGTAATCTACGCGAAGCCGCGGTCACAGCTAGTAAGATATACATATCAAATGCCGACACACATCTACACAGGTAAACCTCTCCGGTAGACCGTAGCGTGTGTGCCCTGCGTAAATTGTAATAATCTAATGGCATTATATTAATCTTTTCATTTACGATGAAATTAAACGGTAATCGTGCTTCTCATTTGCATGTTGCTGTCCAATTTTTGGTATCAATGTGACGTCTATTAGCGACAGCAGTCTGACGTCAATTCAGTTTGGTATCACTTTACTACCAGATGGTCATAAGAGCTTCGTAGACTTACACAAAATTACGTAGCAACTATCAGCGGCAGTGATGTTAAGTTGAGCTAATGTACATGAAAATACAAGCCCAATCTAAAAGTCGATATCTTTTGAAATAGTTTCAGCTCCATTACGCTTCTGCTAAAAACGTTGCTTATAGATATATTAAAAAAACAACGTGTGGTATGTTTCGAAAACTACTAAAACTCATGCTAAGCCACCGGGTAACTATTCTATGGTGAATTCAATGCAATATTACCAATGAAAATGCAAACATAGCAGTTACATTTATTACGAAATAAACTTTTCTTCTACTGTTTACTTAACAACGTCATTAATAGGAGTTCTCACGGTACATTATTTTTCCAGTGTAAAAGCAGCTGCCGGAAAACCCCTATAGGTGCCTGGCGATAAATTTACAACTTGAGGGTGGTAGGTAGCCAGGCGGGTATAAGAAAATATCCTACCACCATGCTATGGTTTTATCTCAATGTTTTTCTTCACCGAAAGCTCAGTCTCATTGCAGGGATTCGAGCTCACGTCTATCGATGCACATTCCGTACACGCTACCACTGAGCAATCGTTGCTTTAAAAGTAAACTCTTTAGCACTCTTTAGTAAAACACGTAAAAATTAAACTAAAATTAAACAAATCTCAGTTTTAAGATGATATTACGGCTGAATGCGACAGCAAAATTTTACTAGACCTAATGGAGAGAAATCTTCGCGATCAACATTGTAAAGACATTCAAAAAATATTTGTTCAAACATACTATATATTGTTCACTACAATACAGAGAGCACTATACTAGAACATACTATTTATCACATAAAATACTACGTGTATTTTAGTATATGAATGGTAAAAAATGTCGGACAGGATTAATATAAAGTAAAAATAATTATTCATTCGTGCAAAGTTTTTGTAATTAATGTGGTTTGCTGTAAATTTAGACGGTGATATCAACAAAGAGACTGATAGTAAATTCTAGAAAACCTATTTAGATTTTTTTTGTTTATAAGAAAAAGCTTGCATAACTAATAATATAATACCTACACATTATAATTTAATATTTATAAAAGTACTAGCTGGGCCTGCTAACGCTGTTCAGCCCTTTCCGATATTTAATGGCTCGACCACAGCGCCTCCTATCGGATGCTAACATATCTATAAACCATTGTCTCAGTAAAACAAATATATATAATGTAAGCATTAGCTCAATCTGTAAAGTCGTTCAGAAGTTATAGAAACACTAACAGAAACACCAACACACAAGATTTTTATATATAAGACTAGCTTTGCCCGCGGCTCCGCTCGCGTTGATTACAGAATGCCATCGGTCGGGCGCACGCGAGAATCGTGATGACCCCGCGAATCGTGCTGCCCTCGCTTAAAAGACGGAAGGCAAAAACGCTTATCGAGCGTGATCCATAGATAATTTATATACATTATCGCCGATTTTTTTAAGGTTTTTTAAAGAGCTATAGTTATGTAGAACATTAATTTGATTAAGCCAATTAAGCGCCTCAAATACGTGTTTTTTTCGAATTGATTCACCATTATCTTTACTGCTTACTTCGTATTTTATGTTACAAAATACATCCTGTAACCTGGCTAGACAATATAGCTATTAATTAAAATAAACATGTAAATCGGATGAGTGGTTTTCATGCGAAAAGAATGACAGAAAGATGTTGAGTTTATAATATGTATAAATATATATAGATGTCATTTATAGATGATATAGTTATAACTAAACGAAAAGAATGTAAAAAAAAAATGAAGGGTCATATCGCACGCACCTATCGTTACGTATTTTTGAAAAGCCGTATGTTTGAGTTTTCGGTCGTGACCTTTACATAACAATTTATAATATGAATCGACGTTATAAGCATTTTGATGATTGAGATTGATGATTGTGAAGAAAAAATAAAATATTTATTTATAGCTGCGATAGTTTCAACGTGTTTTGTGTATTTATTCTACAATGTTTAATATAAATAATGATTTAAGTATTACAAATACTAATGACTAACACGTATTGGGGACTAAAGCTTTTTATGATGATTTAACCGGCACGAAAATATGACAAAATTATTACATTTGTTTATAATACATTTTCAGATAACAGACAGAAAGTCCTTGTTCATAAAATTAATACCTTTATGCATTCTGAAGAATTCGTGATATAGTGTATAGACGAATAAACAGCAAGGCGATCAATTTATAAATATAGAAACAAAGTGCTAAAGTTCAGTAACACGGAATATAATTAGTCATGTTAACCAATTGCATGTAATTTTCCAACGTCTCCGCTACAATTAATTGAATAATTTCCGCTTATATACGAGTACATCAATATTCGACATAACATTAAAGGGGCGTTGACTGTTTTGAATAGAAACGTGCGATATTTTATGGTTATTATTGTAGAAATAAATTAATATAATAAACGCTCGTTTTGCTAAATAGAACTACGCAGTATCTAAATATAACTTGAATATATTCATAATGGGCAATAATATGAAGTCACTACTCTTAAGGAAAGTTAAGGCCCCTTTGAACATAACATTGAAGTGGCTATCTGGAATTATAACTAAACTGAACTAAGACATCTTTTTATTTGAACTTTTTATAACGTTTAATGGTTTAATTCAAATGGAATTACTTCAGGAGATATCCGAGAATGTATGAAATAAATAATATCGAGATTCTAGGTATAGAGTATAGAGATAGGTTATAAAACTACGTACCTAATATTTTAAAGTAATTAACAAGCAAAGTATTTATTTGGAATAATAAATCTAGGAAATCCCAACAAATTACTTGACCTTGGTTTTTTTTTTTCAAACATATTGTTGTTTTAGTTATCAAATTAATATGTAAAACAAAATGGGTGATTCCATTCTGTGTTTTTTATGCCCCGTACTGTTTGTGTTAGAATCGTGCCATGCCCTTTTCTGGGATTTGCCTTATAATTACTTTATCGCAATAAAGAGTTTAAAAATGTCACAATAAAAGTGATAAATAAATTTTATATTTTTTCCTGAATAATATTTATAATATGTTAGTAAAGTGAATTGATGAGTCTGTGACTTGAAAAATATGAAATTATTTTCTCATTTGAGATATTTCATAGTTGTAGCAAAATGCTTTTAACCTCAAATAGAATCACCCAAATACCTGTATGCAGTAATGACTATAAGATTATTTGAAATTGTTGTTAAAGTTAATCCGTTTACCTTTGCATTACAGCGGCTAAACGCATTCTCGTTTCACACAAGCCTTCAATATTGTTGTTAGTTTCGTAAATTTTCAACGCTCGTTCGAAAGTCTTCTGAGCATTATTCAAATTGTTCATCATTAGTTGTGATATACCAATTTCGATTATGGCCTCAGCGGTTTTTGTTATTTCATCGGCTAAAAATATATTATTTATTCTTAAGTTGATTCAAACATATCTCTTCAAATTATAGTTTTAAGTGTTTTTTTGTTGTAAAGCACCTAATTAAAATAACAATGTCTATAACTAAAAAAAAATATTCGTTTCATTAAAGTTTAAATCTCCAAAAGTTCTTCACCGATTACTTTGAAATTTAGACACAACGTTGCATTCGAATACGCGTGTTTTTGTATATTTTTTGAGAAAACTAGACTGACCCACAGCAATGGACTATCGGGTACATCTAGTAAGAACTATATTTTATAAGTAAACTGCTTTTTTCAATTATAAACACATCATTATGTGGGTATGTATATTTCATAGATAATACTTCATTAGATTTGAAATTATGAATTGTCTGCAGGAAAAGTTTTTCAAAAAACCTAATAATCCTGAATAAGATATGAAATTACATTATTCAATAAAAATTACATGATTATAAATTAATAAACTAATAATTTTTTGTACAGCTATCAATCAATCAACTGAGAATAATTAAGCATTAAAATAAGCATAATTTGTATAAAAAAATTGAAAAGACTACAGTTATGCGGATGTACAAAATTATTTGACGACAATTACTCTTGGTTTTTTTGTGAACATATAACATATTACGTACAATAATGCTTATTAATAGAAGTATAACTTCAGGATATTTAGTCATCTTATATATATGTATTACTTAGTATAACTAAGTGATTCATATTTTAATTATAGTTGATTAATTACCATTGTATTTTAATTAATACAATATTATTATTCCAGGTGCTATTTTGAAATAAAAAAACACTATTTTGATATTCAAGTAGATAAAATTGCATTATTCTCTTCAGTTAGCTAATTTGTAATAAATATTTAAGATAAATCAATTTAGGAATGGAAATCTTTAATAAAATACTTTGAAGATAATTACAATCTGTTTGACCACAGACTGTTATGTGTTTGACATTGGCAGTATTAACGAACGTAAACGAAGAGATATTATGTATGTCAAATACTTCCTTTTCCGGCAGTATCCTTTTCCATATAATCTTTAACTATGCCAAAGCTCACACTCCGCCGTGCGTGCAATATGCTTAAAAAAGAGCCCGAAGTTTTCTATTTATGTATTATTTAAACTTTATAAAAGTCCTGAATTATTTGCTAACCGTCCTTTGCTCTTCTTTCAGCTAATCGCGACAGCCTTTCCGCTTTAGCAGCGTCTTCTTTGCGTATAGATCGCGCTTTGTTAAGTAACACACGGTGTAATTGAATTGCTGTGGCAGCAAAAACGGTGTCTGTTGGTACTTCGTCATTTTCATCCTTCGGTTCATATAATGGCCATTTCTAAACACATTAAGGAATAAGATCGTAAATAAAAATTGTTATATATGTCTAAACTGAAACTTTATTGAAGTGAAACTTCTTATGCGACTTCCAAGCGTTAAACGTTAAATGCTAAACGTTAAATGTTAAACGTTAAATGTTAATCATTATCGGTCTCTCCTCTTTGTGTGAGCCAGAGCGAGAGAGCAAATGTCGGTGTGTATGTATATTGCACACTGTTTAAATAAAATATCTTTTATAATGACGTTTCACTTCTATCGTGTGTGAATCGCACACACACCTTTTTTTGTTTGTTATAACAATATATTGTTGACAAACATATTGTTCAGAAGTATAATTAATTGCAAAAAATATAAAGGCTACTCTAAAAACTTAGATTTCTATTTGTGTACCTTTTGAAATTGTATTATTAAGTCGCTCAAAGTTTCCATATTTTTTTTGGTTAAATGTTTTTTTTTCAACATCATAATAGTTATTTTACTAAAATAAAAACTCTTAACATAATATGATTTTATTAAGTTTAAGTATTCGGTAGATGGCGAGTTCGATTTTTACAGTTATTTATCTAATATATTCATAGATTAAAAAGACAATATGGCTTCCAAGCATAGACTATCAACATCAGCACATTCGTATTCTATTTCTATTCTATTCGTATCTTCTGCTTTGCGAGTTTAATCGTTTCCAGCCATTTTATGCAGATAGTAGCTTCTAACTCTGCTTTCCAACCGGCACTTTAGTAATTTGCTATAGCATATTCTAAGCTCTTTTTGATGTTGATTGCGACATTTGTTTGACAACGTTGCAATGTTATAAATATTAGTAATACTGGGAGTATTACTGTAATTTACTTAATTTACTTACTACTGTAATTTCGTGTTTGTAGTTTGTTATTATTATGTCCGTGTTTACAACATCGAATAAATGAGCTTTACGTCTTTCTTTCATTTATCAAAGGATCGTCCGTCCCACATTACATGTGTCAAATTGTGGTTTTCATTTAAGAATTCATCTATCAACTCAATAACCCTACTTACTAGCATTACACTTACTTACTAACCCTATGAATTATATTACATAATCTACTCTCTTAACAACACTGCAAATGACATTGACATCACATTATTAATTTGATATGTAATGTAAACTTATAATGTATTAAGTACCTTTCCGATAGAACTATCTCTGACTTCAGTCAGTATTAAAAAAGACTCCTCCGGGTCTGCTTCTGGAACTGTATAGATACATTACATTAATAATATAACAGAACTGTAATTTCCGTGTATGTATACTATATACTATAATATAATATAGATGAAGAGTTTTTGTGTGATTGTTTGTTTAAACGCGCTAACCTCTGGAACTACCAGTCATATTCAAAAAAAATTTTTTTAACCTCTCAGCTAGCATTAAACATTGATTTTTGTTAAGTCGGTCGGAACAAAACATATTGCATTGTTACATAGACTTATATTTGTATACTGTACTTAATGAATTGACTGCCACGTATGGCACTTAATGCAAATTTTATGCGCAATTTGTGTGACTTTGAGAGTCGAAATGTTAATATAATATCGATAGTGTATTGTTGCCTAAATTTTTATCATAAATCATACTTTAAATTAGGTACATATCTTGTCTATTTTTAACCCCCAAAGCAAACAGAGAGAGGAGTTTTACACGTGTATCTGTCATATCTCTGTATCTATGTGTCTGGCTGTGGCATCGTAACTCCCAAAGTGCTTAACCAATTTTTATCTACTTATTTTTTAAAGGTGATTAATCAAGTGTGTCTTTAGCTAAAATTAGATAAAATTAGTCTAGCCGTTTGAAGACTATCACCTTTTTTCTAGGTGAGAAATATATATGAGCATCTTCCACAGGTCTGATCGAGTCGAAATATAGTATTATGTTACTTCATTTTAGAAAAACACGGCATCATCGATCTGATGCTGCAGGACACCTAACTCTTCACCGACTTACAGCAGAGATATCGTGTTTGGGCTTATGGTAATAGTCTCAATGAATATGTTACTTGTGTCAGGGGTTTATTTAAAAAAAAAACCTTTCAGTACCTAGTATCAGTATTGGGGTGATCAAGCATTATTGTAACGTAATCCCCATACAAATATCGAAAATCTGTAACAGTGACGCACTTCGCTGCATCCCATGTCGGGTTCATTCCGTACACATCCATTAACCTAGTTGCTTACACCAAGTCTACTAGTCTACATATTTGAAACGATTTTTAATTCGTCTCAGCGTGTAAAGTACCTACGTTGTTTTTCCTGGACTATACTTAATATCAAGTACAGTTTTTAACACAATTATTTAACCAAAAATAAATTAACTAAAGGTAACTAATTTAGATCGTATTTTTAGAACACACATTTTTTTATTGTTTATCATAAAATAAACAACTTAATACTTACATTTGTCTAAAAGAAACTTTGCATAATGGTATTTGCAACAGGCCTTCTGTCTCCCACCATCCAAAAGGTACTGACTGCTAACTGCAATGGATGCCAGGAAGAACTTTTCAGCCAACCAAAGAATACCTTTTCCCTTTTCACTATAGTGCATTGCTAATTCGAACAGTTCTAAGCATTCTTTCTTTGTGTTTTCTGTTAAACAAAACATACAGGTGGATTTTTGTAATAGGGCTGTAGGGATGTTTGTCGGCTGCTTTGTATTGGTATAGAATCAAATACCAAAGGTTATACTAATCTTTTAAAGAATCTTGAAGAAATTAAAGAATATTTTTTGTTTTGTTTTGAATTATTTTTAATTAAAAACAAGCTGAAGTCTATTTTCTTTTAAAAACGTTATCAAAGCTACGATGATTTTATACAAAATATATGGGAATAGTTTTTAGCGATTTCTGAAATTTTTAATACTCTAACCTCATTTGGTCTCATATAATTTATTGACCCTTACAAGAAACAGGATCAATCGGCATGTTTTTTTTTGTGAAAATTGCTCTTTTTCTTGCTGGCTTTACACTTAAAAAACTGTGAAGGTAGGTCAAAATGTCTCCTCAGAGAGTTTACCTGTAGCTACAACGGCTCTAATTATACTGTGTATATGTAGCTATAACTGGCCTATTTCAAAATTCCATGCTGTATATGTACGTATTTAGATGTATATATAAAATAGTTGCTCGTAATGTGTTTGGGAACTTCTAAATTTGTATATTATATAATTAACACATAAATTACCATGCGTGAATTGTCACGTTGGCAAGTCGAAAGTGCATACTTTTCAGGGCGGCCATTTTGAAGTTTAAATTATATGCTACCGAAGTCCTACTTTGACAAATTCACAAGTACGATGTACAAAACATAAGTAAGGCTATTGACTAACTCATTTATTAACCATATAAATTAGGTAATATAGATGCAAATTTTGAATAATTTTGAAATTTGATGCTAGTCGACTTATCAACGTATTCACGCTTGGTACGACTATATAGTTGAATATGATATCCCGAAAATCGTGAAATTAATCAGTTCCACATTATAAACGTATAGAATAAAAAAAATAAAAAATAATAGGCCCCAATTGTAAAGCGGTCATTTAAAAGATTCTTAGCTACAATTAATTATTTACGTGGGTTCCGATATGCTGATTTTCATCAAGGTTATCAACGTACCTAAGCGTGCGTAATAGTTACCCAAATATATATAAATAAAATGATGGCTGTTTTTTTGCCAGTTTTTTTTGTTTCACTCTTTAGAGACTTGGTTAGTAATCTCCGATACGGTTGGACCGATTATGACGGGACTTGCACTGGCAGATAGCTCATGTTATAAAGTATAACTTAGTCTACTATTATTATAGAAAAATAATGAGGGTTCCACAAAAAAAAAAAACATTTTTGGTAGTCTGCGTGAGCGGAGCCAACGGCACAGCCAGTTAACAATAAAATTTACAAAACAGATGTACCTCTATTGGAAATGAGCTAGTTAATTAGACATAAATGGAATATATTTAAGTTGATTATAAAATAATATTGATGTTCCTAACTTCCTAAATGGTTAAAGATAAAAACAATCATAATAATGTTTATGGAATAAATTAAAGGCTTAGTAGTAATATTTATGAGACCCTGATAAAAAATGTGTTCCGGATTTCAGTGCCCTCCGTTTGATTATATACTCGTACACAATCATGTTTAAATTTATACAATGTATTATAACACAGAATCAGTTAAATATGTAATAACATATCATATTGTACTACGTCTTCATGTTGTTTAAGTTTGTGAGAATGTATGTGTGAGTGAATGTGAGCTTTGTGTGTTTGGGGTGTGATTACGATAGGTACGAAATATGATTACGGCAATGAATGCGTACAATAAAGGTTTTAAGCTTATTTACAATATGGACCATATTATATACGTAGGCTTTTCGTGTAAAACAAACCTTTGTCTCTTTGTCGTTCAGCTTTCTGCAGCCCAGTACAAATATGTTCAAGATAGTCTTCCCGTTTTCTAATATCGACAACAATACCGATTTCATCTTCGGCGACAAGCTGTATGTTATCATAAATCAAATCTTGTAAATAATCAGATGATTCCGTAAAGCCTGCCTCTCTTAATTCAAGAATAAGACATTCGTGTAATGGAAACTTTCGTCTGAAAATAAATAGCAAATTTTATATGGAATATTTCAACTTTATATCGTAGTGGTCAAATTGACCAGTTAATCAAATAGTCAGACAAAACTAGCACAATCCATTTTTTTGAAATTCTTTGATCTAAATTAATAACAAGATCGGCTGACGGTTAAGGATTTCAACGTTAAATCACGCGATCAGATATGTCAATGCGATATTTTTTTTCGATTCCTATTATCGTTAACGATTGTAGGAAGACAACTTGGCTAGGGCCCCAGGTTGGATTGTCACTAAACGCTAAACCTATCATCACATATATAGGTTCCTTACATATAAAATTGGCGTTTTGTTCAACTGGCCACATTGATCTCAAATATCTGGCGTTTGGTTAAGATTTCCAAAATCAAATTTAGGTGAAATTAAGGCTTGTGTATTTGTGTTTCAAATTTAGTGATTCATTTGTTTTCGCACTATTTCATTTTTTTTGACGTCGTTCTTTTCACAACATGGAAAACTTAAAATACCACTTTATTTACGAATATGTGTTCTACTGTAGCATCAACGCTGCAGAAACATTTCGAAGGATTAATGATGTGTATGGGAAACCTACTGTAAAGAAAGCACGATACGTTTTTGGTTCCAACGTTTTCGTTTTGGAAATTTTGACCTACGAAACAAATCCTGTGGACGGCCGGAGACCCTAGTTGATAATAAAGAATTAAAGGTGATCGAGGAAGCGGCTGCGGCATTGAGGGCTGCGTTACATTACTCAATCGTCAAAATAACGAAGGAATTTTGAATCTTATTGTTACTTGTGATGAAAAATGGATCCTTTCCGACAATCGGAAACGCTCATCACAGTGGTAGAACCTAGGCGAACCGGCCAAATCCTGTCCCAAGCGAAAGTTGACTCAGAAAAAGATACTGGCGAGTGTTTGGTGGACCCCACTGCTGGTGTCATACACTACAGCTTCCTAAGATCTGGCCAGACGATAACGGCAGATCTGTATTGTCAACAATTGCAAACCATGATGGAAAAGTTAGCCGTTAAATAACCGAGACTAGTCAATCTCTCTAGCTCACTGCTGCTTCTGGACGCTAGACCCCATACTTTACGACAAACGGTTGCTAAATTAGAGGAACTGCGGTTGGAATGTCTCCGACACCCACCATACTCCCCGGACCTTGATCCAACAGATTACTCTTTAGATCCACTTTTTTCAGAATATGGACAAGTTCTTGCAACGAAAAAAATTAAATTCCGATAAGGCTGTTCAAACCGCCTTCAAATATTATATTGATTCTCCCTCCAACAATTTTTTCAGCAATGGAATCAATGCTGAAAAAATTGTTCAATTGTGCAAAAATGGCGAAAACACACAGATAATAATAATACTTAGGTATATTGATTAAATGTATAATTTCATAATATTTTATCGTTTTACTTTTTCCATATAAAACGTTAATTTCATATGTAAGGACTTATTTATTATATTATAAAACAAAGTCCCTCGCCGCGTCTTTCTGTCTGAAAGCGATAAACTCAAAAACCACCGAACGAATTTTCATCTATGGATGGAATGATTCATGAGGAAGTTTAGGTGTATAATTTATTAAGATTTTATGTAAATTGCCTGAAATATGACGACCATTGTTATAAATGTCAGAAAAAAGCATGCCGACTTGGAATTTTACTGGCGTGCGTCGCGTAAACCAATAAATAAAGATGTATTACTCTGCTACCCGTGCGAAGCCGTTCCTAGTAAAGCAATAAAAAAAGATTGAACCTGTGCAAACTTATTATGTATACTAACCGTCCCAGCCGGGCAGCTGTGAGCGTATCATATGAGTCCTACTCACGAAAATTTCACGTTACTGTGCACGAATAACAAACGAAGAAAAAGCTAGAAAAAATCGCAAGGCACTAGTATGTAACGGAGTATAAACCACAATACCTACTCTTGAATCAAAGTTCGCTCGGCTGCCTAGCATCTCGGGATTAGCTTTTTATTGACTTTTGACAGTACTGGACCGACAGCAATCCAGGAGTGGACATCTTTTGAAAAATTATTTTAACCACTTATATGTTACATGTTAAAACATTGAAAAATAATATAAAAATAATTATCATTATAATTAAAGAAAACAATATAATTGATAAAATTTGTTAAGCCAAGTCATTTACCGGGATAAAACGTATCGTATGTGTTAACCCAGGGTATAAACTATCTGTGTGTCAAATTTCATCCAAATCCATTCAACCGTTTTTGCGTGATTGAGTAACCATCCAAACATATTACAACATACATACAAACAAAGAACAAAGCATACAAACTTTTACTGTCAACTCGCGGTATAGATACACTTCACGACGATCATCGGTTTTCTAAGATTATCAGTAAAGAATCTTATTGTTCACTACTTATTGTTCATTATTGTATGTATTTTCTTCTTCTTCTTCTTCTTGAATAAGAAGTAACCGTGTCAAATGTTCGCATTTTAATGAAATAGGTAACAATATGGCTTCGACTAACGTGATAATCGTATCTATACCTATAATCTATACCTTCCCTAAAAAAATATGCAAATAGCGGGTAATTTAAACCAGAATGACATTTTATACCATACGACTATAGTAAATTAACATTACCTATGTTACTTCACAGATTTGGATATTAAGTTACGATGTTACAAAAAATATGCAACTTGGTAAAAAAAAAACAATATATTCGTCAATAAAATTTAATTTATGCTCGGTCACAAAAACAGCAACAATACAAGAAAGAAATAGTGTCAAATAAAAAAAAAAAAAAAACAGAAAACAATGTCCTATTTGCGTTTTGTGTCTGTCAACTTTTTTTAATTTGTTCTTTTTGACATCACCTAAGAATAATAAGCTTAACACACGAATAGGTGTGTGAATAATATTGTTTTATAATAAACTAAAACTAAAATAATAGGGGTTCAAATATAATATTGACGTTATATATAAAAAATATCAAACATTTTTTTTAAATGAAAAGTATATTAATTAGTCGTAGTGCTGGCAATTATGTCCATGCACTTTTGCCATTTTAATGGAAGTTCACTGATGCCTCTACCATATAAATCCTGGAGACAGGAATCTATAAACTCTTTAAATATGCTTTTAACCGCTTCATCGGATTTAAAAAAAACCCTGTAAGAAACAATCCAAATTCGAAACAAAATGAAAATCAGTTGGAGCAAGTGCTGGTGAGTATGGTGGATGATGGAGAACTTCCACTCATAACTCCTGTAGTTTTGAGATGGTCCGTTGTGCGGGCGTTTTCGTGAGGAATGAGTGGACTAGAACAATTAATAAGTATTGGTTATTTGACAGCGAGCTTGTCCATTATCATTTGCAATTCTTCACAGTACACCTCTTCAGTATTAGTTGTGCCAAGTCTCAAGATGTTACACTGAACAATGCCGGCACAGGTCCCCCATACACTCACAAGGAGATTCTTATAACTCAGTTTGCATTTAGGACATGATTTGACTGTCTCCCCTGTGTCCAACCAGTGCGACGGACGTTTTTGATTATCATACAGGAATCACTTTTTATTAACAGTGACAATCCGATTCAGAAAGATTCTCGTCTTTGTGTGCCAATTAAACAAATTAAAGCAGGCTTCGACGCGATTTAGTTACTTTTCTTCAGTGAGTTCATACGACACCTATTTTCCTAATTTCATACTTTCACCCCTAATATAACATTATACAAAGATCTAAAATGTTTAGATGCCTAACAGGTCCATTAAAATATTTCTAATATTGTCGAAATAATATGTATTTGTTAAGGTCAATTAACGCACAGCTACCTAAGTAGGTACCTACACATATCCATTTTATATGCCTTTATATGTTAAACAGTCTTTATTATTATCGATTGAACTAAAAATTGAGAACGGTTATTCAAGTATTAAAGATAATATATACTAAGTAATTTTGTATACAATTTCTGGTACTAATGTATTTTTGCAATTAACATACAAAGAGGTACAAAGGTTAAAATATACTAGTGTATTTGAATATTGTTTTCAGTATTATCCATTATTTGCCTATTTATGATTCTGGATTTATTTTTGGCTGTCATTCTCAAGAGTCTTAAATGAAAATTGTTTGAATAGTTACATTTAGTATGCGAGCGTTACTAATAATATAACTAAATTTAAATTAGCAACACTTTACAAAATGTGTTTTTTTTGTGTCATCAAGAATTCATAATAAAGATACTGCTGCTACTGCTACTACTGAAATTTGATGCCAACTCCTATGAAGAGATTTATATTAATTAGGGTTACGCCCGTGTTAAGGTCACTACAATAATTTTTGTTTAGCCTTTTTTTAAATCGTATTTGAGTTTGACTTTCACAATGTACTGTGTAATTAAACTTCATATAACTTTATATCCCCCAAATGATACTATTCGATCCTGAAGTCTAAAACAAGTAATTGAAATTTTATGGCAATTGTATTACAATATTGTAAGACATGGAAGAAACAAAATATTATGAACTGTTTGTTAGTGACAACTATTACAATTATCATAAAAAATTTGTAAAACTGTAACACCACAAGGTCCTTGAGAATTCCAAGCTATTTAGTAGAAAACCAATTAAAACAAATAAGCTTAAAATTGTACTAAGAATTCTTGTAATAGAGCATAACTACCGTTAGTTATTTCACTTTCTTATTATTATTTAAAAAAATGAAAATTCTTATCAACTTCCTTCTTTGCTTTTTGTTACATTGTAAAAGACCGCATACTTCCAAGAATTCGTAATGCACAAAACAGTGTATAACTATGCTATAATACACCTTGACAGATTATCCGTTTTTTTTCAAGCATGCGGGATTCTTAATGTTTAAATTATCACGGCAAAATCTTTTGCCCGACGTCTTTTTACCACTGACTTGCAAAAAGTCACGGAAAATAAGAATACATATTTAATTATTAGCTTTGCTCTAATTTATATTACATATATTCAAGTTTATTCGTTACGGTTCCATGAATCTGCGATAGGCTCGCATGGTTCTATCTTACAATTTTCATATCCTCATTACAAGAAAGATTACACATTGTTGGTAATATTTAATTATTAAAATTTGTAATAACGAATAGTAAAATGTGAATGTGATTTACACTTCAAAACATTTTTGGAGATTTATTAAATAGTATATTTATTAAAAAAGAATATATTTAATTTCATTAGTGATAAACAAATACATTGAAAATATAGAAACATCAGAAGGACACTTGTGCGTTAGATAAATGTACTTTAGCAGTCTATGTAGTGGAACAATACACAAGTCTGAATTCCGAACACCATGCACATGTTGATAGAACCGTAAGTGGTGACTCTTTTGGTTTGTCAAGTTTCGGTATCAGTCAGTGAATATTCAGCTACTGAGACTTGCCGGCCGTCCAGACAATTGCGACAGGTGAAGAATTGACGGTCCCTCGGTGGACACCGTTGTTTTTGGACTGCAGTATACTTACCATCAGGTAAGGTGTCGTCATTTTACCGTGATACTATAAAAATATCTAGTCTTAGATTAATGATTACTCCCGCACACCCGCCACGTCCACACTGTTCTGCGGCAACTCAAGCCTAGGTCCGATCCTCCTGCATGAAGACCTTGGGCCAAGCAGCCGCTCGCGCGATACAGTGACACTACATTTACTAGCTATCGACATACAATCGTTACACTGTATTTCCACACACATGCATTCCACTCAGGTGCATAGGTTTGTAAGGGGCTTTTTTTCTTTTTTGGCTAGTTAGTCTAGACAAAATTTGACAGATTACTAAATACATACACTTGTTTCTTCCCCTCCTTCCAGATAATAGTAACATGTATATATGTATAGTTAGTTTAGATCGAATTACGGATAGGGAATTAGTCAGATCGCGACTTATTTGCAATAACCGTAACAGTCCGAGCCAAGATTCGGCCACTTTGGCACCATCGGAACTTGTTGCCTTGCTTTCGCGGCTGAGAGCCTTAAGCGCTGGTCTCAAGCCCGGGTGTAGCTGTAAAAGCCATTTAAGGCTCCAGGGACCTTATGGCTAACATAATAAACAGTTAGAAAAAAAAGATTAATGATTAGTCTCTGCTGAACGGAGACCAATCATTAATCTAAGTTTCTACTTAATAAAATTCTTAAGGCTTAATGACGTACAATGCACGACCCAAACCAGTGGGTTTAGAAACATGAAATTATCCAAAAGAATTCTTTATAAAACGTAGCTGAGAACTAAGAGAAATTTTTAGAAAATTCCTATCAATGGTTGCCGATGGAATATTCCATCGAACACGTGGCTATTATCACAGACTATTAATATATATTTCTGAACCAAATTTTTATCATATGCCACCCATAATTTCCCTCCCGCAATCTTTGCTTAGTAGTAGGAAACATAAAATAACTTATTACACAAAAATAACCTCAATCAAACATAATCGCCTAAATCAAAGAAGGAACACATTTAATCCTTGAAGAAACCTACAAATAAATTAAATTATATCTTACCTTCTGATTTCTTTTGCATCAAGAAGATCCAAACTAAATAAAGCTTTATTTCTCAAGTTCTCCAAACTTGTTTTTGTCATACAGGCCATAAGTTTCGGCAGCTGCCGCTTTTTCGGCATCACTAAATCTGAACTCATCTTTCTAGTATCAACGATTTTTATAATAAAATATATCAAATTATTGTTATAATTCGAGAATTTTTAATGGATCTATAACAGTTTTTGTTGTGAACAGTGCGTTACAATAAATTATATTTGCCAAGAAAAGTCTGACAGTTGAAGTCTGTTGACCTACGATTGTTTTTAATAAAAAGTTTTAATATTACGTAAGTATGTACTATTAATGAATAAATTTCTACTCGACCGAATTTCTTGCAAAAAAACTCCTAGTTATGTAGACTTCAAAAGTAAAATTGTCTAAATACAAAGTTAAATTCAAATCGTCAGAGTCATTTCCGAGAAAACAGTTAGGTTTATCTAAGAATATATTATAGAAGAATTGCTCAGTTAATATAATCAGATAGATTATAATATACCTAAACAGGCTCTTTGGTTAATAATTAATATCTGTAATTACTATACGTAATTTATACCTTTAGAATATTCTAGTCATTATTAAATAGGTACTTTGAGTCTTGCTTAAAAACAGCATTATATTAAACAAGCAGTGCCCCGCGACTCCACACGCGTTTATAACGCAGTAATTAGTTTCATTCGTAATTTTATTTTTACTCATATTTTCGACAATTCTTATAGCCTATCAATAATATAATAACATATAATTCCCGTATACAAAATTTCTTCAAAATCGATAGAAAATTAACAAAAACCGTTATTGAATAAATATATATATATAATATAAGTATAATAAAAAAAAGTTACAGACAGAACTACATATACAGATATATATATATACAATATATTCATATAGATTATAGTTTTTAATGAGGAACAGTTTTAACCTCGAAATTTGTTTTTGTGGTTACAATTTTTTACTACTAGCCACGTCATTTTGCAAAACAAATTAGAAGTTTTGCATTACAGCAAAACATGCTATAATGTAATGTTTTCATCGGCGTAGATCATAATAGATAACTTAGAAAAAAGGATTGACCTATCGTCGTGCTATTTTGCAATCTCGAACCTATATAAAAATGTTAATAATATAAAGTTTAAAGTTCTATACAAACAATTTCGGGATAAGAATTTGTATCGTACGCTAACGCACGACTCCAGTCGTAGGAATTTATTGAGTATACTAGCTCCGTCTATGCCCGTATGTTTAAAAAGATGTATAATCACTACATAGTATAAAACAAAGTCGTTGTCTTTCTGTCCGTCCCTATGTATGCTGAAATCTTTAAGACTACGCAACGGATTTTGAAGAGGTTTTTTTAATAGATAGAGTGATTCAAGAGGAAGGTTTATATATAATACATGCATAACATTGTAGAGAAACATTGATAAATTTATAGGTTTCTAATGTGATGTCGTAAATAAACACATTTTTTGCGCTTACATTGCAAACGCTGACTGAACCGCACTAGATAAATAACCCAAAATAACCATTTTTTACATTTTAGCGGGGAATAATGGCTTATTTACGAAGTGCTTTTAAGCAATACAGCATTAATCTTTATACATTTTAGTACCTTAAATACACTGTCCATTTAATATAGATCAATAAAATTTACAGCATGTAATTTAAATGAATATTTCCGAAGATATTACAGATTTAAAATGCAGGGACATAGCGGTGCGGCGGTACCGGCCCTATATACCATGGTCAATTATACGGCGCTCTTTCAAGAGTAGCCTCTAAACAAAACATGTTTGTATTGTCTAATGACAAAAAAGCTGTAAACGTTGTTTATAAGGACATTCTGTAGTAGGTAGGAGGTATATTTAGTATCGGCATTGCACCCGTGCGAAGCCGGGGCGGGTCGCTAGTAAAATATATATCACGAAAAGTAAAAGCAAAATGACCAGTGTAAAGATTTTCATATTTCTTGAATTTTTTATATATTTAAAATTTCCATATTTCATATTTCTTTCCGTGACCTGCGTTGATGGGCACTTAAAATATATTTTGAATCAAACATTTGTGTCTAAAAACCAAATCAATACATTTTTCGAGGTTCATTTTGTCCAAACATCCCAAAATTGCGTTTTCTGTACTCGTTTGCACGACCGAATTTCGCACGAAAATGTATGCAAACTGAGCCCGGCCTTAGACATTAGGACGATATTTATAACTGATGAAAAGAATTCTTACTGCTGAAACTTGGTCATACAAACATAATCATTTAATATATTGAAAATATATTATGGTGACCAGAATTGTATTTATTTTATTATTCCTATGACAATATTGTTGAGGGGTACCAAAAATAAATCAAGATAGAGTTTGAGCTCTAAATAATAATATTAAGAACTGCCTCATCGCAATATTAAATTTCCCAGAAAAATAGTTCTCGTATTTATTGTTAAAAAAATTCTAAGTCGTTTTCGGAATCAGCGTATTGAAATGATTAACACATATTTATATAAATAATTTTTCTGTAAGTGTGTATGTGACTGAACTCCTCCTAAACGACTGGACTGATTTTGATGAAATACATAAATTTGCGCGCTGGTCGCTGGATGGTTTAGATTCACAATTTGACCCGGTCGAGTTTCAGAAGTTTTTATTTATTTGCAGGCAATCCAATTTTCGGGCAGGACAATGTGAGTCAGGCCCACTAGTCTTATAAATAAAATTGTACTGATATTAAATTTTACGAGTTTTTCATTTTAACTTCGAAATATTTATTTAAAAAATAAAGCTTATTATTTTTGAAACGTATATTAATTTCTTCCATGGAATATCGGCAATTTCTGAATTCGATTTTCTGAAATTTTCATAATATCATTAATAAGAATTATGTTTTTACAAATACAAATAGGTTTAAAAATAGAATTTATATAGTTATAGATATACATCAAATACATAATTACTATTAACTGGAAATTATCAGAAAAAGCACTTCAGAAATGTTCTGATATTAGCACGATGTATAGGAAAAAAACAGGACAGTAGATTTTTCGTCGTTTGAAATCATCAACACAGTAATAGTCCCATACTTTTCCTCAGAAAGAAACCTTTGCTCTTTAGTAGTGCATTTAAAGGCTAGTACATTATAAAATGACAATAATTCATTAAAACTTACTTATAAAACCCTCATAATTACATGTTTCATTAATTTTTTTCGGCTAATACAAACAAACTTGCCGAAGTGCGTCATAGTTTTTGTGCAAGTAATTTGCTGTCAAAATTAAACTGAACTTTTTGTAATAAAAAACATACAGACATATTCGCAACTCATTGTTCCTTTATCTATACAAATTAAATGATTTGATTGAAATTATTGAGGTTTGTCGCTGTGCGCGCATCTCGCAAAAACTACTAAATAGATTTTGATCTTCTTTTATGTTATACTCCTTAGATACTTGGTCTTTATGAAAAAAAAAACAAGATATCATAATTCATTCAAATGTTATTAAAGTTTAAAGAAACTACGATTTTTTATAAGCACTACGCGTTCTTCAGTCTTCCACGCGAGCGGAGCCGCGGACATAGCTAGTAATATAATAAAGAAAGACATTTTTTATGTTACTTCAATAACATTACACATAAAACATTAATCATAGATAAGTATTATACCCGATGCGTATGTTACTAATAGGAGTACAAAGCCTTTTAGTTAGCCCCGTACATGGAAACAGAAAAATGTATTAATTAATTGAAAATCAAATTAGAATTTCAGGATTTTATCAAAAGAAGTCATGTGAAGTGGTTAAATTTAATACATAGCTGAACAAAAAGTTGCACTAGAAATGAATTAATTAGCTAATAATAACTTGATCAAAATTGACCTTGCAAGCGTGGATTTTATTTACCTAATTACTAGACTATAACATCTTTAGTCTCAATTCAGTAATAACGCGGATAATTTTAATAGGTATCTATATATTTTGTGTATTTTCAATTGTACGATTAGACCATGAAAAGTTTGGTTTGTGACCATATAATTACCTACTTTTAAATCTGACCTTAGACAAACCGACATAATTAGAATATAAGATATTCGTAAATAAGAAAAGGAAGTGGTTCAACATAACATTGAACATTCCTTATCAAATATATTTTGCTTGATGAAGCAACCATGACTCAGTGGTAGCATGTATGGACATCGCGTCAATAAGGACTTTTCTAATGCCAGCCTGGCTAGGTACCACACAATAGTTGTGTTCCGGCAGCTGCACTGAGTGTCAGTCTTCTACTAAGGCTTAGTGTGCTACCATCTTGGGCCACATCGTCACTTGAGATTAGGTTAGAATGTCGCCACAACGCTAAACATATAACTATAAAAAAAACTTATACAGTACTCACATAATATGGGATAACTAACATCCAGTCATTACAAATAAATAATTATACACATATATGACTTATACATACGAGTATTACATTTAGTGATCGAGAGAGTGCAAAAGGAATGTAGGAAGATCGTGGACAAGATTGGCACAGGACAGCGATGAATGGTTTAAAAAGGTGCTTCCCTTTACGTCATTCAAAACCTCCTTTCTGGCTTATGCCCTGTAGTAGGTTGAAAAGAGCTGTCCATGATGATGATGACATATTATTATATGATTTACATGCATACACAGTACACACGTACTAGTATACGTGTAAACAAGGATTCGACTTTTTAAGTCCATTTATATAAAAACATTAAGTTGAATAAAATTTGTTGTATAAGAAATTCATGATTTATATCAATTTGAGCGAAAACAGCTAAAACCAACTTTTTCCTGTGTTTTTGTTTGATTGTAGTCTAATAGAAGCTTAATAGAATTTTTAGAATTATACAAAATGTACGAAAAATAAATGTTTAAATATCATACAGCTATACATATTATGCTCGAGTTATGTGCGAGCCACCAGCCTCGACGCTCTTAGTGAATTCGCTCTATGCTGCAAGCGTTATAGCCCTGGAGATTACATTACATTACAAATTATCAAAAAGCTTTCACTGATTTGGATAGCTCGGAAAACGATGAAGTTTTTAAAGATTCTAGAAATTTTTATTTCTCAAATGTATTTAAAAGGTTCCTCAAGCGTTAACGAAGTTATATACGAATTGTTTATGAACAATTTTTTGTTTCAAGATATTAATAATTATTTCAAGGCTAGCACAAAAAAACTTAATGCATCATCTTTGCCTCCTTTTCAGACAGAATTGCAGGAACAACTGTTAAGAGCAAAATATATAACCGTCCTTTGGAGAAATGCTTATACACAAAATGTAACCAACCTTTCTGCTACCAATTACGGTTGGAAATAAGTGAATGGACTTCTGGAAGTCAACTGGTTCAAAGGTGATTAACTGCCAGCCTTCTTGATTCAGCCGAATGATCAACAAGAAGAAGGTATGAATAAAATTATATTCTAATAATATTAGCTACTAAATACATTACTAATAACCGTTTAAATTATTTTTAGATGATCTTGAGGACAATGTCATTGAAGGTATCGAAAGTGATTCCGATGAAGGGAATGAGGACACTGGAGATAGCAGTGACAGCAACGATAGCAATGATGACAATAAAAAAAAACTGATGATGAGTTCATTAAATGTAAAAATAAAAATTATACAAACGCTTCATAACTAATTATTTATACCTCCATATTATTCGTATTTTTTAATTATCTTAAAATATTTTTATTATTTATTTAATATTTTGTATTTTTAAGCACTATTATTTAATTACTATTATTACTGTTTATTTTTCCTTATTATTATTATCATATTTTCTTTAATACATGCATTTAAACATTTATTTTTTCACAAATTTATTTACTATTCAAACGTTTTATGTTGTAGGAAGACGAAACTACTATTAATCTATTGCAGGCGGAAGTAGCTAAGAAATTTCGGATAAATTATTTACTTGTGGACAATTTATATATCACATATTAAAAGCCATATTATATTTTAACGCGTTAACGCTAACATCCTTATATATTTTTATCTTAAATAGTCACTTGCCCTTGAATTAATTTAGCTACTTAAAATATTCAAAGGTCTTTTCCATGTACTTTTTAATTCAACACGTAGATTGTAGGTACTAATAATAAATAAATATAGTTTATTGATTGTAGTATAATATGAGATTTAATTTTTTCTGATGCTCGAAAAAGTTTAGTCATATTTTATTCTAAGGAGGTAAGCAGCCGATAAACAGGTAATTAAATTAAAACTTAAACTTAGCCGGAAATTTTACTCTCCCTACACGTAAAGTGAGGATGATATATTTTTTCTCGTCTATTCCGACGTATAATTTCTCTCTCACCTGTCATTTCGCGAGTAAATGACAGAGGCGAAGGTAATTGTAATCGTACAGCCAAATGGGAAAATAATACCAAATTGCTTAACTATGATTAATGTTGTATTGTTTATTTTTTAAATGTTCATTTATTATGGTTTATTTATTGTAATAGGATGAATAATAGATAGCCTTCGTTTTACCACGTAACAAACTCTTTCTTCTTTGTCCGCCAACTTTTTGTCTACATCTAAGCATCCCGGGCGACCTGGCTCTCCCTCTGTTTTTTTTATACTATGTCTTCATCTAATTTCATTCTTTCATAGGAGTATGTGAATTTCTGCAGATCTCTCCAAACATGATATAAATCAACAAGTTTATTTACGCAGTCAGTAAATGCCTTGTGGTAATTCTTGCTTTTCCCAAAACATAATGCATTGCATGGCAGTCTGATAAGGATAATACTTTGTTTATGACTCCGTAATTTAACCTACATCTTTATGCAATAAACAACAGCGTAATAATAATCTAAAGAAACACGTATGATTTGACAAATAAATCATGTAGTTACAGGTCGCAATGTGGTACCCGTGTAACTTGTATGAAAAAATTTATGTCGGTAATTTAAAACCGGCTAATATTTTTGTCTAGACTATATTAGGTTATTAAAAAAGTTTGTTAATGCTAATATGTATTTATGTATACAAAACACCAAAGTTAGTGAGCCTTGGAGAATGCATATAGATGCGTCAATAAATATACACACATGCATATTTATAGAAATTATTTTATCAAAATGTTTTTAAAAACTCCATTTAGTTAATCGTATGCACATACTTTAAATACTATAAGGCTTATGTTCTAAATAAAATATCCGGTCGTGCTCTATAGGAAATAATTTACTGATTAAGTTAGAAACACACTAAGGTTAAATTAATAAAATTAAATATACATAATTTGTATGGAATTGTTATAAAAATAACTATGCAAATTATATAAATAAATTGGTTTCATGAATTTACTAACTCGATTTTTGTTTGTACAAATTCTGTTCTGGAATATTTTAACAAGTTATGAAGAGATTTCCATCGTTGTTTTGTATGCAGAATTAAATATTATGGTCAACAAGTTTCTATAAAATTTGTCTAAATCAACAATTAAGTATGAACCGACAATGTTAGGGAAAACTGATTACTAAAATAAAGAGTTCGACTTTAGTAAGGAGGAATTGTTCCACAGAATTCTTGCGAAACGTTCTATGCTACGTATGCTGGGTGATAGGATAGGTAAATTGTACCCGACTGGGTCATGACCACCATACACCAGATTTAGCACGTGGTATATCCAGTAGTCAAGCAGGGTAGTAAAGATCTGTACCCGACTGGGAAACGAATAGCATACACATGGTTATAAACCTGTCACACTGACTCTATTTTATTTTGTCGCGTACATAACTAATGTATAATTGAATATTCAGTAGCCGAGAGCCTTGCAGGCTGGCATGACAGTAGTGAACGTCGATGGATAGATGATCTCTCTGTGGTCGCCGTTATTTTTGAACTGTACTGTACTTACCCATCGGGTACAGTACCGTAACTTTGCCATGCCACTATGACAAAGAAATTAAGTTGCTGAAATGTGATAAATGTCTAAAAGTAAACGTGGTATGAATAAAAAGCGTTATAATGGGAGACATTATTGGTTTGTTAGTATATTAAGATATGACAGAGCTGACTATTGTAAAAATGTCTTACATAAAATAAAATTAAATTAGTGCAGGCAATTGTACACTCAACTTTATTTTTGAGGTCGTAGTTACAATTGCCGGCGCGACGCGGCGCCAACCCGCTCGCCTCCACCGCAACGCGGCAGACAGCCTCGATCAATCCAACCCCTGTCGCAAATTTAATCGACACTACGTAACATCGGATAAGTTCTGACAACACATATCTCTTCAATAGTGAATTTCAAACGAATATGAATTTTTCGCTTTTCTGCGGATCTCACTGTGATGCTAATAGACGTTATCAGCTTTCTTTATCAAATGAAATCATTGCTTATGTAGATTACGTGTGAGGCAATTGTACCTAATTAAATGTGTTGAAAATAATGGTTGGGATTATCCAGTATCCTGTGGTGATATTCTTGATCCGTAATATACCTATAATGCGGTTTTTATTCCCATGGAATAAATTGACAATTAATAATGTCAAACTTGAAAATAATGATGCCACATTTATTCTCGTAGTGTTGAGCTACCGTATATTTTACCGTATAATAATTTAAATCTTAAGATTTTAAATACTTAATTGAAGGTTTTTATTTATTTATTGAAATATTTTGTGTTATTCAATAAACACGATAATTTACTGTTATCATTACATAATTCAGGAAACTACAAAATATGTGGCGAAAACTTACAAAAGAAAAAAAAAATGCTGCGGTTGGCACACGAGAGACGCGATTTTGTTTGCCTCATACGGCCATCACCTTTGAAGGGTTAAATTTTTTTAGAAGAACTTATCAATACGAACAATATTTAGTACGGTTTTACGATTAGTTCGGATTGGTGATAGCAGTATTTTAAAAACACAATAAACTAGAACACATGAAATAAGTTTACTCCTTGGGAATAAAAAACTCACTTAACGTCTGTAGCTAATAGTAATGGCTAAATAAATCGAATATAATGCAGTCTTTTGAAAAACATACATTAAACAAGTACATTTTATAAGATAGTCGAATATTACTCGTTAATTTGTAAAGGCTACTTAGCTGTGATAGTGTTTCCTTTAACTTCGTTGTATATTCAATACTTCGTTATACTCCTGCCGTCAATTTTTTCACATATCCAATAACATCCATTTAGGCAGGAGAGAGAGATACTTTACTCTTAACAAAAGTAAGCAATTTGAAGCTTAATATTTCGCTAACGAGTCTCTGAATCGTATAATGCTTTTCACACACCCGAAATTTTTTTGAACGACCTAACACTCAGCCACACCATGTGATAGACGAGAAAAGATCATCCCTACTTTACGTGTAGAGGAAGTAAGTAAGAACTTTTTTTAAGATTTTAATTTACCACTTTGTCAACGTGATTAATATGTATACCCATATCAAAATTACAGCTTTATAGTATTAAGAATCTCGTAGCTAAGCCACGGACGGATATATGGACGGTAATGGCGAAACTATAAGGGTTCTTTGTTAACTACGGAACCCTAAAAATACTCATTTGAATTTGGAAAAACAAAATTAAATTTACCACTCAGTTATTTTATTTATAATGCAACTTCTGCTGTTTGGCCTTTACAGCGTCATTGAACGGTAAAGGCTCGAGCACAAGGTTTCAGAATTAGTAGAATGGCTATTTAGTCCCATCAACAAGTTAAAAAACGTATTAATTCTTATTCCCGGTCCTAACAATATGTGGGATAGCTCATTCGATTCGGAATGACGTTTAGAAAAAGCGTTTATTAGCACATTAAAAAAAAACAGTTTTTATTAACAAAATAAGATGAAAAAAAAGGGAATTTAGTTTTTCGTTAATAACTCAAAAACTACAATATTCAAGAAATTTTGAAAAAGATATTACGGGAGGAGGTATTTACCCATAAACAAGTCCTGACTCCTGGAACTCTATCTCCATTATTTATAATTTTTATTTACCGCTTAAAATGGGTTTACGCGCGGCCATTACGGCACTGGGTGCACTGCCGTTGAAAACATTTTAACATATATTTTTTTATAGTATTAAATATAATGTGAAAAATTTGAAAAGAACATGCTATTATCTGAACACTTGAAAGAATAAAACCACGTTGCAACTTTTTTTTATATAAATTTTTCAGGAAGTCATACAATAGTTCTAATTTTTTTTTTCCAATTTTTTTTTCCACAAATGAGGACATAAAAGTTTAAATAATTAACCTAAAATTTTTAGGAGGTACTTGCCTCGTTTTAAACGACTGTAGTCTACTTCGCTTACTTTCATAGTATAATGTCTTACGGTATTTTTCTGTGAGGTTCAGCAGCTGAGGTAGAACACAAAAGCGGGCAATTCGAGCAATATACAACATGAGACCTCGCGAATCACTAAAGAACAAGTTCCACGAATTTAATATCTTAACTTTGTCCTCCCAATATATTCTTTATAATTTAATCAATATTCGAAAAAGCTTTGACCAGCTTGATTTTGTCAAAGACCAGAACAGTTTTAATACTAGAAATAGAAATATACACGGTACCTATAAAAAGACCCATTTTTACAAGTTTGTGTGTCTGTCTTTTTGTTCCGGGTAAGCTTCGAAACGGTTGGACCGATTTTGACGGGACTTTCACAATATATATAGGCATAACTTAGGCTAAACTTATATTTTAGAAAAATAATTTGGTTTCCGTACAAAAAAAAACTTTTTAGTAATCCATGCGAGCGAAGCCGCGGGCACAGCTAGTGTTAAATAAATGAAAATATTAAAACACACATTTTAATACTTTTACAGTAAAGTGATAAAAAGTATTACATTTTTTTAATATTATAGGTTTAATTATTTTTTCGGGTCAGATTGTTCTCTAGACTTCCTATTGATTTTCTCAGTCGCTGCGTTTTCTCCGGTGTTTGTTTGATTTTCATCAATTTTCTCGGAATTACTAGAAACTAAAGGCTTGGCAAATACAGATGAGATAACGCTGTTCTCTTCTAGAACGGCGCTGCTGGTTGTTTCTTCTGTTTCTTCGCCTTCTAAACTATCATTACTTGTATCTTTATTCTTCTTCGCATTTTTTATAGCCATCAACATTTCTATAATTTAATAAATAATTCACACATATATATATACACTATACTTTTTGAGCAATAAATTAACAAGTACTGATTTATGGATATAAAAACATCGAACATATTATAAAATTACACATTTAAATTAATATACTCCTATATCCAGCAGTAGAAGCTATTGAACTAATTGGATGGAATAAATTAAAATGTGAATTTTGAAAGATACCTTATTGTATTCGCAAAAACACATGTTTTTACTACCTGTATGATTTCTTGTTGTTGTCTAAAATCAACCAAATTATAATTGCTGAAATAATTATCAAAGATCATCCATAATTTTATCTTTTTAGTATCTGACATAACCTTGGCGATTAATTTTGAGTCCTCGACCACAATTTATCAAAAATTTTTAACAAGAAGTACTTTCCTTATTCATTCAAATATATACAGCCATTAATTTGATGGCATTAATTCTACAAACGTGAATATATTTATTTCAACATCTTCGGAAATAACCTTACCCCGACGGAAATTCGCTGAAAGCGGCATTTCTATATCTCCTTGTAATTTACCCGCTCATATTGGAATACTCTCTTAAAATTAATCTCCGAATATATATAGTTATTCACATATTACGAGAATGCCACGATATAGTTCTCAACGTCTGTCAGTTTCCACGGATATTGCGCTAACATGTCAAGTTTTTTTTCTTCCAACCGGAATTTATAAGTGGCAATAATAATATGAACAAAAAAGATTATAATACATTGCTATATTTTTTGCTAGTAGTCGAAAACCTTCAACATATAATATATTCCACGCAACCATATATGTACCGATTTTTTTAAATAATTATTTAAAGGTAAAACATATAGTCTAACTTAGATGAATACAATGATTATATAAATATATATACATCTATATACATAAAATGATTGCGGTTTGCCGTTGTGCGCGCATCACGCAAAAATTACTGGATAGATTTTGATCAGTTTTTTTTGTTTTACTACTTACATTCTTTGTCTTAATAAAAAAAATATCTTCATTTATTATTCATTCATTCAATAAAAAGTTACACGTCCACGCGAGCGAAGCCACGAGCACAGCTAGTATAATAAATATACAGAATACTCCAGTAAATGAACCATAAAAGTAGACCGTGTAATTTCTAAACTAATCGCGCTCAGACAAACGTAGCTGGGAACGGAGTGCCTTCCCTTTTTTAGACTGTCATTAACGATCTACTATTACTAATACCTACTAAAAAAAATCAACGAATTGGTTTATTTCTCGCGCAATCTGCAATATAGTAATATCATCAAAGGAATCAAACCATAGGGTGGGTGCGTGCAGGTGCCTAGGCACAACAAGAGTGAGAGTGAGCGAGCAATCCCGTCGTCACGCGCTATTCGTGTAGCAAATAATTATGGATTTCTTAATATTTGAAGTAAATTTAATTATGTCATACTGTAGTACGGGGCGATTTTGGTGCGATTCTAAGCTATAGGAAACCGTTTGTCGATCCCAATACAATCTGCAAAATTTAAATTCTTTTAACAGTGATAATATAATCTAGAATCTTTGTATTTAAGTAATACATATAATGATTTTAGTATTAAAGTTTTGTATTAAAACGTAACAACGTTTACAAAGTTTTGCAAGGTCAATGAACGTTGTTAACAAAAACGAAATACAAATACTAAATTTATATACTCCCTAGTTCATTTACGTCATTTAAGTAGTTAAATAAATGTGTTGACACTGAACGTCCCGAAGTAAATTATTTTCTGCACTAAGTATTCCAAAGACAAAAAAGGACAGGGAAATGAACACCCAAATCCAGAAAATCAGAGTTTCTTAATTTTTGCCATCTAATTAGAATCGAATTCGTGACCTTTTATGTACAAAGCAGATGTCCTAATAGCTATTTAGATTAATTATTGAAATAACGTTTAGGAGTTAAGCCTGTCCTAAGATAACACTGCTTTTTAAAATTTGTATTTAATTATAGAATGATTGTATGAAAAAAAAAGCATCAACACTGGTAGAATTTAACAAGAATGGTATTGAAAGTACCTTGGTTGCATAAATTAAGTAGTAAGGTGCATTACAAAACTTCTTTAAATCTTTTCAATGGTACGCTTTACATCTGTCCAAATTTTCCATAAGTTTGACGCAGCAGTGCAACAGAAAAATTTCTTTGGAGATTTCACTCTACTTGGAGCAGCCCGACTGGTGGAATAACTCCACCCTACGGAAGATCGCAGCCCAATAACCTTCTGTTGTGATCCTGCGGTGAGTAGGGTTTCCGGAGCTCCTTGATATAGAGGGGTTCAAGGTCGGCAACGCGCTATTGATACCTATGGTATTACAAGCGTCTATAAACTACGGTAGCCGCTTACCATCAAGCGCTTACCGTATGGATGTTTGTCACCTTAGTGGAATAAAAAAACAGTTTACGTATACGTTGACATAAAAAAGTATGGCCTTGCATTCACTAGGATGATTCTGCCGTATTACAATTTGGTTATCTCATATTTCATTCAGTAACCTTAAACGTAATCGATGCATTTCGCATCTTTCTTACTTAACGCATTTTCCATTGATATTTTTACGTTAGACGTTGACGTTGAAGTACTGACAATTATGGAAAACAGTATTATTGAGTTATTACAGAAGTCCATAACATGCGTGAAATGTCGTTAGTTACACTTAAAATTATATCAATATACATAGATAATAACATTTTAGGTACAATTTTTAATAATTGAATTGTAAATGTAATTTATTGCTTTTTTATAGACTAGGATTTTTTTATAGGAATTGAATATACTTCACATATACAAAACTGCATTAAAATCAGTTAAGCCGTTTTTGAGTTAAATCCACATACAAACATCAGACGGATAAAATTTATATTAATGTGAAATTCGCGATCATTGGCCTATATATGCACAAAATTTAGAAAAGAAATTACGTACACAGACAGAACTAAAAAAATATGAATATAGATATACTCTACAGTAAGTACTCGTAATTTTCAATAAAGAAATACCAAATCAAACTTAGAAGTGAAATACTTTATGAAAACCATTCTTGTTGTATTATGTCCCATTAAGGACTAATGGGCAAAAGTTAAATCCATTACTGTGTTATATTATATTTGTAGAACAGTTAAGACTGTTGAGAATCCCACAGCGGTAGTTCCACATCACCTTTATATATATAAATGGAAGGTGACAGTCTTTAGATACCCCAGCTTGGATGAATATAGACATTAGTTTTCACAAATTCTATCTACTGTAAAGATATAGGTATAATGTGGCCGAGAAGGGCAGCGGGACGTCACTCAGGAACCATATTTACTTGTAGTTAACTTAATAACTGCAGGTCTTCACTACCTGACACCTCGAACTAGAATGTTACTAATCCACGGCTGAAGCGAGAATGCCCTTAAGTAGGTCATAGCTTGGTTATAAAGTCCGTTCACAGAGCACACCTGCTGGTATCGCGCTCATCCAATAGTGATAAAGTCAATAGTACGGTTTTTTTTATGTTTTTTTTTTATAATAGCTCGGCACATTGTCTGTACTGTACCTGATGGTAAGCACACTACAATCCAAACACAACGGCGACCACCAAGAGATCGAAATCCATCGGCGGTCGCCGCTGATGACAGCGGAAATGCCGGATACTTATTCATTACTACTGTTTCCATAATTTCATCGACGATTCTCAGACATATTATTTTAAATAGTATGTTATTTGAGGCCAGTCCTTGTAACACTACATACTTTAAATTTTAGATAAAATACAAAATACGCAATGCTATATGAAAACCATACTAGTTTTATAATTTACAACTACCAAAATATCACATACACGAAGTGAACGAAACAATCTCGGTAGATCAAGATCTATATAGTAAGTGGAGAATTTATACCTAAAGTTGTAAGTTTATTACTGCGCATTTGAAGAGGCTAGAGACAAACTTCGGGTCCCTCTGAAACTCATATTTATTACTTTAGTTTCTTGGAATATTAAGTACACATTTTTCTTAGGTTTCTAATAATTACTCAAGCTTTAAATATTTAAAGTGTAACTTTTATTCTATCGGTTCAAAATTTTTAGTTCATCTATCGCATGTCGCATTACAGCTGGCCGTAGATTAGGGAACTGTGAGACTCGAGGCGAAGATGAAGCTATTATTATTTTATTTTCAAAGTTTCACTTGCTTCGTTGTTTCATAAAACAACACAATATATTTTTTTAACTTATATATAAAAATCTTGTGTGTGCAGTGATAAACTTCTGAAAGACGAGCAATTGAGCTCATATTTACATGATAAATTTGCATTATCAAGACAAGGGTTTATGTGGGGCTGTGGTCGAGCCATTCACCACAGGAAAGAACAGAACAAAGTCTGCTGGGCTAGCTACTTTTATATAAATTCTAATATATAGTAAACATCCCTATCGGTCTCAGTCGATCATAAATGAAAAATATATGTTCACGGTGTTTTTAATATTTAAATTTCCCTAAAAACAACTACTCACACATCTAGTACACTAAAATTATGTGCAATAGACTTTTTATTGACTACAAACTAGACGTAACAATTATATAGAAATAGAATTATAGGTATATATTTAGAATCAAGCTCATCAGCATAATCAGCGACATATTATAGTATCATGTGCAACATGTATGCGATTTAGTTAGTTCCAATTTCATAGCAAGGTATAATAATACCGTACCCAATTTTTAAAAAGATAAAATTTGACTTACACTTTTTTTTTGTACTATTTTATACTAGCGGTTTCCCGCGGCTCTAAGCATTTATTCCGTGTCTGTCTGTTTGTGTGTTTTTATGGATTTAACTCAAGAACGGCTTGACTGAATTTAATAAAATTTTGTATACAGGAAGTATATTGTCCTTCCTCCATTTATAAGCTATAAAAATTAACAATCATGTTTTTATAAACAGTTTGGTTTAACAAATGCTATTTTTATTTATTTCTAACTGTTTTAATGAAATTTTAATGAATAATTATAAAATACCAGTAACAATAAAATTATGAGAATTACGAATAATTAGTTCGTGCGAAGCCAAAGTAGATTATTAGATGTGGCCCACGATATCACTCATGTTAAAATTCATCCGCCGCCAAAACTCCCGTGTTGTGTTGCATTGTTCTTGTTGTTCTCACTTACTGTACTTGCCTACAGCTTGCCAGATTGCTTGACTTTCATGCTTACCACACCGCTCCTTAAGGTCGTAGCGTAAAGTTACATAGCTTTACATACATAGACATATATTCTACCGATAGACAAGAACCTTCATGGAAACAATTTGTTCAAAAACTGATAAACAACATGGCGGCCGTCCTATAGATTTTACATCGCAGAAGAGAAGTAACTCGCGGAGTCCATACTTGATAATGAAGAATTAAAGTTCATTGTAGCAGCGGAGCCATCGCAAACCACGTCAGAGTTAGCGGCAGGCTTCGGTGTAAGTGATAAAAGAAATTGATTCACTTGAAACAGATTAGAAAAGTGAAAAAGCTCGAGTAATGGGTTGGGAGAAATTATTCTTGTTTAGAAAAACGCCTCGATTTTCATTTAAATAATTGTTCTTGTCACGTCCGGCGCGCGACTGGAGTTAACTCTTTAAAAACGATCCTCTTGGAATATATACAATAGGTAAAATAAAATTATTAATATATTACATGTCTACACGATATATTATTACTTTCATGTACAAGTAGCTTGAGTAAAAGCATAATTATACACGCGTTCAGCATAAGATGCCCGAATATGTTCCGCGGAGGTATAACACAACGACTTCACTTTTTATTTATTACTCAATTTTGCTCCCTTCTAATTTACGTACCACGGCATAGATTTAAAACACTCGCGGCAGCTTTTCTCTCAGAGGAAAGAAACATGTATATATGTATAATTAGTTTAGATCGTACTACAGATAGGGAATTAGTCAGATCGCGATTTAATTGCAACTGCAGCAACAGTCCAGTCCAGGAGGTTCGGCCACTTTGGCACCCTTGGAGCTTGTTGCCATGCTTGCCATGGCTGCATTGCTGCCATGATGAGTCTTTATATTTGCTGTCGATGTAGGTTATAAAATAAATAGTCAATTACTGAAACCAAAAAAAATAACTTGAATATCTATTTGTCATTTAAATATAGATAGTAGGTACATACTTTATAATATCAACAACTAATATAGGTCAAATCCCTTAAATACGGGTGACCCCATTACGTTAGTACATTTATTTGACAAAAACCATAGACAAGTAAGTATAACAAAATTGTCTGCAGACAAAATTATTCTTCTGTTACATAATAATATAGTATATGTATATCCAAGACAGTATCTCAGCTTTAAGAAAGGAATACTTACAACTTTGACAAAATTATAATCTCACATACAAATTGACTTCTTTATATTGTCCTCGTTTTTTATTGTTCTGTGATATTATATTACGTAACGCGTATACAATCAATTAGGTTACCTTGACCTTAATCTTGATGAATAAGAAGTTCGTCCTTACAATGTGATCTTTTAAATGTTGTCTTATTCACTTCAGCTTTATTAATTTATTTTAATAATGGCTAACTAATTAAGACTGCATTGGACAGTGTCATTAGATTTATTTATTTGGTGCCCCAATAAAGTTCCTATACACATGTTTATATTTTATATAGTAACACGAATGAATAAGTCGATAGAGGCGAGCAAAGCGTGCAATAATTTTCGTTAAGCATTTAAATACAAATTTGATAAAAATAATAATTAAAAGTAAATAATAATAATATAATTATTCAAGCTGCGTGCTATATTCAGTACAATTTCATAAAAAGAAGATTTAAAAGAGATCAAAGAACTAAAAATGGTGTGCCAGGACTTTGATCGTTCATAAAATATTTTAGGACCAAATAGGAGACTTCCTGCCTTAATTTGTACGGATGATGTTTGTAGCAAAAGGTACAAAGTCAAGTGCCTGAAGATACTCAAACAAGAAGCTTTAAAAGGATACTTATTGTCCCATAGATTTAGCATAGTATAGATCTGCAATAGGTTTAATAAGACGAAGCCAAAAACATAGTGTAGTGTGTATATTATTTTGTTGATTTTCTTTCTTATACGAGTTACATCCAGGTACAGTACACGTAACTACAATTACAACGGATGGCCGATGGAGCCGAAGAGTTATTAATGGCGCGCTCGAAGAGAGCGTGGGTAGACCGTATCCATGGGGTAGACTGAAAACCTGGTAAAGGTTGCGAGAAGCCGCTGGATGGGAGCAGCTTAAGATTGGTCATTATGAAGCGATCTTTGAAGGTTTATGTCTAACAGTGATCATCTTTTGACTGTAGTTTCCCAATAAAAATTAAATATCCATTTTATTCAATAACACTGGTAGTTAATAAGTTTTTATAACAATCCTAATTTATGTTAATTTTATTCGTAATAAATTTATTAGTAGTAATGATCTCTATTTCAATCACGGTCATTTACAACATTGGTGAACTTTGAATACGTCATATTGTGTTTTTTCCATAGACTTATTATTAAATGTCTGGTTTTTTCCAGACGAAATAAGATTAAAATTGTCAACATGTTGGCAATTGTAAACATTCAAACATAGTACACTAAACTCATACTTATAAACGCTGAGCACGCATAATTTTCTGGGTATCGAGTGAAAATCAGCGCTGAAGGACTCTCCTCCATCAGCATATATGCTGACTGGTGCCCATTTGCTACACACACATCTCAAACTAATGTTATGTCATATTATCTACACCCTGTATTCTTGGATTATTTTTTTTTTCTTGTATCTTGTATTTGTGTATGTGTGTGACAAATAAATATTTTTTCTTTCTTTCTTTCTAATGTCAACATGTTAGCAGTAACTAGCCAGGCTAGGATTAAAAAGTGCACATCATTCTTGCAAATTATCTTGCTGTATTTCTGATATTAACAAAAGAGAGTATATAAGTGAATTGTGGCTATCGTTTTAATAGCGATTGTGAGACTTGCATATTTTGAATGCTCCCGTATTGAAGGTACGAATCGATATCTTTATGTTATTACATAGATAATGTTTATATAAGCGAATGTTTACGAGAACATTTTGAAGATAGCCGTGTTTACGCACAGCCAGATGATACTGAGCAGGGATTCGGGTTTTGATCTCTCTAATGTACTCATGAATTCGTGAACTCACACCAATAATGTAAACAATAATTTATTTTATTAAATTACAGCAATACATTTTATTTTGTGGTATATTAGATCTCTGATCTAGAAAGGAAAAACATAACGTCCTACGCGGCTCTCGATAAAATGTGATACGTTTTGTTTTCAGTAAATAAATTAAAATTTCTTCGTAAATCTTCGTAGAGAATCGAATGCTTTGTTTAGCAGTGCTCAGTGGATCGCGAACTACTATCAGAACAAATTTATGTAGGACGTGACGTTTTATGTCAAATAAAAACTAAATTTTTTGTATGTTTGTTTAATCTCAATGTGCTTGTGTCAATATACAGATCAACCGTAAAATTCTTAATTTAATTTACTTCGAAATCAAACTTCGATGCATACGGGCTAGTTTATGACTGCCGATTTTATGAGAAAAGTATTTTGCTATTGTATTTATTTGAGCTTATTTTGAAATACTATTACTTTGTTTATATTATTTTAATCTTAATATAGATAATGATTATCGACTAGACAAGTGGCTATCGAATACAACCGGTTAATAAAGTATAATATATTATAATCTATTAAATAGATAAAGAAGAACTAAAGTTTGTATGAAAGCATCTGGTTTATTGTAACTATTTGAACAGTTCATATAAGTATTAGATATTGCGATTTATAAATTATAATGTAATAGTTAGATAGATGTAGATAGAAAGAATCGTTTTTTTTTTTAATTTATTATTAAGAATAAACTCCACGTTATATTAATATATAAATAGTTAATGTATTTTGTTATAAGATATATATACCACTTGTTTATAATACTTACTAATATATTTTAGTCTTCGAATAAATAGTTTTTTTTTTATAATATGATAGATTTATAACCATGAACGTATAAAAAGTTTTTTAATATTTTACACAGAACGTTATTGGTTATCGTCAGTATCTGTAGGATTTCTTAATGATAATTCATTGAAGTTTTTTATTATAATATAAGTATATTCAATAATAAATAATATTAATAGTGCATTATGTACAGTCGCAGAGACAATCAAACACATTATAGAGTTCGCCAAGCCGCTGTAGACCTTTGTTCCGCACATAACGGCTGTGATTACAAGTCCCCTCATGTGTTTGTACAATGAAAATTACAGCAAGTTAGTCACACCTCAGTTAATAACAACCGACACACCTGTTTATCACACTACGTGTTAATCGACGTGCAAGTGAGGCGTGAACATATTTTTTATGAAGAAATGGAAACTTACTCGTACCATAAAAGCGTTTATTACTTATTATTTAGGGCTATTTATTTATTTTATACATTTATTTATTTATTTATTTAGGCACCAAATTATTTAAATCTATTTACTGAAATTTAAATCCAACTTTAGCTTAAATCTAGTTTATCGTTTTGCACGACATCAGCTTAACATTAATCTCGATTTTAGAAGCTGTCAAAATTAAATCGATTATTTCTACGATTTAACTTACTAATTCTTGATTAAAATATGCGTTTCATATTTTTTCATTTTCTGTTAGGAGATAGAGAAAATAAAATGGAAATATTTTCGAGACCAGTAGATATTATTACATCCGACGAAGAGTCGCTTTCAAAAAAGATGATTTGATTTTTGAATTTTTGGGATAAACCTTATTTCTATAGAAAAGCCAATAGTGATAATGAATTTATTAACAGATTTCGTTTCAAAATGTAATGCTCCTTTTAAGTGAAATAATTCCAAATTTGTAACTATATCTTATTCATCATACGAAGACTTGCATGACATATCCACAGAACGTAAATTGTTACGTCATGCAAATTATGACATAACCTAAAAACAGATTTCAACTATCAATTATCATAAAAAAATATTTTGATACTGATAAACGTTATAAAAACGTTTTGTTCGATAAAATCCCAAATAACTTCCTCTCTCTATACAATGTTTTTTTTGTGAATTTTCGTTTTTTTTTTTGTGCATCGTTACTTTCTATGTTACTCAAAACTAGAGTGGACCAAAGTAATAAAACCAAGGAAATGAAAATTGGAAGAATTAATCTTGTTGTTTGGGTATCAGACACTCAATAAATCAAGTGTTCCAGATTGCGATTTCAATTGTTATTATACTTTATTTTTGTTATTTCATTTAAACAGCTTACACTTCCTTCATCTTATTTAAAACATGATCGTATTATAGATCATATTTAGCTCTAAAATAGAATCGATAATCGTAACATCAACACAATTTAAAAAGCAACATTAAAAACGTTTCTTTACACGACTCTTGAATGATTTTTAGTAATCAATCTTTGTGGGGAAACAATCCGCATATACATATGAGTAAAGTTGTGTTATATATAGCCTAAATTAGCTGTAGAACCCCTTATCCAAGACAAACTTACGCCAATTTAAGTTGAATCGTATTTAAAGACAAATTGAGAATTAATAAAATCTAGTTTTAGAAGCTTTTGGTGCAAGCCGCTCTAATTAACATAAATTTGAATTAATATTATAATTTATATCTAAATCTTAGATCTCAAATTACCTGCATTATTTATTAATTACATTCAGTGCCTTGTTGCATAATTTTGATATCCATGTTCTGATATAAGTATTATCGCTTTTTTTATTAATTTCTGTAATGTTCTGCTTTTCAATAGCACAATATTTATATAACTAAAATAAAATATAACAAAATTTGCTACTAAAATTTGCTAAGATGTACAAACTAGTTAAAGGGAAACACATCACACTCTAAATATGTAAATGTACATTATTCAATATGTAGTTACAGATTTGCGAAAAGGGCAGATGGAGCTTTACGAACAACAAAAGTGGGACATGCATTTAGCTGTTTGTCCTTGGCAACCAGATAACAACACGTGCAACCATGTGAATAATGTTGCCAGGATAGTTAACATAAGTTTTACTGTTTTTTACCACTTCAGTGTTGTAGTTGTTAATCCATAATCAATCATCAAAAAAGTGGTTTCGTACTTGAAATGAAGGGCCCCAAGGACCGTTACATACCAATTTTCAACTTATATGAGCCATCTTGTTTTTTCCCCTTATCAATGAGTATATCTTAGTTCTCTTTATTTATTTACTTTTGTTTTAACTTACCATACCTATATGCGTAATGGTTCCAATGTCGTAAGCATTTGAAATATTTGGCGACCATCTTGGATTTTAGTTTTTTCACTGGTATGCTAAACTTTTGCTTTGGAACCCAAACGCTATCTCTTTCAGTGTTTGTAAGTCGTTGTCAAACAAACAAACTATTACGTGACAAATATTAGCCTATCTTTAGTTTAATGATAGTTAAGTTGTAAATAAAACTATCTTCCAACGCTACATACATATATTTTACTATAACTTCCAGGAAAATATTTCATTGTAACCTAGCAACACTGTTGCAGTTTTGTAATCAGTAACAAATAACACGGAAAATAATATCGAAATAAGCTTTGTTACCTATGAGACGATTTTCGCTCTTCCCTTCAGGAAGAACTATTTCTGTGTAATTACAGTAGTACAGTAAACACACAAGACGGCATATTTTTATATAATATTAAAGCATACAGAGGGCTGACATTGCATGACGTTTCCTTTCAAAATTGACACAATTGAATACTTTTTTATTTCGAACTGACTATACTGTTGTTAGCCTTATGGGCCCTGGAGCCTTTGCGGCTTTTACAGCTTTACCGGGCTTGAAATTTGAAATTGAAATAGAATACTAATACTAAAATTGATAGGGACATTTTCGTGTTCTGTCAGGCTCCATCTGCCTTTTTCTCAGATCTGTTTATGTAGTATATTAAATATGTTTTTTGCGTGATGCAGAATATACGATTAGAAAATTATGTCAGCAATGAATTAAATATTATTCTCACATCAAATAATTATTGATATATTTTCAGTAATTTCGTGAAGAGTCGATATATATATCTGTTATTAAATCTTCAACCAAATAACAGCTAATGCAAAAAAGTAACATTCAGGTAGTTACACTAAAAGCTCCTTATTTGCGGGGATACGTTCTATAATTACTTATATCGCGATTATAGACACCGTAAATACGGAAAAACAATTTGTATGGGAATAAAGAAGATGCGTTCAAGACTATAAAAATATATAAAAATAGAAGCCATTTAATTAAAAATACATAGTATTATCATTTATTATTTTCTAGAATAAGTAAAGGTTTAAGAGTTTAGTAATATTTCCTTGATTCGCAGCTTTTAATATGATATGATAGTGTGTAATTCCTTGATGGATCGTGTAGTTTTGATTGATTGACACAAAAAAAACTTGATATGACGCAAGCAAACGACTCGTCTACGAGTAAACGATCAAGCATTTCTATTTTTAATTAAAGCGGCAACACAACATACTATATCCTCTTCGGACCTAATTTTTCGTTGATTTTACTAGACATTGGAAACAAATTAGGAATGAGTGAGGAGAAAAACTTGTTATTCATTCAACATAATTGCGATAATGACAAGTTGAAAACGAGCACGATCACGCCGGCGACGGTGACATTTATTACTTAAACTTCAAGTTTAGCCGCAGTAATATTATTTGTTGCTTCATTAGTATTTTAATGCCTACTTGTTTAATTTGACTGGTAAGTTGTGAATATTACTATTCATCAGTTTTGTATTCGCAAGTAAAGACATTCCCGAACGAGAATGCGTAAAATGGTCGGATTTTTAAAATCCACGAATACTGAAACCGCGAATAATGAAACCGTGAATAAGATAATACTCATAATAAATAGAATAATGATAGCGTTTTATTTAAATTGCGACTGAGTGTCTTACCAATAATCTTAAATTTAATTTAGTCGCTATTAATATCAAGTGAGCTTGAGTCGTGAAATGATCACATAAAAAGGCAATTTTGTAAGTTCAATCATCAAATCGTTTTCCGTTCATGACTGTCCTTCAAGACATCTGTTAGTAGCGTCTAATAAATCACTGTATTTTACTACTTTGCGCAACGGTTATTTGGGCAACTTTATTTTATTATAGTAAGAGATCTCCACGGCTAATGTACTTCAGGAATCTTTGTTATTTGGCACGCAAGAAACTCACTGCCGCATTGTTGGACCGTTTCGTGTATGCGAAAATTTTAATGACATTTCGTCGCGTTTTTATAGTTAACATTAAATTCTTATGAACCGCACAAGAAAATCTTTAATGTATAGTTTAAAAATTAAATAAAACAGGGATTTTATCTATGAAATTTAATAGAAATTTATCATTAAAATATTATTCGTTAAATAATATTATGTCAAAATATAAATAGGTACTTAGATTAATGATTGCGCTTCAACTAATTAATTCGTTTCAACCGCAGCGGAGACCGATCATTAATCTATGTACAAATACTTAATTTATTTGTTATTATACATTGTCACCAATAGAGCGAAATATGACCAGGCTGTACTCAGAATCTGAAAACAAAATTAAATGTTTAATGTATTTGAAGCAATAACGGTACCGTGATAGTGAAATTAAACGGTTCTTTGAAACGCGTAGAATTATAAGTTACAGTTAGCCTAAGCTTTCGGGAAAAGAAAAATGAAATGCACACATCACATGATAATATATTTGTTACCATAGTGGCAATACCATATCATGATCTGGATTCTAATGCTCGTCTGCCTGTTAACATCATGTATGCCTATAGTCTTATGATAACCTATAAAACAGTTTAATTTTCTTTTGTAAAACATCTTATATTCACATATATACATATAAGACGTCTTTAGGACACATACAGTAAGTACAAGTTTTTAATTTGAAGGTTATATTTCATTTTTAATTGTGCAGTTTGGTCTTTGGTCTTATTTCTTATCAACCTTGATTCCACAGCGATAGAAGGAGTTAGCTGGAGTACCTACTCAGGAAGGTAAATGAGCCAAAATAAAACAATAGTTTGAAATCTTAAATGGAATGGATTATACGGAGGAATTGGTCTATGTCAAGTTTTTACCCTGGTTTGGGAAATTCGTAGATCCGCGACTGTTTCTTCTACTTTGGATAATAAACAATTTGAATTTTGAAACAAACTTTACACAACGTCCCTAAAGTATTTTATACCTATGACTATTATTTTTTATTATTATTATATTTTTAATAATAATACTTACTCTACTGAAAGATTTTAGATTAATATCAGAAAATCCATATGCTGTAACTTTGCAAGGACTCTGAGCTCTGTAAAAAGATAGCAATTCAAATAGTACGTAGATACGTTTATTTAATATCTATATATTAAATTAAGTTATATATATGTATATATAGTAAGTAATATTATATTCACTCACCTAATCATAATAAACAAGTAATCCTTCATTTGTGATGAGTTATATTCATACCAATTACTATCATAAACAGCACCACTGACTTCTATGCCCTAGAGAAGGAATAAAAAATTATAAAGTTACTGAAGCAATACCAGATATCTTGCTCAATTATAGACAATATATTATGATGATATTACATTTTCTAGCGGTCATTAATCTGACGACCGTCTTCGAGTTGACAATTAGCTATTTGGACCGTAGAAACAGTCCTGATTACAAGATTTATGTATATTCGATAACATCGTTGTTTAATATAAATGAGATTGTAGTTTTATTATGGCCTATTTTATTTTATATATATTCACTAATATACAGAAAAGAAAGAGAGTCGGCCACGAAGAGAAACACAAAAATTAAACAACACAATAAAATACTGAAAAAATCTTCTGCGTGAACTGTGCCTTAGAGGAGATAAACTTGAATAAATTAATTCTATTTGTATGTTGTTCTTATAATTAGTACGTGTAAAAATTTAAGTTTTCGTAATATATTTGTAATCACACACAACTGAATTTTCGATAATAGTTCTGGACAGTATACAACTATTGGCTGTATCATTCAAATCATTGGAAGTAATACTTGCGCCTTTATGAGCGTTAGAAACTGATCATGGTTCAATTGTGATAGAACCACCGCGAAACCTATTTCTGCAGCAAAGCAGCAGTGTTCAATCTACTGTGTTCCGGTACGAAGACTTCGAAGGGTGAGGATGGCAACATTCACTGGCACTAGAGCTGTTCCAAATCAGTCATCAGGAGAACGAACTACTATGTACTTATTATGTCTAAACTCAGGACTGCGGTCTTTCTAAAAAAAATTTATCGTTTCATGGCACTGTGACGGTATTGTATCTAATGGTAATCTAACACACCACCGACGACAGAGAGATTAGCAATTCACCTATGGTCCACGGTATAATGCCGGCCTATAAGCCTCTCGGCAACTGTGTATACACTGGCTTATTCTGAAACCAAAAGCCAAATGAGAGTCACTGTGAAGGTTGTACCCCACCACCCCGCTTATAGATATACACCAGTTGATCTCGGAACGTTACACGCATAACGTGCCACTATAGCGGATGTTCCGTGTACATAGCCATAGACTGCATTAACAACTTAACATAAGGTGAACTGTATGCCCGTTTGCGACTTTATGACATAAAAAAACATAATTGTTGCAGTCGAAAGACATCCGCTGCTCCCCAAAAAATCGCCATAACTACTGGTTCTGCGCTGAGTATTCCCGCAACTTTTATGGCGGGTCACAAGGTTGCCAACATAGCCATAACACTTGTACAGCGTATAAAAATAACTAAATAAATCTAGAAACACATCAAATTAAAAAATACACATTTTTTAAAATAAAGGTACGTTTCAATACAGCATAGACGAAATCGATGTTTACGATTTGTTTAATGTTCACTACATAACCATTAGTTAAATACGTATAATTAACTTAATAAATAATATTACACTATAAAAACTATTATGTAATTCATAGAGGAAATATTGCTTACGGATTGTGTTATTGTATTCCCATAGTAACAGAACAAATATATTTGGAACAAGCCTAGACCTAAGAAAAATATGAATGGAGTCACCATAGCGAGATCGTCAATAGCCTGAAATAAAAATTATATAATTAATTCAAAATTGATTGAAAAATACAACAATAGTTTTAAAATGAAATAAACTTACCAGAATATTAAATCCCGTTACACATATAACCAAGGAACTAGTTAAAACATTAAACAAAGTAGATTTGGAGTAAATTATTTCCAATAAACTTATACATCTGAAAGTAGATTGAATAATTATAATTGCTAATGTTACAATTGTTGCAAACCCGTTTCAGATTTTGATGACTTTTATTAATTGTGATAATGTGTAAAACATATAGAAAAATCTACGATTTACGTTATATCAAATAATAATAATAGGCTTCGTGACCATACAATTTTATATTTTACACTAAGCCTCAGTAATACGGCGAACTTTCAAAATTACTATATAAATAAACATGGACTCTTGTCAAGTTGCCTTTTTACAATCGTTAACACTAATAGAGAAAGAAAATATGTATGGATTTGGTAATCTGATCACGTGATTTAACGAAAAGATAAGTCTATTCAATTTTTTTAACGCCAACTTAACGAATGTAAAAAGGCAACTTGGCTAAAGCCTCTGACAAGTGAAAACCAGAGGTTTCTAAATAATTAATTCTTATTATATATAAAAAAATAGTAAAACAAAGCAAACATAAGTAAGAAACCGGAGACCTAAATCCTGAGCTCTTTGAATAATGTAGTAGTGAATCCGAAATACGTAAATCTCAACTATCCTATAGAGACAGATTTGTTATGAAAAAGGAAAAAAAGAACATAAATAGTATTGCCGGACCAAAAGAGTTGAGCTGTTGAATAATTTTGTATGGAAAATGGTTTCTCTGATAAATAGTGGATGGAGGATTTTTTAATTATATAAAGCACTGGTATTCCCTTTGATTATGACCACTAAGTTCTCTCAAAATAAGTGAAAATATCATAAAATAATTATTAAGTCAGAAATATAAAATAAAAATGACACGTAAGATTGTGTAGTTCTAGAGCTCAATGAAGATAATGAGAACTTCTTTGAATAGAATTATATAAAACGCATTATCTCTTTGTATGTCTGTCCGTAAGAGTGATATTTCCAGTTAAAAGTGGAGAACCACTTTTCGATTTACGTAAATATTTTTTTACTTTAGAAATATACTGAATTTTGTATAAATTTCATTAGGTAAGATATCAACATACAAATTAAATAATTATGATGATAGTAAATCAAGCTGAACAAATTGGCTTGATGGCATTAATTTCAGTATGCTGCCTAAACGATTAAAATAAATATGTGTCAATATAACATAGTAAATGATTGGTTACAATAAAAGGATCTAAAAATAACTTTGCGAGACCGTAAATATATCATAAATATTTTAGTCAAAGTGACTTCTTTTATGTTACATAAATGTTGTTTACGTGGATTTATGGTCTATTTGAACATTAGGTAACCCTTACAAAAACAATAATTTCATCGTCAGAAGAGTACCTCATCTGTGTATATTTTGTCCTTTATAGCATTGGTCTATTTTTATGTTTTAAGAGTACTTTGGGGAAAAACTTGAAATGTGTAATGAACAATTTAATTAATTTCGCTAACGTGCGTTTTCTGGAAATGGCAGTGGATAGACAGGGCGGTTCAATATAGGTAGAAATACATAATAGCAATAAACATAATAACACTAACTTGTGACTTAGTTAGTAAAATTCTTCAAGCTTACAGACAACGCACAGTATAATAACTCAGTGGGTCTAGAAACATGAAAATTTGGACAGAAGTTCCTTATATAACCCGATGTCAGCACTAAGAAAGGATTTTCAAAAGTTCGTCCCCTGATTAGTTAAAAGAAATGAAAAATATGTAGGATGATTCCTGAGAATTCAATGGGAAATCACATCACGAACCCAGCTATAAACAATGATTCTGTAGTTCAGGCGTATAGTTGTGATTCTCATAAACTATGGAACTTAGATGGCTGAAATTTAGTATGTGGGTATATTTTATAAGACTTTATAAGATTTTACTTCAAGATTCTCAACTTGGAGCAAAATTGATAAACCCCTCCCGAGAAATCATTCGAAAAGCAATGGAATAATTCATATACCTACTACATTTACGTTTGCTACAGATCAACAAGATAGCAGTACAATATTTACATACCGCATCAATTCCCTGTGTCGATTCACGAGATCTCCCAAATCCCTATGAAATATTTCATTCGACATATTTATACGTCGGTTTGATTTTCTCGCTATCATACTCTTTATGTCATATTGTAGATAACTGAACTGAATATGTATGAAGGTGCAAGAAGTATAATATAAACAGTCTGGGCCAAATACTGTATTAGTAGCGACGAAAGCTGCAAGTAAAAGTATTATCACATACATTAATCAACGAATCAAACTACAGCAATTTCTAAATATTACTATTTGTATGCCATAATCTATATATTAAAGACCTAAATAAAATGCAAATTTCAAAGTCCAGTAGTTCCACTGACTTATTGTTAAGGATTGATTTACTAATACAATGAATAAGTATTTATGCCCTATCCACACGCTTGCCAAACCTCGACAAACATTAACATATTCAAACGTTTGGATAGGGCGTTTGACTTGGCTCGCCACCGATCCGAGCTAAGTCGGTATTTGATACATAAATCAAAGGAGCTTGCGGTAAACGCTTGCGAAGTGTCCACATGTTTGTGTATAGATAGTATCGCTTGCGCGAAATAAATAATCGATAAATGATTCAAAAGAAACGGTACGGAAAGGTACGGTTTCTGTGAACATTTAACTATCTTCTTTACAGATTTTTTACACCCTACTATTTTTAATCGTTAAATTTTCTTTTTACAATAAAAATTGGTTAAACCAAATGTTATAACCGCCAAAACACACTATCGCACTCACAAACGTGTGAATACCGATGTTTGGCTTGTCTATTTTATCCATGCGTTTGTAGAGGTTTGAAGTTTGTGACAAGTGGCTAGCGTGTGGATCAGGCATTATAGTATAGCAGTCAAGGATTTAGTTTTCATTTAAAAAAATGTTCGGTACCCTGTTCTTTTTTATTTTATTTATTTATATGTATAATTATGTTCCACTTGAAATATTCTACGTTATAAATTGTGGGATCTAGTATATTTTCAATAGTAATGATTATAAAATTAATCTCCATTTCAGTTACTGTAAATTATTATCAGTAATAAATACAACCAAAACATGAGCTATGAACCAATCAGCAGTTATTGTGCCCATACATGTGACATTACTGAATGCTACACACCAGAATGTGATTGAACACACCTTAATACTTGAACTAATACATAATATGTACCTACATAAATTAATAACAATTATTATACACTGCTTTTTATGTTACCACAAGATCACAAATTATTTTATAAAGTCCGCTCTGCACAGTAAAGGGATTGAGAAAATTAATAGAGCTTCAGTCATTGTGGATTTGGGGCATTATATACGTACATTCCGTATCTTCGTATTGAGATCAAAATAATCTCGACATGTTTTTATTTCCATTAAGAAATTTCTCAATTTTGAACAGTGTTATTTATAAAAATTTTGTCTTATTATAATTACTAGAATTTACCTGTGATTACATTCCCGTTGTATTCGAAATGAAACAACTCACACAACTGATTGTAGTGATACAAAGTCTAATACTGAATAGGTGGTGCACAAGTCGTTTCATTTCGAAGACAATGGGAACGAAACCGAAAAACCGTCATAGTGACTCTTTTTTACTTTGCCGCATTTCGGGATAAGTCAGTGTATATTCAGATACTCGAGAGGCTTGCAGATCAGCATGACAGCGACAATTGGCACGATTTACGATCTGTCTGTGGTCGCTTTCATTTTTGAATTATACTTTGTTTATCATAACACAAAGTGCCACCATCACTTTTTCACATTTCTCTGTGTTTTTTTTAAATATTATTCTCTGTGACAAACAACTAACCAGTAATTAAGTAGAAGAGTGATTTAAGTGAGGCCATGTCACGGTAGCTAATCTGCTAATATACTTAATATTACGGCGAGCAATAAGTTGTTGGTCGCCTCGTTAATAAAGTCACCTACCGTCGTATCACAAAATGAAATCTTTTTATCCAAAAAATCTAATTTACTATTATTTATTATAATAATTATGCGTATTTTTAGTGAAAAGTTAAGAGAAGGATTTCGGTTTACATTACAAGCTGTGCCTGTGGCTCCGCTCGCGTGGATTACTGATTCTAAAATTTAAATTAGCCTAAATTACTCCTTATAACATCCGCTATATGCCAGTGAAAGTTCGTCTAACCGTCTCTGATTAGCCCGAACAAACAAACGTACAGGCAGACAAAAAAAATTAAAAAAACTGGTTTGTTGTTACAAGTATCGTATATACTTTGATATGCGTTTAATAAAAAGCTGTTTTTTTTTGACATTACAAGAGTTCAATTTTATTATTTGTATTGATTAGATCTAGGATTTTCTTTTATCAGCTTGAAACTCATTGAACATCTCCCTGTTATCCACATAATAAGAATAAAATAAATACCAAGCCCCATAATCTGCCAGACATGTCCCGGATATTAATATAGCTATCATACGAAAAACCAATTATCTGTCTCGCCTTATTAATAGGCACTAGACAAACCGCCAATTTCTAATCAAATTTCTGTGTGTGTCAAAATATAAACGAACAAGACACTATGTATTTTTATACGTCCCTGCATTTATTCTATTGACTATAGTTATATTTTATTAAATGTAATGTAGGGTATAGGAAAGAATTACAATCAATAATCTCATGTTATCACTAATATAGGTATGTACATACCCGCCCAAAGTTGGTGTATATAAGCAATCGGCCAATAGCTTATATTGTATGCATCAAATGGATACCATACAAAAAAAGGCACATTTAATACAATTTCTCCACTTCTATTATACGTTAATACTGTTTTAATTATCGGAACAGTAATGAACGCTAAGACTCCACTAGCGTTAATGAAAACAAGAATTTTAGTACTTATCATAAGAAAGGTCGTCCATTTCTTCGTTAGTGTTTCTTTGGGAACTGACATCTCGACTGTTAATTGCAACTTGGTCAAACATAGCATTAATTCGTTGACATGATGAGCATATTTTACTATGAAGTAAGATTTAACAAGTCCTAAGCAACAGAGAGTCAAACACGGTAACAAATGTGTGTTCTCTATAATAGTACTTGTTCCGTAAACAACGCCATTTATGAACCATATCAACTGGCCCACACAACCGTAACTGAGCCAAACAAAATTAATCATATAAAACCAACGATTACGTATACGCTCGATAAAACTTCTATTACTATCCTGCCTGTCTATACCTAAACCAATAACTTTCAAATAAAAGTTTACTCTCAGTAAAGCTTTTTCGAATAAATTTTCTTGGCTCATTTTAATTTTTTCACGAGCTTTCTAATTCGAGACCTGTTTTGTCTAAGAACAACACCATTTGAATTAACGTATCGATTTTACTTCTAATAAACGTTGAAAAGGTTAATTAAGTAATCATTGTATAACGTATTATTATGAAAAGGGTTATTAGTAAAGATATAAGACACCGTAAAATTAATTATATGATACTGTAGGTTTTATTATTGCCTAATAAGCTTATGTTTTCGGATTTCGTATGTTCTAGTTAATAATAATATAACAGCTTTGTTTTCGATCTCAATTTTAAAAATACTTATATTGAACCTACGGTAATTTCATAGATCACCTTAATATTTACTTATAGAAAGTTATCTTAGCTAAAATACACTTGTATTACAATAGATTTCTTGACTTATTATCATAAATTATAAAAATACTATATGTTATGGTTTATTAGTGTAACTAGTTGATCTTTAAATAAACAAAAAAATACATTAAATAAATTTTTAGTAGTGTATTTCAATGAAAATCATTTAATAGTTTAGTTTTTATATAAGACACTTGTAATATAACTTCACGAAAATCAATCGAATAAAACATATTTTAGAAATACAATAGAAAAAGATACAGTCTCTTTTCAAAATAATTTAGTACGTAAAGATTTAACAGTGAAATAATTTCGTTTTCATCTAAAAATATTAGTAAACACATAAAACTACCACGATTTTCAACCATTTGTCTAAATCCATTACCAAAGTCGTTAATCTTAACGAAAGTGTGCTGTGTTTTCAAGTTCAAAAAGTGAATGATTTTACACCTGCTCAGTGTTATGATTTATACCATTGGAAGCCTAATATACAAAAAATAAATCATCCACTTATATACTGGATCATGACCCTTCTTCATCGCAGTGTGTAATACTTATATTCTGTATATAGAACTATGTCCAACAGTATATAACAATTCAAAACAAAGTATGAATTAAAAAAAGAAAATGTACACTGAAAAATGTTAACAATACGATGATGAAGTGTATATTGTAGGTTTGTATATGGATCTCAACGTAAATGTACATGACTTGATATAAAAAATCACCCATTTCTATATCATCATTACATAGTATAAAACAAAGTCGCGTCGCTCTGTCCGTCCCTATGTATGCTTAAATCTTTAAAACTACGCAACGGATTTTGAAGCGGTTTTTTTTAATAGATATATAGTGATTCAAGAGGAAGGTTTATAAGTATAATACATGCACAATATTGTAGAGAAACACTGATAAATTTAGAGGTTTCTAATGTGATGTCGTAAATAAACACATACATTGCAAACGCTGGCTGAACCCCACGAGATAAATCAAAATAATGTACTACAGTATTGTACACCTTAAAAAGGTTAACCAAAATGTCCGCGATGGTATATGTCTATCTCTTAAGGATAACCCACAATAACCATTTTTTATCCTTTACATTTTACGGGAAAAAATGGCTTATTTACAAAGTGATTTTAAGCAATACAGCATTAATCCTTATCCAATTTAGTACCTTAAATACATTGTCCATTTAATATAGATCAATATAGCCCTTTACAGCGTGTAATTTAAATGAATATTTCCGAAGATATTACAGATTTGAAATGTAGGGAAGTGCGGCGGTACCGGCCCTATATACCATGGTCAATTATATGTCGCTCTTTCAAGAGTAACCTCTAAACAAAACATGTTTGTATTGTGTAATGACAAAAAAGCTGTAAATGTTGTTTATAAGGACATTCTGTGGTAGGGAGGTACATTTAGTATCAGCATTGCACCCGTGCGAAGCCGGGGCGGGTCGCTAGTTAACTTATATTCCACTAAATTTCCAAATAATCAAGGCGTATTGTCAGGATCAGAAAGGCTCTATTGTATGCAATTACTGGTGATAACTTTATTATCGATGGAAAAAATAAACGAGTACCAGAAAAAAATACATTATTATAATTATAAATTTGATATACATTGCTGGGTGGTAAGACACGATAATTGTGTCCAACTAGATTGCGACCATCATATAACGTCTACCATAGTGTGACGCTTAGGCCTATCGCGTTCCGGGATAAACTGGTGTAAATCCAGAAATCCAGATGTCTGTACGCGACTGGGTCGCATCCATTTTGCACATGGTGATTAATCCTTCACAGTGACTCCTTTGGTTTGTCGCGTTTCGGGTACACCCAGTGTATATTCAAATGCCGAGAGCCTAGCAAGCTGGCATGACAGTGTCGACCGGCGACGGAGTGCTGGATGGATGGATTCGTAGTCGCTGTTATTTATGAATTTTCAGACACTGTATCATTGCACCGTGCTGCTATAAAAAGTAATAATCTGAAAGACAACGATGAAATCAAACTGCTGTAAAATTGGTTACGAAACATACACAAAGACAGGCTTTGTTGCAATCACTATAAAAACCACGAGAACACCACAATCTTGATATCAGGCAATAAAACAAATTGACACATATTGTAAATGGGGTCGTACCCTAAGCAAATAGGGTAGACGCAAGCGGTAAACCGTCGCGTCCGCGTCGCCACGTCGCACGTCGCGTCGTTTCTAAAATAACCACTGGCTTCGTCCATTTCAAAGATAATGTCGAACCCTGAAAGGGTTTACATAAATCTTTTTGATTACACAAAAAGCGAGTCATAAATTAAATACTTTGGTACTATTTCTGATTTTCAATTTAGTAGATCGAATTTAGTTTTACGAAGTGAGAAGCTGTTGTTTATTTTTATAATTTTTATTTTAGTGGGCGTAATGATGTAATAATGATTGCAAATCGATGCGAGGGTTCCAGATTAGCATTGGTATGTACTAAAAATCGGCCTATTCTTACATTTTTATGCGCAAAATAATTTTCCATGTATGTCTTTATAAAGACGTAACGAAATATTTAAAAGTTGTTGTAACCATCCATCTATTTTCATTACTAATTATGCCGTTACATTGAGGTGAGACATTTGCATACTTGGCAAAAATACCTCATGACTCAGTAATAAACGTCGAACTGTTTTTTTTTTAACTTATTCGTCGTATCCGGTGCGTATCTCATGCTGACGCTACATTAAACATTCGAATTTCATTTATATAATAGACTAGCGGCCCGCACCGGCTTCGCATGGGAGAAAAATATTTTAAAGATTTTCATACAAACTTTCATGCCATTTTCATCACCTTAGGAGTTGAATTTCCAAAAAGTCTTCCTTAGTGCTTACGTACTTACAGAGTAAATGGAACTTCTATGCAATTTTCACGCTCCTAGCCCCAGTAGTTTGGGCTGTGTGTTGATTGATCAGTCAGTGAATCAGTCTGCCAGTCAGTTCCTTTCTTTATATATATATTTATATAGACCATTTTTTTAGTTTATTTTTACGGAAAAGCCAATAATCTTGATTTTGACGCGTATACTTTTTAAACATATGTACTATATTCATATTAATAACAACTCTGACTATAGAGGGTAATAATTATAAAAGGTAATAATATTTAAGAAAAATCGGACAAGTAGCAAGAACAATTCACGTCCTAAGGGTTCCATACTGATTAAATTACACAGTCACTTACGAAAAAACAGGTAATGATAAGTAATAAAAATCATCTCGGAGAAAAATCACTACCAGCACTCTTTACACTCCAAAAACCGTTAAATGTAGGATAATAGAAACAGAATACAAATAGGTCATTGAGAGCTGAAGCTTCACCGGGCTTGGGGGTGATGAAAAAATGTTCTTGTAGAATATACTACACATTTATGTGGACTATAAAGATCTAAAAAAAGATATTTAAAGATATTTAAACCACAATAAGTACTGTAAAGTTACAAAAAATATATACCTAATCGTGAAATAGCAATTATTAATTATATACTCAAAAATGGAACCCGAATGACTATTTACTATTATATGGATAAAATTATATGCATAACTTTTGGAAGGGGTTTCAAAACTGTATGTAAATTGAAAGTACCCTATAGGTTTCGATAATAGGTCAGTGAGTGTGACTTTTAAACTTTTAGTATGAAGGCTATATCTTTTTATTACGTTAACCTAGAAACTTGATTTTTTACAGCAATATGATGTCATAGACCTTACTATTCAATATTAATTTCAACTTTATACCTCAAGCTGTTATCGAGAGAAAAATAAAACTTAATTTAGTCTCTTTATTTATTTTTGGATTACTAATTTTATTTATGTTCTTTTTTTTCGGTTTTATTCTTTAACTTTTGTTAAAAGACCTCCCATTATACCATATTTTAAGACTGTATTAACACAGTATTAACCATGAAGTGTCAAATCTCTTTAATACGATAATCTAGAAACTTTATTTTTTTAAAACGGCATGATGCTATAGGCCGTAAAATATGATATTAATTTCAACTTTATACTCTATATACTTTTAATCTTTTAGAAATTTTTAATTTGGACGTTTGGGTGTTATATATAAATGTTAAAAGTATGACTAAAATAAATATAGAGTGTACATATTCAAACTTTTAGAAATTAGTTAACATTAGTTTCTGTCAAATATGATATTGAAAAAGAAATAAGTATTACATATGAAGGTTGGTATAAACTGTATATTGATGGCTCTAAAAACTCTGAAGGCTTAGGAATGGCGTATTATGACGCCTATAGGAATATAATGTTTCGATTATGTCACTGGAGCTCAATGCAATGGCAAAAGCAACGTGTATAACTTCTTAGTCTCTGTAATTTATAAATACAATTTATTTTAGTTTTTATATCTGTCTCAATATACCATTTTAAGTGAATTTAGTATTTAAATACTTTTCTATTATAAAGAAAATTCCTTCTACAATTGTTTATTGAATAGAAAAAAATTATATCTGTAAATACATAACATTTATTTATTCATTTTTTATTCAAATAGGTCACTTTTTTGAGATTATCAATAGGCAAAAATAACAATCACAAAGTATGATAGGAAGATGATAATGCATGCAATATTTAATGCAATGTTATTTAAAACGTTCCATCACGTTATCACTCCCACATTATATTTAAACTGGAATAGCAGTATGTTTACGCTATAAATTATAATATTACACAAACATTGGGATATATTTTATAGCGTTATAAAATCGAAAGACTCGGCGGAATATCGGTATACCGCATTACCACGTAATGTTTCACTAGGATGCTACAATTGCTAAATAGAACAAGGCTACTGGGGATTCAGCATTTTACAATAGCATTTCTAATACATTTAATACTCTTCATTGCGAAACATATTAATTTAAACAATGTTTATATTCACCGTCTTATACTGATATCAAGTTACATACTCCTTAAAATCACATTCGCGAAGTTTCTAGATATTTGTGTAAATTAGTGAAATGCTGCGAATCTCTATAGGCTATTAAACTAAAATATACTAGCGAAATCTATAGATTGAAGTTAATCGAGGCTGCTTATATAGAGATTACCGTATAGAGTACTTCAACAAAAACAAACTCGGCGTCCTCTCAACGATTATTTGAATTTTTAATAAAGAAGAAAAAGTGTAACGTCTTGTCTTTTTTTCTTAACACGCCTAAAGCAGTATAACTTCGAAAATACAGCCCATTTAACATAATTTTGAAGGTCGAGGATTTTGTCAGATTCATTCATATTACGAAGGAATTTGATACAGACTATTAAATATGTGAGCAGTTTTTTTTTTAGTTATAAACTAGTCGTTTATGTATGGACTCCTTAACGACTGATGTCATTGTTATGTAACCATTCCTTTCTTCGTCAGATCTTTGTCATTCGATCCGTGGGCATACACATTATAAAGTAAGGTAGACTGTGGTATAGAGAAGTGAAATTTACAATAAAACTTCAGTTACAAAATGCCATAATTTATTAAACAATAAAATTATAATGAAATCCACAAATTTTAATTGTATCTTTTATATTCATAGTATGATTTAGTTTTGCGCGAAAATTGCGATATTTTATTGCGTGTGTGCTTGAAATGACAATATGACAAATTAAAATAATATAAAACATATTTTCGCATTTTTAGTTTATAGCACTTCAACAATTTAAATATTAATAAATCATATCGTAACAGCAATTTAACACTCCTTTAACGTCATTTATATAAATAATATATTTTCAAATAATCTAGTCGCACAATCGTCGTTATCGCTCATAATGGATCGTGATTTATGTCTTCTCGAGTTACCGTAAAGCCTACTGGAATTAGATCAGACTCATACCAAATACCCCATGCCCGATATTATGTAGACTTTGTACTAGGAAAGATAATTAGTACAAAATTAGAATTCCTAATGTTTAATATTGCTTTGGAATACAATTAGAATCTTTCTTAATATTATTACTAAACTATTCATTAGAGCCTCATTTGTATTGTTGCCTTTGTGTAATTTTCAAGTAGAACTCTGAGATCATGAAAATAAAACATTAAACACTTTTTCCATTAACTGTAGATGCTTTGGCATGTAACTGAAATATTGCCTATTCACGTTAATTATCTATTCTACACCGCATTGCTTTTATTTAATACCTGTTAAAATATAATAGCAACAATTTAACACGTTAAAAAAATGTATGTACAATTTGTTGAAAAATTTATAAGTGAAACCAAGCTCGAGATTACATGATTCAGTTTCTTAGTAACAATTTTTAATGAATCAACTTAGCAATGTTTAGTGGTAAAGTAACAACATTTTTGAAAACATTTTTCCATGTCTAATGTAAATTGATATAACATAATTTAATACTTGTAGCCCAGATAGATTTTTTGTGTGTGGAAAAATTAGACCTTAAAAATGTAAGCCGGTTAGAAACGACAAAAAAATTATGTGTAAAATATTTTCTCTACTTAATTTAAAGTAACCTATTAGTTTTCTTTTGAACATTACTAAATGAAAAAAAAAATCAAATATAAAGATGTAAACTCTTAGCCGAGTTGTTATTTCGCAGTCACCTAGGAGTATCATAGGGTGATCTGGCCGTACATACTAAACGAACGGTCCTCAAGAAGCTGCAACAACGTCGAAATAATCCCGATATTTTAAAGTTGCAACTTTAAATATTACACTATTAAAATGTATTTATCTCATGATCTAACCAGACTATACGCCGCCGGATTAGACATCAACTTAATACGCAAAACAACAAGTTCAATGTACACAAACAAGAGTTCGTTTTTTTTTGTAATGTTGGCACGGGAACACGTCCACATGCTGTTTAAACGAGTATCATATGGTAGCTACACGTTTTATTCGCTACACATATAACAACATAAAGGAAAAGTTGCAACACGGTACGTTTTAAATAGTCACTCCACTCTGATCGATCGAGAGAGTTCAATAACGATAAATAACGTAATATTATCTTAACTCTAGTTTATTTCTTTTAAGCAAGTACTTCTAAACTCATTTTTATCGGTATCGTACTTTATTCGAGGTTTATATAAATCATTTTCCAATTTATTTACCGTTACCTACATACATCGAACACAATTAATCAACTTGAAAAAAAATTTATACAACAATTTAATACACGCCTAATATTATATAACGTTACAGGTGGAAGCGTGAACTAACCTTGAACTTATATTAGAAATTACCAAACATCACGCGAATAGATCAATGACCGTTATCGGAATTTAAATAACGACATTAATTGAGCTTTAAATACGAAAAGTCTCCGTAATGATTTCATCATAAGCATTCAAAGCTTCTGCACTAAGCGTCATTAAAAAGTTATTAACGTCATACGCTTAACGCAAAACAACTTATTTTAAACTGATGATTCGTATATAACAATCTGAACAATCGGTGGTTTTTGTTGTATAGGTGATGTAATATCCCTGATAGCTGCTTCGACGGCTGCTTCCCATTCCAGCCGGCGTTTATCCGAAAGCGCACCTCCTGAACCACCACTAAATCTGGGCATCGTCACCTAAGATACATAAATTAGAATTAAGCAAGTTTCACTACATTTGTCTAATTAAAGCGAAAGCGGGAATTTCATGACGTTTCTGAAAATGGATAAATAAAACTATTACCTCTCGTACCCTTAATCACATAAACTAAAGTGTGTAATAAACTTTATCTACAGCAGTAAAAACAAATTGAGCCACGTTTAATAAACGACACGATGTTTTTTTTAACTAATGAAATAATTATATACAACCTAGGCTATAATAACCAGAATATAATGAAAGTGCTTGCTGAGAAAACTTTCGTTTATTTTCTCTTTTTTTTTGTATTACAATACCTTTTAAGTCTTTAATTAAAATATCTATATTAATTCTTGATATACCCCCGTATATTCTCAGGTAATTTAAAATAGGTTTGGTGAATACAAAATTGTAGAAATGTTAGTTATTTATTAATAGTACTTGATGCGCAGTCAAGGAACAAAATTAATTACACGTGATTAATGTTACCCATTTTTTTACGAATATATAAAGATCAAATATACTTTTACACGAAATATAAATAAAATAAGTTTATTAATAATAAAATTCTTTTTTAAATTGTATAGGCGGATGAATGGTCGATAAAATGATATCCTAACCGACACAGCTGCAATCTAACTCAAGTTTACGACTTTTCTACTACTCATAGAAATAACATAGTGTTACCAAAATGCTTTATTAAAATATTGCGTCATAAAATAAAAGTAGCAAACAAAAATGATATATTTTATGTGTGAGCTCTAACTACTGTAACTTACTTAGACTATAAAAGAGTTTAAAAGGGCCTGTATGAATCGTCTACAAAAAATTTGTGTTCACAGTTCACACGTATCAGAAGTGAAACCTTCAGAAAAAATAAAAATAAAAAATCTTTAGAAATTCATTTGTAATATCCTAAATCAACGGGATTCGAACTAGCGACCACTCGTGCGTACTGAATATGAAGTCTGGTCGTCTCACAACACTAGGCCAATCCGACGACGATCAGGACTTCCATTAACCGTGCTTAATGTAAATGAATTCTATCACATTTTCTCGTATGCTAAATCCTATAGATGTATATGATTGTCTCTTTTTACTGTCGCTTTATAGTTTCATCGAGTTTCAAATCACAACGATGCTAAAGAAGTTTTCACATCAAAAACTAATTGTAGACAGTACAAAGATTATTAGCTACAATATTTTAATGCTCAACCACCAATATTTTATACTCCAAACAAATTCTGTAAAACACAGTTGAATAGTTACAGCAAAGAAATTATATAGTTAACTGAAATATTTATAAAAAATAAATGAACCATAAAATGATTAATAGAAAACTTATACAAGTAGTTAATTGTTGTACGTTCTGAATATCTAATTTATATTTTAAAACACTTTCCTGCCACTTTATCGAAAACCAGAAAATCACGAATATAATATGTAAACTATAAAATCGGACATAATTGACTATTGATTTATATTTATATCTATCAATATGCTAGAATCATTTGTTAGTAACGTAAATAAAAGAACATTATAATAGATTTGTTATTTGTATCTGCATCGTAGTGAGTAGCTACTGGTATAGCTTGAGATATCTGAAAACCTTGTTTGTTTCTCACAACCACAAGGTATTACTAAAGAAGACAAACATTACGGAGCCGTTATACGTAATTTATTGAGCACTAAAACTTAAAGGATGGCTATTGCTATATCAAACTACTCAATAACACAATAACCTCGATATTTGTTTAAGTAAGAAGCATACGTATCGTCATTAATGAAAATATTAAAGAGACATTTTTGACGTGAACTGATTAGACCTCGCTACGTGCCATTCGGCCAGCGCAGCGTCTTGTTGCATTATGGTCACAATCTCACCTGATCTTAAGTGACGATGTGGCCTAAGATGGTAACACACTAAGCCTAGTGGTAGGACAGTCTCTCAAGTGCAGCTGCCGGAACACACCTATTGGGGCTTGGCGACAGATTTTCAACTTGTGTAAAACTACTGTTAGTGAACCTTGAAGTGAAGTTTCTTATGCTTACTTTATAGTTTATTCGTAAATATCAGAGAGTTTAAGTGAATCTCTCTAAACATACAAAACTGTAAAACTAAAGTTAAACTTATCATAAATCACTAAATATATGTCTTTTATAAATATATATCATTATTAACACGTGATAGTTCGTTATATCGAATACTATTTGATCGACTATAGATATAAGAAATAAAATAGATAGCAGGCTAACTTATGACTATAACGAATACAGAGTTTTCAAGAAATTAAGGATAGGCCCGAGCATATACTCGTAGTAGCATTCCCAAATTTAAGAGAATATGCTTTATAAACATATATATAGAGAAACAAATGAGAAGATATCAACTAATTGGTCAATACGAAAAATAATCGGTTATACATTGGTCTTATACATGAAATGCTATGTATAAGTATTACGATAATTTATTACTACAATGGAACGTATTTAACTCAAATAAAGCTTCGTCTTTGCAATTAAAGCAGAATAAACGATGGCAGTCTTCATTTGCTGTGCACATAGCTGACAAATCATTGTGGCATACAAGCCTTATGAGTAATACATCACCTTAGTCCGTGGTTGTACCATAGAATCCGGACCCGTATAAGTTTTCTGTGAAATAATTATTGAATGAACTATTTTCCTCTTAGAGAATTCTCGCAGCTCTTTATTTTTTGCGAAAATAAATATAGTGTAGTTAGTATACAGAGAAAATAGTTTCCGTTGTTTTCTAAGACTGATGAATGTACTTAGTAGTATTCTAACTGTGTAGTGTTATCAGAATGAATATTGCCATAAACAAACGTACATTTATAGAAAGATCTAGAATATTAAAAAAACTACAGCTCTACTTTTGTGATGTACTCATTTTTTATGATTAAACGATAGAGAACGAAAAAAGGCACTCTCATGCAATCTACTCGTAAGTAGAACAAAGTGAACTTATACTAATAAAATGTAAATGTAACATAATTCATTTTGCATTCCCATTACAGCAACACAATATTTTCTTACTAAATTGGTATCAATCAGTAACTCAATAATAATTTAAAATTTACTAAAAACATATTTTGTGATAACTACTGAAATTACAGTTAAAGATAACTGAGTTCTTACTGTGTTCATTGCGAGCTTTACACATCCGCAGAACTGGAATATTGTATTTGAATAAATGTTTGCCTTTGTCTACTGCCTGTTTGTAAAAATTCGCTACTTATTAATAAACTGGCTTTGCCCCACGGTTGTATCTATGCTATTTGTAGCCTATCGTTGTTCCGATTACCAATACCCAATATAAATAATCTATAAAATGCAAAAACAAAATCAAATCCGATTGGTAGTTCTAGAGATTAGCACGTTCAAAACCAAACAATCTTTTGAGATTTATAATATCATAGTATTGTAAGTACATAGGTATTTATGTATCTATTTTTATAACTGTTAAATTAATAATCCATAAAAAGCTCCTTATGCCTACACGCCCTTGAATTACTAACATCAAAGACTGTTGATTTAATTATTTCATTCGTTATTCAGCCTTCCCGTCGGATGTATATCTACGTAAACTAGTAAAGTACTTTCCGGCACCTTTAAACAACTTATCAATCAATATGTCGTACAAGTAGGCGATTGTTTACGACGGAGATGAACATCTGTCAACATGTAACAGTTCCCTCGATTGAAATACTTCATATGTATTCGTAATGTAGCATGCTGAAGTCTTGCCAATTTCTCTTATTTATATTCAATTTCTTATGTTGATCTCTTTATACAAAATAATTCTGAATACAACACAAGAATATTTGAATCGATGAAAGCAAGTTTTATAAAAAGGGTGTGTGTGTGCGATTCACACACGATAGAAGTGAAACTTCATTTTAAAAGGCATTTTCTATTTTATTTAAACAGTGTGCAATATATATACACACCGACATTTACTCTCTCGCTCTGGCTCACACAAAGAGGAGAGACCGATAATGTGCGTTAAACGTTTAACATTTAACGTTTATCATTTAACGTTTAACGCTTGGAAGACACATAGGAAGTCTCACTTCAAAAAAAAAATTCATTTTTACTATTTCGGTTAACAAAGTTACAATATTCAATCAAATCTTCATTATTAATATAAATATAACAATAAGATCATTACATGACAATTAATTAACAATTAAATAACGTATGTATGTACATAATATGTAATTATTTAAAAAGTTTTGATTTTGTATCTGCAAAGGTTACTCAATGTTAATTCCAATAATGAATACACAAATTAGTAGACATTTTGTTAGTTTATATAGTAAATTATTAAAATATAAACCGCTAAAATTATTTTATTACTTTTATATACCTAATATATTTCAGTCTTATCTGCTAAATAATAAAGTTCAACTTACCACAGTAAGTACTTTCCTGAGGTCACTGTGCAAACTAGACACGTCGACTCCACGGCCGGCGTCACCAAGCCTCCTTAATGTGTCTGCCAGAGGACCGGAGAGAGCTCTAAGCTGTTGCCAAGATCTGGTATATTGCCTTCTCACTAGCTCGATAATTGTTGAAGTAAGAGCTAATCCGATTAATATGTACAATGTACACAATAACATGTATTTAGGTCGTTCTGAAAACAAAAAAGTTAGTGTGTACTTATTTAGGTACATGTTTACCATGAAAGACATACTTTTCGGCGTAACAAAATAAAAATAATTCCAAAATTTTTTTCCCGCGAGCCAATAATAACATGATGATTAATGATAATAATGTAAATTCACTTTAAGGACTTTCATTTTGATTGTTGTGTAAAAATAATTAAACGGCGTAAAAATTAATATTATTTTAATGAAATCAAATTGATTTAATGTTTATTTGTACATAGTAACATTATTTTTGAACCGTTTAAAAATTAAAAGTCAGTAAAATGAATTCACATTATTATAATTGACTAGCTCCGCTCCGCTCGCATGGACTACTAAAAAAACTTTTTTTTTTCAAATAAAAGTAGCCTATGTTATTCCTTATAATAATAGCTATAAACCAGTGAAAGTCCTGTCCAAATCGGTCCAGCCGTTTCGAAGATTACCCGGAACAAACAGATACACCGACAAAAATTAAAAAAATGGGTTTTTAGTTATAGTTACTGTGTATACTTTCATCTGCATTTATTAAAAAGCTGTTATTTTGACATTACAAACAGACACTTCAATTTTTTCAATTTTATAATATGTATAGATGACTGACGTCATCATGTCGCACTACAGTCACATGATGCGCGCGCAGCTCTCAGTTTTACGCTCTACTAAATGCGCCAAAAGTAGTATAACTACTAAAATATTCCTATTAGGTACAACAGAAATCAGAAATAAATATATTTGCGGTTTAAGAATTTTAGTTAAAAAATATAAGTTTTCTAATAAACAAACTCATAATTAGTATAATAACTCATAATTACTGGTTTATTACACAGAACACGGTATTCTTTTAGCTTACTTGGAACAATATCACCAAACCCAATAGTAGTCATGGTGATGAAACAGAAATAGAATCCATCGTAGAAGCTCCAGTCATCCTCCCACATTTTGAACAAACCAGCACCGGCTGACAGATATATTATCAAGAACCCTACGGCTCCTAATGCGTAGAGCGAATTCCGACAAGCAGGATTTGCTTCTGTTAGCAGAGTACAGCATTCTGGTGGGAAAACAACAGCGACTATCAAGATTTTATAAAAATAAAAGTATGTCATCACGCAATACTATTATATAATGAAATATTTACATAGTTAATTAATACTATACGATATTTCAATAGGTCAATATATCTTTTTGAAGTACATTTTGTATTGTCCATCACGTTAAGGGTTGTAAGTAAGTAAATGGTAAGTTTGTATATACCTAAGCTTAAAAAACATGATCAAGTATTGTTGTAACTCAATGTCATATATCTATATGTACTGCTTAGCTTAAGTATTTCCAAGTTCTCTGAATAGTAGAAGAAACCATTTATTTTGACTAAACGTTATTTGTCAAGCTGTTTATAATATAATTTGTCAAATATTTAAAAACACAACAATACATAAATTAGTAGGTGTTTAAAACTTACTCGGTGGTGCAGGTAACTGTTTAGCAATGATAGAGACGAAAGTAGCGAATATTCTACCCAGATCTGCGATGACGGTGAGCGTAAATGGTATTCCCACTAGCGCGTAAACAATACAAAACAATCTACCCCAAAAAGTCTCAGGAACAATGTTACCATATCCTAGAACAAATATAACTCTATTTAGTTATTTTAAAGACACACAAACAATTATTTTAAAAGCAGTTAAACAATTTTGAAAAATTTTACAAGTAAATGGACCGTAATATTTTTAGTGATACAATTAATATTTTAATTATCTTATAAATATAAATAGTTTAACAAAATATAATCAGTTATGATATTATTATAATTATACTAATTCAATCCTGTTTTTATGAAAGATATACGGTATAATATAAAGGGTATGTATCAGAAAACATTAATGAAAAAATTGCATTCAGTTCTTTACTTATTTTTGTTTGATGTTGTCCAAATTTGTAAAATCCACTGTATGCTTACATGTTCGTACACACCTATAGTGGTGAGCACAGTAGACGAGAAGAAAACAGCTTGTAAAATGCTCCATTTTTCTTCTGCTGGCGGGAAATTATTTTCTACTTCCAGCGATAATCCATTAGAAGAAGCTTCTTCTAAAACCTTTAAAATAGGTAAATACAAAAAAATAATATGAATCTATAACCAGCACAACGAAATAAATTCATATTCATACAGTTAGCCTAGTATTTCTTTTAAAGATTGTAAAGAATATCTTAATATTTAAAAATATATTAATACACAGAAGTACTGAGTTCAAAAAAGTTTTAAAACTATATTTACAAAATAAATTGGCTGCAATGACCACTTGGCATCATATGACTGCTTTCAAATTCACAGCATGAAATGTATAATAATATACGTAAATAAATAAGAACCTACAATTAACATTACCTTTTCGTAAATAGCTAAATGTTCGCTTAGCAATTTTTCAACACCATCTGTGTATTCTGTGCCATTAATCCGCTCAGTTACAAAACGTATTAGGTTCCATCGTTCTGTAATAAGTCGTTCTCTGTGAAACTCTTGTTTGGCCACCTCAGCGGGATATTCCAACGCACGAAACACCTACAGATAACGTCATCGATATATCGCAATATCTATAAATTTAAAATAGAACACTATGGTACATATATTTCATTACCACAATTTTAGAAAAATTCTTAACTGATTTGAATCAGATTAAATAGTGATAATAATTAAAAATGTATTTATCAGCGATCATATAAATTACAATTTTACACATCCTACTATCTAAAAGTCATTAAATTCCTTTTCAAATAAACACTCCGATTGCTTTTTAAGTTTCATATCATCAAATTCACCATAATTCGCTGCTTCTCCTAGGTGCTTGCAAATAGGTATATATGGAGCTATAATTTCTTGATGCAATATTGAATACCAATTTATTTCGCGAAACCATGAATGACTTTTTATGTCATAAACTCCAGCTCTTAAGGAACCGAAGCGTTTTATTGGATCAACTTCTAGTAAATTCTTAACTAATGATTTGCAAACATCCGTCATACATTCAGGTGTTTTAAAATGTCCAGTAAGTATTTTCTCATATAATTTCATCGGATTAGAATTATAAAATGGTGGATATGCTGCATTCATTTCATAAATCAATACTCCTAAAGCCCACCAATCTACTGAAAATGAATATCCCTTCGACAGAATTATCTCTGGAGCTAAATATTCTGGAGTACCACATAATGTCCACGTCCTGATTTTCGATATTTTACTAAATCCAAAATCCGCCAACTTGACATAACCCGATTCACAAATTAATATATTTTCAGGCTTAACGTCTCTATGAATGATAGAACAATGATGCAAATACTCCAATGCTAGCACAATTTGCGCAGCATAAAATTGTGATAGAGGCTCAGAAAATGAGCCTAACTTTTTTATCGTAGTATATAGCTCTCCACCAGCCACGTAAGGTAGAATTAAAAATACATAAAAATTATCTTTACATGAAAAATCTAATGATATTACAAATGGAAAGTTAAGGCATTGTAAAATTTTCTTTTCGAGAAATATCTGCTTAATGTTTTTCTTTTTATTGATTTCAGATTTTCCTAAAGCCTTCATTGCGTGGTACTCGAAAGTCGTTTTATCCCGTACTAGAAACACTGTCCCGAATGAACCACTTCCAATGGTTTTTACTATGTCAAAATCTTCTGACGATTTCTTATACGATATAGAATTCGCAAATCTTTGATTGAATTCATGTTTAAGAATGTCTAGATATCGGTTATGATTTATTTGTAGAGCGTGGGTATATGTTGGAGATTTATTCGGCTCCACGTTATCAAAAGTCATTCTCATTTCTAAAATATATTAACATATTATCCTAGATGATTTTTACACAGATCACGTCAAACCGCTCAATAATTGAAAGGCAATATTGGAAATAACTCTGTAATCCATATCTATTATGGTTACAATGTAACGATAAACTTGAAACTGACTTTCCGAACGTCAATATCAAAGTGAAATATTATAGAAGGTATAGGAAAGAAAGAGTAAGCGCTAGCGCGCACGGTTGAAGCTATTGACTGGTCATGTCGCAATGTGTGTGCACCTCCGTAGTACGTACATATCCATAGACTTGGACAAGAGTGACGAAACAGTCACTGTGACAAAAATCCCCGTGTGTGCTAGCACGAATAACCATGCCATAGAGCTTAGATTTGTAGGAAGTTCATTAAAAGAAGCATGAAAACGTATTCTGAAATTCCTTACTCCCGAAATTGAATGTAAAAAATTTAACCGATGCAATAACAGAATTATAGCTTCTCTAGCTAATCCTGGCTGATACGATGTTTGGGCATTTTTCAGCGCTCACCTAGCTAAATAACATAAGCACACTAACATAAAAAATCCTTCCTATCAATCACCTGTTTGTTTGTTTCGATTGCTGCTCCTGATAATCAGTCCATATTCTAGGCTTAACGTACTTTCGTCTTCGGTAAAATATTAATTTCAGAGTACATTAAAAACAATCGCTAATATATGACAATAAAAAAAGGTTTGACCCACACCACAAACTTTTTCGAAAAATAATAAACATCATTTTCAACTGACTAAAAGGAATTTATTAAAGTCAATCAAATCAAAACCTCTTTATTCAGTTTCAGTGACGTCATTATACTGGATTGTAAGCACACTGAATCTAACATCGGCGACTACCGAAGGATCTATATTCCATCGCCAGTCGTCGCTGTCATGCCGGCTTGCTCATATATCTCATCGCGTTACATTTGAAGGACACTATCAGGAAGAAAGTAACACATTGGCCACGATACAGTTCCACAAGTTTACATTATGGTAAAGATATGACGTAGACAACTTTTTTGTTCGTTCTGAGATGGAGGTTACCGTAAAGCTGTGGCTCTTGAGCCCAGCGCATGTCGTTCTGTTATGAAAGGGAAAGGAGGAAAACGCTCGCCATTATATAGAGGATAGAACACGCTCAGCGAGGCAATGTACCTGCGCAGCTGAAGCAGCTCAATTAACTTATTAATATCTGCATCATTTACAATGTGGGCAGCCCGTTTCTGCAACCTGCATCGAGGCAATATTTTGCGGATCCCCAAAAGTGCAAACAATATTCCATACAAGGTCAAACTTGTGCCTTGGAAAGCAGACACAGCTGATCGAGTGTGAAAAACCACGATTTATAAAACATACCACTCATTAAAGGAGTCAGCAAGAAATTCGATTGGGTTTATCTTTTTTTTGCTATGTAAAAATATTATGTTGACTGTTAATAATTACATTATTTTCAGGCATTACTTTCATTCACATCCGTTCTTGACTTACCCTGCTGGACAGGGTTTTTAAATTTATTGTCCAGCAAATCGGTAATATACTGAGGAACATTATTATAGAATCTAACACTATTACATCAAAAACTTTATTAGTTTTACTGTCTGAAAAACGAAATGGCCAACTTTATATCTATTTCTATATAGTATTAAAATTATGCCGGTCATTTACGAATTCTAGCTTATCAAATTTTTTGCGAACATACATTAAATTATCAAGAATGAATTGGGACGGCAAAGTTAAGATATTAAATTCCTGAAACTAGTTATTTAGTGATTCGTGAGCTTCCATTTTGTTAGATAACTCTGATTGTCCGCTTTTTTATTATAAATATAATATCTAACTCAGCTGCTGTCCCTCGCGATAAAATATCATAAGCTAGTAAGCTATGAATGTAAGCAAAGAAGACTAACTAGCAGTGGGAATATCGGTACTAGCGAATGTAGCAGAGCTTAAGCTTCTCGCCAAAGTTTGAAAGTACGGACCCTATAGTATTTTTGAATCAAGTGTTATATCTAAAAACACTGTATCATCAACTCCTACTAAATTGCCTTCTATCTTAATACTCGTCGATGTCAAGTCAATGAGAGGGTGGGATACTAATTAAATGATTGCGAACAATGATATGCGTGTATATTAGTTTTACGAGTCTGAATGTGATGTATATTATAGTTTTGTTGAGGTATTATCCACTGTCAAGGATAAGTATTGCGCATAGTGCATGCATGGTGAACGCTCTATAATGTCGCTTGTCTCTATAATGTTTCTCTATAAGTAGCCTCGTAAGTGTAACTATAACAACGCACTACAACATTTAATTCGTGCAACCTATACAGAGTTTGCATATATACGTTCTAACCACTATAACTTGTATTTTTGTAACATCAAGAGTGGTACGTATTTAGGAATCTGTTATTTAGGATACTTTATTTATTTTATCAAAAATATGGACTAATCTATATTTTCATTCACTTATTACAAACACGATTTATTTTTACATTTTACTTTTATAAACTAATCTAAAATTCCTCAAATTCTTTTTCATAAAAACATTTTGAAGACTTTTTTAACTTAGGTTGTGATATTTCAGGAAAATTACTGGTATCCCCCGGTGATGGACATATCGGCACGAAAGGTGCTTCCACTCTCTGATGTAATATCGTCTGCCAATCAATACCACCGAACCAAGGGTGACTTTTAATATCACATACGCCTCCCTTTAATGTTCCTGTGCGTTTCGTTGGATCAACTTGTAATAAACCTTTTATTAAATTCTTACATTCGGAATTCATTGCTTCAGGACTTTTATAATGACCCTGAAGAATTTTGTCATACAGTTTATTTGGGTCAGACGCAAAAAAAGGAGGATGGCCAGCTTCCATTTCAAAAATTAATACACCGAGTGCCCACCAATCAACTGCAAATGAGTAACCCTTCGACATAATAACTTCTGGTGCCAAATACTCTGGAGTTCCGCAAAGAGTCCAAGTTTTTTTCTTTAACACCTTACAGAATCCGAAGTCACATAGTTTAAGATATCCATTAGTATCGATCAATATATTCTCCGGCTTTATATCTCTGTGAACTATTTCGCAGTAATGCAAGTATTCTAATGCGAGAACAACTTGAGTTGCATAAAATTTAGCCAAAATGTCTGAAAAGTTTCCATATTTTTGTATATATGTAAACATTTCTCCCCCAGCAATATACGGCAATATGAAATAAAGATATATATTGTCTTTAAAAGCGACATCTAAGGTTATAACAAAAGGAAATTGAATACACTGTAGTATTTTCTTTTCTAATATTAAATGTTTGACGTGTTTACGTTCAACCACAACACCTTTTTCAACGACTTTCATAGCATGATATGTAAACGTCGTTTTATCTCTTACTAAAAATACTTCTCCGTATGCACCGTTACCAATAGCTTTGAGTCTGTCATAATTTTCAGGTGTCGTATCACCACCAGACGGTTCAGCGAATTTTCTTCTAAATTCCTCTTTCAACATTTCCAAATACCGCAAATGATCTTGATGTTTCTGAGCTGTGTAAGATGATTTTGCCATAACCCAATATTACGAATAAATATTCCATTTAAATACTCTGTCCAAATAATAAAATAGAATCATAAATATAAATAGACATATAAAAATCTTGTAAAAACTGCACTTTTCGAGCGATCACATTCTTTTGACAATGTTTATATAATTGCTGTCTCTATTTTCTTTAATATGTCAATTATAGTTTCTGAATATTATTCTACAATATTATCTGTCGTATGTAAACATAGTACTCGTAATCATATATCAGAGAATCGTGTTTATGTCATTATTTAAAAAGAAATCGTGTATAAAATACACATACAAATACATATAAAATAAATGGAACGAAAGTAGAGGGAGATCTTAAGATTGCTCAAGGCTACCTACTAAGTCGGAACCCGAAGAGGAGATCATTCTGGCTGTGGCTTGTCGGATCGTGAGGACGTACAAGATCAATTACTAAGTCGCCTACGCACGGCGATAACATCAGACATGCGAGGCGTGGGGTGGCTATATAGGGGAGGTTGGAGGCCACTGGGGGCAACCCCAAATAAACAGACATCATGCTCACTTGGATTATCGGACCGTGTACATCTTTACAATGCTTGCACTTAACCCTGATTACGCCCACAAGATCTATGATTCCGTAATGAAATTATCAAGGAAAATCCTGGTGTTTTCTATAGTATATTCTGATGTCTCTCTCTTTGGTAAATATATAAACTACATCGCATTAGTAACCATATGATATAAATACTTATAAATAGTTTACAAATCCGCAATATAAATATTTATAAAAAGTTTTTTTTTTAGTTTATGGTCTCTTACATTTTATACATTCAGGTTCAAATAAAATCAAGTTAATCTAAGAATATATTTCACTAATAGGAAACTACATTATCCCTGCTTGATATATCGATTATAATAAATCTTATGTTATTATCAAATTTTATGTTGTAATTAATGCGAACGAGGTCGCAAGTGGTTGCTAGTAATAAATAACATAAAAATTAATTAATAGGCATTTAATTGTGAAGAACCCTATTCTCGTGAAAAAATCATTATTTACATTTAAACATATAAGTTACTAAGAAGGTTAGAGTAATTTTTAAATTAGTATCAGCTTAAAAAAATGAGAACCTTTTTATAATATTAAAAAAGTATATTTGACCGATTATTCATCTTTGTACAAATCCATAAAGTACGTCGTTTACAATCAGTGATTAATAATTGAATTCACTGATTATAATAGTTTTAATACTTTAAACATCTTTTAAAGAACTGTCGGAAAAAATGACAGATATGGACTCCAAAAGAAATATATTGTCATACCATGCAGGTGGTTATTCCTCTGCGAAACAAGAGCAGTACACGCGTTACCTTCGAAAGCTACATCAAGACTTCATTGAGTCTTGGAACGAAAAATCAGAAAGTAATGCCACACAATCCGACTTCGAATTGCACAAAGTATTGGGAACTGGTGCTTTCGGTATAGTTTATCTTGTTAAGCATAGTCACACGGGCAAATATTATGCAATGAAAATTCTAGAAAAAGAGAAAATTATTAAATTAAAACAAGTCGAACACAGCTATTACGAAAAAAAGATCTTGTGTGGTTTAAACTTTCCTTTCGTAGTTTATATGAAATACTTTTTCAAGGATAACGTGTATCTTTATTATGTTTTACCATTTATAGCGGGAGGTGAAATGTTTTCACATTTACGAAAAATGGGGAAATTCGAGGAAACTTCTGCAAAGTTCTATGGAGCTCAGGTAATTCTCGCCTTAGAATATCTTCATGCTTGCGATTTAGTTTACAGAGATTTGAAACCAGAAAACATTTTAATAGATAGAACCGGATATATAAAAATAACTGACTTTGGATTTTGCAAGCTCATACGCGGCCGTACTTGGACTTTGTGTGGAACGCCAGAATATCTAGCACCAGAAATTATATTAAGCAAGGGTTATGGTATGTCAGTAGATTGGTGGTCACTTGGTGTATTATTGTTCGAAATGAGTGCTGGTCACCCGCCTTTTTTCGCATCAGATCCAATGAGAATTTACGAAAGAATTGTTTCTGGAAAATATAGATGCCCTCCATATTTTTCCGTTGAACTAAAAGATTTAATCGGACATACTCTTCAAGTAGACACAACAAGAAGATATGGTAATCTAAAAGACGGTGTAATGGATTTTAAAAATCATAAATGGTTGAGAGAAATTGACTGGGATAGTCTTGTAAATGGTCGAATACAACCACCATTTATTCCTAAAATTCGATCACCTGGAGATACGGCTAATTTTGATGTTTTCGAAGAGGAAAAGATAAAAGAAAGCCCTGTATGTCTCTACGAAGAGGAGTTTGCTGACTTTTAGGCATCTATCATTTAATTTCTTTATTTAAGCTTTTAACCAGTACTGAGAATAAGAATAATGTTAAGTTTAAGTAAGAAACTTTTAAGTTATGGGCGTAAGAATTATTAATAACACTATAGAAGTCACACTTCTACTTCAAATGTACTTATGCACGGTGTCTCTAAACGCCCACATCTTAAACGAACGTTTTCTAAATACCTAAGAAAAATTTTAACTATAGTAATCTATAACGATCATTATTAGAACTGGAAAGAAAATTACAATAGAATAACTATATCAGTATTACTCGTAATATGTGTTCTCAGAATTATTTTACGTTTAAAAACTAGTATGAAAACCTTATCAGGTCCGGAGGTATGGAAAATATTTCAATATTTGGTGATACCATACATGAGTGTAACATCTATATTGTTATTGCTTAATCTTATGTTTTTTTTAATAGAAGAACTGAGATTTTGATTTTTGTTTTATACGAAACTATAACTATGAAATATATACAAGGAAGTATATTTTCTGTATACAAAAAAATGTTCATGTCTCTTTTTGTGCCCTGTATGCTGTGTGTAACAAATAAACATCACTCCTCTCTTTCTCAAACATGTCAACATAAAAACATTACTGATCCAAATTAGTATTGCTACTGCCCTGTTTCTTTGTTTGTCTTCTAAGAAAAATTCGTTGGCAACGCGATACGTTTCAGGTAACGTGCCAAATTTTAATCCGGTATAAAAATAAAGCGACAACTCTTTTTACAAAATAACTATATTTATTTGGTTGTTTTAGAAGTTTAAAAATAGCACCAGTCAGAAAAGTTGGAGAGTAATATGTTAACGTTGGGTGTCATAAGGAGAGGTGCAAAATAGTGCACAGTCCAATAAAGATATTCCTTCGTTATTCATATGCCCGCATGAAGCATTTTAGGGTTGCCAACCGTTCCCCGGTAGTCAGGATTTCCTTTTTATAATGACCCTGGTGGAGGCATCCCGCAAAGAAAGCACGCGGTATTGTAATAATTTTCCCATAAGTATAAGAATTATCTTAACTTGAAGAATGTTAAGTATGAAATTGGAGGGATATAGGAGTTAAGGAAAACTGAAGAAAATATAGATAGGTTGTGTGATGAATGATTTACGTGTAATGGTATGAATACTGAGATGACAGTGGAAGAGGAAAACATGCCAACCATATTCAAGTGGGATGATGAGTAACAGTCGTTGTGGCCCATTGGTTACAATTTCTCTGCATGTTCGATCCTCGCGAATATTTCGGAATTCGCAAGCGATTACTACTTTCTGTCTAAAAATGAATGGGGAACATTATTTCCAATTGAAAGGAAATATCCAAATTGAGACCATCAATGTTATCTACAATCGGGTGACTGTTTTATATTCTTACATATTTTATTTCGATCATGAGTATACTTTCCTCATGTAGAATATAACAGGTTACATATGTAATAAATTAAGAAAAAAGTTGCAAGCTAATATGCCGTGGAAAATATCCATATTGTTTTAAAAAAATTACGAAAGTCGACAGTGATCCACATTATCGTTTGTATACAGTTCAATAGTTTTTATCTTTTATCTTTTATATGTAAAAAAAATATATAATTCCTTTACTCACCAGTCCACCACCACCAGTATAAAGCATAAGGGCGACAAACAACCCAACATGGGGTATGGCAGACCGTGGACAGAAGTTGCTCCATCGTGATTTCTTCTTCGTCCCCATCAACGCCTCCGTTTCCCAAGTCACATTCTTAACGTTCTTACACATTGTGTCACTTTGTCCTTTTTTCTAATAACAATATCACCATTCTATATCTTAGAAAGATTTATAATAAAATGTTTCAACTAAATGAATTCATCACTAAGCACTAATGATTCATAGAATTTTAGTTTGTAGAGTTATAAACAAGTAAATTATTTCACTTCCTACCGAGAATAATTAACAAAACATTTTCCTTATTTCATTCGTAAAAGCTTAGAAAATTTCAGTTTTACCTATAGCAGGAAGTTTGCGTGTACGAAATTACATCTTTTGTAACATTTTATTTACTTAAAACAACTAAAACTCACCAGTTTACCATTTCATGAACGCTTGATTAATCTTAATGCTACAATTAAAGCTTACAACCCTTGAAATAATGTGAAATATAAAACTTAATTATGTATTGCCGTTGTATAATTACTATTTCAGTTTTAAATATTTATCAAAATACTAGCTGTGCCCCAAGGTTTCACCCGTGTTAAATTTATTCGACAAGCTCTCCATGGTTGTTCCACTTCTCCACCTACAGCTTGCCAGATTGCTTGACGTTCACAGTTACTGCTCCGCTTCTTAGGGTCGTAACGTGAAGTTATATAGCCTATATTATTCCTCGTGAATCTGGCTATCACATACAAAAATATTTTTTCGAACCCGCCTGGTAGTTCCAAAGATTAGCGCGTTTAAACAAACAATCAAAAAAACTCGTCAGATTTATTATATTGTAGTCTTTGATTACATAATATAAAAAATATAATCAAAGAGTATAGCATCCAAAGAATCACAGATTTTTTTAATTAATGTCCTTCAATAGTTATGTACGCATGTACGCTGTTTGTATAATTATGTAATTATACGCACAGTACTCATTAGAATGAATAAATAAGTGAGGTGTAATTACTTAATAAATGAAAAATAGAGCTACACGTAACGTAAACAATAATATCAGTTATGTTACGGGATTCCAAAACATTGTAATTTTTATTGCGATAGTTATAGGCAACAATATCGGGATTGTCAATTGTAACTCCATAGGTGGTAATTTATCCATACACAAAATAAAATAAAAAACAATTAAAAAAAGAACACTTATTATAAGCTTATGAAATAATTATAATACATACATAGTAGTCGTGGATAGTAATTATATCAGATATAAAATGAGAGATTAATCGTACTACGATTTTAAAATATTTACAGTAAAGGTAATTAAAGATTATATTATATAATATATATATTATATTAATATTATTTAAAGATAAATAGATTATTATGGGGTATATTTTCTGAATCAGTCAAATGAAATTTATAATACAATTTTACTTTTATACAACGACACACACAGGCACACGCACCCGCATATTTTCGCTGACAGATAAAAAAAGTATCTTATGTTCTATTTCCCAAAATAATTTTAAACAAATGTTTATAAGAATTTCGCTCACCCTTTAAAAAGGATTTTCGAACAAATATTCAAAAAAACGTACCTACTATCAATTTATTTATATATCTCGATTGAAAAATTTTATTTGGCTCTCAAGAAATTGGCACCCGCATTAACCACATATGTACATAAAAAGTCCTGCAATATCTAAAAATATTTCCTCTTTGATCTTTACTGATTGTTGTTATTAACTCTTCGCTAATAAGTACCAAATACATACCATCTAAAATAATTACTTTAAATTTAAAATGTCCTGCTTGGTGTAAAACTCCAGTGATAAAAATGTTAAAAGAAAAATACAAATTTATATAAGCTAATTAAACCCTTTCATTTCATATTCAACACGTCAAACAAGACGCTTCCAAAGACATCTCATTTTTGAAATTATGATAAGAAGTTTAGGCGATATGCGCGTACAGATGAACATATATATATATACATGCATACATACATAGCGGCTGAAATCATAACCCTTCTTTTATCTTCGCCATAGTCAGGTAAAATACGGAAACATTGCCGACTACACCTCATTTATTACCATAAAAGAAAGAGCTAAATTAGTCGAAGCTGATATATTTAAGAGTTATATATCACTCATACATAGTTCAATATTTCAAAATGTCCGAAAGCTTTTTGGAATTATGTGAAAAGTAAGAATCAGTCCTATTCTTATCACTCGGTAATGAAATTTAACTTATAATCATCGAGTAGAAGTGAAGATAACATGCGTTAGCAAATACTTTCAGTCCACTTTCCTGCAAGGACAAATTAGTAACAACTCACAAATTATTACTCATGAGCTACCGGATAAAACACCCTGTGACATAGGAATCATTGAGATAAATGAAAGAGAGATCTATAGATTATTACTGTCACTAGATTTGTGTAAATCTGTAGGTCCAGATGACATTTCACATCTTTCATTATTAACATTGCTGAAAGCCTTACTGTTCCGATATCACTTTTATTGAAATAATCGATTACTGAAAGACTTCTGCCCAAAATAGGGAAATCAACTATTATAAGACGTACTCACAAAAATGGCCCTAAAGATATTATAGAAAACTACAGGCCAATTAGTAAACTATGCTTAATCGCTAAAGTTCTAGAAAAGACAAACAACTATATATCTCAATTAAATATGCTATGAATATTTATCAATATGACTTTTTGAAAGGCAGATCAACAACCTCCAGCCTAGTACTATGTACGACTATGTAGAGTTGAGTACTATGTGCTCAAACTATGTCTGAACCTTCCCAAATTGACTATATAATACACCATAGATGTATATTCACTGATTAGGTATAGCAAAGTATTTGATTGAATTGATCACGTAATTCTATTGCGCAAATTATTATCTCTGGGAATTCTTGGTGACTTGTTTAGAAGGTTTTCCTCGTATGTAAGCAATATGAGTCAAAACGTAGTTATTGGTTCTTATACCACTAATCCAGCTAAAATCCTTTCAGACGTTTTACAAAGAACGTTGTTGGGACCAAATCTTTTCCGTATTTTTGTTAATCATATTTCAACATGTTTTGACAACTTTGTTATTTTACTTATGCTGATGATATAAAACTGTTGTGCCCCATAATAACGCAAGACGAAGATAATTGGCCTGCAACGAAATCTGGATTGTTTCCAAAGCTATTGCACCGTGAACAAGTTTGATATCAACGTGTTGAAGTGCTACGTTTATTCTTTAAACTTAAACACAAACCCGATCCAATTAACCAATCCATTTTTACTTCCTGCCACTCTATGAACGACGTAAAATAGACGATCTAACTTATTTAGGTAATATAGCCAATAGAATTGTAGACTATTCATAACTCTTACCAAAAATTCATTTGTGTGTTCGAACAAATACATTAAGGAAACTTAAACTTTTATATGTGCCAATTGTAAGGACAAAACATAGACAGAATTCATTTCTAATCCGGGTGTGTAATCAATTTAATTCTTCAGATGGTAGTGTTGATTTATTTAATACAAGTGTGTCTTTCCTAAGGCACAGTTTATCCAGAGAATTTTTCTATAATTTTTAAATAAAGCAATGCAATGAAGCAATGATGAAAAATTTGAAGCAATGATGGCGCAGTGGTAGCGTGTACGACTTCGCGTCGAATGACGTGAGTTCGAATCCCTGCAATGAGCCTGAGCTTTGGGTGAAGGAAAACATCGTGAGGAAACCAGAGCATGGTGGTAGGGCATTTTGTAATGCCCGCCTGGCTAGCTACCACCCTCAAGTTGAAAATCTGTCGCCAAGCATCAATAGGTGTGTTCCGGCAGCTGCACTTGAGAGCCAGAACAAACGCATAGGTGTAACACTCGCTATAGTGGCATGCTTAGAGGCATCGTGTTTCGGAATCAGCCGGTGAATAAATTGATCTGTAAACGGCTTGGTCGTGAGTACCTTGCATAATAGAGATAGAAACTGTGCATGTGTGAGTCACCTTTGGTTTGTCGCGTCGGAATATGCCAGTGTATGTCCTGCTGTCGGGAGGCTTCCAGGCCGACATGACAGCGGCGACCGACGATGGATTGCGAAATCTCTCGGTGGTCGTCGTTTTTTTTTTAATTATACCACAGATTTTACTCTGCTTACCATCAGCTACAGTACACTCACTTTACTCGCTCACTTTATAATCATTAATATATGATGAATATATATACAAACACTTCTGTTTGCTCTACTCATACATAAACACCAATCAAGATAAGTTATTGTTTTCGCAGAATAAAGGAAAGGTATCTTAACAAATTAACGCCTGCTCTATATAAGAATGAAATAAATTGACTCATCTACTCGAAGACCGAAACTATCAATATCAGCTAACCTTGAACCAATGTCTACGACCTTCAAAATAAATGACCACTATTGAAGAGAAAAATAAACGAAGTGAGTGGTGGTTTTTTATTGCCTAAAGCACTTTCCGTTGATGTCCACTCAAGAATAGATGAAGCATAACTCATAAGCGAATATTCGAAGTACATATACATGTAAGTATAGATATGCCATAAAAAATAGTTCAAGGTATTGAGTTTGGAGATCACCTACTTTATCATTACCTACTTATAGGTGGTGGTACCTTATCATGAGAAACTTTTGAGATTATCTTGCTTTAGAATCTAAGCTGAAATTTCACAAATTAATTAATAGTACATAAAGACCATACCATTATTTATACTGAATGGATAAATATTTTATAACTAAAATTATATAGTTATATAAAATTTTAGTCTTCAAATCCTAATATATAATATTATAAAGGTGAAAGTAAGTTTGTTTGTTAATCAATCACGGTAAAACAGCTCAACGGATTTGGATGAAATTTGGCACAATGATAGTTTATTTTTATCCCGATAACGACCATTTTTGTAGTTCACGCGAGCGGAGCCGCAGGCAGAAGCTAGTTTGTTTATAAATATTAAATATCAGGCCAGCGAATTCCGCTCTGTATTTTGGAAAAAAAAAACACTTATCTAGGAAAACTTGGAAAGTAAAACATTATCTCATGCAAATCGGTAGAACCTTTTCCGATGTGTAATTATTCATAGGTATGTGTATATATTATATAAAAATTGGTCACTTAATAACATTAGTTAACATAAATTGTATATATATACTACTAAGTAATGTGCAATAAAGAATCGGATAATTATGTCTATAAAAAAATATTGTTTTATTGTTCATCTTAAAATATATATTACGAACACTAATCTCTATATAATAAAATAAGGTGCTTTGTAAAACATATTTGTGCTATTTCCAGAAATATTCCTCATAACAATAAGGATTATAGTGAATGATAATGAAATAAGATTACACTGTTATTTAAAATATTGCAAAAATATACTATAAGCAAATCTAGATCCAAGCTGAAAAATTTTCTATATAAGTGAATAGCCTGCAATGCCGTAGCGTTACATAAGTTGATCAACCTACGATACGAACCAAAAAGCGTGTAAACTTCGATGTATATAAAATACATTACTTTCATTAATTAATAACCAATTTTTAAAAGTAACTAATTTTACAGTCTTCAAAAAATAACACGTTGAATCTAATATATTTTTGTAACGAAAAAAATAAACGAAATTTTCACATTAGAAATAAAAAATAACTAGGTTAAGACTGAAAATATCTTAAATATCGTGCATTATAATTTTGTACAGTAAAATAATTGAAACTTGCGTAATAAATAACGAAACTATAGAATATTAAACAAAAAATAATGTAAGATCTGTATAATCGCCTGATAAAATTTTAAATAACCTACCTTATAATAACACCTAATATACATGTATAATATTACAAAAAAAAATATGTTTGTCAAAATCTCATTTAAACCTTTACAATTTTTAATTAAAATGCAAAACATAAAAGTTACGAACGCGATTCTGTGGGATAAGGAACAATAAGCATCCTTTCCCGACTGCGGTGCGCGAATAACTGAAAATCGCTCCAATAAGCTTTCATTTCTCTCTAAGCAGACCATTGCTGTTTCACTGGACGCTTTCAGGCTTATATGTAGTAAGACGTACTTTGTAAGATATCCCTTTGTTATATAAACTTCATCCAGACCCTAGAGGCCATAGTTGTGTTTACTTAATATTGTACGTGAGTTACTACAGTTTCGTTGTCGACCTAAAAAGCTCTGCGACAAAATCGTATCATCGGATAGAAATGCTAAGTAACAAAAACTCGAGTAAGTAATTTTATATGTTAGCCTAATTAGTTACTACGTAGCAATTGATATTACTTTTTTAATCCCTTTTCTCCATTCTAGTAATTAATCCTTATTATATAATGGCGAAGAGCCTAGCCAACAGTGTTTAAATAAATTAATAAAATATATCCATGATAGTAGGTATATCGACGGTGGAAACGCTAATAAAATTGACTAACGTGCATTTGACAAACTTTACACGTTAATCAATCTGCATTTCCATCATTGATATTATTTTATAGAGTAAATCATAAAAATATAAATTTTATATGAATCATAATAATTAAAACTAAACATTCATAACCAATATAATTTTCAAGGACATATTTATTTTTATTTTTTACCATATATTTTAGTTAGCGAGAAGTGTTCACTGTTGTACGTAATTAATTATGCCATCTATTTAAGAAATATTTATATAATTATGATGTAACTTATCTATATATGCATATAGTTTTTTTGTATACAAATGTAATTTTGCGCCGTAACCCGGTAGTTCTAGACTTACTAGTTAATTATCAGCACGCGACGCCTGATCGTTTGGTCAGATTGTAAATGTATTTTATATGTATTGCATGCGAATAATATCAGGCGTCAAACCACGGTGTACGTTAAAAAAGAAGATGGAACAAGTTATATCACTTTATTGTTTTAAATTACAACTTTTGTATTTCTTTAAATTCAACGTCTCTCTGTTTGTCTGTCCGTTTATGTTCTTTTCACGTAAAAACCATTTACCCGATTTACATGTTTTATATTTTAATTCATAGATATACTATCTGGCCAGGTTAAAAATTTTGTAACCTAAAGTAACATACGAAATCAGCAGTGATGATAATGGTGAATCGATTCGGAAAAAATACCAATTTGGGGCGCTTAAATAGCTTACGCTGAGTAAACCATACGAGGTATATCAAATTAATGTCGTACATAATTGTAGATCTTAAAAAGACCTACAAAAAAGTCAGCGATAGCATATGTCTATCTTGTAAGGATCACCAACAATAATCATTTTAGTCTTCCGTCATTTCAGTGGGGGCAGCACGATTTGCACGTGCGCTCGACCGACGGCATTCTGCAGTCCACGCGAGCGGAGCCGCAAGCGTAGCTAGTAAATAAATTCTTCATTCAAAATTGTTCGATCTGAACATTTTATTTTAATTAAACTAAAAAAAATTGACACTTTTACCTAGGGGTATCCAGCGCAATCGGCTAATCTATACTAATTTTATATAGCACAAGAATTTATTTCTTTGAGACCGCTAATCTCTGGAACTACCAGTCAGATTTTTGTTTTCTGTTTTAGGGACTTATATTCCATCGAATTATATCAGGCCCATTGTACTAGGGTACATTTTCTCGCCGTCGTCAAACTGCAGGGTCACCAGCGAACCAGCCGCATCGAAGAAACCCGATAACCCCAAGGTTGTTCTGTTCAAATCTAGACGCCGTTGTATGTAGCACCGGTGATTGCAGATTCAAGGCATTACTAGGATCAAATCAGCAGAGTCGCTGATGAGATAGCACTACTACCAGATTGGTTTGAAACGTTCATTTCACATTTTAGGGGAAAGTAGGGTATTTGGGAACACCTAATTTAAAACATTCTAAAATAATAATAACAGAAAGTCACAAATAAAATCGACTTTATTAAAATAGTAATATTGTTAATCTACCTACAAATAATAATTCTTCAAAATGTATTATATATCAAGGAAAATAAAAAGCACTGGCGTTCCTATTTACCCGATACCGTGTGGGGTAATTAGGCACGGCATAAGTAAATCTTCATAAAAACCTAATATTTAATAATTAGTTTGTTTGGCATTAAACATTATAAATGCGAAAGTGAGTTTATTTATTTGTTACTCAATCACGCAAAAACGACTGAACGGATTTGAATAAAATTTGGTACACAGACAATTTACAACCAGGATTAACACATAGTACACTTTTTATCTCGGTAAAGAGCCAATTCTGAAGTACACGTAGATGAAGTCGCGGCCAGAAGTTAGTAGATTATAAATACGAAACGACTTTTCTTTTCACCACTAAACCCCTGAAGTGATTGCAATTAAACTTGGTATAGAGGAGTCCTGGGATCTGGAGGAGGACATAGTACTAAAAACACATAGACGAAAATTCGTCTTTAAAATATTTTTCAACCCGTGCGAAGCTGGGGCGGGCCGCTAGTATATATATATATATATATATATTAACAACTCAAGAGTTTGTCATTAATCCTTGGCTGACTATTAAGCGACGAGACCATCTAGGTAATACATACGTAATATATACACATTTACAAGATACAATCTTCCAGCTTTGAAAGCATTCTTAACTATAGTTAACATAATTTTTAAAATTTCCGTATTTAAATTTCCGATATCGCTATATTACTGTTAAATTGTATGCCGGGGTCAATAACCGCTAGTTTATAGTAGTATGACCCAACCGGTTGGTTGTCTCATACAAATGACATCTATTTTTTGCCCAATTAAAAAACCAAATATTGTCAAAACAACTCATTTTCATATTTACATAATATTACAAATAAATGACAACCGAATCACTTTGAATGTTAGCAGGAGAGGTAGGCAGAGACATTTCTTTGGAGATTTCTCTACTTGGGGCAGCCCGACTGGTGGAATACCTCAAGATCTCAGCCAAATAATTATATGTTATTATCCTGCGGTATGTAGGGTTTTCAGAGCTCTTTGGGATAGGGGGATTCAAGGTACCTATAGTATTATAAACCTGCATAGGCTATGATAGCCGCTTACAATCATGCAGGCCGTATGCTTGTTTGCCACCTTATTAGTATAAAAATAGTATTCATTAAATTATAATAAGAGTATTTAGTGCGTATTGGAAATAATTTGTTTTTTAAATGTATGGTGCTTCGGCATTCGAACCTTGCAGTGATAATAATATACGTCAATGAAAATAAGCTTGCTTGCTGCTGCTTGTACAGTATTTTGTTTGTGAATACATAATAAATTTTGAGGTTAAGCAACCCACTTCCATTGTAAATTGAATACACTTTTAACTATGAGAAGGAATGAATGAGTGATCTTATTTGATAAAAGAAGAGAAAACGTACATTTCTTTCTACTCTGTAAAGTAAATTGTACATTTTAGCTCCCAATATTTCAGCTAGTTTGGAAGTAAAATCAAAACTATTTTATCCAATTTATGCCCTAAAGAGGCACTTATGAATGTCAATACACTGCCACCGGTTCGGAAAATATCCCAGTCATTGAGAAGAGCCGACAAAAACTACAATAGGATTAGTCAACTTTTTTTAACTATATCGCAGTTTTCACAATTAAAAAAAAAAGTTCAAGATATGCATCACGTTTTGATGGAATGTGTCCGGAACAAAACACAGAGAGAAAGTCTGGTAGGGCTCCTTGGTCTCAATATGTGGGATCAGGGTGCCTTTCATGCTATATTATCTAAACCTGGTAGTTCTAATGCCTTTTCGGTATACAACTTCATTGTTTGTTATTTTAATTAAAACTAGTTTATTCACTAGGCCGAGATAACCCCAAGGGTTCAAGGCCTTAAAAAAAGAAAAAAAAACAGTGTTTGTGTTGATTACAGCATGGACAGAGAGGTAATCACTTCGAGATATCGCCGACATAACCCTTTCGACGATACAATTTCCTTAACAGGATTGTTGAACCTATTATCAGGAAAATCGGTAATGTGCTTAGAAAGTTTATTGTAGAACCAAAAATAAGTATCTAAAAAACTTTTTATTTGTCTTACTAAGTCTGAAAGATGAAATGACTATAATGTTTTCAGTTATTTTATAAAATTAAATAGATTGATTTGAATCGGAAATTAGAATGTTGGTTACCGGACTTTTAAATTTCAATAAAACATTTGCAGCCTAATTGACTTGCACTTTATGTCTACTTTAATACTTTTCGAGGCTTTATCTTTTTAATTGTCAAGGATAATTAAACTTTATTCAATAATTTAAAACATGCACCTGACCTGTAACTTTTTAAAAGCGGAAACAAATTCTTCCTTCGCTTACTTTCTACTCGAAAAATGTCAATGACGAGAACGAACAATAACAGACATTGAATAAAAAATTAATTGTATTTAATTTTTAACTCGTAAGCCATGACACCTGACTCTGGTCATTCCCCGTTTTTTGATGATTCATTGTCACCCTGCAAGAGGTTTTGAGACGAAACATTTATATCTACATAAATATTAATAAATTTGCACTTCTATCTGTACATGTATTTTTTTTTAATTTCCTTATAGACGTCTATTAGAAAGAACACCGATCACAAAAATATGACATTAAAAAATATTTGTATGTCTGTATTTAACACAAAAACGGCATGACCGATTTCTATGAAATTTTGTAGACGTGAAGCATATGTCATTCCCCAATTGATAGTTTATAGGAATTGTAAATAATACTTTTAGAAATCATAAAATATAAGTAAAAGTAATAACGAAGAATTATTGTGTAATAAATGCGTGTGGAACCGAGGCCACAGTAAGCAAATAAAGGAAGATTCATATTACGCCGGGCCGGGGCACGGATCCTGCCCGGTGTAGCATGAATTACTTCATAAAAAAGTTTACAATAAATGTTTAACCGTGTCCCAGCCGGGTGTAACATGAATCATTCTTAATACATCTATAAAGTATTATAATATATGTATATAATTTATGTAAAATATATATTACCAAAAAATAATAATATACAAATACTGAAGTAGGTATAACGTGTAAATAGTTGTCCTAGTGCGGGGAGAGACTAGTGGTTTTTTTTTCGAACTGACTATGTTCTCAGCCTTAGTGGAGCCTTTATGGCTTTTACAGCTTCACTGGGCTTGGGGGCGAGCGCTTAAGGCACTCAGCCGAAAAAGCTTTGCAACAACATCCGAGGGTGCCAAAGTGGCCGAACGTCGGCTCAGACTGTTGCATCGATTGCAAATAAGTCGCGATCTGGCTAATTCCCTATCATTCGAGCTAAACTAACTATACATATATACATGTTTCTTCCCCCTAGGAGGAGGGAAGGGACATGTGTATGTGTATTTAGTGATCTGAAAATGTTTGTCTAACTAACTAGACAAAAAAAAAAGAAAAAAAGGTTCCTTACAGAACCTATGTACCTATGTGATGTGCAAGTGTGTATGATGCAGTGTCATGTGTGTCTGTGAAAGCTAGTGAATGTAGAGTCACAGTATCGCGCGAGCGGCTGCTTGGCTCAAGGTTTCCATACTGATGGATCGGACCTAGGCTTTGCCGCAGAGGAGGGTGGTCGTGGCGGATGGGACTAGTGGGTCAATTAATATAACGCGAGGCGGTGGAAACTAATTTTAAATAAATTTACTGAAAACTATCTGAAACTATAGAAAAGGATCAAAATAATTATGACGAATAAATAAATACAGAAACAATTTGAGTTTAAGTTTAAGTAATGCGGCGGGGAACGGCATACAGAACGGGCGGGCGGTGAGCGCAACATAGGTCACGTGGCTGACCCGTGTATACGCAACACTATATATTTCCGCCATCTATATGCGGCTATCGGAAGCGGTTTTGAGTATTTATGCGATATAACTTGAACCACACCTAGGGTACTGTGTGCAGTGTAATTGATTAACAAGAATCTTCCTAGATGGCACAAGTTTCAGCAGTTTATTACTTTCCATAATTATCCACGCGAACAACCAAATACAATAAATATATAATACCCAATAACTTATTTAATACCTATAAATGTGGTATATAAAATCGATAAGCCAGAAATTAATTTAAACTTAAAGTTATTAAAGGAAGCAGTAACATAAAATATATATCTACGTAAGTGATAATTAACTTAGCCTTCGCAAAATTTAAGAAAACTTAGATAATTGAATGTGATAATCAAAACCTGTGTCTATTGAAAATATAAACAACTATTATTTCTATACGTTAATAAAAACTATGAATAACTGAACATAACTGTAAACAATAAAATAATACCTGTTATCTCCTAAAATATGCGTACCGACTTGTTGATTATCGTCATCATATAACAATAACTTAACTCATTGATATTTTCAAATTTATGTCCACAAATGAACCTCGATTAAATATGAATGTTGGTAAATGGATTCTAAGGAAGAGGAAGTATTCTCATGATATGTAAAATTGTGAAGCATTTCATTACATAGTATAAAACAAAGTCGCTATAATCTGTCCGTCCCTATGTATGCTTAAATCTTTAAAACTACGTAACGGATTTTGAAGCGGTTTTTTGTAGTAGATAGAGTGATTCAAGAGGAAGGTTTATATGTATAATACATAATATTGTAGAGAAACACTGGTAAATTTAGAGGTTTCTAAGTGATGTCGTAAATAAACACATTTTTTGCGCTTACAAATAAACATCAACCAGACCGGCATGACAGCGGCGACCACGGATGGATTTAGATCTCTTGGTGATCGCCGTTGTATTTGGATTGTACTGTGCTTACCATCAGGGACAGTACAATCAATGTGCCGAGCTAATGTAAAAAAAGATTAGAACGCGTGGACACTGTGGACAATGGACGCGGAGTTGTCGAGAGCGTAGGCACTAGGTAAGCAGACTAGATCACGATCGTCATTAATTTATTTAATCTCGTCTCTAATATGCTTAGGGATCTTGTTATAGAATCTTACCCATACCTATAACTTCAGAACTATTTGAACCACAGATTATATGATATAATACTAGGTGGCACTGCAGTTGTTCTGCCTTTCCATATCTTCTTTACGATAAACACTTATAATAGTAATTAGAAAATATATAAATTGATATATATATATATAGACAATAACTAACAGACATTTTAATTTTGATTATTTGTATTGATAGCATTTTGTTTTCTATAATACCATAAAAAACTCTCCTTTTTTGTCATGTCATCTACGAGTATATTACGTTTAACTTGCATGCATATATTAATTTATTGGTCCCCGCTAATCATTAATCTAAGCGTGTACGTATATTTTGATATAATATTTACTACTAGCTGTGCCCGCGGCTCCGCTCGCGTGGAATACAGAATGATTGTTTATGAAGATATCAAGATATTTTTTCTTTTTCTTAAGGACCGGGTATTAAAGGAATAAAACAAGAAAAAAAAATATCAAAATCTATTCAGTAGTTTATGCGTGACGTGCGTACAACAGCAGACGTCAATCATTTTATTTATATACTAGCCGTACCCCGCGGTTTCACCCACGTATAATTTAAAAGAAATCGCTGTATGACGATTTATAATACTTCAGTATAGACAATATTTTATCGGGCGGCCAGGGTTATGCTTCACAACTCACACGGCTCGTTCGCGCCACTACACCTATAATAGTCGTTGCCGTGTCGAGTGTTGAATTATTTTAATTTTATATTGTCTCCCAAACTATAACATAACACAAATAACATGCTATAAAGGGCAAAGTTTATCTACATAAAATTGTCTTGATGATGAAGTAACTTTCGTTCGTAAGGATTAATATGCCATGCCTAATAATAATTATCATAAATCACTTTTCAATTTTGTAAACGTACTAAGGAGAAATACTTTTGTTGAACAATGTATTTACGTATCACTGACCATTACGCCAGCGCACGCGCACAAAGCAGTTAGGGTGCGTTATTTATTCTGACTCAATAAACAAAAAACAGACAATTTTTTTAAAAATAGGTGCTTGTTATAGGTACCTATTATACTTTCATATGCATTTAGTAAAAACCTGCTATTATGACATTACAAACAGACGCTACAATTTTATTATATGTATAGATAGATACATGGTATAATATATAGATACATGAATAGAGCTGAGATACACAAATAAACCGCGAACACGTACACTGGCCCACGGAGTATCATCATGTTATCTTGTCCGTGAATCGTTAATCCACACACCATAGGTACACACACCTTCTGATGCCATTGTAAAACAATATGAAGGTTAAGTAGGGTTGAAGTGCATTAACTTAAAAACACGGACGAACGGATTTATATTACAAAATGTGTATTTTATTTGACATTGCAGGCTATTGTTTTTCAAAATACGTGACAATATTTTATTATTTTATTTTTATTATTATATTACAACTTACATATAGGTATAAGGTATGTTTATATATTATAAACCTCTGGATGAATACCCTACTAGATGATACATTAGATTGTTAGAAAAACAATCCTATAAACATGTCATACTGATTAGTTAAATCATATTATATATACTGATAATTTAAACTTATATTACATACCTTCTTTAAATCAATTATAGTTTTCGACTTCAATCATATGAAATCATATGATCTTCGAAATTTCTGATTAATTTCGTCAAATTGTTATAAAGCAGAAAAAAGTAACAAAAAGAAACATAAAAATTCAACTTCAGGGTAGGATCTACATGTGTTAAAGATTTTAAACAAAGGCAATAAAGAAAAATTTAACATACTTTCGATAAAAAAATTACTGATCTTCCAAGAAGGAAGGTTCAATGACAGATCAGAACATAAATATATCGCTCCCTGCAGTAGTAGGCACAGTGAGTGCTGAGCTCTGGTGACAATCAAAGTGTAGATAGAATATAAAATTAAATTTTTTAATACATAAGTATTATAACAATGCAGTCTGTATATTTTTTTGTGTTTATGTGCTTATTCATCTGCATCACTAATTGTGAAGTTGGCTATTTACGTAAGTGTTAATATATATATTTTTTTATTCTTCCTTAGAAAACTAAAAATTAGCACTATGCAAACTATACATTGTCCTTGCGTAAGTTTTGGTCGGAGAACTGATGGCGAATTTGGGAAAGGTATTTAAGATAATTTGAAATTATAAAAACAGCATATTATCGATGTTAGCGAATCTGGAATCGAGAGTCTGGAAGAGGAATTGCGGTTATTTCACTACCGCTTATTCGTTACCAGCTCTTAGACAAGTTACTTCCATGTTACTTTTATCCCAGAAGTTCAGTAAAATTTATCGTAAGCGTAAAAATATTTTTACATTCATATTAGTGTACCTATTGTTATAAAATACATATAATATGAAATATTCAAACAAAAGAATAGACTCATCGGTATCCAAAAACTTATGATAATAACTACAATTTATGAAGCACTAATTTCTAATCAGTTACAATTGAATTTAATTAACTTAATAATGGCTTATTGTTATAACATGGAATATGATTTATAATTTATTGAAAGTAATTTGTTAAACTAGATATCTACTTAGTGAATATTTAAGTTTATAGTATTATATTTTTATTTTTAATATTTTATCATTTTCATTGCAAACTATAACTACGTCGTTAACCTAAATATTTACTCAAATAGAATTATGTATGATGCTTTAGGGCCTGTAAGGGCAACCTATAAATAAACTACTAGACACGAACTTTATGAATACTACGATATATTTATCTATATATATTATAGATTAGTTACTACGTTATGTTAATCAAAGAGTGGTCTCGAAATAGAAGAAGATAGATTAACTTCTCAAACTTGCAACCTTTGAACCCTTTATAAGGTTATATTTACGGAACTGTGACCAGGAAAATTTTATCTTAGATTTATATACTTGTGACTACCACAATGCCCTAATTATGTAAATCGTTGCATTTCGTTTGTTTTTAAGTAAATTTACCTTAAAGCATAGTTTCCATTTAAATGAAAATAATAATATTGGAGGTAGGGCACAGATAAATTTCATTGGAGATTTCTCTCTACTTGGGGCAGCCCGACTGGTGGAATACCTCCATCCTACAGAAGATCGCAGCCAAATGACCTAGTGTTGTGTTTCTGCGGTGAGTAGGGTTTCCAGAGCTCCTTGGGGTAGGGGGGTTCAAGGTCGGCAACGCGCTTGTGATACCTATGGTATTGCAGGCGTTCTTAGGCTACGGTAACTGCTTATCATCAGGCGGGCCGTATGCACAGGCATGCCACCTATGTAGTACAAAAAATATATATTTAAACGGCTTCCTTCTTCAGATGAATAGCAATATTTTCCACTAAAAACTCTTAAGCTTATTACAGTTTAGGAATCAAGGTCGGCAACATAAAAGTTGTCTTTAGATGACGGAATCTACCCTTTCGTGGCTGAGTGCCTTAAGCGCTCGCCCCCAAGCCCGGGTGAAGCTATAAAAGCCGTTCGAGGCTCCTGAGCCCTTATGGCTAACAGTATACAGTTCGAAAAAAAAAAAAAAGACGGAAGCTATTTATCATAAGGTCAACAGGATACAAAAAAAAAGAAAGCTAAATTAGTTGTGCCATCTTTGAGACCTAATTGCAGAGTATATTTTAACACACTTTTATATTAGGTTCACTTGTAACTAACTAACGAATCTTAGGAGTCAACTAAAAATCTTAGAAGTTAATTTGAACCTACTTCTAATCGTCGTGTCGAAATGAATCTTTGTATGTATATGTAGTTCGGTAGACAAAACTATAATTTAGTATCTTGGAACTGATCTGATGATGGAGCCAGGATGTGGATGGTAGAACTCTTCAATGGCTACTAGTAAACCTCTCGAGTTTAGGCTCATATGATTTGTTTTGAGACTGTTATAACGATATGTAAAACGAAAAAAAGTTCTATAATTTTTAGTACGTGATTGAAGCGTGTTTTTTTTTTTTCAACTACGTATTAATTATTTATTTACACAATAAATAGTCAAAGCAGAAATACATTTTAAAAATGATTTCTTTACGGTTAGACTTCTCTAATAAACCGTAATGTGTATGGCCATCGTTACTTGTTATCATCTATCAAGATATCAAAAGCCCACCTTAGAGATATCATTCTTAAATAATAATTCATAAAATAAATATTACAGAAAATAAAAAGTAAAACAAGATCAAGGTATTATTTCAATACAACTTTTATAAAAGAAAATTTTATTTTTTCAGCTTCATACATTCATCCATGCGATTTCAAGAGCGATAAATTAACGGAATGCATTAAAGAGCAAATAGAAACAAGTCTGCCTGAATTCACGAAAGGTATTCCTGAGCTTAACGTGCCTTCTACAGACCCTGTGCAACTAGATGACATAATCATTGACGGAAATGGATTGGAACTGAAGTTTACAAGTGCCGCTATGCACGGACTTAGCAATAGCAGACTTTCTGAGTTAAAGTAAGTCTGCGTATGATTTTTATGGCTCAGTGGTATATCAGATAATACCGGTATAACGGATATCGCGTGGATCCATGTGAGTTCAAATCCTCGCAATGAGCTTGAGCTTTCAGTGAAGGAAAACTTCGTGATACATAGCATGGTGGTAGAGTATTTACTAAAGCCCACCTGGCTAGCTACCGCCCTCAAGTTGAATTTCCTTGTTTTGACCTATAGCTACCACTCAAGTTGAAAGTCTGTCGCCAAGGACGTATACGTGTGTTTTGGCAGCTGAACTGATCACTTTAGGCCACATCGTCACTTAACATCAGGTGAGATTGTGGCCAAATGTTAAAACAGATAAATAATAAAAAAGAGAAAAATATTTATAAAGCTATGATGCCAAAAAACACACTTTCACATGAACTTATTTCATCAGTATGAACTGAGGAAAGTTAGATGTTTGATCTTCGTGAATGATATATTTCTGTGGGTCAAACAGTGAAATGAGCAATAGTCTTATACCAACGCATCAACAAACCATACATTTTAATTTCTCCTAATGCGAAGGGAATCTGCGATTTCCATGTTTGAACCTATATAGGTAAAGAGTCAAGGTTAATTGTGATTTAATATAAGCATTGTACCTCGAATATAAACAAGATTTTAATCCTTTCATATACAAATTATGAATAATACATATTGTCGTCACGTATTTATTGTAATTGTCTTTGACGTACCTACAAACATATTATCTAAATATTGAAGCTCAGTTTACCTTAGATGAAAGTCAGTTTCGTTACCAATAATAAAAAATAACAATAATGCCAATCTGCAGATATCCAACTACTAGGAGTATTAGGCGAAGGCTTTATTGTAGACCAACCTTCCGCGATTTTTTAATTTCAAAAACAAATAAATATCTATAGTTTTGTATTTTTCGATTCGATAGGCGTAGTATATGAACAATTCCTTTAACGTGGAATATTCATCAAAAAGTTGTTTTTGAACGTCCTTTAGAATAAAGTAAAAAAAAAATACACCTTTAGTTAAACTGTAGTTTGTTTCTATCCAGCTTAATAAAAGAAAGGGATTAATATAAATACATATTGAGTGTTGATAGCAACATAAACTAAAGATTTAATTAGATCGGCCTCGTGGCACAGTTGTAGTAAGCCCTACTATTAAGCTCCACGTTGAGACGCGGTCGCGGGCTCGATCCCCGAACAGGAATGTGTTTGTGTTATGAGCATAAGTGTCAGTTGTGTGTTTGGGTGTGGAATATATATTGTATCTATACACAGCCTGTTTAGCTACAATAATACAAGCTTCGCATAAATTTGGAAATAAATGACATTTTGTGAATTTTTTATTATTATGTATAATTTTAAAGTGTTATTTAATTAGTAGTATAAATACATAACTATTTTCTTTGATTTTTCTAGCAAAAAAAATATAGAAGTCACAAAGAGATCTGTAAAAAATTGTTGCATTTATAAATTTTATTAATAACATGGAAACTGATTCATCATGGATTTTATTATGGTATGACGTACAGTATGACGTCTAAGTTAAAAGTCACGTATTAAAAACAGCTTGTATTATTTTACATACATAAAACAACAGGAAATAAACCGACATAAAGATAAATATCTGATCGGCAAACAATAATGAATCAATAAACTTGTTTCAACGCAAGGAAAGCTCATGACATTGTATGTTAATTGATCATGCTCATACTTTGCTAATGTTAATAAAACGATGATAGCTTAGCTGGTTCGAAAGTCATCGTGACGATCAAGATGGGTTCGATAACTATAACTCGACTGAGCAAGGAAAACATCGTGATGAATCCATGACACGGTGGCAAATAATTTTGTAGTAGCTCTTTCCGCCGTTAGTTGGCTGATCATCCTCACAATATAAAACCAAGCCCAATCGTTCTTTGGAACCTTCCTATCGCTTATGCTAGGGCAAGCCCACGACATGGAGCTCGCAGAAAGGGATTGAAATACAGTCTCCAAGGTCGGCAGCATGGCAGAATGACTAGCCCTTTAGCATAGAAAAAAAAAGAAAAAGTCACTGGCAGCCACACTCGATAATCAGTACCTACCGTGTATAAATATTAAGCATGTTAAAGTAAAGTGCCCCAAGAGTACCTACACGGTCTCTAAGTGTACGCAGCATTTATATTTGCCGAAAATACTCACAATTCGGACGAACTTTAGTCGTGTTTTGACAGCATATTGACTCTGTGTCAACGAAATTTATTGAAAAATGTATTGTGCTTTATTAAGTATTTGTTGAGTTTTATAATATGTATAGATTAGATGGTGTTTTAAGTACGTTTATTCAAAAATACAAGGTTATGCAACAAGAGTGCACATACGTACTCTTGTAGTAGTGCACACTAAATTAGTCTAAAAGTAGCAAAATGAACTTATAACTAGTTCGCCTTATAAATGACAATTGGAATTTGCATATAAACACAAACCCATAAAACACAAAGGCACCAAAAACGCCAAAAAACGGCTAATTCGTATTAAAGTCGCACAGAATGGTTGCATAACAAATGGTATTGGAGACTACCGAAGTAACCTGCGCACTCTTGGCGGACTATTGTGTCAAGAGTGTGCGTTTTTCAGTAGGTACGAATTATTAAACTGATTATAGTCATTAAACACACTTATTTCAGTTGATTATTTCTAATTCTTTTTTTGAATATTAATAATGTATCTTCACAATAAGCACGTTTAATTTGGTTTAATGTTCTTTTATTTTTAAATAAATGTAATTGTTTCAAAATCGCGCACTCTTAGAGCAGCTTACCCTACTGTAAATATTTCCACAGTGCTTCACAATCGACCATCGCTTACAATAACATTACATTGTTTTCAGAGTTAGCATAGGCAAGTCTGATGAAGATTTTACGCTAGCTTTCAAAAGCAACATGAGTTTGACAGCAAAGTATGATGTGAAAGGCAGAATCTTAATTTTACCAATTCTGGGCAACGGCGACGCAGTTGTCAAGGCCAGTAAGTGAAATATTCTTATTAAATAGATTTAAGATTCAAACTGTATTATTATAATGGTTTACGTAATTGAAATACAAACTAGTACATTGGCATGGGTTTCTTGAGATCTACTGCTACCTACCTGCTACTTGTACAAAACATCTACCATTATTATTTATTTACAGAAAACGTTGTAGTGAAAATTGACAGCAAGCTTATCCACGTGAAGGATGATGAAGGCGATCATTTAAAACTTATCTCACCGACATATAAATATGATATTGAAAAGACTACATTCGATTTGCAGAATTTGTTCAATGGAAATAAACAGCTGGGTATGATATATTATATTTATTCGATTAACTGATTTTTAAACCGCATTATATCATGTGCGCATCATATTATGATGTTATAAATCAGATCTACAATGATGTTCAGGTCATCATGGTATGGATCTGCAACATTTATAATAATTATAATTATTTATTTCAGCTGAAACAACCCTTAAATTTGCAAATGAAAACTGGAGGCAACTAATGGACGAGCTCGCACCTCCTGCTATCAAACAGATAGTGAAAACAGTCGTCAAAGCGATAAATAAATTCTTTGCCCATGTGACGATTCAACAAATAATAAAAGGTTACAACGGTCGACTTTAAGATATATTAAGCCTTATCTATATTAAGAGAATTATACTATTTCTTTGTGAAAGAAAGTGATTTAGATTAATGATTTAATGATTAAGATTTAAGCGATTATTCTATTCAGATATGAGATATTGATAAACTTTATGAAAATACCAAAACTACAATGCATTGTGAGAATAAAATTATACAATTATACACAATAAAAAAACAATACATCTAAAACTATTATTTTATATATTTACTATGGCACCAATTATTACTAATACATGTTTAAAATTATAATTTTAAACTGTATTTTAATTGATTTTTATCAGGGTTTTGCTTGTTTGTTTGTATAAGTATAGAGAAAGTACGTGAGCAAGAAAAAAACAATTTAAATACATATATTTCGTATATTTTCTTTTATTTAATTTATTATGTCAATTTCAAACTCAGTATTATATATTTTATATGTAACGAATCAAATAATTAGATTTGAAAATAAAGTCAACTACTTCGAAAAATTTAAACTATTATTCAATAAAATGAATTTAATAGTATATTATGTACTTTAAAAATATTCAACCAATATTATTCGGATAGTTCTAATTATAATATACAATTATTCGATTCGATGGCATTAATTACACCTGTAATGTCGACGAAATAATCACCAATCGACACATTATTTTCACTCTGTAGGTATAGTATAATATTATAATATGTATTTTTTAAATATAAGATTTTTGAAAATATAAGAATATTTTATATATTATATTATTTATTGCTATAAGTCATTGAATTAAATTTTATAAAATCAATAACTGTATGCTTTTTATCCTTTGTTGTTTTTTATTGTTATAAGTTAAACGTTGTGGCCACAATCTCAACATACTCATAATAGTTATTATAAGTATTAGTAATATAGGTGGTAGCTCTAAAGTCAGCTCGTTAAGGATGATTGACCTTGCCGGAGCCATACCGGGTCCGGCTCGGGCGCTGCGCTGGCCGGGACACGGTCAAATATCTACACTCCACACTCTACAGCATACTTTTGTATGAAGTAATTCATGCAATACCGGGCCGGACGCCGGTTCGGTGTAACATGAATCATGCTTTAGGTATTATAATCGTAGTTGTAAAGACGCAAATCTGCGAGTTAACAGTATGATAAGAAATTAAAGTTAACTATTTAATAATATTGGTCCATTGGTAAAATAACCTAAAACAAAAAATATATCTAAAAAGCAATTGTTATCTGATTAAATTTTTTATTTGGAAAATAAAAGAGTTTGATTGACATGAGCCACTCATGTGATTGAAAACGCCATATAGAAAACGTGACGTCATCGTTCATTTAAGCGTTATTAGGTTATCTTGTGATAAGTAACTGTAAAATTACCAATAATTGTTGAAACACTGGTTTTAAAATTACATAGGTGCTGAAGAAACTTAATACTTCATACCTTTAACATTTTAAAGGATTACGTCATGCTGCGTTTTACAGCATATTTTTATGTTATTTATCAAAGTATAATATTTAATTAATATTCGTTTACAGCTATTATTTTCAACATATAATGTGCATAAACAATATTTTTAAAGGTTGGCTACTCCCGTATTAACGAGGTGTTAGAACTTGTACCTAATTCGATCATTGTAACCATTTTCTCTCATGATAACTAAGTGTCATTCAATATTTTTAATGAACCACTGTGAAACTTATATTAAACTTTCATCTAGATTTTTTTAGAAAGTCGTATGTCTACTAAATAATTTTATTATTTAGTCTTTGTAAATATTTTGCTTTAGCGATACCAGCTCGAAATCGAGGTACGATTCTCCCTGAGAAAAACGAATAAAATCCTTTTTCTTATAGGTATATATTAATTTAGGTACCCACCTTTTAGCTTTTTTAATCATTTTTTAATCGAAAGGTTTTAATGCCCTGTATTTTTCTCTGAGCTTTCTACCCATCCTTCTGGAAATGACCAGCTCTCCGACAAGGAGGCGTTATCGCCCACATTCAGAAAGATGACTTTAGAGGAAAATATTAAGTTTCACCTATCGGTAAAGCAGAATTAACCACACATATTGTTCAATTATAAAATCCAGTTTAAAAATAAATTCTTCACTTCAATTAAGGGGCGAAATTTGTGCTGTATGTGTATTATATATTATAAACGAAATACCACCCATCACAAGATCTGCGAAACTATAGATCCGACAGACTTAAATTTAACATAGTTACTCCTTTCGAGATGTAGACGCTGACTAAGAACGGATTTTGGTAAATTCAACTTCTACGGGTGAGAAAGATTATATGGGGTGGGAGAAAAAACATTGTCTTTCGACTTAAACTTTTGTACCTAGACTCTTTAATATATATAATGAAATAGGTGTATCAGCATTTATCATAATTCATCTGTAAAGGATGCATAAATAGGGATTGAAAGTTTGTTCGGTGAAAAGAATTATTTTATAAGTCATAACTAAAAATATCTCAAACACGGCCTAACCAATTGTTATAAAATGTTGTACTCAGGAAGCTTATGTTTTCCTTCATCGAAAGCTCAGGCTCACTGCAGGAATTCGAACACGTCGATTCGCGGTGTCCGTACACGCTACCACTGAGTCATCATTGCTTCAAGTATTTAGTAGAAGTATTTCTAATGTTTGTAATAACTCGATAAACTGAATATCAGGCAGGTAAATTACAATCTAATAATAACGGTAAACGGCAAGTAACGAATTTCTGTCGTCAGTCAGAGTGACCTCATAATACATGCTAATAGAACTATCTAAAAACTGTATAAAAAGGCCAATACAGTCAAACCTGGGTAAGTGAGAACTGGATAAGTGAGAAAACTCTGTAAGTGAGAGTAATAGCTAGGACCCGTCATTTTAAGCTCCCAAAACCTCTATTAGCGAGAAACAGAAACCTTTGTAAGAGAGAGTCGTTTTTCCCTTATGGATCTCTGTAAGTGAGACTGCTACTTATCTATACCTCTATAAGCGACAGTCGAGCTTTATTTATTTATATTATTTAGGAGGAAGAAATGCGGCGTAAGGACAAAACGGCGGTTGTTGATCAAGCAAAATTCGAGAAAATTTATGAGTTAGAGAAAAACATTCAAAATACAAAAACAGAAGCCCAAACGAAATCGACGGATTTTTTTAAGTATAAATAAGTTCTAAATAAAATAAAATTACATAGTGCATGAATTTTTGTTGTTTTCGTAAGCATCTTGATACCTACCCTTATAAAGTTGCTGTGTCTTGTTATTACTGCGTACCTCTATAAGAGAGAAACGCTACCCATTTACCTGCATTAGCGAGAAACTCGGATTAGTGAGAAACCTCTATAAGCGAGAATGAGATTGTGCTCCCTTGAACTCTCGCTTATCCGGGTTTGACTGTATATTGTTTTGGCAAAGTGTATCTATGTGTATAATTTACAATTGTACATACAGATAACAATTCATTGTTCAACAAACAGTAGGACCTACCTACACAAGAACAATGAAATGTATCAGATTGAATAATAAATTAATACGCCCACATAGAACAAATATATAACAATGTATATAAAGTCTGCTATGACATAATGACATATAATTTTAAACACAATAAGAGCTTATAACCAGTAAGGGACTTACAGGTAGTCCCTTGAGCCTGGGCCTAGAGTGCTGCGTTACATTACTTTACCGTCACAATAACGAGGGAATTTTGAATCGTATTGTATTTGTGACTAAAAATGGATCCTTCATGACAATCGGAAATGCTCGTCACAATGGTTTAACCCAGAAGAACCGGCTAAATTCTGTCCCAAACGAAAGTTGACTCAGAAAAAGTTACTGGTGAGTGTTTGGTGGACCAGTGCTGGTGTCATACACTACAGCTACCTAAGATCTGGCCAGACAATAACGGCAGATCTGTATTGTCAACAATTGCAAACCACTATGGAAAAAATAACCGTTAAAATACCGAGACTGGTCAATCTCTCTAGCCCACTGCTGCTTCAGGACAACGCTAGACCCCATAGTTTTCGACAGATGGTCGCTAAATTAGAGGAACTGCGGTTGGAATGTCTCCGACACCCACTCTACGCCCCGGACCTTGTTTCAACAATTTACCACATTTTTCAGAATTTGGACAATTTCTTGCATGGAAAAAAAATTAAATCCGATGAGGCTGTCCAAAACCGCCTTCAAAGATTTTATTGATTCTCGCTCCCACAATTTTTATAGCAATGGAATCAATGAACTACCTATAAAATGGCGAAAGTGCATAGATAATAATGGTACATACTTCGATTGATTAAATGTATAATTTCATTATATTTTTTTCGTTTTACTTTTTCCATATAAAACGCTAATTACATATGTAAGTATAATTTAATTATTATTAAATTATTCCTATTATTAGTATAATTTAAGCGAATACAAATATCCCTATATATCATGCACGATATTAAAGTACAATTATGATAAAAACTACCTATACATTATACATTAAAATTCCCACACATCCATCATAGCAGTTTGGCAGTATGCTTTTAAATGAATAGTAAATCAACACTGTCTGTTAAGCGATCTCATACGTGCTAGGAATTAACAATTCTTAGCAAGGTAACATTTAAGCCACATGAATATAGCAAACCTATTTTGTTTACTTGTGTGATTTCATTTTTAGATGGCCTTACGGCACCTATAATGTATTATGGAATATTGTCTTGTCTTTATCGTATACATTTGATCGCTATTAAAATTTTCACATCTGGAGATATTTTCAGTTCAAAATCACCATAATCTCGTTTATCAGGACTGGTTCTTGTTCAACTTCACTCTATGATTGATGATATTTCAACTTAAACTGTGCATTGGAGCATTAGGTATAATGATGTTGCAATCAAGAGATTGATATTTAATTATTAGTGGTGAATTTTTTATGTTAACCATCTAATGCGACGGGTCGGACTGGCTGTTGGCGTGACGACGGGACGCACAGTTGTTCAGGATTCGATTTTTTTTTATAGGGTAAAAGTATATCCAGTAATCATGCGGAATATTTAAATAACTTGAGACACCTTCTACGTACAGCTGCGACCACCTAATAAGTATGTCATTGCCTCTAGTAGCTGTCGGTCTCCAAAGACCTTCATCCGTTTTTGTCACTTTGCGAATTCGTAACCCGCGTCCATCGCTCCAACTTTCATACCTTGCCAATACAAAAGAATTGATTAGTAATTTATTTTTATTAATCAAACATGAATAACTTATTTATGTCGTTCACTGAATGTTCAACTTACAATTTCGTACTGAAAAATATCTAACTCAAGCTGTTAGTTGTTTTTTTTAAAGGAGAAGATAATAGGTTGATTTATACTGTATATAAAAATAAACATCATTCAAATTAGATGTGTTCCGGTAGCTGCACTTGAGAGCTAGTCTGCCACTAGGCTTAGCTTGCTACCATCTTGGACCACATTGTCACTTAAAATGAGGTAAGATTGTAAACTGATAGCTAATATCTAGGTGACACCCGAGGCCTCAAATCGCGCTTCTGCGGCGGCCAGAGCAGAAAATATAACATCGGAAACGGCTATAACGATTTTGATGAAATTTTGCATATAGATAATATTTACTTTCCATGTTCATCTAAATAGGTTTTTTTTTAAATACACCAATCTTAGCCCAGTCGCCTATTATAAGATAATCATACAACCAAACTAAAATTCATAAAACCAGTTTTGCAGTATTATCAATAGTAAATGTACATAATAATATCTTTTTTGTTACTTTCGTAATCGTCTAATTACAATAAAACTATTTTAATAACTTTATTAACTTACTTATTACTCGGAGGATCTGCCATATTAAATTTGTGACCAGAAGGTGTTGTCGCTTTACAAGTTTGCTGGTTAATAAGGTTAGTGCTAAGCTTTATTAAGGCGTCATGTCCCTGAGCAACGTGTAATTCTGGAGGCCATCATATACCTTGTTGCATTGGTAATAAATTTCCTAAATGCGCATCGTAGGTTGTTTAGGCCATTCCGATATATCACCATCAGATTACTAAAAATAACATTTATTTTTAATTTTCAACCGCTTTTACCTAACCTACAAATTATTGTATTGTTTTTAATACAAAGGTATTAAATACTTTATTCAATCATTATCAATCAGCTTCCGTCCGCTATTGGACGTGCGTCCCAGGTTAACGTACAAGCAGTTTAAGTATTGGATGTTCATTTCATCAAGTCGGAAGCTGTCCGTTCAACACTTTTACCTACTACCTACATACATACCTACCTAATAGTAGAAGTACATTATTGAAATGTGTTCGTTTAACTAAAATATTAACACGTATATGTAGATATTCTTGGCGCGAAAAAAAAAAAATATTACGTAAACAAATTTATATTTTTAAGAGTAGATACTACTTTTTTAAATTTATACTACTAAGGTGCAAACAAGCATACAACCCGCCTGATGGTAAGCGGCTACCGTAGCCTATGGACGCTTATAATACCATAAATATCAACTAGCGCGTCGCCGATCTTTAACCACTCTACTCCTAGGAGCTCTGGAAACCCTACTCACCGTAGGAACATAACACAAGTTATTTGGCTGTGATCTTTTATAGGGTAGAGGTATTCCACCAGTCGGGCAGCCCCAACTAGAGAGAAATCTCCAAAGTAATTTCTCTGTGCCCTACCTATCTTACCTATATGATAGTTACAATCGATTAAAATTTCTTAAAATTAACATGATTTACGTACCCAAAAAAGTAGACACTGTGTCTATTTCATACATTTTTATAAGTTTTTTCATATTATCTCATAAATTGCTAGACACAGAATTAAGCAAATTGTTTCACAAAGATGACAGACTTTGATCCTACATACTTCGATAGTCAGACAATGTCGTTTTATTCATAATTTATCAATATGAACTCAATAATCATAATTCAATTTAATTACACATGTGTGATAAGATCGTTAACTGATTGTTTCGTTAAAATATTACCTTAATTGGACATCACACTTAGGTCATACATGACAAAAAACTGGTATGTTTATTGATCTCAAAGTTATGTAATTTCCTGTGATATTGATATTGCTTCATAATGATATAAAATATGAAGTTTATGTGATGTAATGGTAATTACCATTATAGTGTGTATGCTAAATCATATCATACTGTTACGTAAAATGAGAGTAAATTTTTTCGTACAACTGACATAACGATTATCTTATCGAAATATCGACCGTCTAATGCCAATACTTTTAATCAAGATGTCAGAGTTAAGTCATTTCCCATATCGTTCTTACATTAAACGCATGTCAAAAGTACATTACAATTATATCATACTTGTTACATCAGCATATTACATAAAAAGTGAGTCAAATATAACTCACGACTGAAACATTTCGTACATAACTGATGATATTGCTCGATGCCATTCAGATGAGAAAGTGACATAAATGTAGTGACACTGAGCATTATAGTCTAATCTACTGAAGCGATAGCTCATTCAATTCAAAATTATATTTAGAAAAATGTCGCTCGAGGATGTATTAGCACATAAAAATTATAGAAAAATATGATAAAAATATGTGATATTATCTGAACACTTCAAAGAATAGAGCCCCGTTAGAAAAAAAAAATCAATTTTTCATAAAGTTATACATTTGTTAACTAACTAACTTTTTTCCAATCCCCGTTAGCACAAATGATGACAATACATATAAGTTTATATAATTGTCCTATAATTTTTTTGCTTAACAGATTTGTATTGAGAACTATATACAACACTTCACAATAGGTACTTAATTGAAAAAGTTTTGTATAGAAAATGCAAATACTCTTCGTAACCTGTATGAATGCATATTAATAGTCATAATGCATATTGCATATATTGATGTATATTTTATTGCAGGCGCGCATGGGTAGGTACTGAAACATTGTATGTATCAGTGTTAATTACTTCACGATAAGATTTTCGATAACCGGTGAAAAGACAAGCATCACAGGCACCATACTTGCATGATATGGATAAATAATAAAAGAGCCTACCTCTTTGTTCTTTGTCTATGTACCGCAGTGTCTTCAGCGGAGCCAAGTTGAACTATCGGTACATCGAAGTGTTGAACTGTTTGTATAAAAACGACACTGTCAGCCCGACTTTAGGACCAGAGCTCGAAAGCTATCCTGTCGCAGCAGGGAGACATTATTTCTCCTTAAATGTTTATCGCAGTACTGGAAGATGTTTTCAAGGTTCTCTGTCTTGGAAAAAGCTAGGTTCGATATAAATGGCGAGTAGGTACATCACTCACCTTCAATTTGCGACGACATAGTAGTCATGGCGGAGACCATGGAGGACCTCAGTGTAATGCTCGATGGCAATTTGTTAGGTCCAACTTCGAGAAAAAGGTCAATTGTCAAATCATAATCGGCTGAGCAGAGTTCGGGAAGCTACGTAACGTCTTCTCGTCCCAGATACCGCAGTCTCACGTCAGATACGAAAGTTTGACCAGAGTGCCTTTATCAGTGAAATGACTTCTGGTACTTAGACGTGGTCGCTAACAATGAGTCTCATAAGAAAGCTCAAGGTAATAATACAAAGGTGAATGGAGGGCAGGGTACATTGCTTGTAGAACGAATGAGCGATGGGACCGAAGAATTCTCGAGTGGCGACCACGCATCGGAAGACGCAGCGTGGATCCACAAAGGTGAACAGACGATCTAAATCCTAATGAAAGTTGAGGTAACCTATATTTAAAGAACTCATTTGTCTAAAGACTTAATTCTCTGATATTGTATTTATTTTAATTATATGAAGATTGTCTGAAAATTTCATCAAAATAGCTCCAGCCGTTTTGGGAGTCCATAGAGAACATACATGCATTTTTATAGATATGGATCTTCTTATAAATTATGGCTCGGCACCATTCGTACATTAGGCCAGTGTCATCAAGTATTTTACATTTTGTCAACAAAGCGAGGGAAATATTTTGTAATCTTCAAACATCGCTCCAACAAGATGGCGGCACCCTTGTTAAAACTTTCCAGGGAGCCTTTGAAGCAACTTAAAATGCATGTTCCTATTTATTTATTGTAATCCACTTCACTTGTGCAAAACAACCACACTACATCACCAAAATTCCGCCAAAATTACATAATATTAAAACCACCACGCCAGAATTAAAACAAAAACCACCACATGACACTTTAAGTTACCGCCAAAAACTCAAACCCTTTGGTTTAAAATATAGTTTATTTCATCTATTTGACACATTTTTTAACATTTTGGTACCATTTTAAATATTGCGTGTCTACGTTACCAGGATTTAACTCGTAAAATTTTTCGTAAAATGATTTACTACGATTTTAAGTGCACTTTGACGCCTCAGCAAAGTCGCTCGCCTTCAAACTGTTCTTGGCAATGAAGTACCATGCAAGTCGACTGTTTATAGTTGGTTTGCAGAATTCCAACGCGGTCGTGCTAATCTTAATGACGAATTGTGTTATGGTCGTCCATAACAGCAACAACGAAAATATGGTGTACGCCGTATGACCGAAACAGACGGCCATGTGACCTACCATGAGATTCGGGCATCCTTAGGCATAGGCATGACTCGTATACAATTAATCCTAAAAAAAACATTTGGGTGTGTTGCAATGAATCCCTTTAATTTAACTGAGACTCAAACGGTCCGCATCTCTTGGTGCAATGCTATGCTTACCAGATTCAACGAAGGTTCGTCAATTTTGATGTGGGACATGGAGAAAGGTGACGAAACATGGATTTATAGCTACGACCACAAAACAAAACAGCAATCTACTGTTTGCGTCTTTCCAGGTGAGCCGAAACCAACCAATGTGCGGTCTGCCGCTAAGCAGATGATTGCTCCTTTTTTTAATAAAACTGGACACGTGATTAATGTCGCTTTGGTGGATCGTCGTACACTGAATAGCGATTGGTACACGACCATTTGTTTGCCGGTAGTTATTGACGAACCAAAAATGCCAAAAAAGATAACCAAAAATGCCGTATTATCTTGTACCATGACAATGCCAGCTCTGACACGGACAGACAGACAAACGAATTTTGAAAACGTAGACGTCATCCTGCATACGGTCCCGACCTGGCACCATGCGACTTCTTCCTGTTTTCATATAATATTGATGGTTTCAATTCATCGTTTCAGGGACCATTAGGATTAATAAGTAAAGATACAAACACATACGTAAACTACACACATTTTATTTTAGCTTAATCTATACGAAACATCCCCGCTGAGATGGAAGTTTAAGAATTTGTATCAACATTGATTTTCAATTTATGAGTAACTTTCTGTATTAGCGGTAAAAATGGTATCACATCGTCGGCTTCTTTCATCTGTGACGTCGGTATCTAAAACAATGCCAATTGTAGGATATTAAAAGTAAAACCTATCATACATTTTTAATTTTAATATTTTATCGGACTACCTCTTTCTCTCTCTCAAACTCTTCTTATATGACCATAAACAGGACCGGATTTATTCGAGAGCAACGGGAGCTTAAGTCCCGCCTCTACGCGAAAAAGGCCTCATTGATAAAATTTTTGGATTTTTTGAAATAAAAAAAAATCGTGTGCTTAGTTATATCAGTAAATTATATAATAAGTAAGCATATTACGAGTTAAGGATTTGGAAGATGTTAACTCTCATGCGCAAATTTAGAATTTATCATGAGATTATTCGATATACATGGATGTTTGCGAACAATTTTTTTTTTGACAAATACCGCACGTTCCTTTGATCGCCGCTAGCAGGGGGTTGTTCTGATATAAAAAAAAAAATAATGGTATTATTCTAGTAAGTTTAACAACTGAAATGTGATTATGTCGTCCTCAAATAAATATTATGAATCTACTGGATTCGGAGACTTATAAGAGAGTTAGGGCACAGAGAAATTTCTTTGGAGATTTTTCTCTACTTGGGGCAGCCCGATTGGTGGAATACTTCCACCGTACAGAAGATCGCAGCCAAATGACATTGTGTTGTGTTCCTGTGGTAAGTAGGGTTTCCGGAGCTCCTTAGGAAAGGGGGGTTTAACCGGCAACACGCTGGTGATATCTATGGTATTACAAGCGTCCATAGGCTACGGAAGCCGCTAACCATCAGGCGGGCTGTATGATTGATTGCCAGCTTCGTAGTATAAAAAATTTCACCAATATTTTCTGAGATCGACTCAAAAAGCTCTCGCGATCGAGCGTTTGAACACCCCTGTTGTAAGTGATACATTTATATTAAATTAGTTGCTCATAAACAATTAATTAAGCGCATTAAGCGTAAAAAATTTAAAATGTATTTACTTTCTAAAGAGTGTAAATAAACAATTCAAAAGTTGTAAATAGAAAAGCATGTAAATATCATCAAATGAACTACGAAATAAGCCTGCACTATTTTCTGGATATCTCATATGAATTTAAACAACAGCTTATCGCGGAAGTTTTCACGAACGTGGTATGTATGTTTTTAATATTGAGAAATCTTTATTTGGGAATTACCTCTATAAATCTATTTTAATAACCATTCCGTAATGTAATTTTAAATAAGTCCCTAAACAAAAATAATGCATGTCTTAGGCGTGCTTAAATAATAAAGAAAAGATTTTTTTTATGTAGATATTGTATTCTATTTATAACTTAAAAAAAAATATTCCCATCGAAAATTATAATAATTAATCATGTATTTAACCCCGTGTGAATTAATTACTGGGCACAGATAGTAAATAATAAATTACTTACTTTCAAATCTTTCGCATTCGATTCTTTGACAGTGTACTCCCGAAGAACATAATCAGAGTTCAGCAAGTGGAACATCCTCGTTTCATGAGAACGCACCAATACATCGTCGACTCTCAAAAAGTATCTTAGCAATACATACCAATACGTCGGCATGACCCTCTGAAAATATTTTTTTAACATTACCCACATGACTTTAAAGAAAAACTACCTAAACACCATTTAAAAAAATGGTATGTTTTTTCTTGACTTCACTTATTTGATCCATATAGGTAAAACTCTGTTGCCCTCAACTTCTATCTAAGCATTCATTCCCTTTTTTTTCTTAAACCTTGTGTGGTCTGTGCTAATAACACGAAAATCGATCCCTGATCCAAAAAGGTTGGGAACCACTATTTTAGATAATAATCTGAGACCATATTATAAATTTAATTAACATCCCAAACAATTCAGAATTGCATATTATTATACATAAAGTAAACTATGCAAAATATAAATAAGTAATTTCAATTCAAATATAAAATATTTTATAGTAAAAACAAGTACAGAAATGGTATGCAATGGAAAGGAATGGTATGGAAATGGTATGGGTGATATTTACTTCTTTTTTTTTGTAAACTAAGAGACTACATGAGACATAGATAGGGCACAGAGATTTTGGAGATTTCTCTCTACTTGGGGCTTCCACCCAACAGAAGATTGCAGCCAAATAACCTTGTGTTGTATTCCTGCGGTGAGTAGGATTTGTAGGGTTTCCAGAGCTCCTTGGATAGGGAGGTTCAAGGTCGGCAATACGCTAGTTGATACTTATGGTATTATAAGTGCCCATAGGCTACGGTAGCCACTTACCATCAGGCGGTCGGTATGCTTGTTTGCCACCTTAGTTGTACTAAAAAAATATAAGTCTAAATGCTCAGTTTCTTATTATGTATTCATTCATCTGACTTCCTTTGTTTATTTTAATTGCCACAACTTAAATTGTAACATAAAATTTCAATAAATATGTTTTAAATCGAATTTATGTAAATATATCATTTCAAGTGATTTGAAATTTTGCCCCTAAAGTAAACACCCTCAATATTTAGTATCATCTTTCGGCCGACAGACGTTCACTGCAGGCCTCCCCCAAAGATCGCCACAACAACAGGTCCTGCGCTGACCGCATCCAGCGGCTTCCCGCAACCTTTACCAGGTCGTCGGACCACCTTGTGGCGGATCGGCCCACGCTGCGTCTTCCGGTACGTGGCCACCACTCGAGAACTCTCTGACCCCATCGACCATCCATTCTACGAGCTACATGGCCCGCCCACTGCCACGTAAGTGTAGCTATTCTTCGGGCTATGTTGGTGACTTTGGTTCTCCTGCGGATCTCCTCATTTATGATTCGATCAAGCAGAGTTATATTTAGTATGTTATCATTTAATATTCAATAAAATAAATGCAGATGTTTGATTAATATTAAAAAAATAAAAACATTATTAAAGGTTTAAGGACAACCCTTATTTATTTGTTGTCACTTATTTTCACCTCACATGTTTTGAACACTAAAGATCATTTCAAACATCACCAAAGATCAAATCTTATAAAAGTATGGTTGTAGCACCATATCAGAATGGAAATAGAGATTGCACTAAATCTTCCATTCAGTACATTAACACCATTGCCAACCACATTAATTTTTGAATGTAATATAATTACGGAATAAAAGCTTTATACATAACTAGCTGTGCCTCACGGTTTCACCCAGATATAATTTAAAAGAAATCGCTGATTGAGGATTTATAATACTTCAGTTTCAGAAAATATTTTTGTTAGGCGGCCAGGGTTATGCTTCACAACTCCCTTACTTATATAAAAAAGTAAAAAAATAATCTCAGATTTACTTAATAAAGGACGTACAGGATTTAATTATATACTACAGAAACGTAAAGACTTACAATTTTCACAGAAAGTTTAGATATCCCATGATCATGTAATTCATCCTCAAACAATGTTAAATCGTGATAAAATAATATATGATCTCTCTGTTTTAAAAGCTCAAAATCTATTGACTCATTGGTTTCCTCCAACAAAATATTGCCTGCGAGTGTACCTTTGTAGTTTGTTGAAAATGTCCAGTCAAACGATTTCTTTAACTTTCCTGCTTCTGGTCTGTAAAAATATAGTTTTTTGTCTTATGAAACTCAGTTTATTTGTCTGTATGTGTATTTTTTATGCTCATTGCTTGAGAGCCACTCCTTTGATTTATATTTATTTTTAATCCACAAATATGTTCTATGGCCAGGTTTCAGTATATATATGTCTTATTAGCTAATTTAATGAATTTGTGGTAATTATGGAAAGTTTGCCAGCAGCTTTATCTCAAAATAATTCTGCCTAAACTATTACATAAGCAACAATAAAAAGGTGAATACACATGGACAAAGTTGCTGTGGCACATAATTAACTTAAATAAATGTAATTTTAGAATTAACTCACCTAGCTTCTTGCCATGCCTCAGCACATGACACTTCAATAGCATCAACAGTGCTTGCAATACATTTTAATGCATCCAATGGGCTAAACGATATGTTAGCACCATTTTTGTGAACCAATTTCAATATATTCTTTGGAAATACCATATCAGGAAAATGTGGTATGGATAATTCTTTACAATACCTGAAAATAAACACTGTAAGTTATTTCAAATAAAAATATTTTAGGAGTTTTTTAAGCATGTGACTTATACAATAATATGATGTTGATAGGATATGTAAAATTAGTTTTACCTTGTTATTGGAAAGAAGAGTGCAAGGACACAGAGAAATTTCTTGTGAGATTTCTATTTATTTGGGGCTATCCAACTGGTGGAATACCTCTACCCTACAGAAGATCGTAGCCAAATGACCTAGTGTTCTTTCTGTTCCTGTAGGGTTTCCAGAGCTCCTTGGGGAAGGGTGGGTACAAAGAGAAATAGATTACAGAGAAACTTCTTTGGAGATTTCTCCCTACTTGGGGCAGCCCGACTGGTGGAATACCTCCACCCTAGAAAAGATTGCAGCCAAATAACTTTGTGTTGAATTCCTTTGGTAGGTAGGGTTTTCAGAACTCCTTAGGGTATGGGGATTCAAGGTCGGCAACGCGCTAGTGATATCTATGGTATTACAAGCGTCCATAGGCTACGGTAACTGCTTACCATCAGGTGGGCTGTGAGCATGTTTGCCAACTTTGTAGTATAAAAAAAACTTATACTTACAAACAAAACTGACAAAATTGATCATCGTCTCGCTGACATACAACTTTTGTTGAACAGACGCTCGGAAGGATACAACTAACATCGTAGGATATATGCCACGGTCCAAACTCTATAGACTGCGAATTAGTCGCGTAACGACCGGAATCCTATAAAGAAATAAATGTAATACAATAATAAAATAGAGTATGAATTAATTTGTAAAAAAACATAACTTACGATAGTGTTATTAAACATTGTCATATTCAATTTTCCTCCAATTGTATAAATAGCGTAATATTTTCTAATTTTTAACAGGAATTAACTAATCACAAAATTACTGCATGGAATAATATAATTTATAAACAAACATAGCGTAGGTAAGATGCGGTGAAAAATTTATAAGTTCCTTGCAATTCATTGATTCAAGCTCACAATTCAAGCTTCACAAACAATACTCTCTAATGAGGATTTATCTACCAGTCTGTCACTGTCAAGTCGAGTGCTCACATCTCTAGTACACAGAGTACGTAGAGAGTCTCTAGTACGTCCTGTGGTGCTCACTTACTCAGTGCCCACAGAGTACGTAGAGGGTTCTGTGCACAGACTAAAAAGAGGATACTGCGTATGCCTCAATGCTGTCAAGTGTCAAGAGTGGTCAATAGAAGTGAATTAAAACAGTGTTACCACCTGGCAAAAAAATATTCGCTAGACCTACCAAAAGTTACCAAATTTAACTAAAATCGTTTTTCATAAAGTCACCAAAAATTGCTAACCATTGGTTATTTCACAGAAACAACTATATTTATTTCAAAAACATATATATCATTTTTATTACATCAATCATAAAATCATCAACAAATTGTAAACTGAAACTACAACCAAATTTTAATAAATGAAAAGTTTCTTCTGTTTTTCATAAAATTAAACATAAAACCCACAAGATTTAAATTATAAGGGTTCTTCTTCTTCTTTTTCTATCTTGGCAACTAAGTCCTCTTTAGAGTCTATTACTGCCATTTTCAAGTGGTAGGATTTGGGCATTTTGGGCAAGTGAAGAGAATAGGCTGGTAAATAGTGAAGTGGCAATATGTAAATATATATAAAAATAGAAATCTACAATGATAATTTATTATAATTAAGAAATTTAAGCAATGATTTAATATATACTTTATTATTAAGAGATAGGATAGACGATAGATCCCAAGGAAGAATAGCCTTATAATAGCATAAAATATCATACAGTGGTAAAGCATTATATAGAGAATAGTTGAAAAGAACATGCATGATGTCACTTTTTTCCAGACCACAGTCACAGATAGATGTATCTCTAATTCTTAATTTGTTTAGGTGGACTGGCGAAGAGCAGTGGCCAAACCTTACGCTCGAAATAATAGTTGTAATTTTCTTAATCGCTTTTACCAATAGCGTTGTGTTTTGCGATTTTAATTTTTTCTCGTTTTGTGAACACTTTCATTATTGCTAAAAATCTATTAAACTAAAAGCCAATAAATAAAAAAAAACGTTATAGATTTGATTCTACAGTACCTAAATGTCTGTAATACTCATTTTTTATTGACGTGTTTTATATTTCATGTATACTTGTTGAAACAAGGAATTTATATTACGAGTTATGGTTCATTTTAGTACAGCTTCATGTAAGAATATTATTTAACAGTAATTGTGCGCTATACATAAGATAGTTAGCAGATTATAAGACGATTGACGTCAAGATCTTATGTATAGGGATAAGTGCTCTATATACGATAGAATAAGCAGTACTAATAAAGAGTTTACATATTTGAGTTTAATTTATACAAAGTATTTCTGTATATATTAAGTAATTTACGTGTTTTTGATTATAATTTACAAGTTGCGACGCACGCGAGTTACTTAACCACACTGGCACCATACTGTATAAATTTTTTGACTATTATTATTAATTTTTGACTCCGCCTACAAATTTAGGGCCTACGACAGGCAAATTGTATTATTTAGCTAACCTAGACTATGTACTAGTTGTAAGTGTTACTATTGTTTTAAATATAGTTCTAGATTGTTCAATGGCACGGCTCGAAAATAACAGTGTAGCATCGAACTTATGTCCGACTACACCGATTCTGAAGCAAGAAATTTATTATTGACCCCAACAATGCATATGCCATAGCGTAGATAGATAAAACATGGAGAAAACTATCTACCTTTACAGTCTGCAATATTACTTTACTTTTGGCAAACTGAAGTTTTTCATTTTCACACTAATAACAAAGAACTATAATAGGGAGTAAGTAGATGGAAATCACAAATCAATTGCTACAAGTGGGTCGTTCATAAACGAATCTCAAAAACAGCGGTCTGCTACCATTTTGGTACCTTTGTGTTAGAGCGATGTTTAAAGATTATAAAAATATAGCGGTGTTATTAAGCTTATAAAACGGGTGTCCAGTGGCATAAAAATTAAAAAAAAAAACGAATCAATATGGTCGCCTTTCACCGGTTGGTGTGTCTGTTTTGATATTTAATAAAGATATTAGGCACCGTAATCACTAATTTACATAAAACTACCGTGTATTGTTCAGACAGTATTTATATGTCCATTAAATTCCTTATACAATAATGGAAGCGCTTATACCAGTCATCAATAAATTACAAGACGTTTTCAACACCGTAGGAGCTGATGCTATCCAGTTACCTCAAATTGTAGTTTTAGGAACCCAGGTGATTTTAAAATATATTTTATTGTTCTTAAATATTAAATAAAAGTATATTAATTTTAATAAAAACGTACTCTTCACATTTTACAACAGTTATATAAAAGTGTCAGAAGTCTTTGTCCTCATTTATTCAATTGAATGCCTACCCTGTCATGACGAAAACCATATTATCCTAGTTAACGGTTATATTAATTTTAGTACATGAGTGTGTACATATTTACACATAGTTATTCCCAGTATTTTTGTTAATGCATATCTCATTTATGGCCATGCACTTTCGATGTATTTGTCAAATAAATTTGAACGTCAATTTCAAGTCTTATATATGTACCTTGGTGTATATCGTGAACTATTATCATTGAGCAAAATGTAATAATTATATACCTATTAGTCACTGAGTAGAAAGTATCTGCAGTTTAATGACATCATAAAACTAATTGAATATGGTAGAACTATTGTATTCTGTCATTACTATCAAGCAGTTGGCATTTTTTTTTTTATTTTATTGTAAAATCACAAATACAGTTACAGATTAATATTTTCACAAATGTCGAAACTGTATTGTATCACAAAAAATCTAGCATCTTATTACAAAGTGTTCAATAATTACATTAAATTAGTCTGTCTAATTTTCGTAACAGAGTTCTGGGAAGAGTTCAGTTATAGAGAGTTTGGTTGGGCGATCCTTTCTACCGAGGGGTCCTGGTATAGTGACTCGACGTCCCCTTATCCTGCAACTTGTGTATAGTCCTAAAGACAGTAAAGAGCACCGTTCTGCTGAAGAAGGTAAAAATTTTTTTTTTCGTTCTTTTTTTTATTACCATATTTGTAGTTATAAATTCTATGCAAGTTATACTTTGCATTATAAAAATATTTACAGATGTTATTAATGAGGAGAATAGTATTGTTTAGATAACTTTTTTATATTAGGATGTTTTGAACTTGTTTTTATTTCCATTAAGTAGTAAGATTATATTGAAATTTGTGAGATGAGATGCTTCTTGGTTTTATTTTATTGAGGGAAAAATAAGTGGTCCTAACATAATTGGTGGGGATATGATTAAATTTGGCCAAATACTTAATAATAACTTGACTGCCATGGATGTCATCAATGCCAATTTTATGTACATTTTTTGTGACATTTAGAGCCAAAGGGTTAATGTATGTTATATTATCACACTTATTGTTGGTGATGATGGGTGTTGGTGTTGGTGATGGGAAAATGGTAAATGTCTACAGGAGAGAAAGAATTTTTCTTTAACAATTTGCCAGGTGTGTGGCATGCATTTTGTGGTGTTATATCATTAGTAAAATCTATATAGTGTTATAAAAATCAATCTTGAATGTGGATCTAATATGAAAATTACTATACATATATATAACATTTTGAAATTAATAATTGAGACCAAGTATTTTAACATAGAATATATTGCAGTAAGGCCACTAATATGAGGTACTGTCAGATTTGTTACTATTTTTTTTTAATATGTTAGTACTAGAGATTAAAGGTTTCTTTGTTTTTTGAATATTAAATTCTTTGTTATTAAATTTATAAACTGTATTAATGCATCAGACAGCCATATTATCAGGATTCCATTCCCAGAAAAGTAACCCTATTGCTGGATCTATGCTGTTTATCCCACTTTTTAAAGGTATATTTAACTATAATAGGTAGCCTGTTGAAATTTTCAAAGAATATGTGTTATTATAGTGGATATCCTCACAAATAATAATAAACATGTATATTTAGAGGGACCCATACAAGTTACTGTTTTTTGATCATATCACAAAAACTGTGATACATTCAAGTATCAAACTTTGTGTGATTATAGTAAGAAAGAAAGAGAAAGAATTTATTTGTTTATCCATCACACAACACAAATATAAGATTAAGTATATAAAATTTGTATAAAGAGATACAAACATAAAACAAACACTACTATAACAAAACAATAAGTATTGTGTTGTGAGGGAATAAAAAGGTCCCAGTCTCAGCATATTTGCTACACTGAATCAGTACTAACTTTAATTTATTTGGTATGTAAATATGTGATACTGGTTTATTGTGTGGTGGAACAGAGCAATCAGTGTGCGAGTCTGACTTGCAATTGTGAGATTTTTTGTTCTACTATTTTTATTTTTATTATGTAATAAAGATACATCAGCTCATTGTGTTTAATTTTTCACAGAAAAATTCTTATTATTATGTATTATATTTATTTGAATTTTATCTATTTTGGTATAATAGTCAAATACAAATGAATATTTTATGTAAAAAGGCATTGTACTTCCAATATATTGTCATTAAAGTAAATCCTTTTTTACACTACACATAATATTATACTATACACTAAACAAAACAATGTTTTCTTAATAAAGCTCAGGCCCAAATCACCGTACAATCAGTTCCGTTTTCATTATCTAGACTTTATATAGACAAGAAATATCGAAAAACGTTTAATACAATAGTGAAAGAAGACTAGTATTTTACTGTATACTGTTAATGTCATACCCTACTTGTTAGACTTCTGAACTTACCATAAATATTAATTTTAAAGTTTTTTTAATATAACACATGTATGTGGTTTACATACATGTGGTCCTAAATTCAGCCAGTGTCATGTAATTACTATAAAATTTTGAACTGTGGTTAGCTGAAAAGACTTTATTTGTAATCCAAATATATTTGAGCTCATCCTGCCTGCATTTCTTCCAAAAAGTATTATCTGTTTTGCAGGCACAGTAAATCTCGAAGAATGGGGCAAATTCCTTCACACGAAAGAAAAGATTTACACGAACTTCGAAGACGTAAGACAAGAAATAGAGAGAGAAACGGATCGCATGGCGGGAAACAACAAAGGTATCTGCCCAGAACCTATAAATCTGAAGATATATTCAACGAAAGTTGTTAATCTGACGTTGGTGGATCTACCTGGCATTACTAAGGTTTGTTACTTTGGTTTTATACTTCTACACGATATCTCGTTGTAATTGATCAGATTCTTTATGGTCATTACAGACGATCTGCATTTGGGCTGCAAGATAGCAGCATAATTGCAGTTTCGAAACTGCCAACCGATTGTGCGATAAGCGTGCTGTTCTATTGTAGTTAACATGCATTTTTAATTCCGTGTAGTCGTTAGAACTGCACACTGAGTAATCAGTTGATACTTCCACTGACTGTTGACGCAACTACATCGAAACTGTAATTTTGCAGCTATCTTGCAGTCCAAACTTAATGCAGGTAGTCTGTAATTAACCTACTAATGTTCTTCTTAGTCCTTATATACATAGGAGAGATTGGTGTATCAAATCAAGTATCACTAAATTAAATAATTTTGAAACCATTTCTGTAATTATTGATGTAACTGTTTTTTTACTGAAGTCAAGTCTAATTCACAGGTACCAATAGGAGACCAACCAGAAGACATTGAGAACCAAATAAGGAATCTTATAGTTAAATATATAGCTAATCCAAATTCTATAATATTGGCTGTGACTGCAGCTAACACAGACATGGCTACGAGTGAGGCTATCAAACTGTCTAAAGATGTAGACCCGGACGGAAGGAGAACTCTGGCTGTCGTCACTAAACTTGATCTCATGGATGCAGGTATTTTTGCAAAATTTTATGATAATAACATGTAACTAAAATAAAATATGTGTATTGAATATTTTATACTTCATAAATTTTAAGGCATAACAATAGGTACCACCACTGAGATTGCATTTGGATTAAATTCCACAACATATTTTTTGTCTTTGAAATGAGATATCGAATTTTTTACAATTATCTTAAAACAATGATTATGTTTGAATATTTGATAAGATATAAAATTCCGTACAAATAAATTGTTTATCTCGATTATACATTAATTTTCTTCTAACTAGATTGTTATTGAATTATGATTTAATTTCAGGGACTGATGCTATAGATATTCTTTGTGGAAGAGTTATTCCAGTGAAACTTGGAATTATTGGAGTTGTAAATAGATCACAACAAGACATTATAGATAATAAGACAATTGTGGTAATTTTACATATATAATTCTAACTTATGATTTCTTTATCTTTAAAAATGTATGTTTATGTGTATGTTCCCTATGGGCTCCAAAACGGATGGAGCAATTTTAATAAAAAATTCAGTCAATCTTCATATTAGTCCAGCAGGTAATCCTGTAAAGTTTAGTAAACATCGGATAAAAAAAATTCTGAGCCACAGCAACGCGTGGCTACGTTTGCTAGTCTATACATATTATAAAACTCAACGTCTCTCTCTCTCTATCTGTCTGTCTGTTTATATTCTTTTCACGCGAAAGCCACTTATCCGATTTGCATGTGTTTTATTTTAATTCATAGCTATATTAGCTGAATAGGTTATAGGATATATTTTCTAAAATAAAGTAACATACAAAATAAGCAGTGACGATAATGGCGAATTAATTCGAAAAAACGACGCATTTGGGGCGCTTAAATAGCTAAAGCTGAGTAAACCATAAGAGATACATCTAATTAATGTCCTACATAATTGTAGATCTTTAAAAAAACCTACAAAAATGCACGATAGCATATATATATATTCTAAGGATTAACCTCAATAAGCATTTTTGTTTTCCGTCTTCTCAGCGGGAGCAGCACTATTCGCCGTGCGCCCGACCAAGGGCATTCTGTAGCCCACGCGAGCGGAGCTGCGGGCACAGCTAGTGTGATTATAAAACCCAATAAATTATTTTACCTAAAACCAAGTAAAGAAAGTTTTAAAACAGTATATTTGTCACAATTTTATTAGCACATAGTATGTACTCTTTGACACTAATAGGAATATGCTTTTTTCCATGCAAAAACTCATCCTTTTACTTGTCTTTGATAATTTTTTCACAGGTTAATAACATGTGTGAAGGACATTTTTTTTATATATATAACTAAATGATTAAATGAAAAGTTATACATATAAATTTAAGAATTCAATTGAATATTTAAAAATAATTTGAAAGGATTATTAACCATCAACTAAGTTATAGGTGAGAAAATGTGGAGAAACAGCAATTTTATAACGGAATTTTGTGATTTTAGGATGCTCTCAAAGACGAAGCTACTTATCTCCAAAGGAAATATCCAACTATAGCCACAAGGAATGGCACACCATACCTGGCAAAAACATTAAATAGGCTTTTAATGCACCACATAAGAGACTGTCTACCGGAACTTAAGGTATGTAAAATGAAAATACTCTCATCTATCTGATTACGCTGTTAAGTTATGTGCATATTACATTAATAATACTAATTTTCTAAGAATATTGAATGTTTTGAACTTAATTTGTATTAATTTCCAATGTTTTAATCTAACAATGGTTATTTTTGAGCTAATCTACAGTCGCGTGAGAGATTTTACTAATAATTTAAGGTTATCAATCTGTAAGATAATTAGACATAGGAAAAGTCTTAAACAATCATTAAATTTTTTGTATAAGTACAAACGTTGATTAAGCGTGTCTTAGTTAATGAATGATTATTAACAACAAAATTATTTTACTCTTGCCACACTTTGTTAATAATACCATGACATCAAATTTGACAGAAAATAAATGCTTTGCGTGATGATTCAACTAAAGCTTGTTAAATGGCAACAGTTTTTTACGCAAAAAAGTTAAATTGTCAGTTGTCAAGAACAAATTTTTAGCCTGTTCTACTGGTCGAACCACAGAGTACACTTGTATATAAGAGAAAATATTACTACTACTACAAATTTTATGAGGTTTTAATAAGAATTTATAACGAGTTCCATGTTATTGTTAAAGTTTTTTTTTTTTTTGAAATGACTATACTGTTAGCTTTAGGGGCTCTGGAGCCTTTGCGGCTTTTACAGCTTCACCGGGCTTATTGTTAAAGTAAAATTGTGTACTATGTATTATTATTACAAATCTGTTGGTATGCTAGTGCGACCGTCTCGATGATATATTTTCAAGTCATTCATTACAATGTAAATTATTTTCATAATATTTTCTTTGGTAAATCTATATCTTTGTTCAAATTCTTTATTGCTCAAATCCTACATCGAATTTACTCATTTAATGCATTTATTATAAATATTTGGTTTCCTAGCCGTTCTCGCGATATTATTCATAGGCACCAAAGTTTTTTATATTCCAAAACAGAACGTGCGTAATATTTTTATCAAAATATCCATATTAAAAAGTAATATCACAACAACTTTGCTCAACAAAACATATGACAGAGGTAAAATCAGCTGATATACATCCGCCATCTTGTTACATAACTCGTTAAAAAGGCGCTAAACAAAGGTCCACTGTTGTTTAATTTGACAGTCATTTAAGACGCCACTAATCAACTGATGAAAGATAAGTAACGTTTAGAGGAGGAAATAATGTTAAATTACTATTAATTAAAATTTAATGGACGTTTATAAGTAAGGCCGCTAGTCTCTGTAGGTACAAAAAGTCGAAGACGAAGAGCGGCAACGTCGCTTCGCGTAAAACGAAGGACGAGCTGACAGCAGCGCAATTATTAAATATTTTAGCACAATTCGAAATAGCACTATCTAAACATTTTTATAGTACCGTAAAAATAAGTGACGTCGTTATAGACAAATTTATAATCGATTTGAAACACTTAGCGACATTTTACTTCCTAGAAGGTAATGGCTTTACGTGTTACTTTCTTTGTATGGATATTGGCAGTCTTCTTCTTTTACTAGTGTCTGTGATGGACAAGGCTGTAGAAAATATTTTTTTTACTGTGCATCTATTACTAATGATATATTTGTACACTGTAGGTGCGCGTAAATGTTATGATCTCACAATTTCAATGTCTGCTCAACTCTTACGGAGAAGATGTATCAGATAAATCTCAGACACTGCTGCAAATTATCACGAAATTCGCAAGTGCATATTGTTCGACAATCGATGGAACTGCTAGGAACATTGAAACGACCGAGTTATGCGGAGGCGCGAGAATATGTTACATCTTCCACGAGACTTTCGGTCGAACTTTGGATTCGATCCATCCCCTAGTTGGTGAGTATTCATTAGCATAGTATTACCATGCGTAACAGTAACTTCATATTTTTGTACATAAAGCGATTACATGATATTTTGACAAACAAAAAAATAATTGTCAGGATAATTTTCAGTCAAAAATGAATTCTATCTCTGACCTATCGAGTAGATTTTCGAGCGATGCGATAGATTCGGACTAGCCAATCGAATACGATAATCGATCCGCTGATTTGTAGGTTTAACGGATTCGACAGTCGAAATATATAAATAAAGATGTCTGAATACACAATAGTCGACTTTATTCATTCGCTTTGGTGCTATTCTAGAACCGTTCCATTATTCAACTTTCTATTTACTAAATTATTTACAAATAATATTTTATTAATAAATAATTAAATTTATAGTTAATGAGCTAATTCTTATGAGGTGGCTATAATTAAACAAGAATGAGATCAGTATTGAGATTTTCCAAACGCCATAATACACGTTTATGTTTAGGTGTTAAAAAAATATTCCTGTGAAAACAAACTTTATTGGGAATGATATCTATATGAATAAATAATTTATCTGAAATTTATTAGCTACTTCCGCCTGCAATACATTAATTAATAATAGTTTCGTCTTTTCTAGGTATTAGTATTTAATATTGTTATATTTTTCTTATTTGTTATCATCATATTTTGTTTATGACATTCATTTACATATTTATTTATTAAAGTGAAGCTTTCTTCTATTGCCCCAGAATTTCAATAGTTCATCTATCGCATGTCGCATTACATTACATTGTTACAAATAAACGTGAATTTTATGCCGTGCCGTCAAGGATTATAATCGTAAATTCGGAACAATGTATATGTTAATGTGTGTTATTAAATAATGTATGTCACATGTCTTCAATAATTTGTATTTTTCTTAAGTTTCACTTGAATCGTGGTTTCATAAAACCACACAATAATTATTATTTTTTCAAACGTTTCATGTTGTAGAAAGACGAAACTAATGTTAATCTATTCTGCAGGAGGAAGTAGTTAATAATTTTCAAATGAATTATTTTCGATGGATTTCCGCAAAGTAACGCCTTCGTCAATCTAATATCCAAATAAATTTAGACATTATCTAATTATATTTTTTTTTAGAGCAGTTGCGAAATAGACTATAACAGATGTACAAAAATTACTTGTTTAATAGTATTAAATTATAATTTTGTTCTCTCACCTCATTATACTCATCCTAAAGCGTTCAAATAAAAAAAATTCTACAAGTTCATAAAGTATTTTCTTGAGTGTTTATGTTGACCCTAAACAGTTACCAAGAAGGTAACATATGTGAGTCGAAAACAATGTTTCTGTAAGAGTTAAAAGAGGTAGGGCACAAAGAAATTTCTTTGGAGATTTCTCTCTACTTGGGGCAGTCCCCTACAGAAGATCACAGCCAAACTTTGTATTCCTGCGCTGAGTGGGTTTCTAGTCTCTTTCGGGTAGGGTAGGGTTCAAGGTCGGCAACAAGCGTCCATAGGCTACGGTAGCCGCTTACCATTAGGCGGACTGTATGCTTGTTTGACATCTTTACAGTATAAAAAAAGTTACCGTTTTTATTTTAGGACTCACTCGCATGGACATACTAACTGCAATTCGTAACGCGACTGGCCCCAGACCTGCACTCTTCGTGCCAGAAGTTTCGTTCGAGTTGCTTGTAAAACGACAGATAAGAAGACTTGAAGATCCTTCACTCCGATGCGTAGAATTGGTAATTATTAAAAAATATGCTCATGGAAATTATCCCATTTTACTTTAGGGTTTAGGACAATGGTAGTCAACCTTTTTATTTTGCCATCCATTTATTTATTTCTATTATGTAGTAGTAAAATTTTCTCACTGCCTACCAGTCCCACAGTAATTGGTAATTTATAAGATTCATAGGTAGACCTATATTTATAAAACTTATAAAGCTTAAGCTAAACTTATAAACTTATAAGTATTACATCAGGTGTTAACGTTAGCATATAATAATAATTGCTTAACAATACTTTATGTCTTAACATTGCTAACTTTTGCAGAATAAGTCTTTATAAAACAACAACTTCAACTTATAAAACAACAACAATAGTCGATTCTATATTTTAATATATACTTCGAAACATAGAAGTTTGTAGAAATGAAAAACTCTACCGTTCACAATGAAAGCTGGAACGCTCACTAGTATAGGACGGGTACAGGTTGATTATGATTACCACTGAATAAGATCTATATTTTTATAGTATACTACAAGTATAGTATATTATAGTATAACAAGTGCCCCTCCGCTCGCGTGGAATACAGAATGCTGTCGATCAAGCTCACGCACGAATCGTGCTGCCCCCGCTCAAAAGACGGAAGACAAAAATGCTTATTGTGGTTGATCGTTAGTTTCCTTAGAAGATAGATATATGCTATCGCTGACTTTCTTGTAGTTCTTTTCAAGATCTATAATTATGTAGTACATTAATTTGATATATCTCATATGGTTTACTCAGCGTAAGCCATTTAAGCTCTTCAAATGCGTCTTTTATACGAATTGATTCATAATTATCGTTACTGCTTATTTCGTATGTTACTATATCTTACAAAATATATATCCTATAACCTGGCTCGATAACATAGCTATTGTTACAATTAATGTATTAACATACATTTATTGTTGGTGACAATTCCTCATAACAGGTCCACGAGGAAATGCAGCGCATAGTGCAGCACTGCGGTACTGAGGTACAGCAAGAGATGCAGCGGTTCCCTCGTCTTCATCAGCGAATCGTCGATGTCGTCACTCAGCTGCTGCGTACCCGACTACCGGCGACTAATTCTATGGTATGAAACATATTTTTTACAGTATTTATGAAATAATTAATGTAAGGACATTAATAGATTCCAATTAGAGTAAGAATTTTCAAAATCGGATTACAGTGACTGTAGACTTATTGTCGGTTGATAGTTTAATTTGGTTTGATCAGTATAAAGATCTATGCAAGTGCGCATATATACAACCATTCTGTATTGCCTGATAGATAAGTTTTTTTTTAATTTTTTTTATCGTTATAGATTTTTGGCGTAGTGGCCACAATCTCACCTGATGTTAAGTGACGATGTGGCCCAAGATGGTAACACGCTAAACCTAGTAGAAGACTGGCTCTCAAGTGCAGCTGCCGGAACACACCTATAAGTGCTTGGCGACAGATTTTCATCTTGAGGGTGGTAGCTAGCTAGGCGGGCATTAGAAAATCCCATACCACCATGCTATGGCTTCTTCACGATGTTTTCCTTCACCGAAAGCTCAGGCTCATTGTAGAAATTGGAACTCACGTCAATCGACGCGAAGTCGTACACGCTACCCGAACCTAACCTGGCTACACGAACTTATCGGTTAACAGTTAAATTAGTACAGCGCTTTTTCACGCGCTCATACTTGCCGATTGTTTAGTCGTTCGACAGCGTCAATACGATCGCAGATTTATCGTGGCAAGGCCGTGCGTATACTTGGTACTACTAGTTGAAACGTCCGCGTCCGTCATATATTTGATAAAAATAAGATTATAAAAGACCCGCGCTACATAAAAAGCTAACTGTGCCCGCGACTCCGCTCGCGTTGACTACAGAATGCTGTCGGTCAAGTGCACGCGCGAATAATGCTGCCTCACAAATGCTTATTGTGGGTGATCATTAGAAGATAGACATATGCTATTGTTGACTCTTTGTAGGTTTTTTAAGATGTAAAACTATGTTGTACATTAATTTGATATATCTCTTATGGTTTACTCAGCGCAAGCGATTTAATCGCCCCAAAAGCGTATTTTGTCCGAATTGATTCACCATTCTCGTCATTGCTTATTTTGTATGTTATTTCATGTAACAAAATATTTCCTATAACCTGGCCAAATAACATATTTATGAATTAAAGGAAAACCATGTAAATCGGATTAGTGGTGTTCGCATGAAGAGAACATAAACGGACAGACAGACCGAGAGGCGTTAACTTTTATAATATCTATAGAAGATATATGTAATTTAGAATGCATTATTTAAAACTTTTCCTTGCAATTATCTCCTGTAGATGCGATGCATCCAATACTCTCTGTTACCCCTTCTTAACTCTTCTTCTCCGACTAGCAAGTTGTACGAAAGTAATCGGTCGATTATCGGCTGTTCCACGCATTCGCTTTAACCCTAAAAATCAGCCGATAGAAAGTCCGAAGACCAATAGTTCTGGAGATTACCTCCTAAAAACTGTCTGCAGATTTTCGTTTATTACATGTTCCTATGAAGATGTGTAATCTTTTTTCAGGTAGAGAATCTAGTTGCTATCGAACTAGCCTATATAAATACGAAACACCCCGACTTTCACCGTGAAGCGGCGCTGGTGTCGGGCTTGTTGAAGAGCACGGACGGGCTGGTGGACGAGCACGGCGCCCTGCACCGGCAGAAAGCTACGCGCCCGACTCACTCACCGGTATCCAACACGTTCAAAGTATATATACGCTTTTAGTATTATTGTCTGTTGCTTGTTCTTTGACTAATGTTGTTAATAACTTAAGGTAAGTACCTTCATTAAAACAAAAAAAGGTGTGTGTGCGATTTACACACGATAGAAGTGAAACTTCATTTTAAAAGACATTTTCTATTTTATTTAAACAGTGTGCAATATACATACACACCGACATTTACTCTCTCGCTCTGGCTCACACAAAGAGGAGAGACCGATACTATATTGCTCTCTCGCTCTGGCTCACACAAAGAGGAGAGACCGATAATATATTGCTCTCTCGCTCTGGCTCACACAAAGAGGAGAGACCGATAATATATTGCTCTCTCGCTCTGGCTCACACAAAGTGAAGAGACCGATAATGTACGTTAAACGTTTAACGTTTAACGCGTTGGAAGTCGCATAAGAAGTTTCACTTCAAAAAAACTGTAGCCTAATTATGCATGTTTTTTTAGACAGTACGATTTTTATAAAATGTCCTGGCTATGTAATTTAGAATATCACTACACTTTGTGATACAATAATAGCTGTGTTACTGCTCCTCCTAAAGGTCGTGGCGTGAAGTTATAAAGCCTATAATATAATCTTCCTTAATAATTAGGCTATAAAATGCCAAAAGACTTTCGAAATCTGCCTGGTAGTTATTATACTTAATATTTAAATATATACTATACAGTATAATCTCACTAATCCGGCACTTCGATAGATCGGCACGTCCAATAATCCGGCACCCTCCGCCCACGCGTCCCTTTCCCCTCTATACCTGTGCGCTTTGGTTGCTGCGTCATCGACTAGCAGTCTAACCTCAAAACTTATCACGTGCACGTGCTAACGTCTTGTTTCTTTCAAGTGAGACTAGTTTATAGTTAAAAATGTCAAATAAACGCAAACACAAAACACTAGATTTAAATAATAAAATGGAGATTTAAAAAAAGTTAGATAGTGGACAAAACATGTGTAAATTGGCAAAAGAATATGGTGTTGGGCGTGCTACTATACACGATCTTAAGAAGAAAAGGCAAAAGATAGTAGACCACGTCAAGACAATGGAGTCAGGGCCAGGAAAGCGTAAAACACTAAATGTTGGCAATTGTCCAAAGATGGAAAACGCTCTTTACTTGTGGTTCATACAGCGGCGTTCTAAACACACTCCTATATCTGGAGAAATTCTGAAAGCCAAAGCAATGGAATTTTATAAAAAAATTACCCACAAAGATGATTTTCGTGCCAGCGATGGATGGCTAGATAAATTTAAAAAACGATTTGGCATCCGTCTATTAACCATATCGGGTGAGAAATTATCAAGCAACGAATCTGCAGTGAAGCCATTTATCGAGCTTTTTAAAAACAAAGTAGAAGAACTGGGTCTTATTCCTGGCCAAATCTATAACTCAGACGAGAGTGGTCTGTTCTGGAGACTGTTGCCCAATAAAACATTTGTCTCTTCTGAAGAAACAAGTGCACCAGGTCGTAAAGTGAGTAAAGATAGGATCACATTCATGCCGTGTTCAAATGCTACTGGAACCCACAAATTGGATTTGTTAGTGATTGACAAAGCGAAAAACCCCAGAGCTTTCAAGAACATTTGTCTGCCAGTTTGCTACAAGAATCAAATGAAAAGTTGGGTTACGGGAGAGGTATTTAGTGAATGGTTTCATAAAGACTTTGTCCCAGAAGTCAAGAAGTTTATGAAAAGATCAAACTTGCCCATAAAAGCTTTACTCGTACTTGACAATGCTCCAGACCACCCAAATGAACAAGACCTTAAATCAAGTGATGCGAATATCCAAACCATATTGGAACCACCAACTACTACAACTGCTGTAAGGGTTAAACCAGATGATGCATTGATTTGTTTCAATACCTGCATAACATGGGCAGAAGAAAACGGCATGTCTGCCAAAGATATTATAATTCTTCGCAATATGCGAGAAAAGGTTTTTAAGCAAGGACTACAAGTTGCACAAAAGCAGACCTCGATTAAGAATTACATATTTCAAAACTAGTTAATTACATATGTGCCTACATGTTAATTCAATTGTTCCATAATACATTATGTACATACATTTATTCTCTCTATGAAATGCTTTATTTTATTTATTACCGATGACTTTTTCATGGTTACATGGTTTATCATTTACTGGGTTATACCCAGTAATCCGAACATTCCAATAATCCGGCACCCTCCGGTTTTTAATAGTGCCGGATTAGTGAGATTACTTATATAATAAAGCGGAAGAGTTTTATTGTTTGTTTAAACACGCTAATCTCTAACTACCAGTCGGATTCGAAAAAATATTTTTGTATATGACAACCAGATTCAGGAGGTATAGGTTTTCTAGCATTGGGCTACACCTCTCAGCTAACCTTAAATATTGATTTTTGTCGAGTAATTAGTAAGAAATAACGCATCCTAACTGCTTTATCCGCGTTATCTACAAAATTATGCTCCTCGGTACAACTAAAAAAATATAACATATACCTATCTCTTATACATAAGCCATAATAAGATATTATTTGACAAAGTTTTATGAAAATTGGAAAGTAATTTATGAGCATTATTATTAGGTATGGTATATTAATCCTTACGAACGAAAGTTACTTCATAATCAAGTAGATAAACTTATATCATGTTATTTGGACGAATAATTTGGGAGATAATGTAAAACTAAAATAATGCAACACTCGGCTCGGTTCTATGACTATAGGTGTAGGGGCGCGAACGAGCCGCGTGAGTTGTGACGCATATCCCTGGCCGCCCGATAAAAATATTGTCTTTACTGAAGTATTATAAATCAGCGATTTCTTTTAAATTATATGCCGGTGAAACCGCGGGGCACAGCTAGTCATTCATAAAGAAGTACATACGTTGAAGATAAATATTCATTTTAATCTGTACTGTACTATACCGAATGTTTATAGCTATTTCTTCGCCAAATGGGTGAAAGAGGGTCCGCTCTAGTATTCTTGGCGGGTGTATTGGATGCGTTCGAAAAGGTAAATCACTTGTGATGTGTGGGCTGGGCTACTTATTGTATGCATCTACTTACTACTCATTAGATACATTATCCTACTAACTGTCAAGTGACGTCACGGTCCGTGCCATGTTTGTAATATACAATGTGGGCCTTCTTTCACTCACCTAAGAGCATCAAAAACATAGAAATAGATTTTTAATTGGTCGCTAAACCAAAATTAGTTCATACCACTTTATTTTCGGGCATTCTACTCATAATGTGTTGATCCTTTGCGAGGGCTTTTTCTTATAAATTAGTAAGTTGAGACGACTATTTGGTGGTGTATTTCCCACGTTTTGCAGATGATTAATTAGCTTCTCTTCTTTAGTGAAGTTTAAACAGAAGTTTAAACAAAAAAAAATTTATACCTCTCATATATTATGCGGGAATTATTCCGAATAGTCCAGATGTCAATAATTTTGTTCATCTTATGGTTTGTATTTATTTGATATAGCAGCTCCTTCCTATTTGTTGATTCGTCCCAGTTTAGTTGTACTCGAATTAGCATATACTTCTGAAACAAAATCGCCAAAACCAAAGCTATATAGATGTTGTTTCCCCACAAATATCTGAGTAGTGAATGAAAGTTACTTTTCGAATTACCGCATCAAATCAATTGTGACTGAAAGTCACCTCTCAGTACAATGTGTAATTTCCCAACAAAAATGCTTATAATGACGTAATTAAACATGATATAAATAAAACTATTTTTAATTTAAATAATATTGACTTTCCTCTGAAATGCAAAGTTCATTAGAACACACATGGCTATATATTTTGAATATTTCCTGATTTTAGTGTCAACTCAAAATCCAAAAGTCATTAGATTTCACTATAAAATTACTAAGAATAATTTGTATATTATTTTTGCGACCATTTTAATAGTTTGTGGCGTGGTTGTTCAGTTTCCTGTAAATGATTGGGAATATGATAATGTTCTGTTTTTGATATGATGAAAATTATGTTTTCTGTTTCCAGCAATGCAGAAAACCTATGTTTACATTATTGATAATAAGTCATTTACTTATATATTTATTTGCAAATATGTCACAGAATGTTCCAGCTATAACTGATGGCCACGAGAATAAATCTCCAATCCAGCAAGGAAACAATGAATCTCCAGTGTCTCCGCAGGTAATGCATTTTATATTCACCGTGCTATGTTTCATACATTAAAAAATTTAAAAAAACTTTCAAGTGAATACAGAAAACATATGAACCATGTTTGTGTAAACAGAAACTATTGTGAAGTTTTTTTAGTCAAATTAGATTTGTAAAACATCTTGAAACGAAAAATAACAATTGTTCACTGACACCTAAGCCTGTCGCTAACCCTGACGTGGTTCGCGATGGATCCGCTTCCACGATCACCTTGAATTCTTCATTATCAACTGGGGTCTCCGGCCATCCACGGGGCTTGTTTTATAGGTCAAAATTACCAGAACGAAGCTTTGGAACCAAAAACGTAACATACGTTTACGGTAGCTTCCATACACATCATTAATCCTTCGAGCTATTTCTGCAGCGCTAAAACCGCGGTGGAACTTGTATTATTTGTGTTTATATCGGGTCAATACTGTAGTACTCCGTTATAAATTAAACTACGTGCAAGCTTTGTTCATGTACTATCTATCAACATTGCGTATACAAATTACTTAGAATAATACCATAGACTATATTTACTTATTACTACAGAACTCATATTTGTAAATAACGCGATATCTTGAGTATTCCATTTTGTGAAAAGAACGACGTCAAAGAAAAATCAAATGAATCACCGAGTTCGAAACACAAGCCCAAATTTAAATTTGGAATTCCTAATCAAACGCTAGACAGATCAAGATGGCCAGTTCGAAAAAACGCCAATTTCATATCTCGGGACCTAATATTACTGTTATGATAGAAATAAAAAAAGTTAGAAATGTTTGTTGTATGGGATTTCCTTAATATTTTACTTAAGGGTTTTTTATTATTTGAAATTTCAAACGGCACCTATTACGGTCATAAAGATACAGCCCTTTAAAGGTGGGCTGATCAGTGTAAAATAACAATGGGGTTCTGGGAACGTAACCCCCTAAAAACGGTTACGAAGATATATTATTTTATAGATGAACGGTGCTCCAGAGAATAAAATGCTAACTCCGCAGAAGCCAGTGAACCTTCTACCCGAAGTGCCGATTCAGACGTCGCGGAAACTCTCCGAGAGGGAACAACACGACTGCGATGTCATCGGTGAGTATAGACAAATTAGTTTACCCATCATATACTATAAGAAAAAACAAAAAAAAAAAAACTAAAATTTATTTAATTCATTAACACCAATCATTTTTTTCTCTAATAAAAACTTTGATTCTCATTGATTTTTATTTTGTCCATTAAACTATAAGGCCCTGTTTACATGAACGCACGTCAGCGCGCGTTACATCTGAACGGGGGCTAGATGATGTTCAACTAAGTATCAGTAGATTGTTTTGTTTCTCATTTGTGTCTATATAGCAGTTTTTTTTTTTTGCGTTAATTTACAACAAAATATGTCTTATCCATTATGAATTCATTGAAAAGTTATTTTCTTGTGATGCTAGGTGGACGGAGCGACCACGCAATCTTAAACTCTAATCCAAAGGTTGTAGAGGGCATCAGCATGATGCAATTGAACAAAATGGGTGACTTAGTTGGTGAGCTTGCGATATAGAGGAGGATATTTAAAATGCTTTTCTCATTTGCTCACTTTCTCTAGCTTTCCCGACCACCTATCATCAAACTGTAGTCGATTTTTTAATTCGATATATTTAAATTATTTCAATAAATAAAGTGCTAATTAAACAAATTGTATGAAATAAAACTTGCACTTAAGAATTCAAATAAAAATTGAGAGACATATTTAAAGAAATATATGTATATTTATTATACATAGGTACTTATAGTAAATTGTCACTTTGTTATTTGCAATTATTTCACAGTATCGAAATAAAAAATCCACTTTGGAATTTAATTTTTTTTTTGCAACTAATAGTTCACAGTAGTATTATTACTCTTAATTGGTTTGAAAAAAAAAGGCTTTTTACACTCGAAATGTTTAGAATACCGTAATACATGTTTTTCTTTTATTAGATGAGATATTTTTGTAGCCCTCTTTAAAAATATTTGTCGCCATTTAATAAGACCACATGCTGCTTGCTTGCTTGCTTATTAGTACTTTTATTAATATTATTAATGAATTCAGTATCGTTAATCATCATATTGTGTCCATTTTCGATGTATATAATTATGAATGGCTTCTTATTATACTAATATGCTACTAATAGCTAAAAGGGAATGCATGGATATTTGTATTATATGTAATGAGTAAAACTGCACCATTCATTTCATTGTTACACAGCACACAAATTATTTAATATTACCTGAGAAAGTTTATGTAAATATGGAAAAATTTGTGTTGGTAAAAAATATTGATGACGTTACCTAATAATTTTCTTTTTAATATTGCGGTTTCCAACTTGAGAGACGCGGCTTATAGGGAAGGCAACAAAGTTTAATAAAATAATAATCATTTCGTAATATCTACAGATAGTAATAAAGTACGAGTTTTAATTATTATATCTATTTATTTTGATAAGATATGTAGAGAGACACAGAAAAAATTACTTTAGGACGGCGTGGAAAAATGTTTAAGAGTGGCTTAGTAACATGAAGCTTGGAAACCGCTGTTTTAATATAAAAGGGATTTATGTTAATAATTTTTTTAACTGTTTCCTATAACTTTCGAATTAGGAATATAAAAAGGTCTTATTTGTACGTACCTTTACATATTAATAAAATGATATACCAGCCAACACAAACTTTTATTAATGCTTTCAGGGGAAAAAAATAATTGTATTAATTAAATGTTAACTTAATTTCGTTAATTACAGAGAGATTGATTAAATCGTACTTCTACATCGTACGCAAATCAATTCAAGATTCGGTGCCGAAAGCCGTTATGCATTTCCTAGTGAACTACGTACAAGATAATCTCCAGTCGGAACTAGTGACACATTTGTACAAGTCGGACCAGGCCGAGAGTCTGCTCAACGAGTCGGAACACATCGCTCAAAGACGAAGGGAGGCGGCTGATATGCTGAAGGTACTCTTTACTAATATCGTTATGAAAATTATGAATCATTTAAAATCACAATAATTTTTTCAAGTGAAACATTTTTGGGCGCGATGGTTGTTTAAAGTCCATGGTGAAATTTTTGTGCAATGTTTTAGATAAAATTAAATAAACGCACGCGCGAATTCAAGCAACAAGGACGAGTAAAGTATTAAAAAAGACGAAGTCAAGTGAAAATTAGGGTATTACTGCATTTTTTAAATGTGGCAGAATCTGATCCTTTAGTAATGAACCAGTAGAATTTTTATTTCAATTTTCTGATTTTTTTTAATGTTTTAAAATTGTATTATAATAATATCCGCACGAAAACGCTAGTCGCTAACTGCTTTGGATTCTGACGTCATTATACAGTCAACAACCATGCTCTTCGAAAAAAGATTTTTATAGTTATTTAGTAGTCGAAATAATTTAAATAACTAAGACAGGATTTCACTATTTTATTACCAGTATTAATAGAGAGGTTATAATTTAATTGTAAAATTATTTGGTCGCCAAAGAAGTTTCACTTCTTTGTGTGGATGGACTGTTTTTATAGGCTTTAAGCGTTTGAACACAATCACGCCTGATATTATTAAGTGATGAATGTGTGCTGAGAAGGTACACAGTTACCTACATTTACGAAAATATTCTTTATTAATTAAAGCACTTTGAAAAAACATTCTTTAAAGGTTTTTAGCGTTTGGTCACAATCTTACCTAATTATAAGTGATGATGTGGCCCAATATGGTAACACTAAGCCTATTGTTGGAACTAGCTCTCAAGTGCAGCTGCCGGAACACATCAATTGGTGCTTGGCGACAGATTTTCAACTTGAGGGTGGTAGCTAGCCAGGCGGGCATTAGAAAATGTTCTACCACCATATTGTGATTTCTTTCTTCACCGAAAGCTCAGATTTGTGTACTTGTTTATATTAATAATAATAATGTCATTACTAAATATCTTTATTTTTAGGCTTTGCAGCGTGCCAGTCAAATTATAAGTGAGATCCGAGAGACCCACATGTGGTGATGCGAGTCAGACGATGAGGACTTCTAGTCTGTGAATTAGTGAAGTGAGCGTAGACCCATGTACATACTTCTCCTTAATGTACCGTACATTTATGTGCATATTAGGCTTTTCACTTAAACATACAAAACGCATACATTTGCTTTGATTATTTTGCAGCTCTCTTTTAGATAGATTTGTTATTTAATCTTCATGACAATATTGTCAAGAACCCAGGATTCCGAATTTGTGCAGAAACTGTTGAAGCAACTGTGAGTGATCCCGCAGGTATGATTTTTTTTAAAGGGAAATGTGTTTTTGGGTGTAATTAGTCAATTTTTGTAACGTTTCAAATAATCTATTTATTTCTAACGTTTTTATGGGCACAAAATTTTGATGGTTTCCTATTTGTATTTATAATTTAAAATGCAACTATACATACAAAATAGTTTTTCTACCCTAATGAAATGCTTCAAATTAATAAAGCATTGATTGATAAATATTTTCTATTTATTATTTATATTTATTTATTATTAAGATGACAAACAAAACTGGGTCACCAGTGATCAAAGATTAAGTTAACAATTTTTTTTCTAAGTAGTATTATTTCTTTAATTTTTTTCAAGTTAAGGACCTACAAGGGATCATATAACCTACAACTTACATACAAAGGATGGTCCGAGCTGACCCTAGAATTATCTGGTGTCCTCTCAAGGAAGTTGATTTAACAACCCAAAATTGGGCTTTGGTTTCATCAGCCATTGGTTTTCAGGAGCCAGCCAATGGTTAAATGTCATCAGTAATATTATATATTTTTAATTATCTATGTCAAACATAAATTATGTATGTTTGTTTGTACAATGTATGCTGCACTAATGTAATGCTGTTTGCCTTCAGTTACCATTTCGTTATGAATTAATGCACATAAGTAGGATAATTTCAAAATGTACTCAATATTAAAAGTGTGGCTGTATATCAGTGATATTACTTGTATGTATTTCCCACTTTATCTCCCTTTCGGGTGGAATACCATTGTGATTTTAATGTATTTTCATTAAGGTTAACAGTTAAACATTTCTTTTTAACGGGATTCATCGTAAGAAGGCTTGCATGACACATGTCAAATGTTTATTTTAGAGATGTAGCATAATTTAAATTGGAAGTAGATTTTACTAGTATCGATTTTTCTTTTAAAGCTAAATATAATCGATAATAGAATCAAGCTTTAAATCAATTGAGGGGTGTGTAAGCTGTGTAAATTAAATAACAAAAATAATAAACTATAGCAATAATTGACGTTCTGAGGATATGTTACGCTAGCCTTCTTATAATGAATAAAATATAAATATCATTGCTGCCAATTTATGAACTCGTAGAAGTGTGGCGAATTGTTTAATGCGGTAATGACTAGGGCCGGATTTAAAAGTTGGGAAGTCCCGTGGTAGCGAAAAAAGGAAACCCCGAAATATGATTAATTAATATGAATTACGAATATCCTCTGAAATGTTTAAAAAAGGGCTACTTATGAATTTTTTATTAAAAATAGTGATTTAAAACTCTCATTGCGGAGGTTTACTTTTGTGTGGCTGAAGTCCCTATTGCCCTCCGCTAAATCTGGCCCAGATAATAAACTATTGTTAAATATGAAAAACATAGTTGAATGTATTGTTGCGTGATTTCTTATTATCAATGTATTAATTTACGCTGTAAGGTAGATTAGAGTATAATGAAATACTTTCGAAAAGTATCGTCTTAATATTATGGTTCCTTATAACGTTAGTTATTTCGCATGCCGAGTCATCAATCACAATTCAAGTCACATTTGTGTCATGTCCTCATTATGAAGGTAAGTTATTTGTTTTTACATGACTAGTAGGGTAGCAAATATTCCAATGTTTACGCTAATGTATTTATTGTTATAGTCCGAGATGAGTTTTGTTTTAAATGTTGAACGAAACCGTGTTGTATGTTATAAAAGATAAAATTGTAATTAAAAGTCTGTTAACTGTTTGAATAGATTGTCACTCGAAGCTGTGTTTCATTGATATTAATACACAAGTCAAAAAGACATTTGAAATAATTTATATCCTTTTCTCTTCTACTTTATTCAAGTACAAAACAAAAAATCACTAACTTGAAGGCCTTTACACATATATGTTATGCTCTAGGCGCCACTGAATAGCGGAATTTTACGCCCCAGACCCACGGCCCCCATGGCGCTGGGGTAAATACACTCTGCTACCTTGAGGAAAAGGCCTTTATCCAGAAATGGCGCATTATTGCAGGCTAATATCATCACCATTAAAGCTATGTTTAATCGTTGATAAGTAAAACAAGAATAACTACAATTTTAGTACACTTCACTTTTTATATATCGCCGTTACAACCATCTAGCATATTCCGCACCAAGTTTAGTCTCATTCTATATTCGCAACAGCGTCAGCCGATATTCTAAGGCCACACTTCACCGTTACTATAGATTTCTAGCTATAAACAAATGTCGTTTTTTTTTTTCGAACTTACTACTGTTAGCCTAATGGGCCCTGGAGCCTTTACGGATTTTACAGCTTCACCGAGCTTGAGAAACGTCGTATAAAAACAAAAATGAAATACAATTCGTTGGCAAACGCATCACTTGGCAACGCCTGGACCGATTTGAATGTTCTTTTTTCTATCGGACATGAATAATTATTTTTTATTCTCTATGGTCATAGAAAAAATATCAAGAAAAATGGGATAAATGGCCCTGTGGTCGGGTAATTGACTATTGAGAAGGGTAGAACGTAAGCCGTAAACGTAAGTAATTTATTATAAAATAAATTTACACTGCTAGGTAACTCGAGCTAAGTTGGAGACATTTTGCTATGAACTTGGAATGTGTTTACCATTATTACATAATTACATTGAGATTTAATGATTTGGCATACCTGTTATCTGTATAATAACAAAATCGTAAACTTTCCGCATTTTATAAAACACTTGAAAACTATTAAAACAATTTGAAAATAGTTTTATATGAGAGTACCTACACCTGTGGAAGGAACGAGGCTGCATAAAAATACACTGATAAAATAATACTAAAAGATGCCTCACTTTTAAATCCCGATAAAACACATCAAAAGCATTTTCAGGTAAACAAAGTCGCTCACATAAGCTAGTATTAAATATTTTGCTCCATAAATTGGATAACTTATAAACGCAATATAAAATATATATTACTTAACTACTAGTAGTTTTTAAATGATAAATGAAACGCAATAGTTAGTAATTTCATTTATTATAAATTAACATTTAACAATATTCACAAGCGGTCTGGAATTTTTAAACATCAATATATTTTATGCAGAAATGTATGTTTTATTTAATACAAAAACGTTTGTAACGATATTGCACAAATGCAATATAGCATATGTTTATATTTACCAGCAGACACATTATTATTATTCTAAATATTCACATGCTAATTTAAAGAAATAAAAATATTAACGGTATAAAATATGTAAAATGTATCTACATTTGGTCGTTAATAGCCTGGAAATTTCTTTAAAACGTTAACTACGTGTACCTATCCTGTGACGTATCTAATGTTATTTTTTCAACATTAATATCATAATTAACATTGTTGGCAGTACCCGATTGTATCCTACTGGGGTGCGACCACAACGCACCAGGTGTGACACCCGCCTTAGTGGCACGCTAAAGCATGTCGCGTTCAGAGTCAGCTAGTGTATATCCAGTTAGATAAGGGGGGTGGATAGGAATTTGTATCCGACTGGTTCTCGATCACCATGGAAACAGTAACTCTATTTTGATTTGTCGCGTTGAAAGGCGTGTAGGCCGCTATGACAGCAGCGACTAACGATGGACTTCCGATCTCGTGATGGTCGTGGTTTGTTTTTTTTGACTGTGCTACCATCAGGCACAATACGATCAATTTGCTGATACGATTTAAAAAAAACGCGTTACAAGTGAAATATACAGAAAACTAATAGGAAACACTGTATAATGTTTTGTGTCTCATTCTCTCGCAGGCTAAATTCAATAGATGTATGTGTTTGGCTCTTTTTAGTTTGAAATCACAACGATACTAAAGAAGTTATCACTTAAAAACATTTTCTGAAATCACAACATAGTGATTTCAAGTTATTATGTGCGATATTAGCTATATGTTACTTAAAACAGCTTTTGCTTAAGCATGAGTGTAGTTAAATGAAATAATAAAATTTAGTAAGTATTAAAAAATAGCCACAATTCATTACTAAAACTAGAATGAAAAAAAAAAATATAATAGACAATTGTCAAATGAACGTCGATTATAATTTCGAACGCGCCATCTGCAACTATATAAGTAGGATGTTTTTGAATGAGATTTCTTTTTTCGTTTATATGTGCATATTACTTGGATTAAACGGATAAAAACATATGCAAAATTACTTGCATAAAAAGACATAGGTAAATAAATAGTTAATTTGGATGCTCAAAAGCTCTGAACTGTGACGATAATTTGAAATTAAGACTGATTTCTTTTTTCATGGCAATATGCCACGATATGATACGACGTATATAATACACAATTATTATTTGTTATCAAAAGACAAACATTTAAATTACAATAATTTAATTTCACATTCACACGGATAATAGAAAATTAAAATACCTACCATAATTTAATGATACATTGTAATGAGGTGATATTTTATTGCTAATGTCATGGATGAATTGATTACACGATATGGCAAGGAATGAGTATTTTTGATTTAAATAGTTTTTAACAAACTAAAATGAATGTTTACTATCTAAAATATATTATCTGTAACTTTATGTGACATCTGTATAATTTTAGTAAAGTCTACGTGTTGTTGTTTAAAAGAATTACATTTTAACTAAAACTGAAATTTAAGAGTGTGAATAATACATTTTGTGATAAGGTAACATTACTAATTAATCCTTTTATACTAACAAGTTACTCGATGAGAACTATTTTATGGTGAATCATCTCTACATTGGTTCTAATTATTTTTAACCCTCGACGCAAAAAGAGGGGTGATTACATGCATTTATTACACAATAACAATTTTTAATTAAACATACTTTGTAAATTTAACCTGGTTTTCTTAAATTGACATAGCTACGAAAACCCCACGAATCATTTTTTTTTATATTTCAAATTTTAATAGACATTAATTAGTATTCTAAGATATATTAGAATAGTTATACAACCTGGTACATTTACAATTTCTTATTCCAAAATAATAAGGCTCCTTTTTCTATTAATTGATTTTGATTTGAAATATTCACCTAATTAGTAAATGACCGCTATAACATTAGATCTATCCTCATAATAGATTCTATATTACCTCGATGCACGTGTTAGTTAGTATGCATACGTCACGTGCATATTAAATGTTGCTGTTATTTTTTTAAGAGGTTTTAAAAAGTTTTTTGCAAATGTTTGTTTACACAGCTGTGACCAGTTTAGTGCGCGTGCGCACAGTCCGGTGCTAGGATGACGGAGTCTTCTTCTCGTTGTCCAGCAACTTGTCATCAGAACAGAATTTCTCCAGCTGTTTCACGTAATACGTGTTGAAATTCAATCTGCGGAAATTTAGTGAAATAAAATATATATGTGACAAAAACCTGAAAAAATAGAATCTTTTAAATTTTATCATGGTTTTGCCTGTATAGTAATCACAGGTGATGAGTGTTGAGAGACGTTAGGAAACCAAATTAAAACTGCTATAAATTCCAGAAAGTAATCTTCATTTCAAAACTTGCAATAAGACGAAAATTATTATCAATTCATTTACAAGAATCATATGATTATGAAATATAATTCCAACACATAAATATTTCTTCAAGATTTACGTTTATTAACACTATAATAGCAAGTTATAAGTAGTATAAATAATCTACAAGTATATTTGAGGGGTATAACAGCAAAAGCGTCACTGTCCACTTTTGAAATTTACCAATGATCCTTTTAACTAATTTAAAAGCAATTTTAAGCATTAATATTATCAAATAATTATTTTGTAACTGACTAGTTGAAACCCACGGTTTCACCCGTGTCAACTTTTTTTCAACAAACTCTCGACGGGGTCGCAGTCAACGCGCTCGTGTATCCCTATCGTTGTTCCACTGTAGGGGTACTTGCCCACAGCTTGCCAGATTGTTTGAAGGTCACAGTTACTGTTCCACTCCTTAAGATTGTATAGTGTGAAGTTATATAGATTATACGATTTTTCGTGATCTATCATATACTTACATATTTCGAATGCGACTGATAGTTCCCGAGAATAGCGCGTTTATTAAACAAAAAAAACTCTTCCCTCTTTTTTATGATGTCAATCAGTTAATCTCTTTATTAATAAAATGTCACCGAAATACCAATCTCTTATATCGCCTTCCTGCATGACATGAATAATGGCATCTTTACTTTTAAACCGCCTGATTTAAGAATTGAGTTTAATAACGTAATGGATCTTATTATATACCTATTAACGAAATACAAAAAAGAATTGATTATTATCTTCGTTTCTTACATTGAAGACATCGTTTTTTTTTTAATTCTTTATAAGTCAAGTGTTTGACAACAGTCTCATCTGATATTAAGTGACGATGTACTCGTATCTAAAATGCACGATAAACCTAGTAGGGGCTGGCTCTCACATTTAGGTGCCTGAACACATAAGTGCTTAGCAACAGTTTTCAACTTGAGAGTGGTAGCTAGCCAGACGGTAATTAGTAAATAATTTTCTAACAATTATTCCAAGAATTAAAACTCACGTCAATCGATGCGATGTCCGTACACGCTACCACTAGCCAGCATAGCATGTATGCTTGCTTAGTAAGTAATGACATGATCGATTAATGAATGCCCGATAGAAGATAGAAATTCTCACCTGGCCGATATATTGAGTAACTTGTTGGTGTTGTTGTCTCTGGCCATTCTTTCGATAATGGCAAGGACGGAGAGCAGAGCGGCTGTGAAACGCAGCCCATAACGTGACACGGAGCGGGAGAATGAATCCGCTGACCCACTCGTTGTGGAACCTCCGCAACCGGTCTCCTATCGTGTTCATATTACCAATTAAAAATTATTCTTCGATAAAAAATTGTTATTCCCAAGTAATTCAAGTACCACATGAAACATCACAACCATGGCTAACATATCACAGGAATGATTAACATTAAGATACGTTTTTAAAAAGCTAAATACTATTTTAAAACAAAACGTGGTACTGTTTGAATATTATAAATTATAATCGTTCGATAAATTGTAAACCTAAGTAACTCAAGTATCTTATTATGTACACTCGAAACATCACGACTGTGGCTAAGTTATTACAGGAATGCTTAACATTGGTAATTGTTTCTAAAAGCTGAATCCTGTAGTATTAAAGAAACATGTGGATTTTACTGTTCGCATATTACCAATTAAAATTATTATAAGATAAAAAATATACCCAAGCATCACGCGAAACGTTACGACCATGACTACATATCTCAGGAATGATTAACATCGTTTGATGATCTGTTTCTAAAAAGCTGTATTTGAGTTTGTGCTTGTTTCTAAGCTTTCAAATTTAATCGGATAGAGAATTTTTTACTGTCCAAAAAAAGGTTTTAAAAATTAAAAACAACACTGGAAAAAAGGATCAGGCGCAAATATATTTAACTTGATGTTTAGAATACCTCCATTTTCACCAGTTGAGGAAAGACAATATGTAAACATTTCACAATTTAACCAACCAGTACTTCACATCAAGGCAACGGCTTATAATATATAAAGCGCAAGTACGACCTCACATGGAGTACTGCTCATACTTATGAGCCGGTGCTCCTGCCTACAGCTTTTTTCCCTTGACTCCGTGCAAATGCGCGCTGTTCGCATTGTCGACGATCCTGAGCTAACATCTCAGACCTCATTCTACACCTCACACCTAATAAGCGGGCCAATATGGCTGGTGTTACACTTGGTGTATTGCGTGTTTTTTATAGTCCCTATCCGACACTCCTGACGCCGGAGTGTGTTGTGGTTGCAATTCAGTCGCACATAATAGTTATATCCTGCCAATCGGTATTTGAATATTAGTAGGGTCAATAAGTAAGGAAGAAAAAGGGATAGGCCAACACAAGACGATATCGTTATAATAGTAGATATCGTTGTGCAAAGCAGTAAACCATTTTCAATCTTTCAAGGCTAAACATTTGCAGAGTTTCCTTTTGGATTGGCTTGCATTCATATAACATCCCACTTTTGCCATTGCCGTTCAGTCGTATTTTTTTAGAAACTAGAAACAATACAGTTTGTTTATCTTTTGGGAATTAGATCTTTGTAACACATTTTGTAAGTATTGAAACTGCCCCACAGTTTTTTTAATTGGATTTTGTTAATTGTTTTCTTGTGAGTTCCGCCCGATGCGCCCGTTTGAGTCGCTTGTTAAATTGTAACTGCAACTGCTTGTCGCGAGTGTGTTGCGTTTAGGAGTGGGCGATAAAACGTATATATATAGTTAAGAAAACGGTTATACGCTACGTAACGTATAACTAGTTATACGAGAATTAAACAACTATCTATTTCCATAATGGGTAACGCCACATAACGTCAAGCGTCGCCTCGTTGCCGTGCAACGAAATAACGTTCGGTGATATCGTTAGATCGCTGCCATTCGTTGCGGAATAGCAGTGCGTTATGTAAGTTTTGTACTACTCCCACAGGCACGTTGCCCATGTAACGAAACGGTAACGACTAACGAAGACAAGCTTGCAGAGTTGCTGTCCTACTATTTACGTGTTACATACTCGGACGATTGCAACCATTATATTATTTGTTATAAAATTTAGTACTATAGTTTAATAACATATTTTTGAAGTTTACTACTTAAAAATTAGATGGTAGTAGTAAGTAAATTAGAAAGGGCGCAAAATCGAGTGTTGGATATTATACGTGAGTGATAGCGATGTCCAATTATTTTATTAAGATTTTTTTAGATCGCTGTTCAGTTATAGTTGCATGGAATATATATAGTTAATACAACGTTATTCGTTTTGCAATAACGATAATGCAACGTTATTGAAAAAACTCATAACGACCCACTCCTAGTTGTGTTTGCCACTTTATGCAAGTCAGTAATTCACTCGAATACAATATTTGGTTTTATTAGATAGAATAGAAACAATAAGCGTTTTTATTAGTACATCGTAAGTGAATATAGTAAAATATTCACATAGCAATATATACAATCTGTGCAATATATACAAAGTGTCGCAGATCAATATGTAATTATGTTTTAGTATACTATAATAAAATTAATTAGTTTCTAAACTTTTCATTTCGAACAATATATTACATATTTGAACCCTTCGAAATCATTTTTTTTACAATTGTATTACAATCTAGGCTGCCATAGGCTAATAGATAATTCAATTGTAACTTCAACTGCTAAAAACACTGAATCCGTCCATTGCCTACATTTTTTATTAAGGGTCTATTAAGTGTTTTATTCTTATAAGATTTTTTATTCTTAAGGAATCCTTACACTCAAATATAATAATATAGTTCACTACACTAGCTCCAATGGTTTGCTCCTTTTTAATCTTCTCGTCTAGAATATAACATGAAATATTTTCCATGAACTACGTGGCGGTATAAAATGAAATTAATTCATAAACAATAGAATAAGCAGATGTATGTGATAGTGTTAATAAGATAGTGAAAAATGTATAACTACTATTACCTATTTACTTATAAATTGAAAGTAAAATAATGATAATCAAAACTGAGCTTGTACTTACTGTGAAGGTCTAAAACAGAAGTCATGAAAGAAAAAATAAAAACGACATTAATGATTTTGCATATCACAAATACTACATGGAAGCATTACATCACACAATTTGACATACAATTAATTACATTGTGAAACCAAAAAACTTGTCGACAATATTTATCGACAAATCACAACCCTATTGAGTTATGATTGTTAAAAATTATTGAATTTTCTAGATTGTAATTAGTAGTTATATTTTATTGTGATAATTTTGTGCATACAGCGTTACGTTGATCTACTTTATACCTCATTATAATCTGTACTGTCATATGTTGATCCAAGCATACTGTAAAGCTCTGCGTCCACGAAGTACTTGTGCATCTCCTTTTGCCAATTAACGTGTATCGGTAGCGTTAAAAGAAAATACATAAATTAACGTTAGAAAAATTAATAAAAAGGCGGATAAAGCAAGTGAAACGTCTAAGTATTAATTTTTGTTATTGTAAAAATAAAAAGGCCAACAGAGCTATAAATACCTGAACAAAATCACATTATAATAAATAAATACATTTTCAGAATGTGTATCAAGAAATAGGAATAGAAAAACCAACACCGCTTATTAAGATATCCATGCTAACTCATCGTGAATAAATACCCTTTATATTGTACATTGACTACTATGTGTATTCGACTAAAGTAAATACTACACTTAACATGTATTTTTAAAGCACTTAATAATTCGATATAATTCAATAACTACTACTATCTATTGCAAATAAAGTCAGTTTTATAAACATTGTTACATTGTGAGTGAAATTCTGTCTGGCTATAGACAAAGTCTCAGATACTGTAATAAAATAAATTTTCCTTACAGCCTCGACATTATTTTTTTTCTTATTTTATTATAGCTCGACACATTGACTGTACTGTCCCTGATGGTAAGCACAGTACAATCCAAAAACAACGGCGACCACCGAAAAATCGAAATCCATCGGCGGTCGCCGCTGTCATGCCGGCCTGCATAAATATCTCTTCACGTTACGCTTGAAGGACCCGATGTCATAAAAAGGAGGGAACACATTGCCCGGCAGATGGTTCCAAAATTTCACGGTACGACAAAGATACGCAATAGAGAACTTTTTAGTTCGTGCCGAGATGGAGAAACGACAAACAGAAATAGACAATTCATGTTATACACGCCACATGTACGCTCACTGTATATTGCATTACTTCCAGTCACTTTGTCTTTTCCAGTCCCACGTCTGGAACATCCATGGATGGCAACTTTGTGGTTTTACTCTTATATTTTTTCTTTTGTAACGGTCAATGGCAGTTATAATACTTATCTAGATAAATGTATACATTTATAACAATATTTTTATACCTATCTTACAAGCAAATAAAATGTTATGTAGAATCAGCTCAAATAAAACTTAGTTTACTTATTGCGTGCAAGTAACTGCATCTTGATTCAGATTACATGCCGTGTACTATATACACTAGCTGTGCTTCACGGTTTTATCCGTGTTCAATTTATTCGACCAATTCATTACCGCGCTGCCGCCAGCGCACCCGTGTAATCTCTACCGCTGTTCTCATAGTTTGCTTGACTTTCATGGCTACTGCTCCGCTCCTTACGAGTCATAGCGTGAAGCTAAATAGCCTGACTGGTACTTCCAGAGATTAGCTCGTTCAAACAAACAAATAAAAACAATCTCTTGATATTTATAATTGTATAGTATAGATTTACGATTAATATATTCGCGTTGAGTTTAGTCAAATCAATAAGATGCATACGTCACCTGTATAAAAGTGCAGAACTGTACGCAAACCAGGCAGAGTGTGGTGACAGCCTTCAATAGTTGAGGACTGGTGAGCATGCAGTCGCCGAGACATGATTCCAGGAAGTCGTTATGTCTCTCCAATACTTCATCCACGTTGTTCACCTGAAATCGTAATTAAACTGGTTCCTGCATATTTTCTTAAATTTTAATAATGAGACTATTTTATTTTATTTACTTTCATTTATTATAAAAAATATCAAATGAACATATTAAAAAAATATCCTACTGAAATCACCATTGTGGTTTAATCAGAGGCGGACTAGCAGTCTTGGCCGCCCTAAGCCATGTAGTACCAGCCGCCCCCTTCTCAGCTCAAAGTTTACTGTGACGTATATATAATATGAATTTACTTAAATAAAACCTTTCTAATTTGGTAAATGGTAATAAAGTACTGCAGTTTTACGATGTCAACATTGTAATTCAAACTGGATTTTTTCCGTGTCTGGAGTCTTAACACTATATTATGCTTTAGTGTACTTTTATTTATTGTCGACGCATGTTCGCATTAAGTAATATTTTTGTCACGATTAGCCGCCCTAGGCCTAGGCCTAGTTGGCCTTAAGGGAAATCCGCCACTGGGTTTAATTGAGAGGAGTTTTTGTCAACACATTACGAGATGAAAGCTAAGTAAATAGTGTTCATTAAACATCGATTGCTTGAAAATCCAATAGTATCCATTGTTTTGTTTATTGAACTCTTGAGAGTTGAATATCAGGAAATTACAAAAACACATCTACATATTTTAAATGCCATCTATTTTGTAAGTAATTTCGTTCTGGTAAAGTTTAACACAATTGTAATTTATATGCCTATAGTTGAATAATTACAGCTAAATATGCACGATTTCGTTCTCATGTATCTTTATAACAAAAATGTGAGTAGCCTTTATTAAATTACAAGATAACATCAATAAGAAATAAGAAAATAATGGATATACATCTAAAATATGCGAAGATTATTTCCGCCAGTTGTTCAAATATCCAAACAAATGGATTCTGCTTATTTTGTGCAGGTGTTCCTATATGGTACGATGAAATTCATATCTAAACTATATGTCATGTAATCACATGAGAGAATAGGTAAGTTATAACAATTTTATTCGGAAATACGACCTTATGCCTATAAGGTAAGATATGTGTTACTGATATTATTATCACAGGTTATTCTTAATGAATTGATCCTTGAAATTAAACTCTAGTCGATCAATGCTTGAAGCTCTATCATAAGAAATATAGGGTTGCTTCAATATCTACAATTACAGTAACTTCTTAAAAAAACTGACGTCAATACGTATAGATAAACTAACAAAGTCGATGAAAACGATCAACAAAATCGGGGAAATCCCATATTAAATTCCCACAGTGCGCGACTGTTTGTGCTGGGTCCTGTATGGGTCCTAGGAATGCTGGGCTTAGCTATTGTGTCTGACAGGACCACGACCACAATACATGTTGCGTTTCGTGATCAGCCAGATGCCGAGAGGCCGTCATGTTAACAACGACCGGTGATAGATTGTTGTTACATAGTTGACCGTATTGTACTGTGCTGTCCACTTGAGTACAGTGACCTCAATTTGTCGCGCTGCTTTAAACAAAAAAGAACTAACAACCACTGTTCAACGTGATAATGGGTATGTATATACATTCTCAGCGCACCGGTATAAATTCTTCCAACATATATGTTGCAACCCTGGCGCCTTTAAACATCTAAAGAGTCAATTGTTTACAGACCAGACTAAACACAAATGGTGCTAAAACCAAGCGATGAGTAATCACAGACTTGTAAGTTGTGACGTTATAAGGAGTACCGCCTACAAATTAACGTCAGGTCGCCCCGCCCACAGCAAAAAATTAAGCCTTTCGAAAAAAATTGTAACAAAATGGCTGACTTATGACCTCTAACAAGACTTTCAACACTTGAGAATAACAATAAAATCATAATTTAGATCACAATGAGCTATATTTTCAAGTTACTATAAGTACTTTGTTAGGGTCAAAATTATCCTATAAAAATATTAAAAACAAACACTTAACTAACATATATACAAAAGAAGTTTGCGATTTAAATATTATCACCATCAGCCCGCATCTATTACCTGATAATGATTTAAATAAATGTTTGTACAGACCCAAAAACCCTTTATTAGATAATTATTTTTATACAAAATTAACTTTATCGTAAGCGGATGTAAAAACAGCTTTGTATTTCAACGGTATATATAATGTACAATAATTTAAAAAGATTTATATCCTATACACCCTCACAGATTAACAAGACATACACCTAAATACTCTGCCGTAAATGTTACAAAATAAACTTCTTCAAATTTTAGTATTGCTATACCGTAAAACAAAAACAATACTATTCCGACTTGTTTCTAGTTTTCCAAATTACATGGTTCTTATGCATTTAACTTATATATTGCGATTGGCCAGCGTACGACGGCAACTGTAACTAATTAAACAACTCTTGCTGGTCCAGTGACTCAACGGACGTGTTCGGATATCCTAACATACGCAATTAATGCCACACAAAAGTGATGGTCTGGTAGGTAATTGAGTTTAGTCAGTACCGGACTACCAGCAGTGTACAGTAGTGCAGGATCAGCGAAACGTACGCCCTCCCACACTGCGCTAGCGTCGATTCAAGCCCTCACTCGCAGCACGGACCCGAGTGGCGCGGTCGTACTACCAGTATTCGAAACAAGCAAAACCAGTGAAGTGCCAGTGAAAAGTGTGATCTCTGTGTTCTAATATTCAGGTGGGTTAAATGATTTAAATACATGACATAAGAACTAGTTTAAATGAGTATTCATTTAATATAATAATATGAAATTCGAAATAGACACTGGAACAGAGTTCTGACAATGCGAAATCGATAAAATCACTCAAAAAATCGTAATCCTCAATTTTGAAAACCGCTTCGTCAAACACGTCATCGGTTTTTTTTTTTGTAAAATCGAAGTGTCCGCCGATGCATTGTAACTACATTCCGATTATACGCGAATCTTTATCAAAACATTGAAATAGTTTAATAATCGTAAGGATGGTGTATCACGGAACATTTATTGATAACATGGGACATCATTTGGCTTACAGTAAGTAATTATGTAAGCTTAAGTATTTATGACGCGCAACCAATCAATCGGTACAAAGTCATTTTAAAACTCTCAAATATGTTTAAGCTTCAAAATATCGAATTAGAAAAAAAAAACCTTTTGAAGTGAAAAAATTACAATAAAATACATAGTATTCGACATGCCATATGTGATTGTGTTTGGTGCTTATAAATGATTAAGAATTACATGATTTTAAAAACATATGTGACTGTAAACATTGAAAAGCATGTCGTCTCAATTTGACAGCTAATCCCTGGGACAAGGTCGACAGGGCTGACGTCATCATTAATACGATGGATGCAGGACATGTGTGATGTGGGACGATAGTGAACTAGTGTAGAGCCCGCAGGAAATCGAGTTAACCAAACGATGCCAGGGACGCAGCCAGGGCTATTTTATTGTGATACAAAGTAACTAATTTTTAGTTTCTAAGCATCAAGGAAACTAAATAACTTTGTAAGACCGATTAATCATGAAGACAGAATGTAGATTCTAGATATATTTATATACAATTCGAACTATCATTCCTTATTAACGGTAGTTTAATACATAAGAAAATCATAAACATTACCTGTAAACATAAATTTTTGCAATGTCTTACTTAATAAATACTGAATAAACCTTATGGGGGGTTACACACCTGAATAGAAATGAATATCATAAACACGGTGATAAACTCAGTTGTGACTCGCTTTGGCGTATCACATTTCCAGTTTAACCAATATACTTTATACAGACTTACCTAGGCTTTTGCTTCAAGACAAATATTTACGGCTACCATAAAAAAACTGTCGATGAGTATTAGTTCCCGGGAGTCAACCTTATTTTATTATTTATTTCTATGAACTACAATATGTCCATATAAAAAGCAAATTGATAAAGATAAGATTAAATTATTAACATCGTGATGTAACCTTAGCATGGTTATAAGGCATTTTGTAATGTCCACGCCTGTTGAAAATCTGTCGTCAAGCATCTATAGGTGTGTTACGGTAGATACACTTGAGAACCAGTCCCCACACTAGGCTTAACATGTTATTATATCAAGCCACATCGTCATTTAACATCAGGTGATTATCTGACCAAACGTTAAACCTATATTTCATAAACTGAGTAAATTGAAAATAACTACTAAAGAAATACGTATAAAATTTATTCGAAATTTTAATTTAAACAATAGTGTTCTAAAATCTATAGTCTAAAAATAAACCATTAATTCAAAACTATAATTAACTTGATGCTATAATCCTTCCTTGATACCACCCCACCATCAACATTAATTGATAAAGTGGCAGACGTTAGAAGGCGAGTGAACCCGAGTGTTATTATTGAAACTGACAACGAAATATCCGGTGACAGTTTGAAAACATTGTAAAACACAATACATATGCACATCAGATTACAACTGCAGCATTGAAATGCGCAATACTCGGTACTGGCTTTGCGAGACTGGTACCAAACTACCTATAAGTTTCCTATATTCACTGAGATTGTATTATTGCACAAGACCTTAGCGATTTTCCCTGGGAGTAAATGTATTTGTATGTTAGAGAAACTATCTAAAGAGTAATTATTAAATTTATTTAAAAATGTAGCAACTGTTATAATAAGTAAACTAGCTGTGCCCACGGATTACCTTTATTAAATTTATTCCACTAACTCTTCACCGTTGTGTTGCATTCTTGATCATTCTATTACTTGCCTACAGTTTGCCAGATTGCTTGACGTACATAGTTACTACTCTGCTCCTTAGGGTTGTAGCGTGAAGTTATATAGCCTATATTATTCCTCGTGAATCTGGCTATCATATACAAAAATATTTTTTCGAATCCGACTGGTAGGTTCAGAGATTAGCGCGTTTAAACACAAACAATTACTCGCACAACTCTAACTCTTCAACTTTAACACTTTATTCAGCATAAACTCGACAGCTTTATTATATTATAAGTATATAATAAATAAGGAAGACTTTTATATTTTACAAACGAAAACGAACACGAAAATTACGCAAGTTCGAAATTGTCACTTAGTTTTGTACCCAGCCGATATCGAATCCGGAATTTCTTAAAGTAGATGTTGTAGGTACTGACTGTACCGCGTGCAAACGAGTCATTATTTATTACAAACAAGCTTTTTTTAGCTTAACAGACTCGATCGCTCGTCACTTGACGTGAAGTTCGCAGTTCGCAGTGAAAGTGGTCGAGGGTCACAAGGGGTAGAAGATTTCAATGTATAATGCAAATTAAATCTCGAAACAACAGTAACAACAGATTGTTTATGGTTTAAATGTATTATATCGACGGACGACGGTGGAAAGGTTTATTGACTAACGTGCATATGGCAAAGTTAACAGATTAGTCAATCAGTCTTGACACCGTCGATATTATATATTTTAAGACTAAGCCTTAAAGCCTTTTTGCCTTTAAAGATACCTTTGAACTAACGTCCATAGCTGGCGGATAAAATGTCGAAACATCAAAGAACACTTTAGATAGGTAGGTAATATTAATGTAATAATAGACAATATAAATATATAGTCTATAACATTTTCGCGCTAGGCACGGATATTATAATATTTGTTTTTAAAATTATACTATATACATATATGTCTCTGTCTGTCTGTCCGTTTATATTTTTTTCATGCGAAAACCAGTTATAGAATTTACATGTTCCTTATTTCATTTCATAGCTATGTTATCTGGCCAGGTTATAGGATACATTTTGTTAGATAAAGTAACATACGAAATAAGAAGTGATGATAATGGTGAATCAATTCGCAAAAAAAGACTCATTTGGGGCGCTTAAATGGCTTACGCTGAGTAAACTATACGAGATATATCAAATTAATGCTTAACTTAATATATCTTTATAAAATCTCTAAGGATATAATCTTCTAAGGATATAATAAGCATTTTTGTATTCCGTCCTTTAAGCGGGGGCCGCACGATTCGTACGTGAGCAGCTAGTTACTCTGAATACGTTAAAAAACTGTAGAAACCTTAAAATAGTAAAATAAAGCATCGCAAACTAAAAAACAGAAAAGTAAGGTAAATTAACTTTTCTGTCTACCTCGTTTGAAAAGGGTCTATTGATAAACGACACTAGTAAAGAGAAAGTTGTCCAATAAGTGCATCAAGTATTGGTACTTCTCTACCTACCAAACCACAAGAATTCATTATAAACAGAGGTATCGATTTCTCATATTCGATCTGTGAATGATGCATGAAAAGCGAACAAATTGCCTGTAACCAATAACATTAAGTTTATAGGTATAATAAATTTAGTTAAAACTTCCTAAAACTTGTTTATTTATTGACATTTTAATACGGGCATCGTCCAGCTCACCGGTTTACTGTACTAGAATGCATTTATCATACCCATAGACATGTTGTCAATGTAATGATTATTCTAATCTCTATTTTCTTTTAAGTGTCATTGAAAGTTGTTATATACGAGATGTATTTAATTCAACAATGTATTGAAGTTAAATACAAAAGCGATTGCTATCGACTTCAGTGAAAAGTCTCAAAAATGTCAATACATGAAACTGTAATGTATGCAGAAGTCTGCGTATTTACATTACTTTTGAATTTTAACTAAAGTTCAATAGAAATCATATTGAAGACTAGCTGTATCCCCGAACTCAGCTTGCGTTAATTACAGAATCTAAAATAAAAAGTAGCATAAGTTACTCCTTATAACATCAGCTATCTTCGAGTGAAAGTCCCGTCAAAATAGGTCCAACCGTTTTGTAGGTTGCCGGAACAAACAGACAGACAGACGGACGAACATTTTTAAAATTGGTGGTTTGTTATAGTTACCGTGTATACTTTAATATGTATCAAGTAAAAATCTATTATTTTGGCATTATAAACAGGCACTTTAATTTTATTATATGTGTGTGTTATTACATGCAATTGAATTGAATGCAAATATTTAAAGAAGTCGGTGATAAATTTAGTAATAAAAATTTCATAAACACATAAAAGTCAAGAAAAACCTTTCTACGACATACAAGACTGATTAATTTTTATATCGTGTTAGTAAATTAAGAAAATACTTTCAAAGCTTTCTTTTAGGGCTGGTAATAATATAAATATCGCCTACTTTTAATATGATAGACTTATATGAGAACGCAGCGACAGGTCATCGGTGCAACAGTTGACTAACGATGACGATTGTTCGCCCACATAACCCAGTATTGAAACTCCAAATATGGTGTCTCAAGAGCCAATGTATGCGGGCTTTAGTCCTTTGAATAAAATTATCGACTTCCATAACAGAAACGAATAAACGGTATGCTCATAAATAACGTCACTTTATAAACAAACTTATTAGACCCAAGTATTTGGGTTTATGAATACGAAACGAGGTCTTCGATCTGACACGTAGAAAATCGAAATGGACATCCAACGAAAATTTATAAATAAATCTTATAAAACACGTATATTTATTACACGTGTATTACATAATTATGATAAACTGGTGAACAAATGTTAGACAGATATTATTTATATTATATAGTTTTAGTAAATTATTTATTCGCAAATACAAATCCTTATTAAAATTAACTGTCATATTATCGTACATTTTATCGGCGAGTTCTTTTTCTAAAGTACGGGCTAAGGAACAATTTTTTGGTAACTAACTTTTAAAAGAAAGTTTAAAATAAGAAAAATCAGCAAGGTGTGAATATTTGTATGGAAGGCTCCTCAGTTTCTATGCTAAAAGATCTTGCTTGCTTGATTACAAGTAAAGCAATGAGTTTATGCATAAGCAAGAACAAAGTGGTAAGAAGCGTGATGAAAATTAAAATATACAGCGATTATATAAATATAATCGATACCAACGAGTAATATTATTTTATTTTGTAAAAGTTATAGTACAATGAATTTTTTTCTAAGATATATTTTTAGCAACACACAACTTTGCCAGAAAATGCTCTCTGAGTCCTGAAAAATTATGTTTTTCAGATGTCAATGTTATTTTGAAAGAACCTATGTCTAATACAACCCGAATAATTTAAAAAATTGTATCTTTGAACCTTAAATTTAAATAACATTTAAAAATTATGAAATTAACTTCTCCTATGAGGCTGCATGGACATCATGGATTCACTGATGCCTCTTTAAAATAAAAGAAAGTTATTAATATAATCTAAAATTATTAATTATTCTTTTGTCCACTCGGAACGGCTTTCACCGAACTTTTGGCAACGTAGTGACGTCTATTGATGGTATCTAGTCTCTGCGCGATTACCGATATTGTTAAACTGCAACGTAATTACGGTTCTGTATAAGTAGATAGTTATAATATCAAAATGCAAAAAAAAAAACATTATCCACATGTTTCATTATTTCTTATATCTTCCAAGTATTTATATTAGAAAAATAAATATTTTACGTCATGTAAAGGGGACAATCTAGAAAATTCTACACAAATATCTAAAGTATACGTCAGTGATATTTTACTTTAGTAATAAAAACATTGAGTATCTACTAGTAAGGTTAAACCAAACTTTAATACTTAAATATATAAGAGACAGCAATTACCTACTTTGAGAGGGAAAAGGGCAATAAGAATAACTAGCTTAATGGAATTCTAATATGATACAATGGAATGCAAAACGACACAGAGCATATCCATCCGAGTAACTAACGTGCGTGACAAACAGAAAAAGTGTTCAACCGACTATATAACTAACTACAAAGAAATATACTCAGCAAAAACTTAATCATTTACAGAGTGTGCCCGTGTCGCTCCAGTGACTCGAAATAGAAACTCGAGACTTTATGCTCACCAGCACTTCTGGGTGCTGTAAATGATCCACTGAATTTCTCGAATATTTATAAGTCAATGAAACACTTGATATTCGCTTCACTGGCAAATAACCTTATTAATACAGTACAGGATCCAAAATAAATCTCGCATAGGTATTCCTGATCCATATATTATATTCTAAGATACTATCAATGCTCAGAATGAATGCTAACACACACTATGCATAGAAATTTATTCTAAGTAAATATTAACCTCGGAATTCATTAGAGTATGTTCATATGACGCTTCTAAAATAAGTAGTAAAAAGAAAAGTTCTTATGGGCGAAGTGCATTAAGAAATGAGGACAAAAAGCGTCGAGATAATCCGATTTTTAAATCCAAGCATACAAAATATAGTAATAGTAGCTGTACCCGCGGCTTCGCTGGCGCGGACTACAGAATACTGTCGGTCGAGCGCAGACGCGAATCGTGCTGCCCCAAAAATGCTTATTATGGGTGATCCTTAGAAGATAGGTATATGCTATCGCTGACTTTTTGTAGGTCTTTTTAAGATCTACAATTATGCAGTACAGTCATTTGATATATGTCTTATGGTTTACTTTGCAGCGTAAGTCATTGAATCGCCCCAGAACAGTATTTTTTCCGAAATGATTCACTATGATCCTCACTGCTTATTTAGTACGTTACTTTATGTAACAAAATATATCCTATAATCTGACCAGATAACATATCTATGAATTAAAATAAAAAAACATGTAAATCAGATAAGTGGTCATCGCGTGAAAAGAACATAAACGGACAGACAGACAGAGCGAGATTAAGTTTTATAATATGTATAGAATAGATGTATGTATAGGTATATGTATGTATGTATAGGTGTAGAAGATTTTTAGCTTTTCGCTACTTAGTTGGTCAAGTGCCGGATGTGTGGTAACCTGAACTCGCTACCAATTCACTACACGTGTATGTACGTATAAAAGTTATATATTAAAAACTACGATACGGTATACTTATATTCTCGGGAGAATACACAACACATTAGTCACGAATAATCCACAACTAATCTTCGCGCATTCGTGTGTTTGGATTAAGCATGCCACAGAATTTCTACCTTTCTAAAGGTTTTACTTGGAAGATTATAATCATTTATTACAAGATAATCATTTATAGTTTAAAATTCATGAGTCGAGCCGACGCGACCGTTACAAATATCAGATCTCGGAATATTATTGTCAAACCAGTTTATTTTTGTTATTGCATAAAACGAATTTCAATGTCGTAGAAGTTAGAAATGATTTAGTTAATTTAGTATACATGTAATTTTTAAAAAGTTTACTAACTTGGATTGTCAGATGTCATATACCAGCTAGACATTATATGCGTAATAACCACATAATGACGCATAAGCAAAATGATATTCTACTTTTGTTGTAATTATTAATATAAACTTGACCACAAGATTATCATTGTGGCTACTGGATATATACTATGTACATAATTGTATTCAGAAGTTGCGGTCTTTTTCGACGTAGCTAAGGCCTTCGATAAGGTCTGGCATGCCGGACTAGTCCACAAGCTACATCAATTAGAAGTCCCGGAAAGGTTAGTTCATCTAGTTCACGATTTTCTACGCGACCGCACCTTCCACTACCGAGTGGAAGGAGTACTATCTACCGCCCACCCTATACGCTCAGGCGTCCCGGAAGGTTCCATTCTGGCGCCTTGCCTTTTCAATCTGTACGTCAGCGACCTCCCGAAGCCCCCCGGGGTCGAGGTAGGGCTCTACGCTGACGACACAGTCATATACGCGTCAAACAGACACAGAAAAAATCTCGCTTGCGCAGTCCAACGTGCCGTAACCACTCTCGGGGAGTGGTTTCGAACGTGGCGAATAGCTATTAATCCGGTAAAGAGCGCCGCGATTATGTTTGAACCGCATACATGCAAACTACCACGCACGGTAAGACCCCTCTCATTATTCGGTACGAATATCCCTTGGGCCACCAAGACTAAATATCTGGGTGTCACCCTCGACTCGAAGCTTAACTTCAACGCACACGTTACTATAGTCAGGAATAGAGCCATCTGGATCCTTTCCCGCTTGCGACCCTTGCTCAGTTCGGTAAGCAAAATGTCCTTAAGACATAAGCTCACACTCTACAAGATGTGCGTACGTCCGATCTTGACATATAGCTGCGCCGCGTTCGCACATATGTCCAAACATAACTTTGCCCGCCTGCAAAGAGTCCAAAATCGGTTTCTCCGTCGCCTGCTTGACCCTCCAGCCTTCGTTAGGAACATGGACCTGCACAGGGACATGAGGCTTCCCTCGATAGAAGCCTATGTGAAATATCTCACCAGGAGATACTTCGATAGCGCTTCGAATCATCCCAACCCGCTCGTAAAATCCACCGTGAACTACGTCCCAGACAACTCGATCCCCGTTGCCAAACGTTATAAACGCCGTCCGCGAAATCTCTTTGTCGATCCCGATGACGACATCGAGAAAGCTAACAATTTCTACGCGTCTGCTCCCGCAACATATGCGTGCTCGCGCCCACGCCCGCGAAACCACCGTTCCCTCCGCAGGGGACGTACGGTTAACTTCGCTCCCGCACACCCGCCACGACCACCCTCCTCTGCGGCAACTCAAGCCTAGGTCCGATCCATCGGCATGGAGCCCTTGAGTCAAGCAGCCGTTCGCGCGATACAGTGACTCTACATTCACTAGCTTTCACAGCCATACATGACACTGCATTATACACACATGCACAACACACAGGTACATAGATTCTGTAAGGGACCTTTTTTTTCTTTTTTTGCCTAGTTAGATTAGACAAAAAATTTCAGACCACTAAATACACATACACATGTTCCTTCCCTCCTCCCAGGGGGCAGAAACATGTATGTATGTATAGTTAGTTTAGATCGAATTACGGATAGGGAATTAGTCAGATCGCGACTTAATTGCATACGCGCAACAGTCCGAGCCGAGGTTCGGCCATTTTGGCACCCTCGGATGTTGTTGCTTAGCTTTCGTGGCTGAGTGCCCTAAGCGCTCGCCCCCAAGCCCCGGTAAAGCTGTAAAAGCCGTAAAGGCTCCAGGGCCCCTAAGGCTAACAGTATAGTCAGTTCGAAAAAAAAAAAAAAAAGAGAAAAAAAAAAAAGAAAAAAAAATTTTCAGAAGATGAATCAGAATCCATGAATTAAAAATAATAAATAGGTATATATTATGTTTATACAGGCTTTCTATTATTATGTTGCGATTTTAAAATACTATATCCCACTGAAGCACCGTGCAAGGCTGCTCCATGTTATTGATGTTGATTTCGGTCATTGAGAATCTTAGAACTTTTTTCAAGGGACATATGCTGCTACCGGCCTGTGTAGTTTATGATGATTGAATGAAATTTATACTTTAAACTGTTACAAATAGAAAGCACATTCTTTTGGTTGTAGGAATTTAGGCCGAGTACCTTCTACGCTCGTTACAAAGCCCGGTGAATCTGTTAAGGCTCCTCAGGCCAACAGCGTCAATCAGTGCGAAAAAGAATGGTGACAGGTATTTAACCGAAGGATGTATTTCTAATACGACTAAGGTGGCAAACCAGCGTACGGCTCGCCTAATAGTAATCGGTAACCGTAGCCTATGGACGCTTGCAACACCAAAGGTGTCACTAGCGCGTTGCCAACCTTGAACCTCCCTTCCCCAAGGGACTCTGGAAAACCTATTTACCGTAAGAACACAACACAAGCTTGATTGGCTGCGATCTTATGTAGGTCAGAGGTTTTTCACCAGTCAAGCCAAAGAATTACTCTGTGCCTTACCTCTTTTGAATTAATTTTATATTTGAACAATAAAACTCGTGTTCTTTAATAGTAATAAAGGCGATTTTAAATGTAATAAATACCAAGCCGGTTTTTAATTCTCCAACTGGAAGCATGACCGACAATCAGACCGGAGCACCCGAGAACGGTAGCGCGTAGCGTGCCGATAAAACTTACAACTAAAAAGATATTATGAACAACGGAAACAGTTAATCGGTAAACGAGATTACACTTAAGTACGTTTTAGAGAAATATTCGACCAGCATTAGTCAACTTTCGTAAGGTTAATTAGTATTAAATACCAAAGGTGAATAAGAAATAGATAATTTTCCTTGGAAGATTTCTTAATAGGTTGAAATAGTTAAAAATACTTAGAATGCCCATTGCAAGACAGTTTATTTGTAGTAATTAAGTTGAAAAATTAGAATAGGTAAGCAGTTTTTTTTACTAGAAATAATGTAATTGGCCTTAGCGGAGCAATATGGTTAGCATAAATATGATTTAAAATGCAAATACAAACGATGGAACCCGTTGATACGTAAATGAGAATATATTTTTATAGCAACTAGTACACTATAGTGGAACATTACGTCATCACTATAAACATTTTAAGTAGATATCGTTTAAGAAAAAAATAATAATATTAGCATGTAAGTGTCTCACAGCTCTGCAAAGGCCATTTCCCGAGGGAAGGCAAGTACTTATTAACCTTCACATCAGTCCACATCATATTGGCAATATCAAATGCTGCAACGTAAACGCAATCGCTTTCATTTTTATCTCACATACAGTGGTACTTCAAGAACATTTGTTAAGCGTTTAGGTTTTCCTCACGGATGTTATCCTTCCTTCAGTCGACAGTGCTACCAAATCAAATTAGTACGCAAATTCGTTGGTACATGCCCTGGCTCGAACCTGCGGGCATCGCATCGATATTTCGCCGGTTACACTGCTCCATCACCACGACTTCATAATTAAATAACGTGATTTATGTTCAGTTTTACTTAATATTTTTTTACTTTGCGATCCATAGTCTCACAAGGTACAGTTATTAATTAAACCGCGCTTCGAACGACTTTGATTAATTCTTTGGCTTTCTTTAAGATGTTTATATAATTTAGTACCTTTTTCGTGTACCTATTTCGATACTGGTTGAATGTCTAATTATTACAGAATATCTAAATCAAAAATACTTTATTCAATTTAGGTCTTATGACCGTGAAAACACTACCAACGCGGCATCGGTTTAGAAAACATCTCAGTTATCAAGAAGAGCCGGCAAGCTTGACGTAGTTTTTAAGGTTATTATCCGGCTAACCGGTAATGTGCTTAGGTTTCTTATTATTGAACCTAAACAAGTACCTATAAAACTTTTGTGTGTATTACTGAGATACAAGAAACTATTTATCGATTTCTAGTCAACCGGCATAGGTAGGTAATTGCAAATTCTTTATAGATAACCTATAAAAAGCACGATGGATGATGACCTAATGAAAAATTATGATCACTGTCTTTTTATATCAGAATTTCGTGTAATGAAATAAAATACGTATAGTAAAATTAAATGTACTTTAAACTTTGATTGTAATACAAGTACACGAAATCAATAAGTTTAAATAAAATTATTGATTATACAACATTGAAAAGGTCACTATTCTCTCAGGCCTTCATACATGCCCGTGGCAAAGAGCAATACGATGTACTTACCTCGAAAACGAATAAAACTTACGAGACCAATATACGTAGGTACATCATTATCTTATATTAGACTAGCTGTGCTCGCGACTCCGCTCGGGTGGGCTACAGAATACTGTCGGTGGAGCGCATGCGAATTATGCTGCCACAAAAATGCTTATTGTGCGTGGTCCTTAGAAGATAGACATATGCTATCGATGACTTTTTTGTAGGTGTTTCTAAGAACACCAATTATATAGTACATTACTTTTATATATCTCTTATGGTTTACTCAGAGTAAGCTATTTAACCGCCCCAAAAGCGTATTATTTCCGAATTGATTCAGCATTATTATCACTGCTTATTTCATATGTTAGTTGATGTAACAAAATATATCCTGGCCAGATAGTATATCTATGAATTAAAGGAAAAACCATGTAAATCGGATTAGTGGTTTTCGCGTGAAAAGAACATAAATGGACAAACAGACAAAGAGACGTTGAGCTTTATAATATGTCTAGAAGATATATTATTATGAAGCAGCCTTGTTTTGTTTTGTTGCTGAATGTACAAAAAAGTTCATCCATTTCCAGATAAACAAAACAATAATTACAAAATTTTATGTAAGTACATTAACATTGGATTCTCTGTAGTCGTGTGTTCTTGAGTATATTTTTTTATATAGCTTTGTAATAAATTTTAACTCTCGAATACCTTTCAAGTATTTAAAACATTTTACTGTCATGAATTTTCGAGTATAAACCAGGTTTTGGTACAGATAAGTATAGATGTATATTCTAAAGAATTTTTATATTAAGTTTTTTGACTCGTCCGCCACCTAGTGTAGAGTGGTAGCACTAATTCGCAAAGCTTCAAAGGCGTGCGTACAAAAACTCACCAAAGTTTCATCGTAATAGGAATAGTATATGATCACAAAAGGAAGAAACAAAGAAATTTATAGATAGAACCAAAACTTTAGCCTTGTAATCCGCAATATAACGTTCATACTTGTTTAGAACACATAAAATTATTTCACAGTAAATTTGGCAGTCATGAATCAATCGCCAGTTTAGTTAAAGCCGGTTGGTTATACGCCTCGAAACAGGTGCTCATACGAAACCGATTCAGACACAATAGAAAAGTTGTCGGATCTTACGTAAGCAACGTTGACTGAAAAGCGTAATATATTGTTCAATTCGCATCGGCCGCGGCCGCACGGACATGTGGAACATCTCATCGCGTTCCGATGGACGAACACCGCCATTGTTTGGAGTAAAACTCTTTTGTTAGTTTTACCATTTTATTTTAGACGTGGGTATACTTTGACTTAGGACGGGCATCACGGAAATTCGTTTGTTGAGCGATTTTAAAATTACTAGAACTTAATATAATCCACTGATTTTATATGTATCACTAGCTGTGACCGCGGCTTCGCTCGCGTGGACTACAAAAAACGCTTTTTTATTTTTTGTACGGATCCCTAATTATTTTTCTAAAATAAAAGTAGCCTAAGTTATTCCTTATAACATGAGCTATCTGCTAGCGAAAGTCCCGTCAAAATCGGTCCAACCGTTTCGGAGATTAAGCGGAACAAACAGTCAGACATAAAAAAGCTGACAATATAACAGCTTTTAGAAAAAAGCATTAATCATGAACTTCAAACTATCTGGCAAGCTATCGGCATGTACGGGTAGTAAAAACAACGATGGGTTGACTGCGCACAGTCATCCAGAATTTGTGGTCTCTAAGCATAGAAATCAAAAGTCGAAATACGAATAAAATATCATTGCTAATAGTTTAAGGGCAGATTTTTCAATCAACAGATAACTTTATTTGAGGAATAATTTTTAAATTTGTTTCCATGCATTATCTGTCAAAACCTGAAAATTATTCCTCGTATAAAATTATCTGGCAATTATCTGACGATTGGAAAATCGGTCCTTTGTCTACTAATTAATATACGTAACACATTATGATATGGGTGTCACTGAATGCTGTATTTGGGTGAACATTTATATATGTACTCAGTTTTTTTTGTTTGGAGTAAAACACTATTTCATTTTTCTCGCGACTGTTTCCAACTCCCAAATACATCATTTAATGACATTCATATCATAATATGTTACGTATATTAATATACTTAAACTTTTGGCAATTATATTTTATTCGCATTTCGACTTTTGATTTCTATGGACCTCAAATTATGGATCACCGTGCGTCGGCGCGGCGGAGAGTCAGCCGTATAAATTTAACAGGGTAAACTGCGGGGCACAGGTAGTTGTATTATAATATTAAATGAACACTACAGCGAGCACACGTTAAAATTTGGATATTTGTTACTATACATATTAGGTTTAAATTAGAAAATTAATTAAATACACTACCTATAGACATAATTTATGTGTTTATACTTCCTTTAAACCAATATGATTGTAAAAATAATTAATGATCACAGATATTATTCCTATTAACCTACTATGGCAATGATGGCTCAGTGGTAGCGTGTACGACTTCGTGTCGATTGACATTAGTTCGAATCCCTGCAATGAGCCTGAGCTTTCGGTGAAGGAAAACATCGCGAGGAAACCATAGCATGCCCGGTAATTTGTAATGCCTGCCTGGCTAGCTACTTCCCTCAATTTGAAAATATGTTGCCAAGCACCAATAGGTGTGTTCCGGCAGTTGACCCTTGAGACCCAGTCTTCCACTAGGTTTAGCGTGTTATAATCTTCGGCCACATCGTCACTTAACATCAGGTGAGTTTGTGGCAAATACGTCAAACCTATGACAGTAAAAAACACATATAATAATCAGAAATTGATAGATCAAGAAGGCAGTATAATTTACAAACCAATATTTATACTTTTGGTAAGATGACCAAGGCTAAATTTAGTCACAGTGTATTCAAGATATATCCAAAGATAAATATTATCCTAATAGTCCGAATCTAACCAGCGTAGCAAAGGTATTAGATTTAGCCGTGCGTCATACTGCTGTGTTAAAGATAAGACGAAACAAAAAAAACAAATATCACGATAACTAAACAACAATTTTATTTACTTATAATAACTCTGTATGATGATTATTTATATAATATGTATATACTTAAAATAATGTAATAATAATATCAGCCTGTAAGTGTCCCACTGCTGGGCAAAGGTCTCTTCCCAAGGGAATGGTTCGGGCTTAATCACCACGCCAGTCCACAACGTATTGGCGATTTCAAACACCGAGAAATCAACGGTTCTATATTTTTCCCACATACAGTGGTACTACAAGAACATTTCTCGAGCATTCCGGTTTCCTCACGACGTTTTCCTTCACCGTCGGCCGATAGTGTTGGCCAAATTTGAATTAGTAAATGTACGCGAATACCGTAAAATTCGTTGGTACATGCCGGGGTTCGAACCTGTGGACATCGAATCGAAATTGTGGAACGACAGTCACGACAGTCCATGTACTCTTACATTAAATAATTGAATATGCGGGTATTCAATATGTAAATTCAAAGAAACGCTCCAATGCAAAACCAATTGATTAATCATTGTTTTTACAAAATGTTCAGTTAAAGAAATAGTAAAACTTACTAATTGTAAGTAAAAGGTTAATATGTAAAATAATGACGGTTCCAAACAAACACTATTACAAAATCAATGAAAGAAGTATAATGTGTCTGATTGTGCTATTAAACATAACATAATAGTGAGAGCGCAAATTGAACCAATTATGGGAATAGCCCAAATGAGGAATGAAACACGCGCACTACATTAATTTTAGGGTACCATAAGAAACCCATTATAATTGCCCCTTCGTTGCCGTTAGCAATAAAGTTCCTAAACGCACATAGTAATGAGCGAACTCATTAAAACCAATGACTTAAAATCAACTGCACCCAAATATTTCTTCGATTAGAACCCGAATATTTTTCGAAATACATAGATAAAGAGGTTAAAGATCACTGGCTAAGTAGTAGTAGGTGATGCTAATTCAATTTCTCCTATGTACGCGTTTAATCTGAGAAACACTTTGGAGATTAATAAGACTAATAGAGTAAATTGGGAACAGGTGTCGAAAATCAGTGTTGTAAGCGAATATTTTGATGAACACCTGTGTTTTTTTTTAATGAGAAAGCATATTAATTAATAAATTTATTTATACCATTTTACCGATTTACATTCGAATTCCACGTGAACCATGTTTTGATCACAAAATTATCTAAAAAATTAATAGGAATAATCGTTTTTCGGTTTCAGATGCCAGTGTCGCGTGAGACATGTCGCAAGACAATTATGAGATGAAGCCCAACAGAATATCGCGAGGCGGGTCCCTGTTCGGTACAGATCCACAAATTCTACTTAAAACCGCACTCCAAAATAATGATTACGGTACCTTCAAGAAATTAGTCGGTTATGGTGCTGTCGATCTCGAATATGTCTACCAGTATCCTGACCACAAAACATGCCTCGAGCTAGCAGTTTCCGAACCAAACAAAGAAGAATATGTGAAAGTTCTTTTACAACATGAAGTAAATGTGAATAAAGTCAATGAAACACATTCTGCAGCTCCGATACACTTTGCTGTAGAAAATGGGAACTTAAAAGCACTGGAAGCTCTTTTAGAGTGTGATAAAATAGATGTAAACATTAAAAGTAAAGGTAACACAGCTTTGTTAATGGCTGTTAAAAAGATTGAAGACTTGGATGACGACCGAGATCAAGATTTAGCAACCTTTGAAGATATAATAGAACTTCTTCTAAAAGCTGGCTGTAATGCAAATTCGCCGGATTTAAAAGGTGTTACTCCTATATACTGTGCAGCAAAACAGGGACTTGAGAGAGTTATAACTCTTATACTGGATTATGCTAAAGATCCTATTGATATAGATACGTATAAAGATAGGAGAGGTAAAACAGCACGAGATTATTTGAAAGAAGCATTTCCACATCTCGAGGCAAAGATTGGTTCTCATGATAACCAAACAGAAATAATAGATACTGACAAATTATTTTACTATCTTAGCAGACACGAAGAAGACAGATTTGTTAGAGACTTTACCATAATAGCTAATAAGAATGAGCATCGTTCATTATTGACTTCCCATAATGGTCTAAGCACTATGTTACAAATGGCCACAGAAAAAGGTTTCGAAAGAGCAGTCGGTACACTATTACATTTTGGAGCTGATCCAAACACAACATGTTCAAGCAATACTAATAGACCTGTGGCCATAGCCTGCGAAAATGGATATTTTAAAATTCTTAAAATGTTTATAGAAAATGATTCTACCGTATTCGATCCAGTAAACTCAGAGTCGCTTTTGCAAATTATTGTAAAAGGTATGCGATCTAATACTCAATCCACTAAAGTAGATTTTAAAGAATGTTTACGGCTATTACTCAAGAATCCTAAAACTAATATAAATGTGAATCATCTCGATATGAAAGACAATACAGCATTGCATTATGCAGCGAGAAATGGTGACAACGATACTGTATTAGAACTACTTAGAAACGGAGCTTGTGTTGGGCTGCGTAATAGATTTAATGAACCACCCCTTGCGGATATTAATGCGAAGACTTTAGAAACATATTTAGACGAATGTATAACAACAAATGGTGAACGACCTAGCGATGATGATTACGAAATACACATGAAATACAACTTCCTAGTATATCCAAACGACTCATCACTTGAAAACTTGCTCTGTAAAATGCCACTAATGGATAGTACGAACAATAATATTAAAGACTTCGATTCTATATTAGCCCCAGAAACAGATGCTTTATTGTACATGACACATAACGAAGAACTGAGACCGCTCTTAAAACATCCAGTGATAACCAGTTTTTTATATTTAAAGTGGCAACGGATAAGTGGTTTGTTCTATGCAAATATCACGTTTTATTCTTTTCTATGGTTATGTTTAATTCTTTACATCATTTTGGGCTACGGAGTTGAGAAAAAACCATCAAAATCAATTGAGGCGTTAAACATTATTACACATATCGGTGCAAGTATCGGGTTAATTCTTTTGATATTTAGAGAACTTTTCCAGTTATTAGTGTCGCCAACAAGATATTTACAGAGTATTGAAAATTGGATGGAGATAGCGTTAATATTCGTAACAACATGGATAGTATGCTATGACTCTGCAGAAGAATCTACTAAACAACAGCTTTCTGCAGTTGCTATTTTGTTATCATCTGCTGAACTAGTATTACTCATAGGCCAGTTCCCGACACTTTCAACAAATATAGTTATGTTGAAAACGGTATCATGGAATTTCTTTAAATTTATCCTCTGGTATTGTATTTTGATCATAGCATTCGCTTTGAGCTTTTACACATTATTCAGGAAAGAAGACGGAGAAGATCAAAAACCTCCTAATCCAAATGTTAACAATAAGGACGAAGAAGAAGAAGAAGATTTTTTCGAAGATCCAGGCAGATCTTTATTTAAAACAATTGTTATGTTAACAGGTGAATTCGATGCTGGATCCATCAAATTTAGTACATTCCCAGTTACGAGTCATATAATTTTTATAGTATTTGTTTTTATGATACCTATTGTACTCTTTAACTTACTCAACGGTTTAGCAGTTAGTGACACTCAGGAAATTAGAGCCGACGCTGAACTTGTAGGTCATATATCACGTGTTAAGCTTATTTCATATTTTGAAAGTGTTCTTATTGGTAACATAAAGACGTATGAAAAGCCGTCAAAATGCTGGTCCTGGTTGCCCATTAATTTTGAAAACATAAATATAATCAAACCCAAAATGTTCTTTTTAAAACCATTGGCAAAAAGGATAAGTTTATTTCCGCACTTTTTGCCGAAATACAAAATATTAGTGAAACCAAACCAAAATAACAGAATAGAGATTCCACATGCTGAACCTCTTGCTAAGTTTGGAGATGATTATCAAGACATTGAAGGAAGAGGCTGTTGCTTTGATCGATGTCAAAATTATCGACTCGATCGTAAAATTGTAAAAAACGCGAAAATTATAATCAGCGAACGGACGAATGTTACAGAATTCGATGAAATAAAAGACAAATTAAGTTATTGTGAGACAAAAATTTTAAATATTGAAACCACATTAAAAAAAGTCTTGCAAGCATTGGAAACTAACGAAAAATATTAATACCTTTGTTTCATAAATTGTAATTAAGTCAGTCATCGCCCAATTCCAACTGCCTATTTAAATATTTTTTGCTTTTAACTTGCTTTAACATTGTTATATTATTACTTATTTTAAAAATTAAACTATCAATTAAGTAGAATAACTTATTATATTTCCTAGACAATATTAAATAATATAATATAATAAGATTATTATATAAGATATATATAATTAAGAATGTATCTTAATTTATGATCAATGACTATTCAACATATTGAAGGATTATATTGTTATCAAATAAATATATTTTGTGAAACAATTTCATCGAAGAAAGACACCGGGAAAATCTAATTTTTACGATAAGAAATATAAAAGATTTCGTTAATAGTTTTATTTAACATAATTATATTAATAAAAAATATTACACGAAAATATATCATTTTATTTTTATTAAATTTCCTTATAACTTATAATGTTGTTTTTCTCGGATAAACGAAGAAATAAATGATTTTAAATTATAGTATAAAATGGAAATCGAGATAGAACAAGCAATAAAGGTGTAGCCAATTCAAATAATAACATCATTTGTGTAGTTTGTCGACAAGTATTACGATTATACGCATAAATTTAACACAAAACAAAATTTTACGCATAATTTTCAGTTTGAAAGTGGCGTAAAATACGATTAACTGTTTAAAATAAAATCGTACCATTTTTTAGTGATACTTGATAACGCAGTCTCTAAACATTTGGGTCTTCTTAACAAGAGAATGAATAAAATAAATTGTTCATGCATAATTATGATTATTTATTTTAAAAAAATATGTTTATTTTACATTGATAATATGAAACAAAAATATTTTAAGATAATTAATTAAATAAACCCTAAAATCGATTCCGGTTGGGTGTAGTGCCGCATAGCCGTAAAAAGAGAAGGAAATACACCAACAGATCGTTTAACAAAGTGTGTGACAACAATATTTTAGGTTAGTGTTATCATTTTTATCACTATTATTCGGTTTTGTAAATGTTAATATATTTTATTCTTGTTTGAATAAAATGACGACAAAACACACTCAACCAAGACTATTTTGACAGTTATGACGTTTTTAGCACCAAATAGCCGCTACAACAATAGAGACACAAAATCCATAGCTGTTTCTCTTTTGCTCTACAATTTTTTTACATGTCGTTTTTTCTTTTTATAATGAAAGAGCAAGTTACTTATACACTCACTGTAATATGTAATATCCCTTTCTCGTTTAGTTATTTCCTCTACGCGCGTATCTCTGGTTGGCATTTTTATATAGTATACTCAATCTCAATGTTATACTATATTTAATATACATAGAAATAAATATACATGGTTAAATACTTAAGAATTGGATTAAGTTAATAATTAGACTGTTTAGGAAAATGTTGACTACTCCTAAAACGTCACTTTGACAGTGACATTTTTTTTTACTTTTTTGATCTCGTATTAATTTTCCGATTATAGTTAAACATACATAAATATATCAAAACTGAATAATATAGACCATTGAAGACACTATGACATAATAATGTTTCTGGGAGTTTTCTTGTTAGACAGTGGTAATGTCTAGTTGATTGACGTGCATTTGACAAACATTACACATTATTCAATTAGTTATTTTAACATTGATATAATTGAAACAGATCCTATTTAACCATTTATTTATATATTATCCCAGCGGAGAACCACAATAAAATTATCATTATAAAAAAATATGTAATCCGAACCTCTATACATTATTTCACAAAGTGTTTCTTGTGGCAACGCTAAATCTTTCTTAAGTCTTCATCAAAATTAATAATTCAATAAACATTTTAAAGCTTATGTTCCCTACTATTGGCCATAAATAGTTTAAAGATATTGTTTATGTTATTTTTTTTATAAAACACGTATTCAGATGGCATTCCTACTAACAGTCTGTATAACTAACATAACAGTTGTTAGATTGTTTATATTCTATATCGTTAATGTGCGAAATATACGTACGGTGGAGCTAGTAATTCATATCTCTAGTCACTAAATATCCTCTGGGATATCGCATAAAACTCCTATTACATCAATGTACACGGCTGTAATAAAAATAAAAAATAATAATAGGAAAACATGTTACTACTTACCTTATCGAGGCTATGAATTAACTGGCACCAGGAAGGTTCAATAACTTCGACGCACATGTAGTACTGGAGATGTTGGATGCAGCTCAGCATGCGCTGACGCAGCGCGAAAGCATCCGCGTACAAACGCGCCTCGGAGAAACGTTTCACGACTTTGTTATACAGCCAAACCCTAACAAATATAACACTGACTACTTAATCTAATTCATACATAGCTCACTATTCATAAAGTTAGCTAATTCTTTTATACTCGAAAAGGGATTATCTTTTGTTAATTTCTAGTTTTTATAAGCTATAGCTCAACCGCTGTAAGCGCGACCCTCATAATGGTCTGCGGGACGCGGGAGGGGAACAAAACTGACCAATAAGCTGGCCCGTTGGCGGTCGCCAGCAGCAATAGACTTTTTTTTATCGTTATAGGTTTGGCTTAGTGGCCACAATCTCACCTGATGTTAAGTGACGATATGGCCCAGGATGGTAAACGCTAAACCTAGTGGAAGACTGGCTCTCAATTGCAGCTGCCGGAACACACCTATTGGTGCTTGGCGGCAGATTTTCAACTCGAGGGTGGTAGCTAGCCAGGCGTTTTGCGTATGGGTCTACGTGGTTTTATTTTTGTGACTGCTACACACGAGACTATTATACCAAGATGGAATAACGGACGTTACGTTTTAAAAAACCATACAGTCAATCAAAAGTAATGCCTTAACGCATGTTTATTCAATTATATTGTCAATATATACTATTAAATTTATATAAGTTGTACTTCAACTGACTGTAAAGGTTACACGCATAATTTTCTTTCAATATAGTAGTTTTTCGATCAGCTTTTTAATAAAGACAACAATATTATCTGTATCAATTTATCATTACATATCTATCTCAGTTGCAAAAACGACTGATCTTAAGATATAGGGTATCACCTCAATACCGTGTATTTCCGTGAACACCCGCCGTCCCGCGCCCCGCAAACCATCAGGAAGATGGCGCTTACAAAGTTAGGCCTATAATTACTTTTTTTTAAAGAGTACGCCATCATCACTGTACTCGTTCCTTTATGTGAAACATAAAGTCTAAACTCAAAAATCTCACTTTTTGAAATGGAATACAGTGAAGAATAGTGAACATAATTCAACATTCTTGACACACTATAAATTTCTATATATGTAATTGGTTTTTCCATTATATGTTAAAACCTTAAAAATAAATTCACCAAAAATTGAATTACTTATGAAATAGACAAACATTGTATTTCCATAGTATGTTACAGGAATAACAATTATTTGAATATAAACATGTAATATTGTCTCAAAATCTTTCTATATCAATGATAATCTGGTATTATTTAAACCCATATTTTATATACATTCGTGGTAAAATAAAGTATAAATAAATTATATTTTTTAAGGATATTGAATGTAGACATACCTGCAGAGCAGCCTTTCAACATGTTTGCAGTAAAATAGATGTCTGAATATCATTTGGTAACAGGCGATAGCTTTGTGGTTGAGTATTAAGGAGACGGGCCATTTCACTTCCATGCCGAATGAGAATGTCTCTATTCCAGTGAGCGGCGGACAATCCTTGTTTTGTTTGTATTCTACAAAGTTTTACATATACATTTAATGTCATAAACCAACAATTTTAGTAATTTTATAAATTATAGATGTAATATTTTCTCCAAGCTGGTAGTATGTTTGTGGTAAGTCCCCAATATAAAAATTAGAATAATATACAGTCAGTGTTACTTATGAAATCTTAAGCTATAATTCAATAAAAAAAACTATATATGTATACTAGCTGTGGCCCGCGGTTTCACCCGCGTATAATTTAAAACAAATCGCTTATTGATGGTTTATAATACTTCAGTATAGACAATATTTTTATCGTGCCGCCAGGTTTAAGCGTCACAACTCACACGGCTCGTTCACACCACTACACCTATAGTCATAGGCCCGAGCCGAGCGTTATATTATTTTAATTTTACATTAACTCCCAAATTATTCGTCGAAATAACATGCTATATAGAACAAAGTTTATCTACATAAAATTGTCTTGATAATGAAGTAACTTTCGTTCATAAGGATTAATACGCCAAGCCTAATAATAATGCTCATAAATCAGTTTTCAATTTTTTATAAAACTTTGTCACAAAATACCTTATTGTGACTTATGGTTAAGAGATAGGCATATGGCATCGCGGACTTTTTTTAGATGTACTAAGGAGCAATATTTTTGTAGAACATTGTATTTACGTATCACCAACCATTACGTCAGCGCACGCGGATAAAGCAGTCAGGGTTTGCTATTTCTTCCGACTTACTTAACAAAAATCAATATTTAAGGCTTGCTGAGAGGTGTAGCCTAATGTTAATTGCCTATACTATTCCTCGTGAATCTGGATATCATATAAAAAAGATTTTTTCGAATTCGACTAGTAGTTTCATAAGTCATTAATCAATCATAAATAAATTATAAATCAGCAATTTCTATTAAATTATACGAGGGTGAAACCGCGGGGCACAGCTAGTATGCAATATCAAAGATAATTAACTATTTTATTTGCATGATAAAAATATAAATTTGAAAGTATAATTAAAACTCAACAATACCTTTCTCATCTTCTGTATATATAGATAATATTTTGAACATTTGGAACTGTAGATCATAGGGTAAAAGTTCCACTCGCATGTCTTCATTGTACGGGTCATGGCTCGCAGCTGAAAGCCTGTTAATAAAAAAAAATACACTATATATTTATAAGCACAACGTATCATTGATTAGGTTATAGACATTATATCGACCGTGGATAGGCTAAAAGACAGACGTACATATGACAAACTTTACACGTTCGTCAATTATCCTTTCCACTGTCAATATGTATATAACAAACGGTCTAAATTAATATTTACACTTAACATATACATACACTATACATTCCCGAGATACACACAAATAATGAGATGGAACTTACGTACATTATCATACTGCAAAAATGAAAATAATAATTAATTAATAATATTCTTTTTTTTTCTTTGATTATGACATATAAAATGGCGATTTTCAGGGACATATCCAGCCTTGAAAATAATATACCATTTTGGTCCATTACTCTTAATATTATTATTTTTAGAATAACTTGTGGTATTTTTGTTAAATGCACGTCATTTGTAGCATTTCCTAGGCAATAGTTAATTATCTTTAATATTTTATACTGGCTCTGCCCCGCAGTTTCGCCCGCGTATAATTTAAAAGATTGATGATTGATGATAGAAAATTGATGAAAGATTGATGATAACACTTCAGTATAGACAATATTTCTATCGTGCGGCCAGAGTTATGTGTTGTAACTTACACGTTCATTCGCGCAACTACACCTATAGTCATAGACCCGAGCAGAGTGTTGGTTTATTTTATTTTTACATTATCTCCCAAACTATTCGTCCAAATAACACGATATAAGGGCAATGTTTATCCACATAAAATTGTCTTAATGATGAAGTAACTTCCATTCGTAAGATTAATATGTCATACCTAATAATAATGCTCATAAATCAAATTTTAATTTTTAATGAATTTTCTCACTAAATTTTGTATTGTGGCGTATGTATATAAGAGATAGAGACATACGGTATCACGAACTATTTTTTATATGTATAAAGGAGCAATATTTTTGTAGAACATTGTATTTAGGTATCACTACTAACCATTACGCCAGCTCACGTGAATAAAGCAGTTGTTTCCTCCCACTTACTTAACAAAAATCAATATTTAATAAGATTAGCTAACTGAGAGGTGTAGCCTAATGCTAGACAACCTACACTATTTCTCTTGAATCTGGCTATCCTATACAAAAATATTTTTCGAATCCGACTGGTACTTTCAGGGATTAGCGTATTTCAACAAACAAACAAAAATCTCTTCCGTTTTATTATATTAGTATAGATTAAACATTTCATACATTGCTGGCTAACTTCAGGTATTCTATACTTTGCCTATAATATATACATATTACAAAAATGAAAGTAAGCTACGCTATATTATTTACCTTAGACAAAGTCCCAAGAGTGACTCCAATTTCGAAGGTATTATATCATCAATTTTCTTAGATAGTTCTTGTTCCGTTGCATCCATAAACTGAACTATAAAGTCGCCTTGGCTCATGAGGAAATAGTTCTTCACTGATTTCAAGCGGCCCATAAGATCGTATTCCTTCAATAATAACTCCAATAGGGATTTACTGGCAAATGCATACGCTTTTTGTATTATAGCACCATAATTTTGTTCCCGTAGAGAATATTTAATTTCTTCAGTTTGTGTTTTCGTTATTGGTTTACCTAGAAATTATACATTCAATGACATACCTGCAGAAAATGAGTCATAATAATTTCAACTATCAGATAAAAAATATCATATATATATTATTTCTCAAAGCTGTTTTTCATAGTAAAGCTTCCTAGTAAAGTTAATTCTTCATAAAAATTAATAATTTAAAGATTAATTTAAAGAATATTTCTCCGCTATTGGTGAAACATATAGACAAATAGTTTAAAATTGATAATTTCGTTCACATTTGATTGAGGATGTTACAGAAATGTGGTGTCGGAATTGGATAACTTAAGAGTATTTTAGTTGGTTTCAGTTATGGATACATAATATATAATATGGATGGATATATAATAATTAAGATATCCTCGGCTATACATTTATACAACATAGATGCAAAATTAAAATTGATAAAAGAGAAGTAAGTTTATTTAATTACAACAATTTTTGTTTTACGTTTCTGTTTGACCTATGGTAGATTTTCTAAACAAGTGTAAAATACGACAAAAACATTAAAGATTGAGGTTTGCCGTTTGTGCAGGCGTCGCGCAAAACTACTCTATAGATTTTGATCAAACTTTTTTTGTTTTACTCCTTAGATACTTGGCGAGAAACTACTCTATAGATTTTGATCAAACTTTTTTTGTTTTACTACTTAGATACTTGGCGAGAAACTACTCTATAGATTTTGATCGAACTTTTTTTGTTTTACTCCTTAGATACTTGGCGAGAAACTACTCTATAGATTTTGATCAAACTTTTTTTGTTTTACTCCTTAGATACTTGGCGAGAAACTACTCTATAGATTTTGATCAAACTTTTTTTGTTTTACTACTTAGATACTTGGCGAGAAACTACTCTATAGATTTTGATCGAACTTTTTTTGTTTTACTACTTAGATACTTGGCGAGAAACTACTCTATAGATTTTGATCAAACTTTTTTTGTTTTACTCCTTAGATACTTGGCGAGAAACTACTCTATAGATTTTGATCAAACTTTTTTTGTTTTACTACTTAGATACTTGGCGAGAAACTACTCTATAGATTTTGATCGAACTTTTTTTGTTTTACTCCTTAGATACTTGGCGAGAAACTACTCTATAGATTTTGATCAAACTTTTTTTGTTTTACTCCTTAGATACTTGGCGAGAAACTACTCTATAGATTTTGATCAAACTTTTTTTGTTTTACTACTTAGATACTTGGCGAGAAACTACTCTATAGATTTTGATCGAACTTTTTTTGTTTTACTCCTTAGATACTTGGCGAGAAACTACTCTATAGATTTTGATCGTACTTTTTTTGTTTTACTCCTTAGATACTTGATCCGCACCTTGATACTTTGGCCGGCACGACAGCGGCGACCGCCGATGGATTTCGATCTCTCGGTGGTCGTCGTTGTATTTGGATTGTACTGTGCTTACCATCAGGGAAAGTACAGTCAATGTGCCAAGCTAATATAAAAAAGTTCTTATTAAAAAAAAAACTGATTAGTACGATACTTCATAAAACAATAACTGTAAAATCCACGCGAGTTGAGTGCGGGCACAGTTAGTTTATGATAAAAAACATCATCATCATTTTAGCATAAAGACGTCCACTGCTGGACATAGGCCTCCCCCAAAAGTCGTCAGAACGACCGGTCCTGTGCTGCCCACAGCCTAAATTTACCAAGTCGTCGGAGCACCTTGTGGCGGGTCTGTCCACGCTACGTCTACGTGTACGTGGCCGCCACTCGACAACTCTTAGGCCCCATCGGCCATCCGTTCTACAAGCTACGTGGCCCGCCCACTGCCATTTAACTCTAGCTATTGTTAGGGCTATGTCGGTGTCGTATAACATTTTGAAGTGAAACTTCTTATGCGACTTCCAAGCGTTAAACGTTAACATTATCGGTCTCTCCTCTACATTATCGGTCTCTCCTCTTTGTGTGAGCCAGAGCGACAGAGCAATATATTATCGGTCTCTCCTCTTTGTGTGAGCCAGAGCGAGAGAGCAAATGTCGGTGTGTATGTATACTGCACACTGTTTAAATAAAATATCTTTTAAAATGAAGTTTCACTTCAATCGTGTGTGAATCGCACACACACCTTTTTATTTTATATACTATTTTTCTTTTCATTGGTAACAGTACTATTTTGGCAAGTATTGAGTCAAACTTGGTGCATTCTCGATTATCTATATTGAATCTATATTGATTATCTATATATTGAAAAGCGTATTACTTATTATAACAATTTCTATAATAAATAATTACAGAACTCAGATAAGCACATACCACATTGACTTATGACATTCAAATATTTCCCAGTTCTCAGTATAATATCTGTAAACTTATCAAGAAATTTAGGAACTCTATCTCTCTGGACGCAGTATCGCTTCTCCCAGTAATCCGCTGAGTAGTCGATAGGAAGTTCTTCTTTATTGATCAGTTCATTGTCTTCAATCATGAATTCCTGAATGAAATCAATACACTATTAAGTTAAAGAAAAAGGAGTAGGGGACCCTGACTTTTGTTTGTAGGAAGTATTCTTACCTTTCTGATACTATTCTAAAAGCTACATCATCCCCAAGGTATATAAGCTATGTTTTATTTTTATCAATTTTATCGCGGTTGCTAGTCTTTATATATAAAAAACTTCTGAATGATTTGACCGTTTGAGGTCATATTCACATAATATATTTGTTTTATCGAGACGATGTTAGGATTCGAGTTATCATCGAACCATTAACTACAGAATAGGACAGAAAAACGTAGGTAGGGCCAGCTAATCTTAATATGTATATTCATAGCTTCCGTAGCTGTTTAGATAATTTGGTTACGTGTTGTAATGCGCATTTTCGTAAATAAGCAATTAATGAAACATGTAAGAAAATGTAGAAAGTATTAATAAAACTTTGAAAAAAAAAAACTTAAAATATACGAATTTAATTATAACTTTAACAATCAGTATTTGTATATAATCGTGATCAATATTCAGAGTACATTAAATCCTACTTACATAATAATAAAAGTAGGTATATATATACTAGCGACCCGCTCCGGCTTCGCACGGGTGCAATGCTGATACTAAATATACCTACCCACTACAGAATGTCTTTATAAACAACGTTTACAGCATTTTTTGTCATTAGACAATACAACCAAGTTTTGTTTAGAGGTTACTCTTGAAAGAGCGACATATAATTGACCATGGTATATAGGGCCGTACCGCCGCACCGCTATGTCCCTGCATTTTAAATCTGTAATATCTTCAGAAATATTCATTTAAATCACATTCTGTAAAGGGCCATATTGATCTATATGAAATGGACATTGTATTTAAGGTACTTAATTGGATGAGGATTAATGCTGTATTGCTTAAAATCACTTCGTAAATAAGCCATTTTTTCCCGTAAAATGTAAAGGATAAAGAATGGTTATTGTGGGTTATCCTTAAGAGATAGACATATACCATCGCTAAATTTTTTGTTGACCTTTTTAACGTGTACAATACTGTAGTACATTATTTTGATTTATCTCTTGGGGTTCAGGCAGCGTTTGCAATGTAAACGCAAAAAATATGTTTATTTACGACATTGCATTAGAAACCTATAAATTTATCTATGTTTCCCTACAATATTACGCATGTATTATACATATAAACCTTCCTCTTAAATCACTCATCCATATCAAGATCCAAAATCTCTTATCCGTTACATTCTTGGTATTAACAAGCACACCAAAGAAATTAAATAAAATCAACTGTTACCTGAAATGGATCTATTATGGTGCCCTTATGTATCCATTGGTCCAAAATACTAAGATAGGGCCGGCAAGCGCGTTCCGTCAGGAACAACGATATCTCCTGAGCTCTGACGTCACCCATCAGGGTGTTCGTCTTATCGTGTAGAACGGTTAACACCGCGCCGCCACGTAACTCGCTCTAAAATACATATAACTGTTATTTTATAAATATTCTATACAGATTTCGCGTTTTTTTTATCGTTGTAGGTGTGTCGTAGTGGCCACAATCTCACCTGTTGTTAAGTGACGATGTGGCCCAAGATGATAACACGCTAAAACCTAGTGGGTCGACTGGCTCTCAAGTGCAGCTGCCGGAACACACCTATTGGTGTTTGGCGACAGATTTCCTTCCAACATGAGGGTTGTAGGTAGCCAGGCGGATATTAGAAAAAGTCCTACCACCATGCTATGGTTTCCTCGCGATGTTTTCCTTCACCGAAAGCTCGGGCTCATTGCAGGGATTCGGACTCAAGTCAATCGACGCGAAGTCGTACACACTACCACTGACCATCATTGCTTCAAAATCAAATTTATCATGATACATACAACTACAGTTATAGTTCAGTTCATCTAGATTGACAGATGTTCTACTGATTTACTAAGGCATTTCGAACATGGAAATACATAAGGAGGTTTCAGATCAAAAAAAAACTTTTTTTTTATCTCTTTTATTTTATAAGATATACATCTTATGAGTAAGTCGTTTCAAATAAAATCTTAAAAACCAACCGACCTGCACGTGTATCACCCTGTAGATTAACGAATGATAGCGGGGGTTGTACGAGTGTACAGTGAAAAGTCAGTTATAGTGATACGCTTATGCGCGTCGCGTTTCAAGATCATCCGATGCATATCGAGTTTCTGTTTATCCAGGCTGGTATACAGTCTGGCAAAGCTCCGGCATTATGCCTTAGTACTATAATTAAAAGGACTATTATAATTACCTTTCCTATATTAGTGACTATTGCGGCAAGAACTTGCATTGTATGCATAGTTGGCAAGACAAAATACCATAATTTCTGTAGAGTTAAATTCGCGGACATGTGTTCTGTTTCCAATTGAGCTATCATTGTCTGAAATATAAAATAGTTAACAAATATTTATTTTGAAATATCATATAGTCCCAAAGGCCCATAACAACCCGGAAGTTGACAACATTTTGAAAGTTGTTTTAGACACTTTATATGTTGAAAATAATACGCGTAGAATTAATGTTTATTCATTATCACACATTTTTAATACAAATATGCCACAAAACACTGCATTGTTTATATAAATATTGTACGATGACGTCACGATTAGCGTTTCAAACCACGTGACTCCCAGACAAAAAATCTCAACTTCCCCAATCGGTAATTAAATAAATGAACAATTGCCTTTTCCAGATTTGTAAATTTTAGTCATTTAAATAAAGATAAAATAATGAACATTCATTTTTGAACATATTGGCAACTCGCGAATACAATATCTATACCAAAATATCAATATGCATATCAAAGCAAATTTAGCATTAATAAAGAAGACTATTACATAAAATATGAATAAGACTACAATTGTTAATTCATAGCAAAATTGTTCCCAGGTTTATTTATTTAGTAATTATTGGTAACCAACATAACAAAATAATTACATATTTTATAATAAAATTATAATGCTGTTATATTTATATCTGATCATGGCATGCTCGGGAAAAAATGAAACAAGAAACAAACTCAACTGTATACATTTTAAATACAAATAATAATTAATATAATAGGTAAAATTTACAAGCAGATAACAACTATAACATAGTAACAAGTTAAAATTGTACTCCGGGGATAGAGAACTGATATTCTAATAGTTATTTTGAATTTCAAACTTTAAAAGGTTAAAGACATACAATGGATGATAATTCATTTATAATTAAATTAATTTAACAATCTGTTAAAACTATAGATTTTTATATATGAATATATATAAATAAATTGACTGTGGTTAGACAAAGTGCGCGCATCGCCCAAAAACTAAGGGATAGATTTTGATCAATTCTTTTTTGTGTAACTCCTCAGATAAATGGCCCTTATAAAAAAATATCATGATGTCTTCATAAACAATAATTCTGTAGTCCACGGGAGCGAAGCCGCAGGCACAGCTAGTATATTATATAAACTACAAATTTTCCTTCACTTTACAGTAGTCATCCACATGGTTTTTCCTTACAAAATTACTAGCAACATTAAATATAAACACTCACATAATAATCCTTCAATAAAATCTCAATAGCAGCGACCAATGCATGTAGTACTTGTCCAGACCACATATCACACTGTTCGATAAATCTCCTAACGATAGAATAGTTCGAGGCCAATGGCAACATTTGTTGTACTATTTGTTTCAATGCATCATCCAAATCGTCTGATATCAAAAATGTTCTTGGATCATATGTGTCTTTTACTTGTTGGTGCACAATATAGTTACCAGGGACTCCAGAGAAAACGTATAAAAGTTCGTCTATGATAATATTTTCTTGAGAAACTAAAGGAATTCCAGCTGAAAAATGAATAAATATTGAAGCACGCAAGTACAACAATGGTTATATAATGTTTTTAGTTCTATTATGCTATACTAAATATGCCAGTGCCACGGGAATTCTTTATATACTAGTGAAATATAATGTTATATATTTTAAAAATAATGTGCGTCTGTTAGTGATCATGTAACTTCTGAACTAGACGGTTTAAGCTCATATTCACATAATATCGTTGTTGATACTGCAATATGTTCTATGTCAAAAGACTCGGCTTCAATATTATTCATTCTAGTTATTATCACATTAAATGCACATTTAGGACTGATTTGTATAAAATTATATAGATTTTACTAAAGATATAACACCACAATATGCTTATCATACCCCTAGCAAATAGTAAAACAAGTTTTCTCTCTCTCTTTCCTGCTAAATCTGTTCATAGTGACATAGCCCGTTTTGCAGTATCACCGACATATTTCTTTTAACTAGACAATGGTTCATTGCTATATAAGGTTCCGATAGGTGGCGCTGTGGTCGAGTTATTAGATAACGGAAAGAGCAGAACAACGTCTGCCAGGCCAGTTAGTTATTTATAATTATAAAGTTTACTTAGTTTTCTATTTTTCTATATTCTTGCTTATATCATTTATATTTATTTGCTCCTTCCCATCCTACCGCATGTGTTTCTCTCAAAACCCGTGCTCACAAAATTGGATTTACAAATATTAAGTACTTATGAAATAATTATGATGCAATTTATTTTGCTACACAATACATGTAATATTACATATTATTATTACTTTTCATTTTCTTGTCTTTGCAAATATTTATTACCTAAGAATTTCTGCTGGTAAATAATCAATGATTTTAAATTAAGATTTTATATTTTCTGCAGTATCATATATTGCCAAATAGTAGGTAACTCTGTACATGACAATCAAATTATTTAGTCTTGTTTACTAATTACCTAAAGAAGCTATAATTGGAACTGGTTCTTTAGGAAAGTCCCAGGACATTGCTGCAAGATCCTTCTGCCAATTAGGCAGGTCAAGTGTGTTGTACCAATTTGGTCGAAGTTTTGATTGAAATGACTTCATGACAATTTTTTTGCCTTCATCAACTGCTTTCAACAATTTATCTTTAATCTGTAACATTAAAAGCATATGTAAGGTAGATGTATGTATACTTATGTAAAAGTTTACTCTAATTAGATTTTTTTTGCATAACAGTTTATTTTATTACTAGCTTCTAACCTCGGAAACATTAAGCAGGTAGGTAACTGATGGTTTTTAGGAATTTATAAGTGCTCATAGACATAAAAAATATTACCCTAATGTTTTAGAGCTTTGGCTATCTGTGCCCAAGCCACTGTATGTTGCTTTAGCTAAAATATTATTATTAAATATTTCACACCTAGTCACCACACATAGTTTATAGAAACAACATTTATTTTTTATGCGTACATATTGAGATTAAGTATGTATTTGATGTAAAATGTCAATTTACCTGTGGCAGATCTTCCTTGGTTATATGATGCTTATTATCACCCAGTATTGGTTTAGGTGCAACTTTTGGCTTGGAACTTTTACTTTTCTTTTCATCACAAACTATCTTGTAAAATAGTGCTATCATATCATGTAAATTGTCAGCACTGAAATAAATCATAAGTTGTTGTTAGTTCAGCTGTAGGAGACAAAAAAATAATGATAGGAAAAAATAAGCCTATTATTTATTAGATGTGAAGGACATCTATTTATTAAATCTGTGGTTCTGTCTGTAAATGTATTTTTTTTTTCAATTTTTCCGATAGACATCCTATATAGAGGATACTGATAAAGCATATATACATATATTTAAAAAAAATCATCTGTGTGTCTGATTGTATGTCCAGATTTAACTCAAAAAGTTCTTGACGGATTCTTATAAAATGTTGTACACAGGAAGCTTATGTCTTTGGTCAATTGATAGGATATAAGGATTTTCAATAATATAATGAAAATTTTATTTATTATCCTTTTTTGCTGAAATTTAGTACAAGTGTAAGCCATTTTATGATTGATGGTTTATAAGAATTGTCAATAATACTTTTAGAAATCATTACGAAAGATAATTTGTATCAATTCTCAACCAATTTTGATGAAATTTTGTACACGAGAAGTAAGTATATGTCATTTTATAATTGACAGGCTATAAGATTTGTCAACAATAACTTTTGAAATGGTAAAAAATATATTTTCTCATCCAAGTTTGATGAGATTTTTACTAGGGAAGTACACAGCATTCCTCGATTGATAGACTATATCCATTGTCAATATGCGTAAAAATTACAGGATAAAAATAGAGCAAACTGAAAAACGAACGCATGCGGAGCCCTTGGCGTACCTCAAGTCTAATAATAAAATTACTTATAATTACAGCAGAAAATTTTCTTGCTATACAAAATATTCTTATTTTATATAAATCAAACACAATATTCTTTATAAATTCTAAAAACATACATATTTAATATGTAATCCACCACATAATTACTTACTTTCTAGTCCTGAGTTCCTCATACTTCTTAAGAAAAATCTTCGAATTAGAAGCTTTCAACGCCAACCTCTGCGCGTATTCGTTAACCTGTTTCGGCGAAAGATTACTATTACCATAATTAGGATCGTTCTGTATGTAATCCAAAACAGTGTCCACTTCTAAACTACTTCTGCAATTATAAATTAAAGCGTATAACAAATAGTATTTTACACCATATGAAATTTAGTTATGAGAAATTTACCCCAAAACATCAATAAGCTCCTTTATGGTGCCTTCCATTTTATCTTTAGGGTAAATCTAGTTCTGATATATTTATCGGTAATATTTTCAAAATTGAATTGTAACAAGCATTCTTATTGTTTTGACAATTTTGACAGTGACTGTTCGGCTATTCCGGCATAGACATTTTTTTTTTGGTGTAATTCTTCCTTTTCTTCGTGAAAGGTAAAGGCAAAGGTATCTGATAGCATGCAACCAAGTCAAAGGTTGTTTTTGTAATCTATGTTTAGGTGTCATTTATATAAAGTCCCATGCGATGTCCTCTGTTTTTATTCTTTATTTTGTATTTCTTTCCAGTGTCAATCTTATAAGACTTCGTAGTCTTTCATTATCTTCAAAGTGAGTTCAAACAAGATGGTGGCTTCCTTGTTAAAACTATCTATAAGCGTGTTTTTGTGGCAACTTAAAATGTTTCCAGTTTATATTTATAATCCACTTCACGTAAGTACAATAACCAAACTATGTCACATATAATACCACCAATAGTACATAATATACACTCAAAAAACATAATGAATTAAAACAAAAACTACAACATTGCAGTTCAAGATCTCGCCAAAAATTACTGGCATAGACATTTTTTAGTATGGTGAAAAGAAGTAAAATCAAAGGTTAACTAACCATACAGTCATCTTCAGGGTTCTTTTACAAATGAATATATGCATTTATTTTTTTCATTGGTACATAACAGAAAAATAAAACTTTACTAAAAGTATTAAAATTCACTTTTACAATAAATTATTTAACCTGTAAAAAGGTTAGCGCGATTTAAAACGCTGTCATGTTGTAGTATTATCATCGTGTTTCTTCTTCTTATGGTATCATGTACTTATCGTAGTTAGAATATTTTTCTAATCTTCAGAGTTCAAGCAATGCTTTAACAAGATGGTGGCTCTTTTATTAAAACTGTCCAGAGAGTTTTCATGGCTTACACTTTTTCTGCTAAAAGCACTACAGTTGTGAAAATGGTCGAGGTTGAGTTTTTTCGTCGTGATTATTTTTTAATAAGAAAAATTTAAACTAACTTTTTATTGTACACTAGCTGTGCCGCGACTCCGCTCGCGTGGGCTATTAAAAAGCATTTTTATTTTTTGTGCGGAACCCTAATTATTTTTCTAAAATAGAAGTAGCTGAATAACAGCTATCAGCCAGTGAAAGTCCCGTCAAAATCGGTCCAACCATTTCGGAAATTACCGGAACAAACAGACAGACAGACAGTCAAAATTAAAAAATGGGTTATTTATTATATGTATCGTGTATATTTTCGTATGCATTTAGTAAAAACCTGTTATTTTGACATTACAAACAGACATTTCAATTTTATTATATGGATATAGACTTAGTAGAATGAGTTAGCAGGTAGTTTTACATATCAGACTGTCCAAATGTATTTATTTAGACATTTTAACGAATGAATCATATCAATAAATTCTATTTACCATCGATGTAATCCGACGTGAAGAAAAAATAATCAAAGGGAATAAGAATATAAAAAAAGGTGGCTCAAACTTCAAAGTAAATGTTTTGTCATAACCGTAACACTTTTTTGTATTAGTCGGCACATTACAAAGCCGTGACAAAAGTTAGGCAGCAGTTGGCGTCTACAAAAGTTCTTTGTCATTTTCGCTTTGACTGTTTCTTAGCAAAAGTGAAAAAAAACCGGCAGACAGCATGTACAATATATGTTCACTGGATCATCGATTCACAGACGAAAATATTTTGAAGTAGAACAATCAATAACATAAGCAATAACAAAAATGTCGGCAAACAACAATTGTGATTGACGAACGCTAAAGACATTTTTAAGTTTTTGCTTCTCCAATTACAATTAAAATTTCTTTACAGCCAGATCAGATTAATATAATATTGAACTTTTTTATCTATGTCCCTATAGTATTGTTTGAACGCACTTGAATAGCGACAACGACATTTCGAACTTCAAATAGATATGACGCCTTACAATTTCTACACAATATTAAATCCACTCGAAAAGCCAACGGTGTAAAATTTCAAACAGGCGTGAAACATAGTCACTGTCGGTCGATTTAAACAGAATTGGATCAATATTGTTTTTTTTTTCCTAATAATTAATCGCAAAGGAGTTGATGATTTCTTTGTGAACATTGGATAACCAATCTATAAATATGAATATTGTGAAATGATTACTTGATGAATCAATAACAAAGTTTTTATACACACTGTGAAATTAACAATTAGGTACTTAGTTTCATTGCTACTATAAAATAATGTTGTTTATTTATAATTATTATAGGCACCTACCATTATCTCGCGATATTTATCCTAAATGAGGTTAAATAACAATTAATTTACAGGCGACAGCTGTTAAAAAATGTATCGCATGAATTAACATGTGATAATTGTTAAACAGTTCTATATGCAAAAAAGTCGGTCAAAATGTCGTAAAATGACATTCCCCCATAAACACCTGAGTTTATTGTCCCAGTGAAATACGGTGTGCCTTTGAAATCTGTTTCTGTGATGTTGGACAGGGATCGCCATTCTTTCGGCATCGATTTATGTGTTTTATACGACCACTCTATAAATGCCGAACTTTTATTGGCCGCGAGACGTTTACTGATTACAAAGTGGGTGTAAATGGAGGAAGATGCTAACTATGTTGCTTCCTAGAAATACCATTCTTATATAGAAATTATCACGTGTGATAAAATAAATTGGACTTCATTAATGTATAGAATAGCATTGTATAGTTGTTTTTTATTATTTGTTATAATTTTTTGTTTTATAAGTGGCTGAAACTACTATTCATCTATTGCAAGCGGAAATTCGGATAATTATTTACAATGGATTTTCGCAAAGTAACGCCTTCGTCAATCAAATATTAAAACATGTGAGTGAAAACGGTTGACACGGTGAAACGGTTGATACTTAAATTATTCAGAGTTCTTTAATTCATTCAAGCACTAAATTAAACAAAACAACATGATAAAACGATCGCTAATACGCGCGAAAACGAAGGCTAATAGATAAAAGAAAGTTCTCTTTAGTAAGTAGGTAATCTTCTGAAGGTGTACCTAATCTTCAGTGGTAGCATGTACGGACATCGTGTTGAGCGACGTGAATTCGAATCCCAGCTCATTGTAGGGCAATGAGCCTGAGTTTAAGGTTAAGGAAAGCATCTTTATGAAACCATAGCATGGTGGTAGGGCAATTTCTAATGCCCGCCTGGCTAGCTACCACCCTCAAGTTAAAAACCTGCAGTCAAGCAGCTATAGGTATGTTCCGACGCTACATTTGAGGGCCACTTCCGTCACTAGGCTGCATGCCATCATCATGGGCCACATAGTCGTAGGTAACGTTGTGGCCATAACATCAAAAAATATGTGCATATGGGTATATGTACGAGTATTTAAACATATTAAATATGAGACAAAAATCGCAATGTATGGAAACAAAAGATTATAAATGTAATCCGTAGCATCCGCATTGCTGCATACCGGCTCGTGCGTTTCAACATCCTATCTGAATTACAATGTGCGGAGCGGAATTTACAGACTCCAAGCAGCGAGGAACGGCGCTGCCGCGGCCAACGCGACCGGCCGGTCATTCGCGCTTCGGACCCGCGTCCGTATCCGACTGGAATAAGAAGCAGAATTACTGTTAACTCTATTGTTCGTCGACACACTAAACAATGTAATTTTGACCAATATGGATGGACGATTATGTCAGCGAGTGTGTTTCGATTTTAAACAAAGACCGTCGCTGTGGTCGCATAAAGAATTGCCGCTAGGTACATGCTATCAGCATTTCAAATGCGAAATTGTTATGGTGTTTACGTGTTAAGTGCCTATAAACGAGTATATTAGAAGGAGTTGTAAAATGTCACATGTTTTGTTTTCTAAATGAACTGCATCTATATAAATGAAACCCGACTGTTAAGATAGGTAGGTAACTAATATGAATACCATATAATAATAAATTTAATTCCATGGCTTCTTTCTGAAGCTCAAACTATGTCCGACTCTGAACCATATAGGAAGATCGATTGTAGAGTACGTAAACATATGATAGATATAATATCAGTCTAAAACTGCTCCACAACTGGGCAAAGGTCACTTTCCGAGGGAACTCACGGGCTTACAGACCGTTCACACATATACATCCGTCATTGACGCTTTGTTTTAGTGCCACTGAAAATTTAATATGTATCGTCACAAATAACGATTCGTCGATGTGTGATTCACCTCAACAGCTCACACAGTATTAACGATCTCCAACGGGAGAAATTTATAAATAATCCTGTTTTTCAACTAATCGTTGGTTCTTCGAGAGCATTAAATTTCTTAATCATTTAGATTTTCTCACGATTTTTTCCTACACGTTTAGCCGATAATGTTATAGATTAATTTCAAATTAGTAAATGTACATTATACATGCCAAGGCTCGAACTTGCGGACGTCGGATGGCCCAATGATTATTCAACAAGTAAAATTTTAATTATTATACACAACCCAATAACAGTATTGAACTTTGAAATCTCTAATAAAATGTATGTTAACCTGGCCTGCCTGCCTTTCATTTCTTATCAAGTGTAGGGCAGGGCTTATTTACAGCCCTGTGTATTGAGTAACCGAGGCGCGCTGAGCGCGGGGACGCTACGCAATAAGCGCTTGATGTAACCGCAAACGCAGACGCAAACGCCGCGCAACCTTTCCGCTGACGCAATACCCCACCTAGGGCTTTATTCATAGTGTCTCGATAGATGTCACCATCGACAAGTTTAACCACCTTTATATATATTATTATATATACTCAAGATAGTGTAGTAACACAAGCAGTAGTAATATCCATCCATAATTCATGAGTAATACACATTACTATCACATACTATGCTACTTGAGACTATATCGTATATAATTATTTGGAAATAGGTATGTACCTGTTCCATCAGTGTCAGACATTCTAAATGGTGTCAGTCGTGCAAACACGAAAATAATTACAATAATATTATTACGTGTACTTCGACTTAGGTACTTAAGTTCGAGTACATAAATATTTATGTTATTTGCTGTTAAATAACAGCTAATTTAGCTGGACAGTAAGGTGGCCAAAAAAAAATTACATTTACTTTTTTATATTTTCAAGTCGCTCGTAAACATCGAAAGTAAACTAATTTAATAATTTTAAAAAAACGCGATCGCCCTCTATAAATTGAAATATCAACTTAAATTTTTTAGAATACTTATAATGTCAACCGTCAATTGTGGTCCAATTGCAAGAGGGGAAAAAATGTTTTAACCATTTTTTTTTTTTTTTTAATCTAGAGCGACCTTTTATATTTTTTTATCGATATAATTCCTCCCGTCTCTTTTCTGTTGTTCATTGCTTGACTTTCGTGGTTACTGCTCCGTTCCTTAGGGTCCTAAGGTGGAGTTATATAGCTTATACTATTCCTCGTGAATCTGGTTATTATATCCAAAAATAATTATTTCGAATCGGACTGGTAGTTGCATAGATTATCTTGTTTAAACAAACAAAAACTCTTCAGCTATATTATATTAATATAGATAAAAACAAAATTGCACACAACGAAGCGGACGGACACCAGCGAGTCTTAAATGTTTGCTTCGTTGTATTTTGAATAGAAGTCTATTATGACTTTATGACACTAATATAATAATATACAAATATAATAATATACAAAAATATAATATTCCTTACTAATATTATAAATGCGAAAGCAAGTTTATTTGTTACTCAATTACGCAAAAAACGGCTGAACGGATTTGAAGGAAATTTGGTACACACATAGTTTATAACCTGTATTAGCACGTAGAATACTTTTTATCTCAGTAAAGACCCAATTCTGAAGTGCACGCAGTCGAAGTCACGGGCAGAAGCTAGTTAATTATATAGATCTCATTTATGAAAAGCACCTAAGATAATAAGTTACCACGGATATCGGTAGCAAAGGATCAGGTAAGTTGATGTAAATGCTACTTTTCACAGTATATATGCGCGAGCGCATAAGCGCACGTGGTTTGAAGGTTGAAGAAAGAGGGGAAGAGGAAAGGGAGGTGGAGGCCGTGTTAGGTGTCGCTGACCGCTCATACGTCGTCTTGCATAAGGAACCGCTTGTCTTTGTATTCCGGTAAGGTTTCGGATAGGGTTGCCAACTTTGAAGCTCATATTTAGGAGAAATAGACATTTTAGATCCTATTGGGTTAAGAAAAAAACTTGGTGTGGGAATACTTTTGCTATAAATCTATCAATGTATAAAATTCTCAAATACAAAACATTATCGAAGTCAAAACTTCTATAGGCACGTTGACCGGTTTTTGGATAGATAAAATTTTATAAGCTCGCGTCACCGACATGCTAATATTAACAGTAAGTATACCTGTAGCTATACGTAGGACGTGTTGCGCGTGACCAATAGATTTGAAAACCAGACTAATGTTAAAGATATATAAATTATGATATTTGAATTTGTGATACTACGATTAATTTGAATATCCAAAAAAAATACTGTAATTTCTTAGTTTTAAGTACTTCTTCTTTTATTAATTTAATGTTAACTGTGTTCTCGCTGTGTTGCTGGGTTCTTCCAATTATCTTGCAATCTTCAAATAAAGCTTTAAAATAATGGTGGCACCTTGTTAAAACTTACCAGGGATTTTTTGTAATAACTTAAAATTCATGTTCCCAGTTATTATTCATAATCCACTTCATTTGTGCACAATAACCAAAGTACATCACGTAAAATTCCGCCAAAATTTTACAATACAGTGCCAAATAACATAAGTTTACGAATAAAGCAAAAACCATCGCATAACACTTCAAGATCCCGTTAAAAACGCTCTAGTTTTAAGTTTCCACTCCTGTCGGTATTCCTCAATGACAGTTTTTTTTTTATCAACACTTGCTATCTGATATAACTTAAGTGCATCTTTTCCAGCACCGAAGAAACAGGACATCCTAGTTATCGCGGGATAGTTGGCAACTCTTGTTGCGAGCTCCCCTAGTGAGAATGGTGCGAAACTATTCATGTTGACACTTCTCGTGTACTTGTTAACAATTGTCATTTTTTTGTCATTGTCATACTGATGAAGAACGGGCGGCGTTCCATGAATTCGGTGCATCTCATTAGCGACTACAAATATACTCATCGTTACTTATTATAGACGCATTGCTGGTTTTTCCATAAAAGTACCTAGTATATTCTCAGTATGTTAGATGTTAATATAATACACCAAAACTTTTAGTATAGCTGCTTCTGGTTTAGAGATACTTAGTTTGAAAAGAATATTATTTTTATAAATATTACAAAATGAGAAAATGCTTTCTGTATATAATGGCTTATATGTATTCTATACAAGTCACTATGGGCACGCCAAAGGTTTTTTCTCCTTAGTTTAAAAAAGTTTATTTTAAAGATTATTTAGATGCTATAGTTAGTCATAATTTGACAAAGTTAAACAATTTAATATGGTTCTTCTTTGAACAAGAACTTGGATGGCCAAATTTTATATTTTTGTAAAAGTTAGACTAAAACCTATACATGGTAAGTCTTTGGTCAAAACGAAACTTTCAATTTGGAAAGTAAATATTTATTATAACAGATTTAGTTTTTCTAAAATCTGTACCTACTTAATAGTACCGCGAATAAAAGTCTCATTTATTGTAGTTTGCTTCGACGACACAGCTTCCTTCGTGTGTTTATCTATTTCAGATTCTTTGTCATCTATAATCGAGTTTTTACTCGATAGTCATGATATTCAAATTATCTAGACAGAATTAAAGTCTTTGCTGAATTTTTTTTAAGCACGTTCTTCAAATGACTCTGTAGTATTGACACTATAAGATACTTGAGTTCCTTCTATAGCGAATCAGAGGAAAGTCACACAAATAAGGAGGCACTCCTATTTCATTTCTTTGGTGGTAGAACTACCATCATCAAGTTGAAGAACTGTAACAAAACACCACAATGTACTGTAACTGTAACAAAACAACATTCCAATTTATACAGACAGTTACATTTGAAAGCCCGTCGCTATGTTACCATCTTAAAGTATATCATTACTTAAAATCAAATGGTGTGATTTTGGTCAAAAGCAAGCGTATAACGCAATAAAAAAGAACATGTTATTACCTTATAAAATATATTGTAAATAGATCTTTGAAAAAAGACTAAAGTTTGTTCAAGTAAGGAGTAAAGAGACAAAGCACTGGCTGCATCAGTATGCGGCGGGGACGAACGTTTCCTGCTGGCCGGGTTCCCGCAACCGCTATGGTAATTTAATTGCACAACACAACAGTCGAATGGATTAGGTAGCTTCAACTCGAAATGGCTGCTTAAAGCGGAAAAACCCTTTATAAGTTTTTATTTTTATTTTTCCAATGTAAACTTTGAGGGAATGTAATGTAAATTCATAATTATGGGTAAGTATATTTATATATATTTATAATCAACATATAATACAACAGGAATGATCAACGACGAGAGATAATATTAAAGCTGCAAATATGAAATTTGGACAGCAAGTTTTCGTTATAACTTTCGTGATATAAGAGCGTACAAAAATTTTACATTGAAAATGAACTATTAAAAAGTTAAAATAGTAATGAGAGGTAATTGGGAATCTCATCAGTTTTCAAATTGACTCCCACGAAATCGTTGATTTCAGCTAATACAAGGTAAGAACTAAGGTAGTAAAAGGTAAAAAAATACCACCACAAACATTTATTATCATATACACTTTGCGTTCTTACTTTATACACAACTCTGCATACCATACTACCACATCTTAAAATTTCTTTTTTAACGCTCCCTAAGTTAATTTTTGAACGAGTAAATCTATGGTGTGTAATGTATATTCCAGGGAAAATTTGGTCGCATCTAGGAATTTCAAATTACTTGTATAATATAGTGTATTATCATTCTATGTCCCAAATACTGAAGTAAAGAAGTATCAATGTCAACCCCAGTTCAGAAAATCGTAGATCCGGGACTAGTAGTAAAAATCTATACTTTTTATCACTTCTACGTGATCACAATCATTGTAAACTATAACTAGAATGGATAAATTATAAATCTAATAGATCGTAGCAGTAATCGTGTTAGTTTAAAAGTTAGAATGACTTATAAGAATTATCAGCCTAAATAACCATGTTCGTACGTTTCTTGGCCTTTTACTGATGTGTTTCTATCAGAATGAATGTTATAATTTTTATTCAACTTCAATCTTCCTCTTAGTTAGGTGCACTTACCTACTTATCGTTACAATACACAATAATTAGTCTTTGCCTATCGGCTTTTTTTAAATATAAACAAATAAATAAAATTTACACTAATTATGTATTTATGGCTGACGGTGAAGGAAAACATCGTGAGGAAACCGAACGCCTGAGAAATGTTCTTGTGATACCACTTTATGTGGGAAAAATATACAACTGTTGATTTCTCGGTGTTTGAAATCGCCAATATGCCGTGGACTGGCATGGTAATTAAGCCCATACCTTCCCTTAGTAAAAGGCCTTTACTCAGCAGTGAGACACTTACTGGCTGATATTATTATATTGTATTATTATGTATTTACACTAATTAGGTATACAAAAACTAAATTAGATATATGTATATTTTATTTCGTATTTGTTCAACGACAATCAGTTTCTCTAGTACAGATTGTCCTACGACAAAGAGCTCTTATAAAGACTTGAACCTTTTCCTGTTCCTTGTTATTTGGGTCCATGTTGGATCAGCTACTTTTTTAATATAAACTTCCCATATTTTATTCTGTATACTTCCTTTTATTTTCTTTGGGATACCATTTTGTTAGAAGTTTGTATAAGCGATGTGTAAATTAAATGTTATTAGTGTTCTTATTTATTTGATTACTCATCAGAGAGCACAGACACAGGTGAATTTGGATGACGTGCCTAGGGGCGCTACGTGAGCCCTACAAGCGAGCCGGGCCATTGACACCGTACATCCCAAGTCGGCGTTGTGCCAAATGTGAATAATAACTATGTACGGAACGACCCACACGTGTTTCGAGCACCAAATTGTATTCAGGTCCTTGTATGACGTTGGAATTCAAATGCAATGATAGTATCTAAGTACCTACGTTGCTCGTAAATATTTAAAATAATTGCTTCCAAGAAGAAAGCGACTACAGCATTTATTGATTGGTTGATGTATTGATTGACGATAACATTTTTTTGAAGTAATAAACTAAAGATGGTTTGCCATATGTTTTATTAATTTAAATCTAAAGATACCATATAGGAAATTCAAATTGATTCATTTAAAATATTGTAAAGTGGCACATCCTTGTCGGGCCAATTAGAACCCATGAACAATAGGATACATACAGTTCAATATACTACAAATTGACGTGCTGTGAACTAATACAGGTATGTTTTTATTATTATTGTATTTAAATGTACTCACAAAAATATTTCAAACCATATACGAATGAACTTTGCATAATTTGTCTATACAATTCATATCGTAAGTAAACCTATATCATTTACAAAGTTAACCACACGTATAAAACGCTTGGTAAATTACATATATGACAAATTAAATACAATACTGTTAAATGATCAATATTCTGTTACTAGCTAAACCCGGGCCACGCTTCGTTGTGGCTCCCTCTGATGTTAATTACAGGCAGTGTTCGAAACGATAATTATCATTGATAATATTTGATGATTATCATGATACATATAAGTTGATAGTTATCTTTAATAAATATAATTTAAAATATTTCATTTGCAGATTTGACTAATTACTGAATTTTCTGTTATTATTTAATTTAAAATAAATTTACCCTCCCTATTGTAAGATTTTCGTGATTCACATTGCGCATTTTGTAGGCGCAATAACGGTAAACATTTATTTATTTTGAAATGCGCTACAATTATTAATTTTGTAACTTTCCTTAGGTACTTGGCTAGTATTTCATAAAAGTAATATTTATGCAACAACATTTTGGACTAAGTAGGTATGGTAATAAGAAGTTTGACTAAGGAAAATTTTGTATTTCACTGAACAGTGATTAGGAACAATAAACAGTTGAGGTAAACGCAAGTAGGAACACCGATGAGCACTCACGGCTCGGTTCGAATACAAATTACGATATTTGGCGGTCACAAGCACAAACTAAAGTAAATTTATTACATAGACGGACATGGTAACATCGCACACGTATCATCACGTACGAACCATGTGAAAATCACTTTATAGCGATTGATACTAGGAATGTTGTCGTAACGCTTCCGGTCACACAGACGTGTTGTTTCTTGGAAAATAACAAACGTTGCATTTTGTGTACGTAATATTTTTTGTAGGTACTCTTGGCAATGGACGTCCTTAAGTGAAAACTTAATTTGTCATATAAGTAGTACCTATAGTAATGCGTTAGAGAATCTACACAGGATAAGTTTTATAGTCGCAATCATACCAGTCACTAGTTGCAGAGGTTGGCCCCACTGACTCCAGTGTCTTTAGTGTACCTTTTACATCCTTACAAAATTATATTTTACATATATCCGTTAACATTGACTTCTTTTATGGCGCAATGTGTATACTCAATTTACATTATTCATTATTGTTAAGTTAAGTTGTTAAAATGTTAAGTTAATTGAAAATTCTTATAAACTATCAATGAACCAATGACTTAGCTGCCCATCTACAAAATTGTATAAGAATCATTCAAGCTGTTTTTGAGTTACATTTAAATACATAGTTATATAAAAAATATTTTCAGTAAACAAACTTTCAACCCCTATTTACACACATTTTACTGATGAATTTTGATAAATGCTCGATTTCAAGGTATAAAATTTCATAGAAACCCCATAGAAATTCAACCCCATTTTAAACCTTCTGAGGTTGAATTTCCCAAAATTTGTTTTGGTCAAAATTTCAAGTCAATCGGACCTATAGTTTCGGAAATCTCGTCATGAGTTGTATTTCGCTTATATATATATATATATATATACTTATTACTTACCTAGTAACCTCATTGTAAAGCTAGTCAAAAACTAACTATGAAAATAAATAAGTTTATAGTATCCTAAAATATTTTTCTTTTTATACTAGTAAGGTGGCAAACAAGCATACGGCCCGCCTGATGGTAAGCGGCTACCGTAGCCTATGGACGCTTATAATCTAATCGTTACCAACTAGCGCGTTGCCAACCTTGAACCACCCTAACACATGGAGCTCTTTTTTAACAGAATTCATTCAAATTATTTTTATGTTTAGAGTTTTGCACGAAAAGGTATTAATAATTAATTTAATAAAACATATACTTCTATTGCCGAATAGTGAATTGAAACAACTTCTTGTCAGTCTTCATGTACATATAAAGCGTTCATACATAACCTGAAGTCCCCAACAGTTGGTAAAAAAGTAGCAAGTTCAATCAAAATATTCAAAAGTTTGCGCATAAAAACTATCAATCAATCTGTGAACCATTCACGTGAGCCGTATATATTATAATAACCACGCCAAAAACGATGAATTTATAAAATAAATATTTTTTTCTTTGATAAATCAATGCCAGCTTAATTTTATTTTAAACTATTCCGAGGCCCATACGTATTAAATAGATCTTATATATTGGCTATATGGCTCAAGAAAAAAAAGTTCGATTATGACCTGAAGTATCATCCTACTCGATAATAGATGGCACCACAAGTTGATAAATGTATTATAATAAAATTTCTAGATAGCTGTTCTCATAAAAATAATTCTTTCTTCAGGTACTTATAATAAATATGTAATAACCCTTAATAAGATATGTGTTAATTCTGAATCAGAATAAACACAATACTTGATAATAATTAATTTATATAAAATTGTAGTATAAAATAGGCCTTATATTAATTTCTCCTACTATTTTTAAACTTTAAAAAATACGATATTATTTATAATTCCTAACAAAACATTTTATAGCAGGAAGATATTATTACATATTTTGATTAACACACATTATTATTCCGTAAACGGTAAATCCTGTACAGTGGCTACTCGCTCGCCGCTTTCAGTAAGGCGTTAAATTTGAAATTATACCTACATGAGGCGTGGAAATAATGTTCTTATTAATAACTGCTACGTAACAGCCTCTCAATGATTGAACTCGGATAGTTCTGCAGCCCTTTATAAGATTAGTGTAATAACACCATTGTTTTTTATGAATACGAATATCATGATAATATTAATTATGCATCATATGTACCCGTTTAATTAATAATACATATCTAAAAATATAAATAAATCTTGTTACTACAGTTTAAAATAAAATGGAAATTGTTACGTTCCCAAGTAACGATCATATCATAACAGTCACTTAAGTAATAAATTACCACATTGCACATAAGCTTTTACTTGTTGTAATATTATATGTACGTATATTCATGTCGGTTATAATCTTAATAAGTTTAATTAGCTAGCAATATGATATTGACTCGCTAGCTTTATCATGCAAAGAGGATAGATACATTTTCATAGCTAGATAAGCATGACCACAAACTACCTATTTATATAATAGATAAATATAGATAATTATTCCATAAGATGGTTAGGAAATATGAAAAGTTAAATTTCTTTTTATTCTTGGTAATACTTACCACCTGGTATTATAATTTTTTATTTTTAAAACTAACATAAATATATTTATTTATATTTTTTAAAATAATTAAAAAGAAAATAGGTATTGTAAATTTTCACTGCGGGTTATTCGTTATGTTTATTGCAGGGAAAGCGGAAATGAAAAAGAAAAAATAATAATAATTTGAAAATAATGTAATAAATTATGAAATGAATTTATGAAAAAAAAATAATACATTGAGAAATAAAATAACAGACTTTTATTAAAAATACAGTAAATATTTATTTTATGTAATAATAATTTTCTATACATATCATACAATAAGATTTATAATGATTAAAGTTAGAATTATTGTAAGTACTTGAATGTCAAGGTTGTACTGAATGCCTAAAAACTAGCTTGTTTATTTGACAACTTTTTCTATCTATACATACATACACACATCCTATCTTATCTTATCTTCTATACATATTATAAAACTCAACGTCTCGCTGTCTGTCTGTCCGTTTATGTTCTTTTCACGCGAAAGAACTGATCCGATTTACATGGCTTTTCTTTTAATTCATAGCCATGTTATCTGGCCAGGTTATAAGATATATTTTGTAACATAAAGTAATGTACGAAATAGGCAGTGACGAAAAAACACGCATTTGGGGCGCTTAACATCACTTGACATCGTGTCGATCGACGTGAATTCGAATCCCTGCCAGAGCCTGAGCTTTCGGTGAAGGAAAACATCGTGATGAAACTATAGCATGGTGGTAGGGCTTTCTCTAATGCTCACCTGGCTAGCTACCACCCTCAAGTTGAAAATCTGTCGCCAAGCATCTGTAGGTGCATTTGAGAGCCAGTTTCCCCATTAGACTTACAGTTTCTTAGCGTGGGTGGCGGCTGGAAGCAGGGAGCAATTTAGAAGTAAATAAAAACCCAAACATTCTGTAGTCCACGCGAGTGGAGCCGTGGGCGCAGCTAGTACTAAATAAAGTGAATAACTGACTACTGTCATTCGTAATTATGCCAATATAACCATCATACGTGTTTCCTTTAAAATATGTTTTACGACTTTTGTAAACAATATGTATATGCTTGATGCTTGAGAGTTTACAACTAAAAGATTCTGTATGTTTAGTTTCGGCGGTAAGATAAAGCCAGAAGGAATTGTAAGTGAAATGAACACATGGTGAACTAATCGAGTATTATAAAAGAAAACGCCGTGTCGTTTTTATGGTTGGTATGTGAATCTGCACCTATCATTTTAAATAGTCTAACTGGGTAAATTTAGAAAATATATTTTTAAGATTGAAGTGCCTACTCGTTAACCCTATTTAAGATTAAGTCGTTATATCGAATATTTATTTCACTAATCTTAAGATATTGGATGTTCCATTTTTTTTAATAACCTTCAAATACGTATTTACTAAAATTACACTCAACATATTCATATCTGATAACTTTGATTTACCACTAAAATATAAATAAATAATTGAACACACGAAATAGGGTGTGGCAATGTTTCGTTTGCCAAACATTACGTATTATTTATATTATAATGTAATGTATAAGCAAATCAGAGATGAGTCACTTGCCGTCGTCATCATCCATAGCCCATAATTCATTTGTCACTGGAGTGGCTGTTTCATAATTGGACGACACTGGCCGAGTATAAAAGGGTTTTTAATATCCGTGCACTCGTATTTCGATTTTTACTTAACTGCGGTGTAGACTCTGCGGGCGTATTGTGCTGCCATACTTCAGTGCGCTTTACAAAAGAACCAAGAAACTTTTTAGGACTAGTTATTTGTTCTATAATATTGGGAGATGTTGAACTTTGATTGAATAATCCTTTCATGACAACAACTTTATACCGAAAAACTCGGTAAATTTAAACATTATTCGATTGTATTGGATTTCATGATACAAGACGATTTATTTTATAACTACACGAACGAATATATTTTTAACACATAGTTGTTACTATACTATACATACTACATATGCATACATATATACATACTACATATACATACTATACATGTTGTCGTTTTAAGAACATGCGAGTCTGCTCAAACTATTCGGTCAGTACAGTAAATAATAAACTTGCCAATCTATCTATATCTGAAAGTAAAGCGAAAACCCAGATAAATTTTGAAAACGCTTACAAAAAATGTTTTACACAAATAATAGTTTACCATATTTTCTAAAGTCCAAGATATGTAAGTTATTAAATGTGACGATTACTGGGCCGGTCTTGTCCAGCCAACAATTACAGTTTTGTATGGAATTAAAAGTTTATCACAATTTCGAAGGGTTTCGCTGAGTTGCGGATCGCAGACGGTGCGAATAACTGGTCCTACACTATTGCCGGCAACATAATTATACTAATAAATAAGCGAGATATATCTACTAAGATGTCAGTATATTTTTATTTACGACCAATATTAGCGCTTAAGAAAATAAGAAACAAATTTATTAGTCTAAAATATAGTCCATAATTATGTTCACAAAACGTAAATTTAATCGAACTCAGTAGCATATTATTAATTGTGATGTTGTAATTGTCACAATACAGAGAACCTTATTTGGCAAGTCTCTAGTAGTCAATATACTATAGCCAGTATAGCTCAAGCGCTTTCAAGTGCGCTTTTTGAATTAACCTAAAATAATCTGCTGTTACTTGGCGCGTCCATTGATTCATTACGGAACAGCGCTTCATTGAAGACAAACAAGAATTAATTGTATAAAAATCTTTAATCTTGTCATCCTTTGACAACTACAGCTTAATAAATGAAATTATTAAAATACTTCATAATTAGGTAGTCAGTTAGTGCAAAAAACTTATTTAATTAAACTGTTCGAAAGTATGGTTTAAAGCTACATAAGTGGGTATAATTTAAGTGATTATGATGAAGCTCGATGATGGGAATGTAATACAAAAAGTAATAATTTTTCTCCTTCAGGTCATTGTTTAACCTAAAACTAACTACACGTTTGTTTTGATTAGACAACATTGATATATTTATATTACAAAAAAAAACACCTCTTGGCAATACGTTCGGTGGGAGTCAGTGTACGGCACGATATTCCTTACTTCCTCGTAACGTCGTCGTCGGCAGGCACATTCGCGACGGGGAAATGTCAAGGTCGATTACGCTCACTTCCTTTGGCTCCGTACTCAGCATGCCTATATCGCCTGTCGCCGAGCCGCACCGCGCCGTGCTGCCGCCATGCCAGTCTTCTCACAAACGTGATTATCTTTTGTAGCATACATTTTTTGTCTTGTTAGCGATTGTACATAATAAATAAGATGATAAATCTTAGTTTTTTTTTATATATAGTTATTCTGGTTTTGTTGTATTTTTTATTATGTTTTAATTGTTTTGAACATTTTTTATGTTTCTACTAAGTATTATAGAGATAATGAAAAAAAAAAGAATCATTTCTTTACATTTACTTATCTGTTAAACCTATGGTAGACATAGGTACATTTTTAGGCATTTTAACGTCAATTGAGTAGGTATTTTTATTGTTTGGTACTGTGACGGTAGGTACCTACTTATTGTTAATTTCAACGTGTAAAACCCTAATAATTAATATAGATACACTTTATAATACGGTAATGTACTGTTTTCGGTTATTTCGTACCCTTCTTTTTATAGGAAGAGGCTTAAATCAAACAATTAACTCAACATAAGCTAGACTTGATAATATGAAGAAATAATTTTTTGTATATTAAATTATAAATCGATAATCAGACATTAATTTCATATTGAATACCTATAAAATAGAATAATGTAATTTTTTCGTCATTTTCATTATTATTAAATGACAGATCGACGCGTGACGCGGCTACGCGACGTGAACGCGGACGGAGCCGCGAGCCGGGGCGAGACGAAGGGCCTGGCGTAACGGCAACGCCAATGGAGCGCGATTCCCCCAAACATTTCTTATTATATACTGTGATTTAGTACAAGACTTCCATAGAAACAGTTTTATAGTGTAAAAACGAAAATACTTCCTCAGTATTCGAAAACCGGTCAAGGTGGCACACTTTTCGTTATGATTTAATTCAATTATGTGAATACGATTCATTACAAATTGTGCATTTTACCCTGTAGTTTTTTATAGTAGCACAGCCAAGCACTGTGCCTGATGATAAGTTCAGTACGGCCACTAAGCAACAGCGACTATCCAGAGATCGACAATCCATCGCTGGTCATCTTTGTCATACATTGGCTGATTCGGCCTAAGTGTGCCACATTGTGGCACAAGTATTACACCTGTCGCATATCATGGTATGATGTCGTATGATGGTCGCATTCCAGTCTTACACAATTGTCATATTCTATCAACTCAGCATGAAAAATTCTACCCACTCAAATATATCCCAATACAAATTTTGGGAATTCAATTAATACGTGGATTTATTATGGTAGTGAGACTTATAAGGATAATTTCAAGACGCATTTAAAGTTATAATATCTTATCTATTTTGTGGAAGACCAACAAGTGAACAGTAATTATCACAATTTAAATAAGGAATTAGCAAATTACATACCTATCTTGATTAGTATTACGTACATAGAAAGTAATGACAATTACAACATTTCAACGCAAATATTCATCAAAGATATGATATGAGTTTTAAAGTAATTATCATTTTTTTTTACAATACTTAATAACCGAACTTCTGCCTCTTTTGTAACAAGCTCACCAAGACTGTGTATGTTACTGTATTGTATAAATTCAGCTGTACCTGCGGCTCCGCTCGCATGGACTACAGAATGACGTCGGTCGAGCGCACGCGCGAACGTGCTTCCCACGCTCAAAAACGGAAGACAAAAATGCTTATTGTGCGTCATCCTTAGAAGATCGCTAACTTTTTTGTAGGTTTTTAAGTTAACAACTATATATTACATTAATTTGATATATATACTTTGATAATTTGTTCAACGTAAGCGATTCAAGCGTCACAAAAGCGTCTTTTCTCCGAATTGTATCACCATTATTATCACTGCTTATATCGTACGTTACTTTATGTTACAAAATGTATCCTAAAAACTGGCTAGATAGCATAACTATAAATAAAAATAAAAATCGGATAAGTGGTTCTCACGTGAAAAGAACATATACGGACAGACAGACAGAGCGAGATTGAGTTTTATAATATGTATAGAAGAAGATAGATAACAATTTATTACACATTATAATATTCTTTAAATCTTTCTTTAAAAATTATTTAAGTACAAAGTGGTTTAACTTAACATTGTTATTGCAACATGTTTATTAAGGTGTTTACATACAGACGGAATAATTATTGTAGCAGACATGTATGCTAAATGAGTTAAAAAGTTGGTAATTGATTTCTGATATGACTAACTAAATTTCCTTTAGAAACTCGTGCTTATATCTAATTGGAGCTTGGTTTCCTAGATATCGAATAAGTATCTCAGTTATCGAAATAGAGTGCTCCCAAATGGAGCGTTATTGCTAGTTCTCTTCGTTATGGAAAAAGTCGAAGACCAAAAGTAAGATTTAAAATTTGCTAAGCAAAATATACATAATTATGATATACATATATACAACGCATTGTAAGTCTTGAAGAGTATTTGCGATTATGCCTCCTAATTTCGTATTTCGAAGCCGATATTTAGCGATCTCTGATATCAATTTGCTTTTGCGAAATCGTAAATAGGGGGCCTATAGTATTATAAATAGAGTACACAATACACAAAACTGTATAGAGATATTTCGAAAGTAGAGAAAACAGGCGTAAATATATATATTCTAGGTATATTACTCTATTTCTTATAAATTGTGTACTCTGTCTAACTTTTGATTTCTCACAGATAGTCTATTGATAGTATATTAATGTTTAATTAAGTGTTCCTTTCATTAATTTGGTGCTGGGCTTATTGTTTAGTACGTATGTACTTAATAACAATTGAGCTATTTATAACCAAAAAATATGAGTTTATCCATTTCACTACTCCATGTCCGTCATTGTGCTTACTGCGAGTAAAGCAGTTTTTGTGGTCATTGAAGCATCAAGTGCGACTAAACGCTTACACTTTTCCCATCGGGGCGCGTCCGTCGCGTCTCTTGAAGCCTTATTACGAATTAATTAACTCATGTAATGTTGCCCGGGATCCGTTAATAATATGCTCTAATGCAAAAACATTTTTAATGGATTTCAAAAAGGTTCAGATAGCTTATAGCCTTAGCTTAGCCAATAATAAGTTTAACATAAAAATGGAATAATGAAATAAGTATAATTTATCATAGTGAACAAAGAGCTTGTAAATATTCAATGAAAGGCTAATTAATACGTGTATATACATTCCGTTGATATGGACTGGTATAAAAAATGTGATAAAAATTTAATTGTGTTGTAAGGTTTTGTTGTAAAATATAATTAATTTTATATAATTTAATTATACCTTTTCTTGGACTGAGACTTTTATTTATTTCACAACAATAATTATATTTATAGATGGCAAAATCGTAATCGGATTCTAATTATCAACTATTCTGCATGTCTAGCCTGTCAATTGCTTTAGTAGAATCCTTGCCTTAGAATATTTACTAAAAATTGACTAAAAATACAAAGAATATACAGACTACCGTATTATTATAAAGTGTTATCTATAATTATAATAAAATAATAATGTAGGCCGGAAACATCGCCGGTCGCCGTTGTATTTAGATTGTATTGTGCTCACCATCAGGAACAGTACAGTCAATGTGCCGAGCTTACTTTAAGTAAAAAAAGAGAAAGAGTCAAAATCTGTACAGAACCACTTATCAAACTTAAATATATTTTTTTAATTCATAGCTATTATGTTGTCTGGCCAGGTCATAGGATATATTCTGTATTTTTTTAAACTATAAAGGCGGCAAGCAGGCATATGACCCGCTTGATAGTAAGCAGCTATTGTAGCATATGAAAGCTTGTAATACCATAGGTATCACAAGCACTTTGCCGTCCTTCAACCCCCTACCCCAAGGAGCACTGGAAACCCTACTCACCGCAGGAACACAACACTAGGTCATTTGGCTGCGATCTTCTGTAGGGTGGAGGTATACCCCAGTAGAGAGAAATCTCCAAAGAAATTTTTCTGTGCCCTATCTCTGTTACATAATGTAACGTACAAAATTAGCAGGGACGATAATAGTGAATCAATTCGGAAAAAATACGCTTTTGGGGCGTTTAATGGCTTACGCTGAGTAAGCCATAAGAAATATATGAAAATATTGTACTACATAATTGTAAATCTTTAAAATAACTACAAATAAGGCCCGGTAGTATATGTCTATATTTTAAGGATCACCCACAATAAGCATTTTTGTCTTTAACAAAACCGATGGGCTACCTCCGTGGGTGGTGGATGGAAGCAGTATAAAATAAGTGTCAAGATCAAACCCTGAAAATTGCTGGAGTTGCCCTCCGACAGCCATGGATTCACAGGAACAATTATACGTCGTATGTTCGCGTGTCAGATACAGTAGCAATGTGTATATGAGGAATTTATATTTGAAGATGAGACTCAATGTTGTGTACAATGAGGCCTTTATATAAATAAAATATATGTTTTCAAGTTAGGAAACAAAAAATCCACCTAACACCTTATATATCTATAAGTATATTTGAGTTAAAAATATTTGCCTGATTCTTATTTATCTCATAATTAACATACGTTCAAGTAAAAATAAACTTTACGTAAAAAAAATCTTTTAGATACAATAATTCTGTAGTCCACGGGAGAGCAGGATATGCATATATCTGCCAGTTAAACTGACATAAGTCGGAATATAATACAAGAGTAGAATTCTAGATTCAATTGACATGAAACATTCTCTGTATTCTTTAATATCTCTGGTCATTACTTGTCTTTATGTATTATATGCCCATTATTGTAATTTTTGCTGTAGGGTTATAACTATTTTGTCTCTTCTTGAACAAAATTTGCATACGTGCGATTTTTAAGTGTATCTGGACGAAAGATTTATATCTTTTTAAAATAAAATGTTTACTTAATTTACGTAAGTTAGGTATTTCATCAACATCTCAGTCGAAACACATTCAATCAGTCCTGCGCTGCTTGCATTCATCATTTATATATAATAAACATTGAGTTAATAATCTTGTTTTAGAAGATTTATTTATTAAACAAAAGCAATAGCGCCTCTCACGTCACTTGCGTGCTAGCATCTGCCATTGACGATCGTGTAAGCCGGCGAGAGTGCATTCCCAGCTATCTAATGACAATGACAGAGCATCCCCGCTTTCCAAGTTCATTGACAACGAAAGTGTTGCGCATGCGTGAAAACTCGCGCCAATTATAAGCGCGGGAGGCAACAAGCAACAAGTACGCGAGAACAATGTGCAGTGTTGCCAACAAGATTTTTTAAATTCTGTGGAGTTCATCGTATGGTTTCATCAAATATTCGTTAATTTATTTTACCCCTGAATAAGAACCGTTACATTTCTGAAATTATATATTTAAATACATAATTGATATAAACAATGTGTATACTTAAAGTAGGTAGGTCACCTTATTATTTAGTAAATGTAAGCCTATAATTAACCTTCAAACTTCGTAAATATATTAAGCTAAATCTAAATCGTGATGATTGCATTGCTACTATTTTGCGTAGCCTTTGTATAAAAGTGTAGAAGAACAGACAACACATGTTTATAAATTAGCATAGCTGATAAAATCCTCAAAAAAATATGATAATATATATAAAAATCCGTTTAAAAACCGATAGATACATTTTATCCAGTTTTCAACTCACACTAATCTGTTCGATATGATGGGAAATATATTAAGCTGGTAGCACTGGCGCAGCATCGCTGGTTACGAGGCGACGCGCCCGGCTGAGCGCGCTTCATTGCCAAGGCCGGCGTGCTTTCTCCACGATCTACGAGCTATTACGTAGCACTCCACAGCGCTTGTATAACCTCATGTAATTGGAATTTGTTTTAGTTTGTAACAAATGAGCGGTAGCTGTTTGGGCTATTTAGAACTCACAAAGATTGAAAAATTTACTTTAGTACTTGTTAACATGCAATCGAAATGTAATCTTTGAAATAATTTGTAGTGTTTATACCGTTTGAAGATGTGGTATCATTATTTATTAACGCTATAAAGTACATTTCCGTCATAGGCGGTTGGAATTGATAATATCGATTGCTTGTTGTTCTTGACCTAATCTCTCGATGCCATGCCCGGCCCATTTGTAATGTATTCGTGTCGAGGTACGGTTTATTCTTAACAGTTTGTAAATAAAATAATTATTACCATGCTTGAGGGCGCATGATGATGAATAGGATTGAATAGAGAACGGGCCTAACGTTGTAGAACTAAATAAATTTAATGTACAATTCTTATGAAATATAGTAGGGAGTATATAATCATAGGATATATATATATAGGGGATAGGGTATACCATCAAACTAGGGAAGTACATCTTTTGAATTTGTACATTTTATTATTTTTAATGTAAATTGCACTGTAATCAATTTATAATGGTCGGAAAATGGTCTTACTGTATGGAACTGTCAACAAATTCAATAGAAAATATATTACTTAAACTGATTTTTTGTGATTAACAACCAATATTTTTATTGTGTGATTTTTGAGATTCATGAAAAATCTTTTTTTAAGTTTAACAAGAAAAACATTGAATCTTTACTCATAACTCATAAGCATGTCAGGTGAACCCACTTTTCACTCGCCGTGACTCATCTATTGATTAGGACATAATATACTTACTTATAAGCGGAAAGTAGTTGCAATATTTGTTATTATACTCACCTAAAGAAATGTATCTTCATTTATTGTCATATGCTTTTTATAAATAATTTGTGTTTTTTTTTGCATGATATTGATGATCATATCTATAACTTTATTAATTTAATATTAAACTATATTTTCTTATATTACTTTAACAGTTAACTGCGCTGGGGATTTTCAGGAAACTAAAGATTTGTCTGCTTCAAGGTTAAACCGTAAAATCCATTTAAGTAATACAAATTGGAGGGAGGAAAAAATAATTGCTCAATTCGTTTGTATTTATTCACGTGTGACCGTCACTAAAAGTTTCTCCATACTAGGTTTTGATAGAAATGACAATGGAAAAATCCTGTAAACGTTCACTTCAATCTATAGAAGTATATTTGTATGAAATACTGTTTTATATAGGTCCCTATGTAGTTTGTAGTATAGGTAAAAATATCTTATACTAGCTATGCCATACGGTTTCACCCTTGTTAAATTTATTAGATCAACTGTCCACCGCGACGCTTTTTTTTTCGAACTGACTATACTGTTAGCCTTAGGGGCTCTGGAGCCTTTGCGGCTTTTACAGCTTCACCGGGCTTGGAGCTCCACCGCGACGCCGTCAACGCACTCTTGTAGCCAGCCTATCGTTGATTTCACGTTGTTTCCATTACTTGATTACAGCTTGTGAGATTGCTTGACGTTCACGTTTAATACTCCGCTTCTTAGAGTCGTACCGTGAAGTTATATATAACTTCGTAGTACCCTTAACCTTAGTAACCTTTCTCAATAAACAGTCTATAAAATGCAAAAAAAAAAATTATCTTTTAATTCAAACCATAGTACAACGCTTTCTAGTACCTACCTGACTAGCTTAAGTTGATAATATACCGCAAAGCACCATTTGCTGCGTATCGTATTTGCACTTAAGAAAACTGTTTCTGGATTTAACATTTACCGTCTTCAGTCACAATACTTACTATCAGGTGAGATTTTGATGAAACCCCTACCCCTACCCCAGAAAATCCTACCCCTAATATTAATTGGCAATTTACAAATTAACCAACGTGCTCGGTCTCGATTGTTATAATCATAGAATCAGCTCAATCACTATCAACTTGCTATTTATGTTTTATATTATCCTTACCTAGTCCTAAATCCTAGTATATCCTTACTAAAATTATTAAAAAGTTGTTTTTATCAAATAGGCACTTTATACAAAAACATACCAAAAGTTGATGAAAATCTCGTATACTCAACGCTATCGTCTAATGAAATTCGATCAAAATTAGTCAAGTACATTTTTAGGAATTATGTGTCACATGTAATAAATGGGTCATACAGTCGGAAATATTTGTCAACTACACATTTTTTATATAGTCATATACAAGAAAAATAAAAACCATCGCCTTTTCGTATCTGATTTGGAATCTTTGAATTTATGATTACTAGATATACTTTATTGTATTATAAGATCGAATTAAAAAAAACCTGTTTAACATGAATATCCGCTGTGTTGTATATATTAGTAATAAATTAGATGACATCATACATTCCCATTTATGAACATATTGAGTTAGTTGACTCTACCGAACATATAGCCTATCTTGTTAAATACATCACTTCCACATACAGTAGGCGTCAAGTCACACATCGGTATGCGATCTCATTGACGAACGTTGAACCGGGAAGTGCTATTCGACGATGTTCCTATCACAATACGTTCAGATTCATTATTACTACTTACGTTTACTTATAATACTAGTAGTGATGTTTCTGCTAAATCAACACTAATTATTAATGTAATAAGTACGTAAGTAACTACAAACCCGTAGGCATGGTTGTGTGGCAACGTTAGAAAAAATTAAATCGAATGGTTACATAACTGTAAATCATAAAACATCGATTAACTATCAATCAATCGATAGTCATTAGCATTATCGTACATTCGTAGTTGGGATAAAACTATTGATGTTTATTTTTTGTGATTACAACAAAGATTTGCGGCGATTGTGCTTTTTTTAGCTCGTCATATTACCACAATACGCAACCTGGGGAACACTTTTTCCGCTGTCGTCGCTCCACAAGCCGACATACATTCCGTACTAAGAAAAAATCGATAGTCAATCGATTAATTGATAGTTTTTTAAATCAATTGATACTATCGGATTCGATAACAATCGATGTTTTATCAACACTAGTTAGTTGACTAACGTGTAAAGTTTTTTTTTATCGGTGCAGGTTGGCGTAGTGGCCACAATCTCACCTGATGTTAAGTGACCATGTGGCCCAAGATGATAACACGCTAAACCTAGTGGAAGACTAGCTCTCAAGTGCAGCTGCCGGAACACATCTATTAATGCTTGGCGACAGATTTTCAACTTGAGGCATTAGAAAATGCCCTACCACCATGCTATGGTTTTCTCACGCTGTTTTCCTTCACCGATAGCTCAGGCTCATTGCAGGGATTCGAACTCACGTCAATCGACGCGAAGTGGTACACGCTACCACTAAGCCATCATTGCTTCAATAATTATTGTTAGTTTATTGTTAAATATACGATAGTAAATTAGCCTTTCCATCGTCGATATGCTATATATAAATTGACATAGATGACCAAAGTACTTGGATGTTTAATGTAGAACAAAAAAAAAACGACAAACATTGAATTGACAAATACAATCTTACTCAATAATATAGTATAGACATATAAATTTTGCTAAACACATTTAAGTATTTAATTGGACTGGATCGTAACCACCATACACCAGGTGTTACACCCGATATAGTGGCACGCTTAGGCATGTCCCGTTTCGGGATCAGCTGGTGGATATCCAGTAATCAAGCAGGGTTGTAAACATTTGTACCCGACTGTGACTAGGGTTACCAACTTTTTTTATATCAAATATAATCTTTTATATATTATATAGTATACTAGTCTTGTATAGATACTATTTATATGTATATACTAGTCTTGTCCCCATGCACATGGTTATAAAACCGTCAGTGACTCTCTTTTAGCTTGGTACGTTACGGGATCAGTTGGTGTATGTACAGCTGACGAGAGGTTTGAGGACGGTATGACAGTGACGACCGTCGAAGGACTGTCGATCTCTTAGTGATCGCCGTTGTTTTTGGGTTGTAAAAAAAGAATAATTTTATAATAATTATGTCGCAAACAGACATATCAGGATGTTATGTGGTTCTCGGTATGGACGGTGAAGTACTTAACATTCTGATAAATATATGGTCATAGAATTAATCTCAAATAGGAGTTCTCAGTTCTGCCCAACTATACTATTATATACTAATATAATAAAGCAGAAGAGTTTTTCGTTTGTTTGTTTAAACACGCTAATCTCGCTAATTATACGCGGGTGAAACCGCGGGGCACAGCTAGTTCATTCATAAAATGCTTTCTACAGCTGAGACTAAGTTGGGAAGTCCCGTGTGCCATTATGCGTTGCCCCATTAGGGCGGCTACACGAACAATACTAATACATACACAAACCTTGCATATTCTATTCATACACACCAATACAATGTTTATAAACGACTAAAATCACAAACGCACTATCGTATAGATCATAATATGATAATCTTGGATATTAACTTCATGATCTACAAGCAAGAATAAAATTGCGTAATGCGGAAATAAAAAAGAAGTTCCAAGTGTTTATAAGTACTTATATGTATGATGTCACCAGACGAGTAAAGACGAACCAATGTCAAGAAAAGGAACGAAAACACAAATTTTTAAATCCATATTAATTATGACTTTTAGATTTTTTATTTCAATTTTATTCTACCAGATTTTAAATTTTACTTTTAGGGAAACTTTGTCAAGACAATGATACTAAGCAGAAAAAGTTATCTTGGCTTAATGAACCACAACTGTATATTATTCAATATATAGTTCTCTCTATTCTGCTGTTTGTCATGGGCCTTACTGAAAAGTCAGTGATGTGAGTGGATTATCTGATTTCCAAATTTTTATCAAGCCCTGACCAGACGAATTATATTTGAGTTAAAATCCTAACTAATAACGAATCTATGAACATTTAGCTTGAACGCTTCAAGACGAAGCTTTTATGTGCATTCTATAATCTGTACTATACAATACTAGGTATAATATAATAAAGCGGAAGATATTTTTTTTGTTTGAACACACTACTCCCTGAAACTACCAGTCGGATTAAAAAAAAATGTGATAGCCAGATTCACGAGGAAAGGTATAAGCTATCTTGCATTCGGCTACACCTCTCAGCTTGATACGTAAATACAATGTTCTACAAAAATATTGCTCCTTAGTACATCTAAAACAAAGTCCGTTTTTCCATATGCCTGTCTCTTATACATAAGCCACAATAACGTATTTTGTGATAAAGATTCATTGAAAATTTAAAAGTGCTTTATGAGCATTATTATTAGGCATGGCATATTCATCCTTACTTCACATCATGATAATTTGGGCAAATAGTTTGTGAGATAATGTAAAATTAAAATAATTCAGCACTCGGTTCGGGTCTATGACTATAGGTGTAGAGACGCGAACGAACCGTGTGAGTTGTGACGCATAACTCGGGCCGCCCGATAAAAATATAGTCTATACCTAGTCTCTGTCTATACTGAATTATTTTAAATCATCAATCAGCGATTTATTTTAAATTATACGCGGGTGAAACCGCGGAGCAAAGCTAGTTTATAAAATTTATTATCGCTTAGTGGTGCCGTGTACGGACGCGTCGACTGACGTGAGTTCGAATCCCTACAATGAGGCTGAGCTTTCGGTGAAGGAAAACAAAGTGATGGAACCATAGCATGGTGGTAGGGCTTTACAAAACTGTCGCTAAGTACCTACCTATAGGTGTATTCCGGCAGCTCCACTTGAGAGCCGGTTCCTCCACCAGGCTGCATTTTGGGCCACATCTTCACTTGACATCAGGTGAAACACTAAAACTTATACTTCATTTAAAAAAAGACAAATTGTTAACAAGGTGAATACCAAACGAAGGAAAAACGGACGCAAAAACTGTTTGTATCTTGTATATCTTGTATCTGTTTGCATGCGTAGGAAAATTCAACTTCCGCCTCTCTTTTCAAGTCTTGTTGTATCCGCTATTGTTACATATTTATCTTACCATTTTTAATTAAATAATACTAATTTGTATTTTAATTTCAAATAACAGATTTAATCGCAGTTTCGTAAATGTATAATTTGATTAAATTATTTTAGGAATTTGAATACGTATTATTTGATTTGTAAATATACATAACTAGAGTTGGGTATTATTCTTCTATAAAAGATAATTCGTTAAAATATGTTGCGTAAAAATAATTTTTTTAACATATTACTTTTGAATATACTATGTTCCATTTTTGAAAATATTAACAACATAGAGTATCCAAGTCTGTTTTGTATCTGTACAATCAGTCACAGTGAATTAATTAAAATTGGCAATGGTACAAAACCTATGCATCACTGGACGTAATATTTGCTTTACCTCAGTTCTCTGATTGGTGATTGTACGTTCACAAAACCTTTTCAGACCGTTGGATAAATGAACTATAGTTATAAACACGCATAAAAACTACTGCATAATGCGTACGCAAGCTGAACACCCACGTCGCAAATTCCTGTCCATTATCGCTTCAATCCCACGGGCTCACGTGACACACAGAAGCCAATTCTCGACGGCGCGGTAGCGCACTGAACACTGTACAGATTTACTTTTTGTGTGTTCAATTTTTCACAGTAGATCATGCGAAAAGTATGTTCCATGTAAAAGTCAACTGAATCCGATGAACTGATCCGAACTGAACTTCGGAGTTATAATTTTATGTTATAAAACATTACACATAAGTTAGAAGTTTTATATCTAGACACACGGCAGTATGTCAGCCAAGTTCGGAACGGGCGACACCGGCCAGTACTTACACTTACACGAACCATTTTGAGCAACTTTCGACCCTTCCGTAAAGCCAAAAACTAATCGACCTACATACGTAAAATTTCGTATGTTTAATAAATCTCCTTGAACACTTAGAATCCCAAATTTCACGAACAAACGTATTTCTTGGGTTATTAGGGTCTGAAAAGTAGCTTTTTTATCACTCACTGTCCGACTTACTCATAAAAAACTTAGACCACTTCTAATTGACTCGGAAACTTTAATTTTGGATTAAGCATATCCAAAAGATAGGAAGAAAAAAATAAAGGAACTTTAAAAAAGTAATGATGTTCTAAAAAAGACATAAATGTGAAAAAGGGGCCATAGCAAGTTCGGTAGAAGCGACGTTCGGGATAGTCATTGTGAGCGATAAAAGAACTGATGATATCTAACAGGTGACAAGTTCCATAGTAGTTCCTTTAATTACAGCTGTAGGAATGTATGTTCTTCAATTCATTTAGAAAACAATTTATTACTTTTTTTATATACTACAAAGTTTGCAAACAGGCATACGGTCCGCCTGATGGTAAGCGGCTACCGTAGCCTATAAACGTTTGTAATACCATTAGAATCACAAGCGCGTTGCCGACCTTGAACCCCCTAGCCCAAGGAGCTCTGGAGACCCTACTCACCACAGAAACACAACACTAAGTCATTTGGCTGCGATCTTCTGTAGGGTGGAGGTATTCCACCAGTCGGGCTGCCCCAAGTAAAGAGAAATCTCCAAAGAAATTTCTCTGTGCCCTACCTCTCTTCAAACTTGTCAAGTTATAGTTGTCAATAAATATTTACGTTAATTTATTATTTATAAGTATTGATATTTATTACGTAAATATATATTTACGTTAATTTTTAATTAAAGGAGTCAAACTTCTTAGAAATCACTTATCAAATAAAGTTCCAAAATGGTTATATCACTTGAACAAGTTAATCATTAACAGCGCACAAAATTAGAAAATTTTACTCATTATTAGTACATGTTACATATGATTAAAAACAATATTATTCTAGATTATAATATACTAGCAACTCGCCTCGGCTTCGCACGGGTAGCAGAGAATATAAGTATGCCTACTTTTTTTTGTCTTAGGATGTAGAGGAATAATTCTGTAATCCATATCGATAACTCTATTGGTATACTGGGCGCACGCCAGTAAAGCTCCCAGTCGAGATGTTTTTCCGACATCTTCAACAATCAAATCATCGTCATATTTCAGACAATTTACACATAACTTTAATGAATTATACATCTAAACCTTCCTCATGAATCACTCCGTGTATTAATGAAAACCGTATGAAAATTCTTTCGATAGTTTTTGAGTTTATCGCGTTCAGACTGTCAGTCAGAAAGACACGCGAGGAAACTATTTTATAATAATATGTATTTATATACATATTTCCAATTTGTGTAATAATGTTGTTTTTAAAGCCTCATCGATACTAAGGTAGCTTAAGTAATAAAAACAAAAGTGAGTATTATGAATATTTGCAGTTAAAGTGATTTTATTACAGAAAACATAATTTAATTTAACAAATAATAACGAATTAAGATGATTTTTAGGATTAATCAAAGTCTAAAGTATACAAAACACAGTTAAATTACCCCATAAAACTAAAATGCCCAAAACAATAACTGCTTTATAAAAGTGTTTTATAATATAATAATTTTATTTAGCGGTTTTTTAATAATACCACATGTAGATTACATTCGCCAGTACACATCGTAAATGTTCATTACAAGATAATGCTTTGTTATTTGTTTACGAAGCACGGACCACCAGACGGCAGGTTCAAATGTAGGTGCATCGATAAGTCCCCCGCAAAGTCACTATCCAATCCCTGCTCATCACCTACAGTTGTATTTTGTTAAATATTATTTTTAAACATCCTAAACAGAAGTGTACCACATGTGCTGCCACCTGACCTCTCTGAGCTTTCCCACGGTGAGCGACGACGAACCCTTCAGACACGAGTTTTGCCGCTAATATTATCAACCTTACGTGCATTGCTATAAAACTGAGCTGAAACTCGACACATTATGAAATAACGCTTGTGACTAGCGCGTTCTCGGGAGCAAATGTCTCGACTGCAACGAGGCTTAAAAGCGTTTTTTCTGTTTACTTAAATGATCTGGTGATTGTTTTTTAATTTATTTTGTCGTTCAACGTCGTCATGTGGTTCCAATCAGAATCCGTAGAGACTTTAAATTTTTTGTAATCGATAATTGGTATCCGATAGAGACAGACATTTTAAACACATAAATAATGTACTTTACTGAATAGATAATTGCAAACAGAATGTAAAATCCATTTAATAACATTCTTAAAACTGATCGACAAAGCACAGCTTATACCGATCATGAAATTTTGCACCCGAGTTATTTAAAATAGATGAGCACTAAGAAAGAAATTAAAATTCATCTCTAAAGGGGTTAAATTGAAGGTGTAAAATAGGATAATTGCCGAGATGTCGACCTATCGACAATACTAAATTCATAAAATAAAAACACTAATTCTTATGTTATATGCTATGTTTTTTGTAATGGGGATTTAAAACGGTTTAATTGTGAAGTAATTACATAATTGAGATTGTAGAGAATAGTACATAGTATATAATAAAATCAAAAGGACATCCCGCAGTGCGTCACCCCTTATTGCAACATCTGTCGAGTGAGTAGGACAAAGCAATGTTTGCTATCTATAGGTAATATACCTATTATGTTGCTCACTGGTTTTATACATCTTCGGTACTATATTGGAATATTATTTTGTAAATACAATAATATGTTAGTGATAATGTTTCAAATAGTCTTATTAACAATTGGCTAAAAAAATTTTGTATTAAAAAAATAGCATTCTAGAATACAGCAACATGTAGGTCCAGTGAATGAGTAGTGTTGTCGGAATATTGTTTACTTATTTAATTACAATGTTTTTATTTTAGTCTTAATTCAGAATACCATTTAGTCTAGATTAGCTGTGCCCGCCGCCGTCGGTCGAGCGCACGTGCAAACGTTCTGCCCCCGCTCAAAAGACGGAAGATAAAAACACTTATTTTCGGTGATCCTTAGAAGACAAAGATATGCTGTCCCTGACATATTGTAAGTTTTTTAAGATCTACAATTATGTTATACATTAATCTGATATATCCCTTATGGTTTGCTCAGTATAAGCCATTTGAGCGCCCTAAAATCGTCTCGTTTTCGAACTGATTCAACATTATCGTCACTGCTTATTTCATATGTTACTTTATTAAATAAAATATGTTCTATAGCCTGCAGATAACGAGTTTAAAAAAAAACATGTAAATCGGATAAATAGTTTTCGCATGAAAATAACATAAACGAACAGGCAGACAGAGAGTCGTTGAGTTTTATAATATATATTGAAGACATAGATGTACAGATTTCGGTTCTTTTCTCTTTTATTAAAAGTATAGATTGCGATTAAACATTATTAAGGTTTTATTTTCTAAAAATATTTTACCACCAAATAATTATTTGTGAGAGGGAGTAGTTAATATGTTTTAATAGATAATTACTCAATAATATACATAGATACTCGATTCTAATAGTTTTGTAAAGATACTAGCCGTCATTGAAACGTTACATTATCTAAGTTACAAATGAATATTGCCTTTAAAAGCGGCAAATAAACTGAGGAACTGAACGTATTTAGCTATTAATTACACACGGGTTGTTATTCCGTCGGACAAGGAAGCGGCGGACACGGCGCGGCGCGTCGTGTGACGTCACGCACCGAATTAACTCAATTCCGAGAATTGAACCGTTGTATGTCAGTGCACTTGTCTCGATCGCCGGCACACGTGTGGACCTCATACACTGTAAGTAGTACTAAGCACTGTTGGAAATGATGGAATTAAGAGTATGTGTATATTTACTACTTACATATACAGATGCAAAATATTATACGTGGGTACCTTATAGAATTTATATATAAAAAATCAATAGAATCCAAAATTGTATATAACGTGGACGTAAACGTGATACAACCTACTAACATTTATGGTTAACGTAAAATTATTTTTAAAAGCAGAGCATATTATAAAGAGGTAAAGTTAGTGAACAGGTACCCTAACTATGTTTGTAGGAGGTAATCTCTAAAAATACTAATTTGATTTTGAAAATACTTAGGTACTAATTTGATGCTACATTTCCCCTGTGTGCTATATGCTATTTATATTAACTATTTTTATATTGTAATGGTCGCGAAAGAAGTCGCGAGCTTACTAGTGACGTAATAAAAAAGAAAATACGTTTTTTCTATGAAATCGGATTTGAAATCTCAAATAATTATTGCCACGTGCCATTTATGGCAGATACCATGTGCCATAGGTTTAAATCTCTGCCGTATAACATAGATAATGTGGGTTAATATACCAAATTAAAAAAAGCATTCCATCTTTATAACCGTTCAACACAAGCAGCATTTATGTTTATCGCCTTTGATTTACTTAATAAAATTAAATTTACGACTACTTACAATGAAACCGAACTATTAGCGTAGGAACGTAGTTTGAAAGCGTTAAAAATGCAATCACTTTAACAATGTGTAGTTTACAATCCACGAGTTTTGTAAGGGGCTACATCAGCGGGAGAGCGCATGTGTTATTATTAATTATTACGATATAACGTCACGCCACGCCGTGCAACCGAATGAAGTCTTGCGTGTTCCTTCTTATATTTGTGTTTTCTTTTTAACCACGTACGTATTTAAGTAAAGTTTTGATAATAAGTTTATACAAATTGTGACGTAGTGTAGTGCAGTTTTATACTTGACTAGCTGTGCTCGCGGCTCCACGCATGGACTACAGAATGCCGTCGGTCGAACGCACTTGCGAATCGTGCTGCCCCAGTTCCCACCGGTTGCCTGCCGGTTATTTTAAAGACAAAAATGCTTAATGTGGGTGGTTTACTCAGTGTAAGTCATTTAAGCGCCCCAAAAGCGTATTTTTTTCCGAATTGACTCCCCATTATCGTCATTGCTTATTTCGTATGATACTTTATCTAAAATATATCCTATAACCTGGCCAGGCCATAGCATTGAATTAAAAAAAAAAAAACATAAATCGAATAAAAGGTTTTCGCGTGAAAAGAACATAAACGGATAGACAGACAGAGAAAAATATTGTTTTATATGTATAGATGTATTGTACATTTACATACATTTTGTAGTATATAAAATTAAAACATAGAAGTAATCAAATTGATAGCTTAATTGGATCTATAAAGATGCAGCAAAAACTGGTCTACTTTTGTTAGCACGATTTTTATTTGTCATAATTGTATACATAGTATATATACTTACGATATTACACGTAATTTTTAATGAGTATACTACAATAATTATTTACACAGTAATGCTCTCATAGTAATTTTGAAATGCCCACATCATCTACATTTGTTTTGTAAATCAGCACTGCAATAGTAATTTTTTTGTCAACCCTATCCTAAACATGTAACTAAAATTATCCGCTATTCAAAATTGGTCGATTGCCATGTTTAAGTAACTCTACCTTATTTTATCTATGTGCATTAGAAAAAGCCCTACCACTATACTATGGTTTTATCTCGATGTGTTTCTTCATCGAAACCTCATGCTCATTGTAGGGATTCGAACCGCGTCATCCGAACACGCTACCACTGAGTGTCACGAGGGCTTCATATAATTATTAATTGAGTCCGTACTTCTAAAAAATATTTTATCATGGTTTAATATATATTTTGATTGTCACAGTAACCAGGTAACCAGGCGTAGCCAGGTACCCACGTGAGGGGGGAGGGACTAGGGACAGCTGTTGCTAGCAAGGTGTTGGTAAACGCGCGGTCTGAGTGCCCCTGGAAAGAAGAGTAGATAATTTTGTCAAGATAGTATAAAACATAGTAATTTAACATTAGTTCCCCCTTCCCCCCAACCCCCGGACAAAATCCTGACTGACTACGCAATGCTTAATTTGGACTTTGAAATCAAATTTCCGAGTGTGAGATTATTTCATATAAACCGTAAAATGTCGTATGAAATTTTATTCTATAGTATATTTATACATGGCACAATCAGGTCCGCTACAAGGCTTCCGGGTACTGATTGATGCTGATTGATTTTTATTATTGCCGGTTCCCGGATTCCTCTCCGTGCATCGCTCAACCCGACACTTGTATGGTAGCTTTTGGACATTGTTTATGAATGATATAAACAGTTGCTTATCTACTTGTATAGCAAAAAAATTGATTATATTTTTCACGTTTTTGATATCATAGATTGGGATTAATTACACACAAATGCGTTATGTTTATTAGTGATATCATTCACTTTTAACGAAGTTTACTCAGGTAATTATTTTTGTTAAATAAATTCATACATATTGTTTACAAACACGAGACAAAAAAACCTTGTATACATGTTTTTTCTTTATTTTATTTTTGTGTTGTCTTTAGTAATTTATAAATATTTATAACATTCCTCATAATTTATAAATAAAAAACCTGCATAACATAAATATTTATATTTATTCGGTATATTTGATATTTAATAAAAACGTTCTCTTTTATGTAAAAATAGCTTAACAGATCCATCTATTCTGCAACGTTCAAAGACGTTTCAGTTATTTATTATTAAGCTTTCCTTTTATAGTAACATAAAACATCTCTAACAATATAATTTCACCGTTGCCTCTGATGTTCCATACGAGACACAAATTATCGACTCGGTTTGATCCCACGCCTAAAATAAAATATCATATTTCCTGTCAGTCGAAACGGAGTAGGAATTCGAGTGATTTTTTTTTATTAAACGATTTTTTCGTTAACGTGAGTTTTTAAGGTACAAAACGTACATCGGCGCTTGTTTGTACAATATGCGCGACTTATGCATTACAAGTGGTAGTTTTTATGGCAGCACCTCATTTTTAATTTTGAAAAGTACTGCATGTAAATTTTAAATTACTTGCTAAATATTTTTTTTGCAAGTGTAGTATTTTCGATGTCTCAAGTAAAATCGAACGTGTTTTCATTGTCATCTATTTTGCCTTCTTTTGATGTATTTTGTATTTGCTTTTAATTAATTTTTATAATATTGCATAAAGTTTAGTAACATAAAGCATGCGGTGTTGATCTTACATGTTAATTGCTAATGCACTCAGATATGTCTTAATTTTTTTTAATTTATATATTCAATCTAGTGTATTTGCCACTGTCTATTAATTTTAATAAATAAATAAATCCCCATTTTTGGCAAAGACCTCCTATTTTCAATTTCACATCACGGTTTACAAAAATAGTAGTGAAACTAGTGGAAGGTGCACAAAGGTTTTGAGGCCCTGCTGGCTCCTATTGTTCGATGTAAATGACGTAGTCAGCATTGTGATGCCTCCATCAAACCGCGTCCCGTCTTTTCCATAAAGACTGCTTATTTCTATTGCAAAGCAGCAGTATTTGCGCAGAAGTTGTACGTGTGAGTTGTACAAAAAGTATAATTGGCATCACACATCGGCTCACTAGGCATACCGAGTCCTCAGTAGTTCGAACCTTTTAGTTACTTACTTTGGTTAGGAATTACATTTCAGACCATATAGGCTACAATGACCTACCTTGCCATCAGGCGAACTGCTTGCCTATTTATTACTTAGCTTTTGTTTTAATTTTGACTATTCTACACACATCATTAAATTTTATCATATATAATTTTTGAGATGTTATGAGACTGCAGCAAGAAGCAACACTTTCCTAGTTTGTTAATGCTTTTTTTCATGTTCGATCCGCGGTGATAAAATAAGCACGCAATCTTTGGTCCTAACGATTTGTGCCGGTGATATAGGTGATGGCACTAAAGTTAAAGCACTTAACATAATATAGTTTATGCCCATTTGTTTCGTATAAACTCTGCTTTGAGACCTCGTTTTTGATTATTATTTATTTGAAATAGAAAAATTCCAAAGTATTCCAGTGTTTTAAGGAAATTGGACAGGTGTTTTAATATAATTTATTTTCAATTATATCTTTAGAATCTCTTAATAGGAAATATAGTATTTTTGAAACTATTTGGTTAGTTTTTTTTTTATCGAAATAGTTTGAGCTTTGTGGCCTCAGTTTCACCTTATCTTAAGTGACGCTGAGGCCCAAGACTTAGTAGAAGTCTGGCTCGCGAGTGCAGGTGCCGGAACACACCTGTTGGAGCTTGGCGACAGGTTTGCTACATGGTTACATTACGAAATTTTCCTTCACCAAAAGCTCAGGCCTATTGCAGGGATCCGAACTCACGTTGATCGACGTCATGTCCGTGTACACTAACACTGAACCATCATTGCTTTATCACTAATTCACATGTGCAAAAAAGAGTCAATATATCATCAAAAGATTTTCCGACTATAACCACAGAATTACGTAAATATCGAAAGCATTGTATTAATCCCTAACGCAAGCAGAGGGGTGTTATAAGTTTAATGTATGTATGTATCTGTTTGTAGCATCGCAGCCCCCAAACGGCTGATTTTAATCTAGTTTTTTTTTTGTTTAAAAGATATCTTTCTTGAGCGAGAGTGTTCTTAGCTATGGTTCAAGAAAAATCTGTTCAACCGTTTCTAGTTGATAAATGGATGTGAGCATCTTCCACAGGTCTAATCGAGTCGAAATTTGCTATTCTGTTGCATCAATTAATTCAGAAGAGCACGGCAAGCTTGACCTAATGCTGTAGCATCATCTAGAATCAGCAGGATACCTAACTCCTCACCGAGTTACAGCAGAGGTATCGTGTTTGGGCCCATTGGAGTGGTCCCAATGAACAGGTTAATTGTGTCGGAGGTTTTATAAACTTTCAAAAAGGTTGTCTATTAGACTAACATTATGTGTAGTGCGATATCATTGTAGGTAAAAAATATACGCCTGTACTTACTATAACAGAATTTGTACCTTATTGACCTGTAGCATTATGAACCCGATTAGAATGGTAATTGTTTAAAGTCGAACTACCTGGCTGAATGTCAGTCACATCTGTTCACTTAAAGGAATGTATCGTGAATGATTGATCGCGAGGGTGCCTTTACGCATAATAATGTATCATAATATTCTATTTCTTCCTCTCATAATTCAAGGTACTCGCTATTTTCAAGACTCATTGTATGACGTGTTTGGTTATAATGTTTCCCTTCACCAATGAGCTATGGCAAGTTCTTACTTAAAGAAAAAATATCAGAAGTACGAGTACAATTGTGAATCTGGACGTGCCCCATCTGTATCTAATGTAATGTAAAATAGTTTAAATATTTCAAACGATTTACTGCCAAAACCAGATAAGTAATATTTTGTTACTTTTGCGCTAATATTAAGTTTTATTTAATGAAAAAACAGTGGTATAGTTTGAAAGGCACATTGTGTCGGTTACTATTTTCTTTTATATGCCAGTCCGTCCGCGGTTGCAGACGTCAGTTTCTTTCATTCTGAACGGTCTAGTCGAAAGGGGGCCAGCTATTTTTTTATCTCATTATCCCTAGTTTCGAATTAATGAGGCTTAAAGGTTTTAAACGTATAGTAAAATACACACTGCATTATAATTAACATAGTTATTAGAAAATCAGAAAATGTTTAAAGTATTTCTAAAAAGAAAAAAGTATTAAATGGACTTATCTTGTTTTGGCAGTAAGACGAGATAAGGAAGTTGATTAGAGGTCGATATTGCACTGCTGTTAGACGAGTGTCGATCGTCGTAGCGTAACTACTCGTGCGCATTCGCTGCTGTAAGTATTACAGGTGTTGCGCTTGCGCCGTTTCTCACGGGCTGGTTCCGCGCGGCTTGCATAACGGACGCCCGCGCACCGTACCGCGTACACGTAACCCGCCGTAACAACGCGCATTATGCATGTAGGGCGCATGCGCAGTGCCGCGCCGCGCGAATAACACGAGTATTGCGAACCAGCTTACCGATTTTACACTCAATTAAACTCGAACAACGTAACTATTTTCACTATATGCATAAATTATTTTTATATTTTTATCAATTATTTACGTTGGTACATAGCCGTAAAAAATAAACACTGATACAAATATTAAAATTTAACATGAAAATAAATATTTTAAAACTGCAATGAAATTGGGGCGATTTAAACGCTTCCATGTTGGCGCGCTATCACCGATGCGCAACAAATGTTTAATTTTTTACAAAGATCGATGGGGTTAAAAAGAAACTCCTTTAAATTATACAGTTGAAAGGTTGAGGCAATATAGAAATGTCGTAAAGAAAATTTTAATATATCATTCCAATTTACTAAAAAGGATAAGTACGAACATTGTTATGCAATTGAAAACATACAAAATCCTACATATGACGTCAGCGTACGCAATAAAATAAAGATATTGAATACTGTAGAGTGCTTTATTCGTTTTATCTGAAAATCGTTATGCTTTATAACTAATTATGATATGAAACCATTTTATAAGTACTGTATTGTATCTATGTATAAAAATAAAAATAAATACACCTAGTTAAGTGTATTTTAGGTACCACGAGATGCAATTTAGACTTAAGTAATACAGATCTGTTGGAAAAATAAAATAGTGTAACACATTTTTATAATTCATAGACGTAATATATAACATAACGGAGAAGATTCTTATAGACGTTCAAACGTGCACAATAAAATATTTTAACAGGTTTATTTCCTATTTAATATAATCGTATCCTGTTGAACCTTAATAAGGGAAGAAAGTTTTTTGACTGACCCAGTCACGACAACTGTCCGACTGAATCGCCACCACCATACACCAGGTGTAACATTCGCTATATTGACATACTTAGGCGCGTCGAGTTCCGAGATTAGTCCTTGTATATCCAGTAATCAAGCGAGTTAATAGGGTATCTGTACCCGACTGGATCGCGACCACCATACACATGCTGATAAACTCGTCACAGTGTCTATCTTTTGGTATGTCACATTTCGGGATCATCCATTGTATACCCAGCTGCTAACAGATTTACAGGCCGGCATGACAACAACGACAATCGATAGATTACCATAGATATCAATGGTCGCCGTTGTTTTTGAATTGTACTGTACATACCATCAGGCACAGTGCCGTCACTTTGTCGTGTTACCATAAAAAAAGAGAATATTGTCTCATATTACAGTTGTATTTAGCCGAATTATTTGGTTGACACTTATCATAGAGTGATCTGGCCGAACATAATTTACCAATAATACCCAAACGGCATTCAAAGAATACAACATTTTACTAATTACACTAAAACGATAACGATAACTAACGATAAAACTGAAATATAATCACAAAACTATAAAAATGCCCAGTAACTTCACTTTTGTGTCGAACTGAACGCGTACTTGGACGTAACGATTCGATTTGACCAATAGCGTAGCGTTTTGCAATTTTGAATTTCCCTGGTATTTTTAACACTTTTTATTAATGAAAATCTATGAAAAAATACGTTATAGGTGTAATTGTACAGTAATAAAAATTTCAAAAAATCTATTTTACCTATATTTAAACTACATGCATATTCCTTATTTCGGCAATTTCAAATTCCGACTTATCTACTATTATATATTTTTCTCACATAGGTATGGAAATGATATTTCTCAATCGTTTCCTCAAGATGTTTCCTTTGCCGTCAACTGAGTGTGTAACTAAATCATATCAGTAAATGCACGCGAAATCCAAAATATTCGTTGGTACTCGAACTTGCTGACATGGAATAGATATTCCAAGTGTCTAAACCTACAGACTACAACGACTTGCTTAGGTATAATAACAAAAAGTATAAAGCAACGCATGTATTATGTTATGAAAATATATTTTTATAAATGAAAACATATAAAAATATATAGAAATAAAATTTTAAAACGCATTTCAAAAACTCATTTTAAATGTATTTTGACAGGAGCCAGCAAATTAAGATATCCACAATTTAAGAACCGATGACAATCTACGGACCTATTTAGTTACACTACCACACGACGCTTATAAAACTACCACAAAAGCATCTCAAATTTCAAATAAAGATACACGCGCACGAGACATTGCTGATCGATGGATAAATGCTTGAAGCTCGCTTCCATCATCCCATCAACAAAAGATCGAATTCCGCGACTGGAATCAAATCCGCATCCATTCTTCGGAAGCGATTGGCGCCAGCTGCTGTCCAAGTATCAAATGGCTGATAATAAAGGATTCTTTAATAAGAAAATGTAAAACGAGCCGGGAGCGATGTTCGAAATGTTTTCACGGTAAACCAGTCGCAGACAGTCGAGTATTGTAACTTACACCAAGGCATTGAATGCATTGATACTTAGGTAAGCTCTTCACTTGTAGATATACTTTTATCTGTATAGATTAGTAAATATATTGTCATTTGTAAGCATATGAAAAATTAAAACTTATGACATTTCTTGTTTTTAATGCATAACACACACATTTTAAAAATTTAGGTAAGTAAGTTTCGAATATCTATATAATAAAAAGAGTAAAAACACTGCGATAAAATTCAAAATATAACAAAAAAAGATAACACAGTAAAAACACATAATTATAATATAATACATATGTAAAACTTTATATTATTCTATAAACTACAATTTTCTGGAAATTTGATTCTTAATTTTATTTCGCACTTAATATCGATGAAAAGTTGGGAGCGGAAAACTCCCGATCGGATACAAGGAAATGTGGTGGGGTAGTTGAAAAGGATATCCGGGGACGTTCTCGCCCTTCCGGCCTTTCGCTTCCGTTTTATTATTAACAGATAAAAGTTTCTACTGTGCAAAACGAGATTTTTTTACTTTTTGTAGATTTTCTAGTTATATGAAATAATAGATATTAGATTTTCTAGTTATATGAAAATAGTTCTAATTATTATTAGATTATATACACTATTATATATATATTATACATTCAAACTTGCAATAAACTTTGAAATCGTAAAAAGAAAACTTTTACAAATCATGTATCCAAAAAATCAAAATCATGAAATCGACCGCCCAATAATAAATATTTTGTTTAAATAATATCTATAAGAAAATACAGTACACTCATGCGGAGCAAGCTACTGGCACAATAATATTATATTAGAAGCCAAAAGTACGTTATGACTAATAACATTTCATATCTATATATGAATGAAACATATGTCTCGTCCGTCTGTTTAGTAAAGAGTAACTTCTAGATGATTTTTATTGGTTTTATTTTAAACTGGGTAATTAACAGCAATAGGTAGATTTATTGTGTTACATCATTATAATTAAAACGGCACGTTGACATTAATGGGGAATGTGGAAATACGCGCCCCCTATCGGCGCACTTTACGACTCTTGTAATAACTTAATAATTTTTATCCTTTATTATTTCAGAGCTGATTTCAGCTTAAGTAAAAATTAGTCTCAATTGGAATTCATATTTATATTATTTATCTTTAGATAAAAACTTAGTATCATATCATACATGTATATAATATATATATATCATTCTATATCGTATCATAGATTAAAAGATGGGGCATCATTATATATTAAAAATTAAGTAAGTAATGAATAATAATTACAGAGGAGGTATGAAAATAGCATTGGAGAAATCGCCAGAGAAGTTGAGGAATAATAGGTTAGCGTGGTACTTATGGGCACGAGGAAGGGTTGTCATATAACTAGAAGAATGATAAGTATCAAGGTGGACGGATATACGAGTAACGGAAGACCGAAGAAGGTACGATGAATCGTGTGAGGAAGATGTGTATATAAGGTGTAAATACTGACATGACAGCTGATTAACAAGAGTGGGGGAACAAAGTATGTTTTGCCGACCCTACTTAAGTAGGATAAGGAAAGAAGAATTAGTAATCTATGAATACGTAAGACTTTGATGCAAATTTAATATATACCCGATGAAAACCGCATACGATACCCGTAGTTTATCCTTAGGGCCCATTTCAAGCGCATCAGAACACCGGTTCTGGTTGGTCGATTAACGGAACATTTTGATGCAATTAAATTGTTTCACTGATCATATCTCAGTTGATGACCGGTTATAGACGTTCACCGGACATGGCAGTCTTGTCTTCGCAGACTTAATTCCTAGTAATATTGTTACACATATTTGTTTTATACAATTTTTTAATAAGCAACAAATTTAAAGGTATATAACGTTACTATGGGGTTTGTACACGTGAAAAATTTGTTATGGAGCAAAAATGTTCTGTACTTGTGATGCAAATTAGATGAAAGCAAGCACAATACCAAGCTAATGAAAGCTGCAAATAGAGTAAATACAGATCAGATAGAAATCTTGGAAATCTAGCAAGTACACGCAAACGGTACGGATGTCTCTATAAAGATTATAACGATTTTGTAAGCAAGGGGAAAAAGTTGTGCAAAAAAAGATTATTAAAGATTAAAGAATTAGAAAATTAAAGATGATAACAGATATGAGCAAACTAAAACTGCGTGTGCAATTGCAACAAATATCTTTAAAAATGAGGGCTGCTAATAGATATATAAATTTTTATTTGTAACTTTATAATATATTTAGAGATTTTTCTTTTTACGATACTTAAATCATAACCAATTAGAAAAAAAAAACTAATTATATATATAACACAATAAATTTAAAATATTATAAAGGTGGAGAATTTTTACGTTCGGTATTATGCCATCGGGTACTGTCCACCATCGCACCGTTCGCGATCGGCAGGGAGTTCATCCTCACACCCTGGAATCTAACTGATCGCGGACAGTCCGGTTTACGAGGAGGTTGAGAGTGAACTGGTTTTTAAAAAGTTAGTATAGCAGGTGTAACATTTCTGGTATTGCAAGCGTCCTATTAGGCTGCGGTGACTGCTTACCGTCTACAATATGTAGATACCCGATTACTGAGGAAGATTCAAGGCTTTATAACTTCACGTTACGACCCAGAGTTTAACGCAGGTCGATCTGCGGGGCTCAACCAGTGCCTAATATGCACACTGTAGGTACAAAATATATTTCATAAATATTGCACGTTAAAGTTTGACACTGACATTTTTTTATTCTCAAAAAAATTGTTAATTTCCTTTTATTATAAAACAAAATGAGATTGGCGGTACCATTAATCTTTCCACTATAGCAGTTAAAGAGTGGAAATCGCTGAGGCCCTTATATATTATACAGTGAAGTGACGGTGTCGTTGCGCCTATAAAATCGTCTCGAGTGTAAACACACGTAAATATCGGTCCGCGTGCACTCGTAAAATCTATTTCTCGCGTTGTTGCGGCCCGCAGGCATCATTCCGACTATTTCCTACCGGCGGCCTTATTATATAAAAATTTGCGATAAGCAAAAATTGCGCGTCGGTCGCGCATGAGGTGCGCAATCTACGGCTTTAACAGGAATTATCTATCTCGTCGCTCGCTAATGGTTCGCTATGCACTTTTGCGATAATACTAGCGCCAGAAACCATTTTGTAGCAATCAATGGAACTAATGAATTATCAAACAATGAACTAATGTTTATGTTAAATTGTGTACAGGGTTGCCAGGTGTTAGCTTTTTAACAGAAATGCTCGGTTTTTTTGTCACTTTATCCGTGTTCGGTATGAACACATGATATTGGTCTAAAATATGTCAAATTCAAAGTAGTTTCACTTCAACCATTCAGTGTAGGTTACGCGCTTTTTTATTTATTTAAGCCTCTAGCTGATTATTTTACTTACGATACAAGTGGTTGGTGCACTGTTGAATAATGGTATTTCCGTAGAGAAATGCATACGTAGAAAGACTGTATTTAGTCATATGAACCTGTTCTTTCTTTTCGAACAAACCAAAACAAATTAATCATCAACATGTTTAAGGATGACATAACAATAATATTAATATTGGTTCTAATATTAGAGCCAAATATGGTGAATTTCACTTCAATATTTACTAAGAGAGTGCAACAGTAATGATAATTTTTTTTTTTATTTATTGTGGCTTATGTTTTTTTTTTACTAATCTCTTCATCTTTTCTTCCTTGTTTTCATATTTTTGCCAAATGTCTAGTTCATTTGGCAACCCTTACTGGTCGTGTTTCCAAGTTGTATTTAGTGCTCTGTTTTTTTTTTGAATATCCACTTAAATTCTACAAAAAATGAGTAGAGTTTATTTCAATATGGTTTTAAGTGGTTCACTTAAAACCATATTGTAACAAACTCTACTCATTTTCAGTGTTTGTTTGATTCTCAAGTGATCAACTGGTGCTTTAAAATAACAAAGTAAGTTAAAAGTGTAGTTATAATACTGTGTAAATTGTTTGAATGCCTTTATTTTATATAAAAAATGTCTCGTCTGTTCCAGTAAAAAAAATGGCAAATAGAGTGTCGAATGACCAACTTGAGGAGCTCCTGGAGTTCCTCGCCCAGCGTCCGGCTTCAGCCAAAGGCGTAGGCCTTGGGGCAAGGTCTAAAGAAACTGTCGACAAACACTGGAATGATCTTGCTTCAAAGCTAAACTCTTATGGTTCTGGATCAACTAAATCAGCAGAACGCTGGAAGAAGGTAAGCTTTATTTTTCAGAAATGACTGGTTTATTTTAGAGAGTTTAAATAGAGTTATTTGTTTATATAATTTTGTCTTAAACCGAATTTAAAAAGATTGTTATACTTTACCATAGTATATATGCATGATTTTTATGACAGAATTTTTGGCGATCGCATATTGTACACTTTGAGTATTTTTTACTGGGTTAATAAACCACTTTTATGTAAAGACTTATAATAGGTTTAATAATTATATTTAATGCTTATAAATAATGAAGTAGGTTTGTTAAAAAATATATTTTGTTATAGTACTGGGCTGACATTAAACACAAAAGTAAAGCCAGACTTGCAAAACGGAAGAGGGAAGCTTTGGGTACTGGTGGTGGACCATCCAGCCAAGAAGATATATCCGAAATAGACAAAAAAATATTGGCTATCATCGGTGAGCAAGCTGTGTTTGGTGACAGAGAGCACCAAATACCTGTTTTTGTAAGTTCTTCAATTTTCCGTAATATCTGTACATGGTCATTAAATTATTTCAATTTTGTAAATACTAATATTTAGTAATTATTTTCCAGAACACTGACCCGAATCCAGAACAAGTACCAAAAATGAATTTAATAACTGTTCCTGAGCAAGTAAAAAAATCTGGTAAGCATTACAAGTATTTTCATGAATATCCTATTATACTTTATCTTTTATGTAACATTAGTCAAAATTTGTTTTAGATAATGTGGCAAATGATGACAACTCTATTCATAAGACTGTTGAAAGTTCACCTTCAAAAAGAGGTCAAACATGCAAAGTGTGTAAGTGTTTCCCTTCTATGTATGTTCCTCTTACAGTAATATGTTTTTATTACTTTTTTTTCGATGGCTACACCTATATTTTAAAATTGTCTGTAAAAATGCTTTTTCCAAGTGAATAACCCTAATACAATTATGTAATTTATACTCTCGTACATATTATATAAATGTATTGTGTGCAGATATTGAACTTCCAAAGGCATTCGTGATTCTTATTGTTACAGACTTTAGCATATTATGGTGAAATGAAGTTGTAAATCTGATTCACGAATTTTTTTGTATATTATGTATATTGGTTTCATGTATATTGCTATAAGTATACATTTGTTTATTTACAGACAGTTCAGAATTTCCAATAACTGGGACCACCTCTACAGTTGATACAGAAACACTACCGCAATACGTATCAGAAGAACCACAGAGAGGTAATTTCAAAAAACAATTATAGTATTTTTAATTTTTTATATTTTAGCGGGAGTGTATTGCCTGATATTAAGAGACGATCTAGCTCAAGATGGTGACATTTTAAACCTTGTGGAGGACTGGTTTTTAAGTGAAACTACCAAAACAGACCTATAGGTGCTTGTCGACAGATTTTTCACTTGAGGGTGGTAGCTAGCAATGCGATTGTAGAAAAAGCCCTACCACCATGCTATGCTTTCATCACGATAATTTTCTTCACTACAATCTCAGGCCCATTTCAGAGATTCGAGCCCACCTCAATCGACGCAATGTTTGTATACTCTACCACTGAACCACCATTAATTCAAAAGACACAATAGAAACAATTAAGTTTAAAAATTACAGGTACACAGAGTCCTGTGAGCCGACCTCATGTTGAGCGCCCTCGCCTACGACGCAGTAGAATTAGTATCTCTAATACTACCAGTGAGTATACTATCTACTTAGGAGACATTACTAATTATTTTTAAAACTAAATATTTACTTTGTAAAACTTAATTTTTACTAGCCTGAGCATACTTTATTCAATTGAACATATTATATGACATGACACCATATCAATAAGCTTTTATATTAAAAAATAGTGTTATCTATATTTAACTACAAATATTAGTAAATCAGAAAATAATAAAACATTTCTTATGTAACTTATAATTTACTGATATGTTTTACTTATAACTTAAAATAATTATGCTAACTGTTATAAAATCATGATTATCGCTTGCTGTGTCCTGTAGTTGAGAGAGCACATTTGAGCACATGAGCCTCACTTACATATTACTGTAAATGCCATGTTGAAAATTCTATTAAATAAATAGTTAAAATTAAAATCTTGTGTTTTCAGCTCAATCTAGAATCGACCAGCAGTGGGTTATGGATTTGGAGCGGCGCAGAGTAGAGGCAGAGACAAATCTCGCCAATGCTGCCTTAATAATGGCAGAGGCTTCGCGCTTGCAGGCGGAGACATCGCACTTGCAAGCGAATACGTTGCGCGCGCTTGTGGCGATTATAGAAAAAAGGGAAAATATACGAACAGCCGACAAAGAAAATTAACTTTTTAAATTAAAATAATTTTATGTATTTTGTTTTTATTATGACGAGAATAACAGTCCTAATTATCAGTTGACAATTATTATTTACACTATTTAAAAAAAACAAAACTTACATAAGTACTCAAATTTGAAGCATTCAAAGTCTACATTCGAAGTCTAAATTATTTAAAAAGAATTATGAACAATAAAATTGTAGTTATAGCATGCTATCTGTTAAATTTTTAGCGAACTAGCTAGTTGTAATACGAATCACGATGTTGACATTTTAAAGGGATTAATTAGAGCGATTTTTAGAAATTTTGAGCCATAATGGTTCTGCAGTTTTGATATAATACCAATTAAAAGCAAATAGAGATAAAACTATCATTGCAGGTTAGTTTTTAACTTTGGTAGTAATAAGAGTTACCCAATATTACGCGTTTGTCTACAGCAGTTAAGTAGTAATGATAAAATTAAATTAAATGAAATCATTTTTTTTATTATAAGCTATAAACAATGTGCTTTTCCTTACTAAAATAATAAAGCGAGTCATTATTAATACAATTCTACAATATAAATTTCCACTTAAAATACTTTACAGCATTTAAATGAAATAAAAACTCATAGAACAACAATACAAAAAATAATCAAATATTAAAGGCAGGGCAAAAAAAATCACTATCTTCGTGCTAACCACAATCTTTGAACAACACGATTTCGTTGTTGTCGTCCGCTAATGAGGAGTTGTTGCTCAAAACTGGAATCTTCGTTTTGATTTGATGGTAGCTGAGGAATTTGGTAGAGTAGATCATTCTGTGTGTCAGAATTTGGTAAATGAGGTACTGGCAGTTGGTTTCTATTACATATATTGTGTAAAACAGCACAGGCATTTATGATCTTAGCCACGATTTGGTGGTCATAGTGCAATACTCGATGAGATAGTAAACATCTCCAACGAGATTTTAAAACCCCAATGCAACGTTCCACTGTATTTCTAGTTAGACAGTGAACATTAGTGTAATGCTCATCTGCACTACCAGGCACAGCATTTACAATAGGAGTTAAAAGCCATGGTCTCAGTGGGTATCCTGAATCACCTGCAAAATAAATTCAATATGTTAAAACAATTATGTAATTATAGTAATTATTTATTTGTCTGTAATATGTTAAGATATTTTTACCAACCAAGTAACCAGACGGCTTCTCCTGTACTGTGAAGATTTTGGAGATATTCATGTATTACACAATTCCTCCAAATATATGCATCATGTGTAGCACCACCAAATGATGCATCAATATGCAAAATGTTTAAATCACTGTCACATATCTGAAATAAAAAACATGACTTTTTAAATAATTGTTACATAAGAAACATATAAATACTGTTCATTTATAAATTACTTACTATTTGAACATTTCTGGAATGATATAGCTTCCTATTAAAAAAGCGTTCCTCATGTTCGGTTGGCCTAATCAGAGCTATATGAGTACCATCAATACATCCCAGGCATCCAGGGAATCCAAATTTATTTGAAAATCTAAAACATTTTATCATAATTACAACTTTTTGTCTTAAGTTGAAGATACATAGATTTTAAATGTTCTATTTTATTTTTACCCATTTATAATTCTTTGTCTTTCTTGCTGTGTCTGAGGAAAATTTATGTATTTTTTTAAAACAGTATGTCTATTTAAAGCCATTGTTACTTCTCTAACAGCATTAGACACACTGGCTTGACTGAGGCCATGAAGGTAGCTTATGCCCACTGGCTTTTGATAGGAGCCAGTAGCATAAAATGACAGCGCTGTAAGCACCTGTAATATCATACCTTTATTAAATTAATTCTAATAAAAGTCAATCAAGCACAATAATATCTCACTCCAATTTTCATACCTTACATTGTACGCTCACTTTTGTTCTCCTTTTCAATGGACCCATGTATGGTTGTAACTCTCTACATAAATTTATAAATAACTTCTTAGAAAGCCTGTAGTGTGCCTTGAATTCAGCGCCAGACAAATCCAACGACTTGGCCTGGTCTCGGAGGCTACGTCTCAATAGTGCTGAGTTTCGATTTTGGTTCCTTCTATTTTCGATGTTTAGAGCTTCCATCAACAGAATAGCACGAGCCATGTCGAAGGCACAGTCAATTGATTAATAATGTTCACTACACAATACTTTTGTCAACACAAAATACGCTTATATAAATAAACTTTGTGACAAAGGGAATTGGTTTATATAGGATAACGAATGGTGGGAGACGTAAAAATTCAATATCGTAGCAGGACAAGGGTTCGTGAGAAAAGTGAATTTCTTAAAAACCAAATTTACGAGCATATGCACTAACACTCCAATGTTGTTTGTTATCTCTATACACTTCACACACTTAATATTTGATACTCATGTTTGTAATAAATTAAGGTTCAAAACGAAGCAGAACAACGTTTCATGGGATAATTGCATACACTTGATATTTAGATTAACAATTCAAACAAAAAATAATAAAATACTAAGAATTATTGAGCAAAGCGATCAGCAATCGATCAAAAAATCACTACAAGGGTTATCGCAATTTGACAGGTCAAAATGCTCTCGGATGGCTCGGCTATTGCTTGCAAAACTCATACGTAATACGAAAACCTTCCCAAGTCTATAGAGAAAAGTGCACATTTAGTTTACCGATTGTTCTACAGAGGCAGCACTGTCATACAATTTGCTATGGCTCTGTTATGGCTGTTACATAATTTGAATTCGCCATTTTTTAGCAAATATTTAGCAATTTTTGCTATCGCTCTGCTATTGTGAGATATATAATAAGGCGGCCGTTCCTACCGACGACAATCATTGCTATTAATCTATAAACACATTAAGTAGTGGTAACACACTTAATCGTTCCAAGGATTTAAAGCGCATTTTTTTTTAATTGACCTATCAAACTAGTAAGAATCATCGTGCATCGTACTGCCCTGGCTAACACTAAGGGCGATAGCCCGCCAGTTATTTAAAAGACAAAAATGCTTATTATCGGTGATTCTTAAAAGATAGACATATGCTATTGCTGACTGTTTCATAGTTCTTTTTAAGATCTACGATTATATGGTACATTGATTTGATATATATTTTATGGTTTACTCAGCGTAAGCCATTTAAGCGGCCCAAGAGCGTCTTTTTTTTGAAATGATTCACCATTATCTTCCCTGGATATTTCGTATGTTACTTTATCTTACAAAATATATTCTATCATCTGGCCAGATAACATACCAATGAACAAAAAAAAAACCATGATAATCGGATAAGTGGTTTTTGCGTAAAATACCAGACGCGACGATGCGCTGGCCGAATGGCACGTAGCGACGTCCTATCAGAATGCTTTTACTCCCGTCCAAATGTTTCATGTCAATACATAGAGTGGTAGAATTTATTTACGTTTGACCGCCACACCTATTTTTGCCGCAAAGCAGCAATCTTCACGCTGTTGCCGGTCCGACAATACTCACTGGCATACGACGCGTTCCTGCTCATACCTTAGGAGTACCGACCTATTATGACTGGCCTGAGAACTACTGCCCTTTTAAGGTTGGTTATACACAATAACAAGCTACATTAACTATTTAAAATCAGGTGGATTGCATCCCTGTTTGCTACATCATAATATAAAATAAAAGAATATCATAAAAATGTTTCAAACTTTCAAGGATTTTTTCAATCATTCCATTAATTAAGATCTGAGTTGGGCAAATACCTAGTGCATATCAGAATCTTTTTATTTTTTATCTGGTACTGTGTATGAGTAATAATAGTAATGTGCTTCTTCATGCCTCTAACAGTCTAGCCACTACACTAGCGGTAGATCACCGTACACTTTAGCTTTTATGTTGAGTGATACTGTAGACTTCCTGCGTATTGTAGGCAATTATTAAATACAATTCCAAATTTTACAATATTTTTTAGTGAAGTCAACGAAGATTCAGTCATCAGATCATAACAGTAAAATTATGAAGATATTAATTAAAGATATAATATAGGTGGCGATAAACAATATTTCGATTACATAGATAATTTGAGCAGTATAACCAATTTTTTTCTATTAAGTATTAGCTGTGCCCGGAACTCCGCTCGCATGGATTACAGAATCAAAAATAAAAAGTTACTAAATTACTCCTTGTAACATCAGCTGTTTGCCAGTGAAAGTCCCATCAAAATAGGTTCAACCATTTCGGAGATTAGCTGGAACAAACAGACAGACTACCATATTTTTTGACAAGGTTTTGTGCCAGAAGTATCACATATATACTTTCACATGCATTCAGTAAATAGCTATTATTTTGACATTGTAAACAGACACATTTTAGATCTATCTAATAATTTTAGAACATTTTTATTATTTTTTTAGAAAAACCAATATTTTAAATACTTAATTTACATACTTAATTTGATTAAGATAAAAAAAATACAAATGTTTTGAGAATCAAAACTCTGTGATTTATGGGAAGTGTCAATCTTTGGATTTATGGCCAGTATGTACACATTAATCTACGTTCAATACTTCGAAGACTAGGTACTTAGTTAAATCCATAGCTAAAGTATTAATTACAAACAAGAAAGATTGACAGGTGTTTGAATTTTAAAGTATATAAGTTGAAATATTCATTATGTTATAATCTGGGAACTGACGTAAGAACTCAGGTAACAATAACATTAACACTGTAGTAAATATAAAAAAAAAATAAACTTAAATAGAATCTCGAAAACATTGTTATTCAAATATATTTTTATAATCCATTTTTCTCGTTCGGAAACTCAAACACAGACGGGATCGTTGCAACACCCACGTTTTCTATCGGGGGATAAAAATAACACGTCTGTTCTAGCGAATGAGATCACTATGAAAAAACCTGAAGCATTTTTCACGGTCTATTCATCAGACGTCTCTCACATCACGATTTTCACTCGACTACTCTGGCCCGAACACAAAGACGTTGACTCACCGACCAAATTATTGTTGTTTCTAATAGTGACAAGTAGCGAAGTTTCTACAAATTACTTTGTCTTTAGAAAAATGCTATTTCCGTATCAAGTAAGATGTATGGTTGACGATACACCATTAAAAGAATACTAAAAACATTAAAATACATTCTGGAAGCTCAAGAAATATTTTATAGGGTAATTAGAATCTTTACGATTGCAAAATGGGAGTAATACACAACTAGTAGCGATTCTACATTATACACGTGTTTTGCAATTCCTCTGAAACGCCTAAAGATTATTGTTATAGGAAATACCACTCTATGACATAATTGTCAATTTGTAACAATAAATAATATAAAATATTTAAAATTTTAAATTAAATAAATCATATAGCTTTTTATGCCAAATCCAGATAGTGAATCGGCATACAGTTCAGAAGATGTTAAATTACTTATGTACAATCAAAATCAAACAGGAATTTAGTCGCACGACCAACGTAACTGTTACTGATAGGTTGCTATAGTGAGGGCTGAGTGAGAATACCTCGAGTGCCAGTACGTGTTACCAATCGCACTATTCGGACCGGAACACAGCAGTGAAAACAATGCTATTTAGCGGCAAAAATAAATACCTTGCACAAATTATACCACTCTTCAAACAAATATATAAAAAAGTAATCTTAAAACTTTTTTAATATTTGGTATAACTGAAACAATATTTTACTCCATAAAACAAAATTCAGAGGCTAAAAAAACTTTACGGAACTTTATTTGTCGTTGTTATGAAGGCTATATATATAGATCAGGTATTTACATAATCAGTATACCTTTATTAGTATATCTTTTTAATGTCTGGTGTACAAAATTTAATTCAACCATTGGTTACAGAAAAAAATGCTTTCAAAAGGTACAATCCCACGATCAACATGTGATAACCAATGTAAGCCATCTTTTAGGTATTAAGTTCATTCATTAGTTAAACATTGTTTTTGTAATATAACGAGTAGGTATACATTGATGAGTTTTTCTATAATTCGTTCACAAAATTGCTTAACATATACTTACGCATTTTATTAATATACTTACAAAGATATATTAAAATTTAAATTAATCGTTTTACATTTAAAACCTGTTCGAGATGAACATAATATGGAAGTCAACATCCTGTTATATTCTTCAATGTATATAAATTATGGACGTAATAGTCTATAAAAACAGTTGTGAATTCAAACTAGTTGATAGTTGCAGGTAAATCTGCATCACCTAAAGTCACGTCCCAAAGTCAAGGCTTATGCATTTCTGTAACCGACATTATTACGATTTTTTAAGGGTTCCGTACCTCATTTGGAAAAATGCCTGTCTGTCTGTCAAGCCCCTTTTTCTTAGAAATGCGTGGAGGTATCAAGTTGAAATGATTGAAATTAATATCAGATAATCAGGTCTACAATCCCTTATAGCTGTGGAAAAATCAAACTTCTAAGTTACTTCTAATACGGCCGTTTGTATCGCATATTTTGACAGACAAGAGAATCAAAATCTATAGGGTACTTCCCGTTGACCTAGAATCATGAAGTTTGGCAAGAAGTAATGTAAAGGGAATAATCCGAAAACCGTAAATTTGTAGATACATAACAAAAATCGCGATTATGGTTCGAAATGGCTATGTCGATGTATGGAGACAACAGTTTTCCAAAGGCAAAGTTAAGTTTTTCACTCAATCCAATTTATCTTTTCGTTAGAATTCCCGTAATGGACGAACTATTTACATAGTTACAAGTTTAAACGGAACCCTCGGTGCGCGAGTCTGAGTCGCACTTGGTCGTTTTTTTTTAATTCTTATTTATATCAACTAATAGTAACATTAACGATACGATATTATATAATACGATATTTAATTTTAAAGGTAACATTAAAAGGTAACAAATTCGTTCTAAAATTGAGAATTACACTATATTTTTTCCTGATTTCCAATAATATTTTTATGGAAGAATACAGCCAACTGGACTACGATATTAGACAAATGGTGAATAACAACATTATGGCTACTATCAACCGTGTGCTATGTCATGTTTCGGTGAAAGACAGGGTGTGTATCACTGACAGTCAGCGTTATGGCAATCTTGAATTATACCTACTTATCAACAGGTTAAGAATATGTTTGCAGAATCCAATATCTGAAAATACTGTCCGATTCTGCAATAACAATTATTTCACCAATAAATAGGAATTGCGAGTACTTTTTACGATTATATTTACAGATATCATTTGTTTTCTTCTTACCTTTTCTTTCATATTTTTACTTATCATACTCAAATCTATCATTGCTTTCTTTAAAAAATCGATTATATTCAGTAAAGGCCACAAATAAATGACGCGGTGGTGACCTGAAAAGGCTAATGCATTGGAAAATGTTTTTATTTCTTAATTATAATAAATTAAATCTAGTGCATTGGCCACTGGTCATACATCACATAAATAATTACTTGTCCTGACTGACTAACATATCAACGCACAGCCCGAACTACTGGGGCTAGTACAGTGAAAATTTTCATGCGGGTTTTTTACACTGTTAAGCAATAAATAAAAATTTGGCAATTCTACCCCTAAGGTGGTGAAAAGGGGGACAAAAGTTTGTATGAAAATCCGTCATTTTTGAAAATAAACCTATGAAAAAATTGGTAATCAGCAATTTAGTTAAAATGTAAAAAATATGTTTCATAGTTTTTCAAATTCAATACCTAAGGGTGTAAAAGATGGGGTAAAAGTTTGTATAATACAAGTAACGACATCTATTAGCCAACGGCAGTACCAGCGAATGCATTCATAATAATTTAAATTCATCATTCATTTATTTCATCAAAATCTGTCAAACTGTTATACTCTGCACCCCGTTCGAAGACTGGGCGAGGCGGGTTGCTAGTTTTAAGATATAAACAAGTAAATAGGTGACTGCATCCCTAAGAGCGCTAGTTATAATTTCTTTTATTCTAATTAAAGCTTATATTACAATTAACATAAACACAATCGTGGGTTGTTGTTAAAATAATATAAATTTTAATAATAAATAAAAAAAGAAACAAAAGAAAAATAATCAATTTTAATTTATGCAATCCGTTAAAACTTGTTATCGATGACAATGACACTCCTTGAGACAAACTTACATATTGTGTTGTAAAGTTGATGACCAAAGTTATTTGTTTTTTAATTATATATGTTTTAACAAATATATCGATACATTTATTCACATTCCGCTAAACTAGGAGGTAGGTAATTGAGAAACTTCACATGAATCGGCACAACGAAGTACCCTGTGACGTGATCACGGATGTGCGCAGCCGCTAGTTGTAAACCAGCGGAGGCAGAAGGCACGGGACTGTGTTGTCGTGGTTTGGCTCGGATAAACAACTTACTCATTAAGCCAGGCGCCATACGAAGCCGTGTACGCGGGCGACATATCCAACCAGCGCCTAACCGAGCTTTATCATCAGTATCCCACAGTCCACAACAATGTATATACACAGTACAAGAACAATTATTCCACAACCTACGCAAATTAAATAAAGCTTTTAGGAATAATAATGTAATATACGAACTTACACTTCTTTTGGAGCGTTTCTTATAGGTAAAATTATTATGATAACAGAATTGCGACATGATGAAGTTAGCCATCAATGATAATAATGTGAATTCTGTTTTTTTTTTATTGTATTAAATAAATTAACTTGGTATTAATGAACATTATTTTAGCATTTTAATTTGATGGCTAACTTCGTTATGTTGTTTCACGCGGAGTAAATTCTTTTCGGAATAGGTTAATATTTGTGTTTTTTTACGCCAAAGAAATATACATGTATACCTACTTACGTGCGTTTAAAATACTTACCATAATTCCGTTATAACTTCCCTTTCAAGGATTTCAAAACACAAATTGTTTGGAGACCACGTGATGGATAGTTGATATAAAGGAATTGCCTGAATAGGATTTTGAGGTGATTGATACACACACTCTGTATTTGAATATAATTTTTCTTTTACTGCTACGTTTATACTTTTGATAGAAATCTAAAAAAAAATAACCCACCCTTAATTATCCTTCTATTAGCAAGTCTATATTATAAATATACCATCGTCCTTCTCTCATCGAAGTACAAAATTACTTAATTAATTTCACAAAAAACTTTAATAAATTAAAAAAAAAACATAACCATTATTTAAATCAGGACCTGCAGATTTATTATGGTCTACTGATTTTAGTAGTTTAAGCAATAAGGATTCACTTACCACTATAGATTCAATACCAGGTGTTGTTAAACTAATAGGATATTAATTTGAATTGTCGTTATATACCTTAATACGTTCGCGTTGATCGAATAGAATAATAAATAACATATATAAATTTATATATGAGAATATAACATAAAATAAATTATATAATACATATTAACATTACATAAAACTTTATGATATTGCTATATAACTCCTATGATATTGGGTCCTTCAAACGAGGCGTGAAGAGGCCTTGTTGAGGCTTGTTTCAGGAGGCCGGTATGATATCGACGATTGCAGATTAAATTTGTAACCGACGGTCACCGTTGTTTGTAGACTGTACCGTACTTACCATTAGGTGCTATATAGTCATTTTACCGAGATAGTATTTAAAAAAAACGTAAGACTTCAATTAATTACCTTCTCAAAATCAATTTTCTCTCGTGGATTGGTGTTTATGATCGGAGGAAACGTATTAGAAAGTTCTTTATCGATAACTCCCATTTTAGATGTCATCTTAGTAATTAAATGAAAAAAAGTACTTTAGCCAATATATATTATGTTCACCCTATAATTAAGTACTCACTTTGGTAACAAATTGATAAAATCATGTTGTAGTAATTATAACATTCATTAATTTAGATGAAAAAGATTACAAATATATTTCGTAACTAAAGGCTTCCCTGTTTACGGATAGTTACTTTGTGCTAAAGACATTTAGTTGTCATTTTGAAAGAACAAGCTACATGAATAAGTCTCTATGAGCATAGATTATAATATATGTCTATTATATAAATGCAGGTATGAACAACACATAAAACTATAATTATATATTTAGTTTATCAAAAGTCTACAAATCAAATATTTTAACAAACCCTATAGTTCTGAAAGCTGATAAGACAAGCACAGATAATAAAACATTATTAAAATAAATAAATTAAACGAAAAGTTATTAATAGATACAGAATTAACGTAACAAACTTTGACTATCCGTAAAAGATCCTCTTCGCCCGATGTAACAAAAATAGCTATAATATTTACAGTAAAAACCGCGATAATAAATAACGCAAGTACGAAGGCCAAATTACGTAGATAGATAAATACTTTCGCGGTCTATGTATTACGAATAATTATAAGATTATGTAACTATTTAAAGATAGAAATTAGTATGTATAAAAATATATAATAAGGAGTAGGTACTGTATATGTCTATTTGGATTTCCAAAAAGTATCACAAATCTCTTCATGAAGAATGAATAGTTGTTTATTGAATTCTCGTTATATTTTACAGCAGATATTGGGGCAACCCTTGGAAAGGTGCTGAGCAAACTTTACAATTTAAACATTATTAATAAAGTCGCGTTGTAGTAGGTAATTGTGAAAAACGTTTATTTTGTAAATATATCAAGTGTTACACTAAATTTATATGAAGCGGAATAGTATCGTTAGTGAGAAGAAATTAATGAGAGGTTTAAGCTTCAACTTGAGAAACAAGGTAATAATAATGTTTCGACTTACCCACCTAATACACAGCTAAAAAAGTTTTCGAAATTTTTATTAATAAGCCTGGTTCGATACTTTAATTTATTAGTTATTATCATCGTAGAAAAGCAAAGTCGCTAGCGCAGCGTAGATCAATCCATTAAACTATGTGATCACATTTATATGCGCTTCAAAATGTGTCAATTACTCTTTTTCGTGCACAGTTCTAAAATTGTTGAACTAGCCGGTACAAATTCCGAGCCCGGAAGTATACGATGAGAGCATTGTCTATATTTGTACGTTATATAGTTTTGAAGGTACGATCATTTTCTTCTTTTTAACAGCGGTCAGATATTGTTTAGAAAAAGATTGATTCGTTTAAGTTGTTATGTAATGTCCGGGATGCGCTGGATAGTATTGCCAGTTCAGTAGCTCCATAAAGACTTAACGGCTTATGCTCGTTCGAACTTATTTCATATGCAGTGAACAATGTATTATAATTTATTGTTTTATACATAGGTTTGGCGTTGAGACCGCAATCTCACCTGATCTTAAGTGACGATGTGGCCCGAGATGGTAGCACGCTTAGCCTAGTGGAAGACTGGCTCTCAAGTGCAGCTGCCGGTTATTATCATAATAATTTGAGAATATCATAATAATCATGCTATGGTTTCATGACGATGTTTTTCTTCACTGAAAGCTCAGACGCATTGCAGGGATTAGAACTCACGTCGGTCGACGCAAAGTCCGTACACTCTACCCCTAAGCCATCATTGCTTCATATGCGTTTTCATATTAGCTTAGCTAAAGCTTCTACAATACTCCAAAAACAATACGCAATCCATACGTATTTTAAAATTTAATTGAATATAACGAAACAATGGTAATGTCGTGAAAGCAGTGCAGTTAAGACACGGTTGCATAGTCGCCGCGACGCGTGACGATATACGGCTCCCGAGGGAGCGGAAGTCTTGCGCACCTCCGGCCGCCACGCCACGCCGCGGTGCACCGTCCGGAGATCCGGTCCACTATCAAACACTGCCAACCGATTGCCTCAAACTGTAACGAACATTCCTTTAAGTTTCCTATTGTGTTTTAATTATAGTTATTTAATTTTTAAAGTTTAATTTTAATACTCGTTCGCCTTGATGTTGTCATACGATACGATTTATTTGACCGTTACAATTCAATCGTTAATCTTGTAATATAGCCTGCAATCTAATAATCTATTAAGAACTTGAGAATTTGTGATTCAGTGTGAATTAGTCTATTCAACAAGTTCAAAACGGTATTAATTCGAGATAAAGCTCCTAAAACTATGAGCGATAGCTCATTCAATTCGGAATTACATTTAGAAAAATGTATCTCGAGGATACATAAAAAATTGCACTTCTCAAATGAATAACTCGGTGTCTGTTGTTTTTTTTTTTTGTTCTGTATCTATATAATTAATAGTTTTAAAATGAATTAGTAGTATAAAGTTTAAAGTAATATTACTGAATACAAATAAATCGACAGCTTTTATCTATGTATATTCACAAAGAAATTCGACAGAGTTTTATTAACCAATAATATTATTGTTAGATATAAAAGTTACCAAGTAAAATAATCCTAATGCACTATGCACAGTAGAATGCGTAATAGCTAATAAAAAATGATAACTTGGAACGTGTCAATCGCATTCACTTCAAGCTTGTTAACCATAACTAGAAGTTTTACTGTATAATTTTGTAAAATATAGTATAGATTTCGACGACGATTTCAATCATAACATCCGTTAGAAAGGTTATATCACAAACAAGTAACTATACTTATGGAACATCTAAGTCCAAATGAAAGTAGCAAGACGTACAAGTTCTGAATTTATTAAAATATAATTTTATACCAGCTATTATCATCCTTATAAAACGAAATTACCTTTACTGTTTACCTCCAACGATGATCGTAATTATGAAGCAATGATGGCTCAGTGATAGCGTGTACGACTTCGCGTCGATTGACTTGATTTCGAATCCCTGCAATGAGCCTGAGATTTCGGTGAAAGAAAACATCGTGAGGAATTCATAGCATGGTGGTAGGGCTTTTACTGACGCCCGCCTGGCTAGCTACCACCCTCGAGATTTTTTGTTTGAGAATTTTAATGCTAGCTAAGTAGTACTAATAGAATATATGTTATTCTAAATTTAAATACCAGTATCGAAATAGTGTAAGAATTTAATATACACTAGAAATTTATGCTCAAAGTAATAGGTGACGCGTCTGTCAACGGGCCCATTTAACGCAATCATTCCATTAATTTATTCAAACGTCGCCTACATAGTTCTAAATCCAACAGCGGTTGCGTAACTAATAAATTATCGTCGTGCATAATCACACACACAGTAATCAGTTTTGTTAAGAATTAAAAGCAGCGTACAGTTGTAGACTAAACAATGAGATCAGCTGGGCTTATTGCGGCCCCTAACACTAACACTACCTACCTATTTACTCGACGACGACATTGATTCCTATTCTTTGATGTGTTTACATTTAACGTATTTATGATCTTCGTATGTCTATAATGTCTATATCATATGTAGGTATTGTATGTACATAGAGGTATGTGTATCAAAAGCGTTTATAAAAACACGACAGTTATATGCCCGAGTGGATCGCGAACAAAGAAATTTGCTACGTCGTATCTTTGCCGTACTGTGGGGCTGTGGAACCATCTCCCAGCCAGTGTATTGTCCTTCCTACAATAAGGAGTCCTTCAAACACAACGTGAAGAGATATTTGAAGAGAGCTGGCATGACAGCGACTACTATCGATGTATTATAAATCCCGCGGTAGTCGCCGATGTTATTGGATTGCACTGTGTTCACCATCAGGTACAGTGTAGTCACTATGCCGTGCTACGATAAAAAAAAAAACACTAAGTGTAAGTTTGCGCTATAGCGGCACGCTTAGAATTGTGTTGCGTTATTTTTATTTCGATCTGACTATACTGTTAGACTTAAGGGCCCTGAAGCCTGAGACGGCTTTTATAGCTTCACAGGGTTTGGAGGCGAGCGCTGAAGATATTCAGCCGCGAAATCATGGCAACAAGCTCAAGGGTGCAACAAAGTTGGCTGTTGCTTTAGCTGCAATTAAGTCGCGAACGGACTAATTCCATATCCGTAGAAAATTCGATCTAACTAACTATACATAATATGGATGTTTCTGTCTTCTGGGACGAAGGAAAAAACATGCGTATATGCATTTAGTAAACTGGTAATTTGGTCTAAAAGTAACTATCAAAATGAGAAAAAAGTTCCCTTACAGAACCTATGTACCTAAGTGGTGTGCATGTGTGATGTCGCGTTCTGGAATCAGGGGGATTACTCTTGAAACTGATTAGAATTTAATTTCGTTTCTGATTCGATTTCACTTTTAATTCGAACTCGGCCCTAAAAGCGTACTCTTGAACAAAACCGAATCGAAAATCAAGATTGAGTTATAATCGAATCATATCAACGTCGTTATCTGTATGCGGTCACAGTACACATAAACAAGTCACCGTAAAGTATTATAAATCTTTGCTTGGATTCTTTTTATTCTAACATTATTTATATAAACATGCTAGATCAAGAATCTATCGAAGTTACTTCTGAATCGTGCCACAGCAATATCGAGCGCTAGTGTTGATTACAAGAGTGCAAAATGGCACCAAATCGAATTTTATTCGATTCGATTCAGAACTCGAACGCTTCAAGAGTAGGGCTGCCTGTATATATCTAGTAAACAAGCTGGGTGGTAAGGTGTCTATACCCGACCAACATGCACAAGGTGAAAAACTCGTCATAGTGACTCTCTATTGGTTTGTCGCATTTTTGGATAAGCCAGTGTATCTATGGTGATATACCAGCTATGGTGAAGATTACAGGACAGTGTGGCAGCGACAACAAGCAATGCATTGCTTATATCATGGTGATCGTATTTTTGGATTTTATTTATTTGCAAGTGGTGACCGCGGCTCCGCTCGCGTCGACTTCTATAAAAGGTTTTTTATTTTTTGTACGGATCGCTAGTTGTTTTTCTAAAATAAAATTCTAAGTTATGCCTTGTAACATCAGCTATCTGCCAGTGAAAGTTACGTCAAGATCCAAGTAAAACCATTAAATTCGCCATAAAAAATAAAACACAAATCATACAATAAATGGATGCTATGATTAAAGAAATATATTATTTACATTACTATTTTTTATAAATGTAATACAAACAAAATATATGATAATTATTATATGATGCATGTAATTATTTACTGTACTTACTATCATGCACAGTGCCGTTACTGTTAAAATATATAATAAAAATAGTATATACTACTTATTAATAACTTACTTATTACTTATTAATAGTACTTTTCACAGTTTACAGCGCCACTGAACATTGAACTGATCGAAACACTTGTCAGTTATGTAAAAACAATCCTGCAATATAAAAAAATATAGGGATCGTTAAGCGTGGAATGAAGGTAGGGCGAAGACGAGGTGAACTAACGGATGAATATCCGTGGGAACGGCCACCACTTCCGGTCCGCGGTACTTACTCGCTCGCGCCTCAACACTTCGAGTTATTTCCTTCATGTCGGGTGACCTTAACACCATTAAAAATTATTAGGACATACCATATTCGTTATTAATTACATATAAAATATATTTTAAAGGTCACCGGAACAACTTACCATGGTTGATACTTTTTTATTACTTACACATTTATCTCTTAGCTGTAACCGCGGCTCCGCTCGCGTGGACTGCTAACAAAAGTTTTTTATTTTTTGTGTGAAACACTAATTATTAAAAAAAATCAAAGTAGCCTAAGTTATGCCCTATAAAATCAGCTATCTGCCAACGAATATCCCGTCAAAATCGGTCCAACTATTTCGGAGATTACCCGGAACAAACACACAGGCGGCAGGCGGACAATAATAAAAAAAATGGGTTTTTTGTTATAGGCATCGTGTTTACTTTCATATACATTTAGAAAAAACCTGTTATTTTGACATTACAAGCAGACACTTCAATTTTATTATATGTATAGATATGGTCAAAGGTGTGTGCGTATAGCCTTTAAGTTTAGGGAAATATAAAAGACGTTTAAACCGTATACGTGTGTAATGTGCACTACTGTTGAAAATCGAATATAGAATAGATGAACATTACAAATTTGATATCCCGAACGATTCTCAAAGGGCTTCGATGCAGTATTGCTATTTTCACGTGAACACTATTATATTATAAAATTGAAGAGATTATTTGCTTATTTTGTTTATTTGTTTGAATGCGTTAATCAGTGGAACTACATGTCAGATTTGAAAAAATATTCTTGTTAGCGGACAGTAAACATAAACGTCATGTAATCTTGGCAAGCTATTTGCAAGTACGGGAAGTGAGAAAAACGATGGGCTACACGGGTGCTTTGGTGGAGGCACGATGGAAAGTTGTTCGAATTAAATGGGTGAAACCGTGGCTCACAGCTAGTGGTATATCAAAATGGTCTAAGAGTAAAATATATTTGTATAGTACATAATAATAATATTTTTTATACGAATTTAAAGTTAACGATTTTTTTGTACAAGACTATGTCTACCAATCAAACGTTGAATGAAATTCGTATCAAAATGGAAGGCGAAATCACATAGGTAAACAATAATGATAAAATTATCCTCAAATCTTCAAAAACATATGATTCGTAACCAGCGTTATACCAGTTTTCTATTTTCTCAGAGAGCAATTCTAAGCTTCGCAATAGACGGATATGGCTGCTAGACTTTAATTCTGTTTTATAATTATGATTCTCATGAAGGAATAATATATACGAACTTTATGGTAATAATACAATTAGTGTTAAAATTTATTAAAAACAACTTTCTATGCCAAACCGGGACATTCCTTTATTTTAATACGATGATTACTAATTTAGTATTAATTTCACTATAAAAGGAGAGAACGTTTGGTTCATCTACTCGTACATTTGTTAACGGATTTTGAAAGATGCACAACAGGAACGACGTGCAGTTTATTTGCATAGATTCATTCTATACATTACTGGCACATTTCGCAATGGTTTTTGAAGATTTTATAACGAAACGAGTTAAGTATGTAAAATTATAAAACTTAAAAATCAAACACAGTCCAACAGGTGCTGCGTTCAAAGCAAAATAAGCCAGTTAGACCCGTCACTTTTTGATAAAATCTTGTAAAACATAATTATTCTTGACCATTTTAATATGGAAATGGCGCTTTAATATAGGCCCATAATTTTATAATGGGCTTACTTTAAAATAGAATTAAACCTGACGTATATTTTTTTTTTTGTTAACAATAAAATGAATTATATCTGTCACATATTTTACAGATCTTTTATAAAAAAAATAATATGTGATGTGACGTGAACCATTTTAAATACTAACTTGATTTTTTATCATATAATTATTTAGGTGGCTAACGATTTTTTAACCTATTAACGAATTATTTTTAAATATCGTATGAAAATATATTTATATTCTATTGAAAATACTTAAAACTCCTTTGTATTTATTTTTTCATTAAAGTGTAGTCCGCGTCAAACGTAAAATTTTAAACGCGATTTTCCAACGATTACGTTTATGAGTTAATTCCGTTTATTAATAAATGTGCGATTTTATGTATCACTGCTATTTTACTTGTGAAATTAAAAATAATTTCTCATAATTAGGAATTTATGTCACTGCTTTATTTCTTATGGTTAGAGAAATAATTAGGCACATGAAAATATGAATCTGTATTTTACATAAAATGATAAGAGCCAGAAAGCTCCCTTTTTGTACTTTTAAGATATGGCACACTTTCATTTATCACAATTATGTGAAATAGCAGTGTTAAACATATCATTTCACATTATTATTAAAATAGCAATAGTTACCATGGCCTAATATAAATTGTTTGTAATTAATGTACGTATTGTAGTTGTTGTTATTCTTTCCTGCATATTTATAACCATATCATAATCATAATTTTAAACCCGTAATCGCCCTCTGCTGAACATAGGCATTCTCTTTATGTATGCCACTCATCCGGGTCTTGAGCTAATTCCATTTCCAAGTCTGACCCGCGAATGTGACAATATCGTCAACACAACGAGCTGGTAAGCGGCTTTTATACTTAAACGTTACACTTATCTACAATTTTTTATAAGTACTGATAGTTAGTATACATTTGTAATAATCTAAAGAACAACAATAAAATATGAAATAAGAACTAAGGGCACAGGGCGCCTGCCACAGGCGTCAAATTCCTAGTCGATCTATGCTCAACAAACTTAATACAAGTCTTTGTTTGTGTTCATGAAAGCCGAACTGTTGATCTAAAAAGTGAAGGTACGTTCGTTGTAACGGTTCAATAGCGTTCATAAATGTCTAAACCAAACAGGAAATATCATTCTAACACCTTCGTTGGGATGCATCATCAATTCTATCACGTATGACCCCAAAGTTAACCTTAGGGCGTCATTGTAAATCACTGACATTAATTGACCTTTGATCATGATGTTAATATCCTTAATTTGGTAAAAAGTTATTCTTATGTTCAATCGGACTAAGTTGATGAAAAATACTTTTTTTTTAAACTCTCGTAGGTTGTTTTCTTTTTTTTTCAATACTACTAATGTGGCAAACAAGCATACGGTCCGCCTGACGTTAAGTGGCTACCGTAGCCTATAGACGCTTATAATACCATAGGTATAAACTAACGCGTTGCCGACCTTGAACCTCCCTACCACAACGAGCTATGGAAACCCTACTCACCACAGGAACTCAACACAAGGTTGTTTGGCTGCGATCTTATGTAGGGTGGAGGTATTCCACCAGACAGGCTGCCCCAAGTAGAAAGAAATCTCCAAAGAAATGTCTTTGTGACCTACCTCCCGATTAAACGGCTTTAGAAAATTAAAAAAAGGTGTGTGTGCGATTCACACACGATAGAAGTGAAACTTCATTTTAAAAGCCATTTTCTATTTTATTTAAACAGTGTGCAATATACATACACACCGACATTTACTCTCTCGCTCTGGCTCACACAAAGAGGAGAGACCGATAGTGTGCGTTAAACATTTAACGTTTAACGCTTGGAAGTCGCATAAGAAGTTTCACTTCAAAAAATAATGCACTGTAACTTAATTTCAATTGAAATCAAAGAAAGACATCGCACTTTATACAAATGATTGCTTAGTTTTAAAGTGCTAGAAACCCTGCCGGAGGACGTGGGTTCAAAACAATGACCTTGAACATTGTTCTTTAAATAGTATTATTACATAATAACATGGTGTTATATTATTTTATAGAACCTTAGCAAACCTACAAGTTGTAAATCTGTTAGCTACTAAGGCCTATTGATGTGTTCCGGCTATTCTAGACTTAATATCGTAAGTTTTAACTTACATTAATTACAACATCACTCAACATGTGTCAAAACGATATCTACATACAAATAAATAAAATTGAAATGTCTGTTTGTGATGTCAAAATAACAGCTTTTTACTAAATGCGTATGAAAGTGCATATATACAGTACTTATAACAAAAAATATAATGTTTGACTGTCTGTCTGTTTGTTCCGGCTAATCTCGGAAACGGTTGGATCGATTTTGACGAGACTTTCACTGATTTTATAAGGAGTAACTTAGGCTACTTTTATTTTAGGAAAATAGGGTTTCGCACAAATGAAATAATAAGCATTTTTATCTTTAAAATAACCAACGGGCGAAGGTCACCACAATACCGACAGCATTCTGTGTCTACGCGAGCGGAGCCGCGGGGCACATCTAGTAATAAATAAATCTGGGACACCACTTCACACATGGCTATTTAATGCCTAATTAAGCATAGCTTCAATCTTGTATTATGACAGCTAAACAGCTCATATACTAGACATTATTAATTTCCAGACATACAACTGACTTATGCTCATCACACAAAAAATATCAGTCATATGCGGGGATCGAACCAGTGAACTCTTCACTACTATTACCGCACCTACTAACACTGCGCCACTCGGTAACACAAAAATAACAAACAAACAAGAAAAGGTAAAAATTTGAATACTACGAGTATATTCCATATTTGACGTGACAATTATCGACACTGCGTACTTAAGAAAGTTATCTTTAATAATTTCACCTCACATTTATGTGACACAAATAGCTTGAAGCAAGTACTTGAGTGTATTAAGCAAGTCCGTTGACCGGTGCTGCCAGTCCGGCATTTGCAGCGGTCTTGCTGTTATCGGCCGGAAGCGCCTCACCGGAAGTGCGCAATCTCGACCAATTGGACGGGCGAGCTGTCACGGAGTGCGCACATGCCCCCTGCGCGCTCGAATTGCTCTACAAATATCTTACGTATCTACTTGTCTGCTATTTGCAATTATGACTACTAAAGCGACGATACGTATCGCAAGTAATGTACTTCGTTAAGTCGTGGTGGATAGATATATTTTTTTTTACATCTATACTAAGATTAGCTGCGCCCGAGGCTCCGATCGCGTGGACTACAGAATACCGTCGGTTGGGGTACACACTGCGATCGTCCGTTAGTTATTTTAAAGACAATGCTTGTTCTGGTTTAATAAGCGTAAACCATTTAGAAGTCACAGAACGGCTTCTTGCGTTTCAAAAATGGATCCACCATTATATTCACTGCTTGTTTCGTATGTTACTTTATATGATAACATAGCTATGTATAAAAGAAAATTTGGCCAGGTTATAGAATATATTTTGTAAGATAAAGTAACATACGAAATAAGCAGTAACGATAATGATGAGTCAATTCTGAAAAAAAAAGACACTTTTGGGGAGATTAAATGGCTTACGCTGGGTAAACCATAAGAGATATATCAAATTAATGTACTAAATAATTATAGATATCTCGCGTATGCTCGACCGTCGGCAATCTACAGACCACGCGAGCGGAGCCGCGGGTACAGCTGATTTATAATAATATAACCACCCGTGAATTTGTACGTGTTCATTACAATATGGAACCTAATACGAAAACTATAGCCTATAACCATCAGCCTGAATGTACAGAAATATACAGAATGTAAATAAATTTTTACAATAAAATCAGTAGCTCTCAGAGATTACCTCCTGCAAACATATTAATAAACTATACCTACTTATAAGTTGCCAAAATTATGCAAACTTTACAATTTCTTATTGTTTTATAGCATTAAAACGCGGTCTATAAAGAGAACATCTTCAATCAGGCTGATCTATTAAATGCACTTTTTTATTCTAACTCCTTGTTACATACGTATATTTTTTATTATAGCCAGAATGTGACGACACTATACCTGATGGTAAGCACAGTGCAATCCAATAACGCCGGCGACCAACAGACGATCTACGAACACTATCGTTAAAATGTCTCTTTTTTTTTCGAACTGACCATACTGTTAGCCTTAGGAGCCCTGGAGCCTTTACGGCTTTTACAGCTTTGCCGGGCTTGGGGGTAGCGCTTAAGGCACTCAGCCGCGATTAAAATGTCTCCTCACGTTAGATTTAAAGAGCTCCATGTTGTACGAAGGTGGAAAGGACGGTCTGCGCTGCGACCACTAGTGCTCGAGACCCCGTACCAGTTCGCCGCGCAGTGCACCCTGGTTGCACTCCCACCGCGAGCAGTACAGTTGGGTCTGCGCTGTAGCGCACCCACTTGAAGCCACGTTCCCTACCATGGCCCCACAGCCTGGTAGGAAAACGACCAAAGGCCCTTCTCAGGGCCAAACAACGACTCCACGCATCCCACCGGACTCCGATAAAGCCACAAAGAAGTTGATCAAGACCCCAGCTACGCATCCCGGACCCAGCATTCCGACCAGTGCAAGCCACGCCCCTAGCAGCGTGAATGCACCCCCCCCCCCGCCTCACGGCAGGCCCCTCTGACGCCCGAAGCAACAGGTTTCGTGGCATCCGCCGGAGACATGGCCTCGAAAGGACTTTACGAGCGTGATTTATCCACGCTCGCCCAGCTGCTTGGCACTGGGGTCCTTTCTGGAGGAATGCTCCGGTGGATGGCGCTCTACCTGCGTGTTTACGAAGCAGAAGAAAAGGGAACGCAGCTCGACAACGAGGACTCCGCAGCTTTGGAGCTTGCTGCCAAAGGAGTACTCGCGCCACCCGAGATCCATTTCAACCCGAAGGACCTGAGCCCCGTTGGAAGGGCTGAAAGACGCAAGCGAGGAGATTCAGAATCTAGTTACGAGACTGGACTTCACTCAACTGCTGCCGCGAAAAAGCCCAAGCAGAAGAAGCCCGCGGAGACAGCGGAAACTGGCAGGACGATCGCTCCACGTGCCATGCCAGCTAGTCCGCCTGCCCCGGGACCATCCACTGCACCACCACCGAAGCCGGCTCCCAGAAGGGAAGCCACCAACAAGGCTGCCTATGCCGCCATTGCGGCTACAAATTTGACCACCACCGACACGGATGTACTCGCGCCACATCCTGTGCCACCATCACCGGCCGGCAAACCTTCAGCCAACCGAAGGTTCCCGCCGATCGTCGCGGACTGCCTCCCGAACTGGACGAAACACTTCGCAGCCCTGACAGCCATATTAGGCTACAGACCACATGCTCGCCCTTTCGGCCGAGGGGTTCGATTTACCCCGGCCGACCAAAGGGAGTACCTGATGATTCAGAAATACCTGGCGGCGAAGGAAAAGGAGGAAAGCTCACTAAGCTGGTTCTCCTACTCGCCGCCAGCCGAAAGAGGGTTGAAGGTCGCAATACGCGGCCTCCCAATAAATACAGAGCCCAAGGACATCGTGGCAGCCCTGACGGACCTAGGTTTCGAACCTCAGTTCGTCAGACCCATTATGGGGAGACGCGGCAGACCCGGCTGCGTCTACCATTGCATTATATCAAGGACTCCGAACCTGTTCCCTGCCATCTATGAGGTGGACGAGCTACTCTTGATGGCAGGAGTAAAAATTGAAGCCTGGAGGGGGAAGAAGGGACCGGCACAGTGTCACCGGTGCCAAGAGTTCCGACATTCCTCCCACAATTGTCACCGTCCATTAGCCTGCGTACGCTGCGGAGGGGCGCATCTCGCCCACCAATGCGAACGCCTCAAGGAACAACCACCTACCTGCGCTAACTGCGGGGGACCACATCCGGCGAACGACCAACTACACTGTCCAGTGTTTCGACGGGAAGCGCGTAACCGTCGCGCTGGCACTGTAGCTCGGTCGAGCCACTATAAACCCGGGGTATTTATCCCGCAAGCAACAACGGTCCAAGAAGCCGCGGACGGCAGCCTGATGGCTCCGGCCAACGACGCGACTGAGCGCGGCGCCGTTGCAAAGAAGAGAGCCACAATCGCAAAGATGTCGCAACCTATACCATCCACAGAGGGCACCACTCCCCCTGTCCCAACCCCTCCGGCTTACTCACCGAGTAACAGCCAGATTCCCGCCTTCTACATCGAAAAGATGAGGAACACTCAATCCCTAGATGAACGCCAGGCGATTCTCCGCAGCTATAAAGAGAGTCTACGCCCACCAGGTGACAACCCTACACAAAGGGACATCCTACCAGCCTAATGGCTGGCACCAAAGCACCGTTCCGTATTCACGGGACGCGATGATACCCACTGAAAAGGGTAACGGACCCTGTCACAGTTTCCACACCGCCTCTCAGGAGGAGGGTGCGAGGACCACCTTGAAGGTGGAAATACACTGGCCAGAAGCTTAACAGTACAGATAAGATATGACATAGAGAACTTCTTTGTTCGTGCCGAGATGAATGATTACCGTCAAGTTGTGACTACGGAGTTCAGCGCGTGTGAGGGAGAGAGTTAAGTTAAACAGCTCCTCAGAACACTCGCCAATATATATTCAGTAGAACACACTCAGCGAGGCAAGGAACAGCAATTCTCTACTCTATTGCTAGATAGTCTAACTCTTTTTTGTTTTCGGCATGCAACTCAAATGTTATTTGCAACTTTCCTTGATATTATATTTTATAGATGTCATATCTATTTACAATTTATAATAACTACCTTATCCATCTACATTGAATGGAACCTTGAATGGACATTATGGAAATGGACCTTATTTGAGCCCAAAACTAGCTATTATGTTTCGTAGTTTATATATACCAGCAAAGCAAAGTTACTTGGTTAAAGTTTCACGTTTGAATGGTTATTTTATTCAATTGACATTGACCCTTCGAACGGTCAAAGAGACATCAGCTCTTCGGCTATGCCAGTTTATTACAACTTCATATGCATAATAATGAAGCAAAAGATGAGGATATAAAGCCAACATGTTTATCTTACCGCTTGAGTATCCTGCTGATATAAATAGGTACCTATCTATTTACGTAGTTTATAAGCTCTTTTAAATAAACAAGTACCTAGCGTCCAGGATGTAATATTTCCTATAGCAACATTTTAATCATGGAAGATGTGAAGATGTTCGTTATTCATCGACTTACATACTTGCACAGTTATTTACAGTAGGTAGTTAAAGAGCTAATAAGTTTAAAAAACTAAAAACACGCTTTAATTATAAAACTTTTTAGTCTTATAATAACAGCTCGTTACCAAGTTCAATCTATTTGACATGTCAAAACGAATCATATGAGCCTAAACTCGAGGGATTTACTAGTAGCCACTGAAGTGTTCCACTATCCAACTCCTGGCTCCATCATCAAATCAGCTCCAAGATACAAAATTATAATGTTGTCATCCGAACTACATATACGTAATTACAAAATTTCCTTTCGATAAGACAATTAGAAGTAGGTTGAAATTGACTTCTAAGATATGATTACATTGTAAGTTAGTTACAAGTGAAGCTAACATAAGCGTGTTAAAAAATAAGTGTACTTATACATAGGTAAAACGGCCCTAAAATTCGATTCCACTGATCACTTATCCAAGGATTATTGGTAATATGTTACTCTTTAGAGCGTGCATTCCTAAATTTAGGGTGTAGTAGGTACTATTTCCGAAAACATAATCTCTTAACATCAAGTGAGACTGTGTTCAACAATCTGAGCCTTCATTAAAAAGTCACAGAACGTTTAAAAAGAAGGTGTAATAAGAACAAAGTCACTCAAATATAATTTATACTTTGTTATTCAAGTTTTTCGGCCCAATCTATACTATCTATTCTATACTATAATATAAATGTAATCACTGAAACTACCGGTCGGATAAGCTACCCTTAAATATTGATTCTTGTTAAGTAAATCGGAATAAATAGCGCACCCTAACTGCTTTATCCGCGTGTGCTGGCGTTATGGTTAGTGATACGTAAATACAATGTTCCACAAAAATATACCTCCTAGTACATCTAAAAAAGTCCGCGATACCATATGCTTATCTCTTAAACATAAACCGCAATAAGGTATTTTGTGACAAAGTTTTATTGAAAATTGATATGTGATGAGCATTACATATTATTAGGTATGGCATATTAATCATTACGAACGAAAGTTACTTCATCATCAAGACAATTTTATGTAGATAAAATTTGCCCTTTATATCATATTATTTGGACGAATAGCATAATGTAAAATTAAAATAATTCAACAGTCGGCTCGGGTCTTTCTAGGTGTAATGGCACGAACGAGTCGTGTGAATTGTGACACATAACCCTGGCCGCCAGATAAAAACATTGTCTATACTGAAGTATTCTAAATCGTCAATCGGCCATAGCTTTTAAATTATGCACGGTTGAAACCGTGGGGCACAGCTAGTAAAAAATATGCTAACATGAATTTAAGTAAATTTTTTGATTTTAATTTTGACTATTTTGTTCAATTTTACACAAATTCCAAGTTTATGAAAATATAGATATTCTTCAAAATGTTCTCGTAGAAAAACCTAAGATAGTATCTGTATCTCCGCTTTACCAAATTACCAAATTCCCAATTTAAAAAAAACGCACACTATAATATGTATCAACGTTTAAACATAACCTAAACCGATGTAAGTAATGATGTAAATGAAGAAAGTAAGACGATAAGCTTCAAAAGGAAACTGGATCTCAAACACAACAGCCGGAACGCATGTGGATGTTTACCAAAAGATTTTCAACTTGCACTATGTTAAATAGTCAGGCGAGTATTAGAAAATGCTTTGCGACAAATACCACAATGCTAACTCATTTCGTTTGTACAACAAATAAAATAATTTGTAATACTAGTTGGTGCCCGCTCGATTTTTATAAATATCCTATGTCTTATTCCACGATATAATAGAATTTCTGAATTTCATTTCATTACAATCATTTCAAACGTTTTCAGAGCGTGATTAATGGACAAATATTTAAACAAACGTACATTCATTATAATATACTAGCTGTGCCGCTTAATCGTGTCATAAAGAGAAAAAATAATAATATTTGTAATTCGAGATCAGGGGCGTAAAGAATAGATTTAAGTTTTTGTATATTTTCTAAACACGCAAAAATAAATTTTAAGTAGACAGTATAATATTATCTAGACATTGAGAAATAAAAAATATTCACTGGCACATGTTATTAATTTAGCGAAAATGTATAATATAAATTATGCGACGACACATTCTTTAAAAAAAGAAGTTACATTAAATGTTACCTGCTTCGTCAGTTCCACAAGACAAGTTTTTATAACTTCCTTTGCAATACGAACCAAAAATAATTCTCGCCGCACTAGACTTAAGTTCCGCGTGACCTTCGTCACCGTCCGTCGGTAAAAAGCTGTTATGGACCTCCGAGCATGATACATATGGGTGAAACAAAAAAAGAAGTAAGATAATGTGTGATCGGAAAGTCCAGTCCAGAATCATCTTGTTTTCAGAATAACACTTGCAGAACCGGTCGAGACTCGAGAGCACGACGCGACGCCAAATATCAACACGTTTCCTTCCTTATGTGTCCGTACAGAGTAAATACCCATATATATCGACTCGATCTATTTACTCCTATATCACAAAATTATATAGATACTAGCAATCTGCCCCGGTTTTGTACGGATAGCACATAATTATACATATAATTCGTTTGGTTTACGCAGCGCACGCCAGTAAACGCCTGTAGTTAAGCGGCATGATTTTTTCCGACATTTTCAACAATAATCGACATATTTCTGCCAAGTTTATAGAAAAACCATAATTAATTATACGCCTAATAAACATTCACGAATCACTCCGTCAATTGTTGAAAACCATATGAAAATCCTTTCGACAATTTTTAAGTTTATCGCGTACAGACAGACAGACGCGGCGGGAGACTTTGTTTATTAAATTTACAGTCGTTATTTTATAATTAGAAGTGATTAATATTTGTATTATTGTAACATTGCCATTGTAAATTATGTTCATATTTTTATCTATTACTAATTTAATATAACAAATTATAAAGCTCAAGTGATTGTTAGTTTATTTGTTTGAACGCGCTATCTCTGGAACTAGCCATTATATTATATTATTACATATTATAGCCTGTTTATTGGAAAATGTTATTATAGGCTATAAAACATCACGCTACGATCCTATATAGCAGAGCAGTAACGTGAAGCAATCTGGTAAACTGTATTCAAGTAGAAGAAGTGAGAACAAGTTTTGGAGGCTCGGCGCGGCGGTGCGGTACGTAGTTAGTAGAATAAGCTTAGTTACAATCTGACCTGATGCTTAATGCCGATGTGTCCCAAGTAGGTAAGCCTAGTGGAGGACTGGCTCTCAAGTTCCGCCCAAGTCCGGTGAAGCTGTCAAAGCCTCTAATGGCTCCCAGACCCTTAAAGCTCACCGTATAGTCAATTCAAAAAAATTTACTTTCAATCAAAAATTGAATTGAAGTGTCAGGAACATAGCTGTAACAGTAAGTGCTGGTGACTGATTTTCAACTTGAGGGTTGTAGCTAGCCAGGCGGACATTAGAAACCAGGTTTAATCACGATGTTTTTCTTCACTGAAAGCCCAGGCGCATTGTATGATTTGTACCCACGTCGATCGACGCGATATCTGAATTCTTTACCACTGAGCCATCGTTGTTTATATACAATTTTTATTAAATTACTTTGCCTTTTTTATAACTGAAAACACAAATATAATACGCGCTTTAATAATAATAAAGTCGTTGTTGGATTTCCGTTAAACCGGATCTACAAAACAAATTTGAAGCATTTTTTCCGAGAATCAAAGTGATCTCATATATTTTTACTCTCGTCTAATCTATCTATACATGCGTCTCTCTGTCTGTCTGTCCGTTTATGTTCTTTTCATGGAAACCACTGAAAACACATGGGTTTTACTTTAATTCATAACTATTTTATCTGGCCAGTTTATAGGATATATTTTGTTACATAATTTAATATACAAAAATAAGCAGCGTGTCTGATAATAGTCAATCAGTTCTGAAAAAAGTGGCCTTTGGGGAGATTAAATGGCTTACGCTGAGTAAACCATAAGGGATATATCAAATTAATGTACCACAGAATTGTAAATATTAAAAGACCTACAAAAAAGTCAGCGATAATATATGTCTATATTTTAAGGATTGCCCATGATAAGCATTTTTGAGGCAAATAAATCCGCGCGTGTGTTCGACCGACAGCATTTTGTAATCCACGCGAGCGGAGCTGCGAGCACAGCTAGTAACTTTGTAAAGAAAACATATTACAGACGATATTAAAGCAAACGTAACGATTATATTAGTTAATATGCTTTATCATCTATTACTGTATTAATTAAATACTTATTGCTCCGAAGAAAAATGTAAGGGGGGTAGGGCACAGAGAAATATTTTTGGAAAGCCAAATAACTTTGTGCTATATTTCTGCAGTGAGTAGCGGTACCAGAGCTCCTTTAGGAATGCGAGTTCAAAGTCGGCAGCGCGCTAGTGATATCTCTGGTTTTACAAGTGTCAATAAGCTACGGTAACAGCATACCATCAGGTGTGCGGTAGGCCCGTACGCTTGTTTTTTACACCCGCCACGACCATCCTCTCCGGTGGCAACTCAAGCCTAGGTCCGTTACTCCGGCATGGAGCCCTTGAGCCAGCAGCCGCAGTGATACAGTGACACTGCATTCACTAGCTATTGACACACACTCATTACACTGCATCGTACACACATACACCACTCAGGTACATAGGTTTTGTAGGGGATTTTGGCTAGGTAGTGTAGTCAATAATTGCCAAATCACTAAATACATATGGACATGTTCCTTTCTTCCTCCCAGAAGACAGGAACGCGTATATATGCATAATTAGTTAGCTAGAATTTCTAGGGATAGGGATTTAGTCAGATCGCGACTTTTTCGCATGATCGGCAACAGCCCAAACCGAGGTTCGGCCACTTTGGCACCCTTAGAGCTTGTTGCCTAACTTTCGCGGCTGAGTGCGCTCGCCCCCAAGCCCGGCGAAGCTGTCAAAGCCTCTAATGGCTCCAAGGCCCTTAAGGCTAACAGTATAGTCAGTTTAAAACACAAAAATACTTGTTTTTATCTTAGTTGAATTAGAATTGAAACCCATAACGAATACTGAGACAGAAATATCACAGTTAACAAAATGTTATAGATATTCAATACGATGAGATTTACATACACGTTATAATGAAAACAATTTATCACCCGTTGTGTACATATTCGCCATCAATATTGCCTTACGAAGCTCTGAAAATAAACAGGAGACGGAAGTCGTACATCGAACATGCAAAACTGAACGGATTTATCGATTTAAGTCCGGCAATATGGCGACAGTTTATTTATCTTCACTCTATGTACCCACTACCCACCTTCCTGGCGCCGTACATCCGCCGGAAACGGGCGTCGTCTCCGTTCTAACCCTTACCGAGGTTCCGGTTTCCGACGGCCTTTGAAACCGGTCGAAGTTTCTTATTTACTCCGTCATGAAAAAGACTGTTTGGTTCATTAGACACAATTTAACAATATTCCATTTGAAAATTTTATATATTTAATATTTGTGTTCCTAATTAAAACCTATGGACATTAAAAGTTTTGAAACGTTTGTATTAAGTAAAATCACTCACGGAGCAAATCTTTGCATTTTGTTATTAATAAACTATATAGTATATCGATGATTGCATTACAATCGCTTATCATACTGCTAAGGTAAAACCACTTCTCATAACTTGTTTTTCATTATTGTTCCTGTATTAAAAGAGATAACGATTTCCTGCGCTCTTTCTGATGCAAAGTTATTTACAGACAATCTTATATTTATACAATTTCTCATTTTTTTTTTTACAAGACAAAAGTTTACATTATTACGATATACATAGACACAACTACAGGCAAAAAAAATAATTGAATGTGAAATATAAATTATTATTATGATGGCTTCGGGCTATGTTTTATTAATCTGTAAGTTATCGCACGCAGATTAGAATCAGATGTTTCAGATAAATGTTAATTACATTTGAAGAAGGGGGTGTAAGGGGCGTCAAATAACATCTATAGCACTGAGACGCCCAAGCCAACCTCACCTGCACGTGGTGCACCCTGCTGAGCAACGGACGAGGTAATGGCGATAGCGGGGTGGTAGGGTTTTTTTGCCCAACTGGGTCGCGACCACCATGTATGAGGTGTAAAGCCCGTCATAGTGACTCGCTTTGGCCAGTCGCGTTTCGGGATCAGCCTGTGCATATCCAGTTAACGAGTGACTTTCGGCTTGGCACGGATGCTGGTGGGATTCTCCAATGGCTCATTGCCTGAGGGGGCTGCATTGACCCGGCGGCCAGGGAGACCCGTAGAAACGGTTTTCCCGCTGGCCGCCCGCGGTATAGTACAGAGGCCCAATCATGGATAACCACCATGAGAGGCTGCCTCACCATGCCGCGAATAATCTCGGGTAGGCTCGTCGTGCCGGTTGGTGACCGGATTGGGGTCCCGGCGACCTATTCCGGGAGGGTACGGGGGCCCTTCCGTTCGCCGGATCAGTGTATTTCTCTCATGTATTATAAGGAGTCGGCGTATCACGCTGGTTATCTCAATGCTCAGTTGAAGGTCACTCGCTCTTCACGTTTTCTTCCTTCTTCCTTCAAACCCAATGGCAGCGCAAAATAAGCAAGCAGGTTCGACAGCGGTGTACAACCCCCACGCCGCATTTACGGTGGAGTTCGCTAACATCCGTGGACTCCACTCCAACTTAAATGCCGTCCACCAACACCTTGAGACGGTTCAGCCTGCTATGCTCTTCTTGACGGAGACTCAGATCCGCCGTCCGGCCGATACATCTTACTTACACTACCCCGGCTACCTGCTTGAGGAGAACTTTCAAGCAAAAGCCGGAGTATGTGTCTATGTACGGTCAGACGTGTGTTGTCGCCGTCTGCGCTGCAAGGAGGACCCTTCCTTCTCCGTCCTCTGGGTACACGTAGACCTGGGCACTCAAAGCCGAATCTACGTGTGCCTCTACAGATCCCATAACGGGGATGACGAGACTACTCGGCTCTTTGAGTATTTGAGCAAGGCAATAGATGATGCACAGGAGCAGTTTCCTACTGCGGAACTGGTTGCCTTGGGGGACTTTAACGCACACCACGAATCGTGGTTGGGTTCCTCCAAGACAGACCATGCAGGACGAACTGCCCATGCATTCGCTCTAACTAATGACCTGACACAACTGGTAGTCCAGCCCACCCGGATTCCCGATGTTGACGGTCATGCGCCCTCTTTGCTGGACCTTCTGTTGACGAGCCATCCAACTGGGTATGTTGTGTCAGTTAATGCGCCCTTGGGCACATCGGACCACTGCCTGGTTATGACGTCTGTGCCACACGCTCCGCCCCCACCCTGCGTAAGGATTAGGCGTAAAGTTTGGCACTATTCGTCAGCAGATTGGGATGGAATGCGGGATTATTTTGCATCCATCCCTTGGCGGCAGCGCTGCTTTGATGGGAAAGATCCTTCAGCGATTGCTGAAGCAATTGCAGGCGAGATTGGAATCGCAATGGAATATTATATTCCTTCTTCCGATATCGTCTGTAATCGCAGAGGACACTCTTGGTACAATCGCGATTGCGCTGATGCTGTAAGTCAGAAGCAAGTTGCGTATCGTGATTGGGCCAGGGGTCGCGCACACAAGGATCCCAATATAAAGTCCCTAAAATCAGCGTACAACTCTGCCACCAAGGCCTGTAAGAGGGCCTACATTAGAGCGGATGCCGAGCGCATTGCACGGATAGGTCATGATCTCATAGGTCAACCGGCTAATAGTCGAGTTTACTGGAGTCTGGCCAAAGCCGTGCAAGCTAATTTCTGTCGTCCAGCATTGCCCCCGCTGAGGTACTCTGATGGATCACTGGCTCACGAGCCGCAAGAGAAAGCAACTTTACTTGCCAATCTCTTTGCAGCTAATTCCCGGCTCGATGATCGCAACGCACAACCGCCTATAATTCCCAGTTGCGGTGTCACAATGTCTGAGTTACGATTTAGGCAATGTGACGTGCTTAGAGAATTGCGATCGCTCGATGTTCGGAAGTCCAGTGGTCCGGACGGTATCCCAGCGGTTGTACTTAAAAAATGTGCAGCTGAGTTGTCTCCAGTGTTGACGCGCCTTTACCGCCTGTCCTACCTCTCTGGTGTCGTGCCTCGGGTTTGGAGAGAGGCTAATGTGCAACCGATCCCCAAGAAGGGGGATCGATCTGACCCTGTCAATTACCGTCCAATTGCCGTAACCTCAGTGTTGTGCAAGATCATGGAACGGATCATCAACACCCAGCTTGTCCGTTACCTAGAGGATCACTCTTTGATTGATGATCGTCAATATGGCTTTCGCCAGAATCGATCAACGGGTGATCTTCTGGCATATGTACTGCACCGCTGGGGGGAGGCAATTGATAAGCATGGCGAGGCTCTGGCGATCAGTCTTGACATAGCTAAGGCTTTTGATAGGGTCTGGCACCGTGGTCTTCTCTCTAAACTTCCGGCGTATGGACTTCCCGACAACCTCTGCAACTGGATCTCCGGCTTTCTACATGAACGCAGAATTCGTGTCCTTGTGGAAGGATGTGATTCGCAGTTCATGTCAATAAACGCTGGAGTTCCTCAAGGCTCTGTGCTTTCGCCCACTCTGTTTCTTCTGCATATCAATGATATGTTACCTTTAGGTCATACTCATTGCTATGCAGATGACAGCACCATTCATGGGTGCTATTATAGCAAGCCTTCATGTGGTCGGGAAGAAACAGAAAAGAGACGGGAGGAACTTGTCATTGAACTTAACCAATGCTTGCAACGTGTTTCTACATGGGGAGCAAGTAACTTGGTTGAGTTCAATGCCAAGAAAACTCAGGTGTGCGCGTTTTCCTCAAAAAAATCTCCGTTTTCTCCCCTCCCCACTCTTCAGAACGTCTCACTAGCAATGCGTGACAGCCTCAATATCCTAGGTGTGGATATTCGCAGCGACCTCAACTCCAGGGATTACATCGGGAGTGTCATCTCCACTACATCTCGGAGACTAGGGATCCTGAACAGGGTGCGACGGTTTTTCACGCCCGGTCAACTGTACCTTCTTTATAAGGCACAAGTTCGGCCGTGTATGGAATACTGTTCGCACCTTTGGGATGGATCCGCAAAGTACCTCCTCGGTGCCCTGGATAGGTTACAGAGACGGGCTGTTCGCATTGTTAATGATGCAGACGTTACCCATTGCATCGAGCCACTTCAGCTTCGCAGGAACATCGCCTCGCTAAGTGTGTTTTACCGTCTGTATCATGGTGAGTGTTCTGAAGAGCTGTTTCATCTAATTCCCTCCTCTCCTTTCCATAACAGAACCACACGCGCTGGGCTTCGGAATCACAGTTTTACGGTAACTTCCATCTCGGCACGAACTAAAAAGTTCGCTTTGTCTTATCTCTGTCGTACCGTGAAGCTGTGGAACGGTCTCCCAGCCGGTGTGTTCCCTCCTTCTTATGACATCGGGTCCTTCAAGCGTAACGTGAAGAGATATTTAAGCAGGCCGGCATGACAGCGGCGACCACCGATGGATTGCGATCTCTTGGTGGTCGTTGTTGTGTTTGGATTGTAGTGTGCTTACCATCAGGTACAGTACAGTCAATGTGCCGAGCAATTATAAAAAAAAAAAAAAAAAAAAAAAAAAAAAAAAAAGTTAGAGTTAACTCTCATTGCACTCCGCATACTCTTTCGGAAGGTATATGTTTTAAGTTTTCAAAAATGTTTGGTGTCAAAAGTTTTTAATGGGCGTAAAAAGTAACGATAAACCTACATACATTGTGAAAAAATATAATATCGTAAATTATACATATCCGAGTAGAATTACCACAGCATAATTGGCGCATTTGTATCGAAAACAATCGAAAATCGATAACAATCAATACTATAGTCAGTGATGCCTCATTTCATAATAATCAACAAAGTAGGAATTTACATGATTCGTGAGTTGCGCAAACGATAAGTTTCGGCGCATCTGAATCTCGGCCTAGTTTGCTCGATAGGTTTACGTCATCTAGCATGCGGATTGGGTCAGCGACGACGGCGCCTGCGTTTGCCCCTTGTCCTCGCGTCTTATGTCATACAAACGTAATGTGTGTCTGCCCTACCTTCAGTACACAGTACAATAAACACTTATCATAATATGTATTATCTTGTTACCAAAAGGTTACCTACAATTTACAGTTATGACGCAAAAGATATTTAAGACAAGTAAGTATTAGAATTCGTATGATATTATTTACAAAAAGAGGTAAATTTCGTGGGCGATTTTCGAAGGTGATGCTCATTTTGCAACCTATATAAATGTCGTAGGCATCAGTATGCAGGCGCGTTGCCAATTACAGCGGAGACCTACTTTCTTACCTTCGAACTTTTACTTCCTGCGGGCCAGGCGCGGCGGCCGCGGCCGGTCGCACCACGCAATGAATTACGAAAGTGGCGCGAAATGCTCGGCCGACATTCGCGTATCGCTTGCGCCACCTTCAGGAAGTGCCGGTCGCTTTGCCGCGGGATTACGTAGTGCGGCTTGTTGCTGCTACGGGGGGCACTGCGCTGCCGTGGCAGTTTGGCCCGGCCCGGACACTATCCTGTTTGAGAAACACGCACAGGAGCTTGTGCTCAATCTGTATGTTACCACACAGTACACACCCGGGCAATCGGTATTACTGCAACACATCCTTTCTTTTAACTGCAAACGTCTTCATTACGACGAAGCCTGACGCAATATAGCAAAGCATATACAATTTAACACTTATGTCAGAGTTAAAATCATTATTTTGATTTGGGGTAAAAATCTAATTGATTCAAATTCAGCATATTCTTTTGAATTACGGTTGTTTTTAATAAGTAAGATAGAACCAAAAATTATTAAGTATACGTATTTTAAAATCGTTGAGCTATTTGATTACAGCCCCAGGAAAATTAGTCTAACATGTTTTTTTATGTCATAGACTGAATTTTAAAATTACCTACTGCCTGATATATGTATCTCGAGTAAATAGGACTAGTAATCAACACATAAATATAAATGCACATAAAATTACTATACAAAACATGAAAGATATTTGCAAGTCTTAAAGAAAATCGATATGTTATAGGCAATGTATGAAATGCTATAAAATGCCTAAGAGTACACGGCAATGTATGAAATAAAAATATTACAACCTTTGCCTAGAAATTTATAGAATGCCAAATGCTATTTAGGCAAAGTATGAAATACATCTCCAATTCGTTTCGAATATTACGTGGGAGCTTGGCGGGATCTCAGTGTCATGTGATTGAGACAAACACATACATCTATAGGATTTAGCCTGGGAGAGAATGAGATAGAATATACACGTTAGTACACACAGTCTACAGTGATGCACTGCTAGTACACATATAAAAAGACTAACTGTGCCCCGCGGTTTCACCCATGTATAATTTAAAAGAAATCGCTGATTGTTGATTTATAAATTATGATACAATAGTACAGATAATATTTTTATCGCGCAGCCAGGGTTATGCGTCACAACTCACACGGCTCGTTCGTACTCTAAACCTATAGACATAGACCCCAGCCGAGTGTTGAATTATTTTAATTTTACATTATCTCCCAAACTATTCGTCCAAATAACATACTATAAAGGGTAAAGATTATCTGCATAAAATTATCTTGATGATAAAGTAATTTTGATTCGTAATTATTAATATACTATGCCTAATAATAATGCTCATAAATCACGTATCAATTTTCAATAAATAATCACAGAGTACCTTATTATGGCTTATGTAATATTAGAGATAGTCATTTGGTATCGCGGACTTTTTTTAGATATACTAATGAGCAATATTTTTTTAGAACATTGTATTTACGTATCACTAACCATTACGTCAGCGCACGCGGTTAAAGCAGTTCGGGTGTGATGTTACTTCCGACTTACTTAACAAAAGTCAATATTTAAGGTTATCTGAGAGGTGTAGCTTAATGCTAGATAGCCTATACTATTTCACGTGAATCTGGCTATCATATAAAAAAAGAATTTTTCGAATCCAACCGGTAGTTCCAGAGATTAGCGTGTTTAGACAAAAAACAAACAAAAAAAAAACTTCCGCTTTATTATATTCATAAAGCCAGATTTTCTTATTAATGTCTACTACACCATAAACTAATAAGTATGTATTGAAAAGTTCTAATTATAATTACATAAATAACTTATAAGCCAGAAGTAAAATCGTGAGCCGTTAAGAAATCATAGTGCCTTCGCCCGTAAAGCAGGATATGTCTCTCAGAACGGAACTATGCCACGTTACTTAACCTCACAGGTTTTGCCTAACGCACTATAATAATATTACGAAATTACTTCTAACATAAGATATTACTTAGCTCTAGTTTGTCTCGCGATTTCGTTGACGTGAATATACTTCTGATATTCGACAGGAACTATGTTCTTATCAGGATTATGTAAGGTAAATTTAATATTATGCGCACTGTAACTGGAAAATTATGATTTCATTATATACTAGTGGTGTGCCCGCGGCTCTTCCCGCGTTTTTACGCAGTAATTATTTCCGTCCCGTAATTTTATTATTACTCATATTGTTGACAATTCATATAACCCATCAATTAAGGAATGAAATAGACCCTCACCTTTAGACAATCACATTAAACTCTATTGTTTTTTTAATGATTTACGTGTATTACGTGTATGATTGAAGATTCTTGTAGCCTATCAATTATGCAATGACATATCCTTCCCATGTCCAAAATTTCATCAAAAACCGTTGAGAATTAATAAAAAAAATTTTTTTCCTTAATATATTATTATAATTCTTGTCGCCTATCCTTTGAGCAATGACATACTTATATCACTTATACAAAATTTCCTCAAAATCGATAGAGAATTAATAACATTTATTTGTTTTTATTTTATAAATATTATTGAAAATTCTTATAGCCTATCACTTGAGCAATGACATAAGTATCCCGTGCACAAAATTTCATAAAAATCAGTCAAACTGTTTTTAAGTTAATTCCGTACATACAGAGAATGAACGGACAAACACATTTTTTTATGTCACATTTGTAATCAGTGTGTAATCAGTGTATGTGTGTACGTATTTATATAGGACGTTTATAAAGAAATATGTACAGACAGAACGATTTTATTTATAACTAACAAAATTTATAAAAACGGATAATTAGATACGGATTATAAATTACATTACATAAGAACAAAAAAGAAAATAAAATGGAATGTTTTTAAAATGTTAATTTACAAAATATTTACTAAATAGGTTTATCATTTGCACATATATAATTTTGTAACAGTTATGTTCGTTGAATTTACTTTTTAACTTCATTTACTATACTTAAGATGTAAGAATAGAAGTAATTTCAGAATGTATACATATCCAGATAAAGGTGGTTCTAATTTTATAAACTTTATCCATATATACAAAAGTCTTTACAATATAGTAAGCCAGAAGAGACACGATGACCTTTAATCAATAAAATTCACAAACGTTCCGTGTAACATTGCTATGTCAAGTTCACGGTAACCGAAAAGGACAGACGATTACGCAACTTACCTGCTATGGAGATAATAATAAATGCTAAAATTTATGCTAATATCTTAGTACTATTATTTTCATTTCTGTGTTAATATCGATTACGATTTCGATAGCGTTATAAGATAAAAAAAAATAGTTTTTACGAAGTGTGACTCGAACATAAAACATATTATTATTACGTGATAAACGTTACGTAACGTTCACTACAAAATTTTTACTATTATTAATTTAAATAAATAAACTTATTTCAATAAATATATGTCCTGTACTGAAATGTCTGTTTATTTCCGTGAGACCAAGGTAAACGAATGTTTATTTTACAAAAAAAATAAAGCACTTAATCCCGTTGAAGTCATACATATATTATTGTTATGTTATCTTCTACACATATTATAAAACTCAACGTTTCTCTGTCTGTATGTCCGATTATGTTCTCCTCGTACGAAAACCACTAATCCTATTTACATGGTTTTACCTTTAATTCATAGATATGTTATCTGGCCAGGTTATAGGATATATTTTGTTACATGAAGTAACATACGAAAGAAGCAGTGACGATAATGATGAATCAATTCAGAGAAAAGACGTTTTCGGGACGATTAAATGGCTCGCTGAGTTAACCATAAGAAATATATCAAATTAATGTACCTACTACATAATTGTAGATCTTAAAAAGACCTACAACAAAGTCAGCGATAGCATGTCTTTCGCCTAAAGATCACCCACAATAAGTATTTTTGAGGCAGCACAATTCACGCGTGCGCTCGACAGGCAGCATTCGTAGTCCACACGAGCGAAGCCGCAGGCACAGCTAGTGGTATTATATATGCAAGTTATTTGATTAAAAAGTATTACACGACATTAATAAAATTTTAAGCCTAGCTTAGTGATCGTCTAACTTCGTTACGCCCAGTAAAGGAGACTACAATGTAGGGAAATTAATAGACTTCCATGTATAAAGCAAGGGTTTGGTATAATTTCTTGCTGTGAGTTCATCGACATTATTAACTAACAGAATAGTTTTACAGTCTAACCGGATTTGTGTAATAACAGTTGCATACTTATTTATCGTTGCAAAAACCATCACACAAGTTACAAAATCGGAAAAAGTATGCAAAAACGTTATGAGGACGAGAAAATTCACATCGGCTATGTTCCGTTACGGCCGCAGCAACGCAATTCACCGAGTGCATAACCTCTTCTTCTAACAAGTAACACGTAATGTGTAAGTGTGCAACGAACGGTATGAATATACACCCGATCTCGCACGACCGGTACCGAAAGTGGGTCGACTCTTTTTGTTCCACCGCATTATTCCGTAATTAGAAAAGGGGGTGAGGGAACGCTTATTGCACATTGTTATTCAGACGAGAAGTTTAAAATACTTTTACATTGTAATTTTTTATAATTATCACGTTATTGAGGGTATCAATCAACCCCAAAATTTAATTCAATTATTAAGGATCTAATCTGCTCGAAAACCTACGTGCCTTTTAAATCTACAATGACCGAGAATTCTGTGAAGGAAAATACCATGAGTAAGCCATATAAAAGTAATGGGAATTTTACTAACGCTCAATTGACTAATTACTACTCTCAAATTGACAATAATCAGTCAGCCAGAGTCACCATATTTCAGCGGCCGTACTTGGACTCAGTCTTATCCCAGGGCCTAGTGTGTTACCATATCCTGTGACGTAGTTGATGGGTCCAACAGCAAACTATACAAAATGAAATCACTCTAAGATAAAGATTATCAGCCAGTATCATGCGACACGTCTGTGGACTGTGGAGTTATTTAAAATGGTTATTACATTTTAAAGGACTGAAATTAAAAGCTAACTACAAACTAAGGCGGTCATCAATGTTGTCCGGTGGTCGGCGTTCTGATAAGATATCCTATCGGTACTGCGTAAGCACGTTCGCGGGAACGAACACTACGTAGACAAAACTGTCATCGTACAGGATAAGCTAAATAGTATATTTAGATACCTATTTTTGTTTTATATTTACCTAGCGTTTATACACTTAATAGTATAGTAACAGATAAACAGTACAATGACTCTGCAAAAAACTATAACATCGATTCTGCCCCGTGTTTTTATCTTTATTTTGGCACATAATGTGCAATTACTAAGTGACATTGTAACGTGCGGCCCGCCCGATTCTTACTATATAAGGTAAGTCAATGGGTAAAGGTATAAAATAGAGATTTTTTTGGTTCTTGTCCAGATCAAGAAGTTGTAGCTTCGCAACCCAGCACGTGTAGTGCTTTTTTTATCGAACTTATTATACTGTTAGCTTTAGGGCCCTGGAGCCTTTACGGCTTTTATAACTTTACCGGGCTTGGGGGCGAGCGCTTAAGGCACTCAGCCACGAAAGCTTTGCAACAACACCCGAGGGTGCCAAAGTGGCCGAACTGTTGCGCGTATGCAAATAAGTCGCGATCTTGCTAATTCCCTATCATTCGATCTAAACTAACTATACATGTTACTTCCCCCTGGGAGGAGAGAAGGAACGTGTGTATTTAGTGGTCTGAAATTTTTTGTCTAAATAGGCAAAAAAAGAAAAAAAAGGTCCCTTACAGAACCTATGTACCTATGTGGTGTGCATGTGTGTATAATGCAGTGTCATGTGTGTCTGTGAAAGCTAGTGAATGTAGAGTCACCGTATCGCTTGAGCGGCTGCTTGGCTCAAGTGCTCCATACCGATGGATCGGACCTAGGCTTGAGTTGCCGCAGAGGAAGGCGGTTGTGGCAGGTGCGTGTAGTGCTGTTTATGAAAGGGATAAGAGGGAATCAGTCTACATATACAGAAAAGAGAACAGATTTCTCTCTTCTTGGGGCAGACCGACTGGTGGAATAATGTTCCTAGGGTGAGTAAAGTTTTCAGAGCTCTATGGGGTAGGGAGTCCAAGGCCAGCAACGCCCTAGTTAGTATATGGTGTTATAAGCGTCTATAGGCTACGGTAGTCGCTTACCATCAGGCGGGTCGTATGCTTGTTTGCCACCTTATTAGTAGTATAAAACACAACACACCAACTGCTTGCATTTCATATCAGGTTAAAAAACTTCAAGTTATAAATATTAATAATAAATTAGAACATAGGTATACTATGCGTAATGTACAAGTAAAGTCATGTGCTATTTATTATTAATACCATCTTATCATTTAGCAACGTGACTGAACGTGATGATACTAAACTTAAAATACTGAAATTTAAAATGTAATTTAATATAATATTTGTTGCTACGTAATTAAAAAGTTTAAAGACTCTTTTGCTTTAAGTAATCTAATATATTTAATTAAAATAAATTATTTCACGTGTGCTTCGAAATCACATACAATGTAACATAACGATTGTTCCGAACGCTGAATCTACATTAATATGGTTGCCACCAAGGCTATACAGGTTGAAAGAAACAAAAAAAAAAACAATGATTTACACAAAGTTCATTCACAATATTAACCAGCGAGAAAATTTCCGTGAACTGCAAGAAGCAAGCAAATCTCACAAGGTGTTAGCCAAGATGGCGGCACGCGGAAGTATTAGTCACTTCCGCGTCGCCCTCTGAAACGTGTGCGTTTAGCTCGTGACTGTTCTACACACGTTATTAACCACGTCTTAGTACAAATTATGACATACTGAAAGTAATAGGAATAAATATACTTATCATAACGAAATGTTCCTTCTGTAATAGTAATGATTTATAATAATGTTTATTATTCGTAAATATATTTGCAAGCCGTTTATGAGAATTAAAACAAAATTCGTCGGTGTAATAATAATACATGAAAAATAAATCAGTTATATTTCCCGCTCAAGAGATTAAAAAACATATTAAATATGAAATATTTGTTTTCTCATAAATCGTACTCATGAGTCCTTACACCACTTTTCTCTATTTCTCGTAGTTACGAATTTACATACAATTCTAACTGAAAATCCACCTGTATGTATATTGGACGAGTAATATTCTGAAAGAGCGATACGTTTTATCGTGATTTGAAAACTTTCAAAACTACATCTACACCCCTCGGTATGATTACGGTAAACGATACTCTATGACATTACAAAAAATAATGATAATATGAATGATAGACATACATAATTAGTGTACATAATATCTTTGTGTATGTAATCTAATAATTATATTAAATCCGTCTTTAGATAGCGTTTGATAGGAACGGCTGATGATGATACGGTTATGTACCGGATTCTAAAATATGTATTTTTTTTATGTCAAAGTACTTACAAGAATAATAAATAATATCAAGAGCCCTCGAGATCCGCCTCTTAATTACGTATTTCACAAGAACTCAGCAATAGCTGAAATGATTAAATATCGGCTTCAATATGGCAAGTACAGATAATGTTTGTTACATTATGGCCGGTGCGATTGTTGAAAATCTCCTACGCGTCCTGAGCAAGGCAGAAATTTATTTGTATTAAAAAACCACGAGGTTAGTCATGCTCTGAAAGGAATGGCGCATCGCGAACCCTATCGCACCCCATACTGCAAGAGGTGGCGTGGTATTTTTTTTTTCGAATTTGCAGATTGCTTTTTTTCCATCTAACGCACGTGGGTCAATTTGACGAAAAACCAGTTTGGTCTCCGCTAAAGGCGTGCTACCATGTAATTAAGAATGACAAAGCCATTTCTCAGAGTTACATGCTATAAAATATGTTGTAGTTAAAAATCCTAAGTACCTTAAAAACTCTCTAGCCTTCATTTTTTTTTTTATTTTTTTTTTTTTTTTCGAACTGACTACACTGTTAGCCTGAGGGGCCCTGGAGCCTTTACGGCTTTTACAGCTTTACCGGGCTTGGGGGCGAGCGCTTAGGGCACTCAGCCACGAAAGCTAAGCAACAACATCCGAGGGTGCCAAAGTGGCCGGACCTCGGCTCGGACTGTTGCGCGTATGCAATTAAGTCGCGATCTGACTAATTCCCTATCCGTAATTCGATCTAAACTAACTATACATATATACATGTTTCTGCCCCCTGGGAGGAGGGAAGGAACATGTGTATGTGTATTTAGTGGTCTGAAAATTTTTGTCTATTCTAACTAGGCAAAAAAAGAAAAAAAAAGGTCCCTTACAGAACCTATGTACCTATGTGTGTTGTGCATGTGTGTATAATGCAGTGTCATGTATGGCTGTGAAAGCTAGTGATTGTGCAGTCACTTGTATCGCGCGAGCGGCTGCTTGGCTCAAGGGCTCCATGCCGATGGATCGGACCTAGGCTTGAGTTGCCGCAGAGGAGGGCGGTCGTGGCGGGTGTGCGGGAGCGAAGTTAACCGTACGTCCCCTGCGGAGGGAACGGTGGTTTCGCGGGCGTGGGCGCGAGCACGCATATGTTGCGGGAGCGGACGCGTAGTAATTATTAGCTTTCTCGATGTCGTCGTCGGGATCGACAAAGAGATTTCGCGGACGGCGTTTATAACGTTTGGCAACGGGGATCGAGTTGTCTGGGACGTAGTTCACGGTGGATTTTACGAGCGGGTAGGGGTGATTCGAAGCGCTATCGAAGTATCTCCTGGTGAGATATTTCACATAGGCTTCTATCGAGGGAAGCCTCATGTCCCTGTGGAGGTCCATGTTCCTAACGAAGGCTGGAGGGTCAAGCAGGCGACGGAGAAACCGATTTTGGACTCTTTGCATGCGGACAAAGTTATGTTTGGACATATGTGCGAACGCTGCGCAGCTATATGTCAAGATCGGACGGACGCACATCTTGTATAGTGTAAGCTTATGTCTTAAGGACATTTTGCTTACCGAACTGAGCAAGGGTCGTAAGCGGGAAAGGATCCAGACGGCCCTATTCCGGACTATAGTAACGTGTGCGTTGAAGTTAAGCTTCGAGTCGAGGGTGACACCCAGATATTTAGTCTTGGTGGCCCAAGGGATATTCCTACCGAATAATGAGAGGGGTCCTACCGTGCGTGGTAGTTTACATGTATGCGGTTCGAACATAATCGCGGCGCTCTTTACCGGATTAATAGCTATTCGCCACGTTCGAAACCACTCCCCGAGAGTGGTTACGGCACGTTGGACTGCGCAGGCGAGATTTTTTCTGTGTCTGTTTGACGCGTATATAACTGTGTCGTCAGCGTAGAGCCCTACCTCGACCCCGGGGGGCTTCGGGAGGTCGCTGACGTACAGATTGAAAAGGCAAGGCGCCAGAATGGAACCTTGCGGGACGCCTGAGCGTATAGGGTGGGCGGTAGATAGTACTCCTTCCACTCGGTAGTGAAAGGTGCGGTCGCGTAGAAAATCATGAACTAGGTGAACTAACCTATCCGGGACTTCTAAATGGTGAAGCTTGTGGACCAGTCCGGCGTGCCAGACCTTATCGAAGGCCTTGGCTACGTCGAAAAAGACCGCAAGCGTGCGGACGGGAGCGATATTGCTCTTGGCGAAGTTACTCGTGATGTGCTCCGTGAGGCGGTGCACTTGATGTGTACACGAGTGACGGGCGCGAAAACCGAATTGTTCGGGCGGGTATAAATTCTTGTCGTCTATAACGACCTTGAGACGGTTCAGAAGGATCCGCTCATAGAGTTTCCCTAGAGTGTTTAGGAGACTGATCGGGCGATAGCTATCGGGAAGCGAAGCTTTTTTGCCGGGCTTGCGAATACCTATAACTATAGCTTTTTTCCAGACGGCTGGAAAATAGCAGTGGGCTATGGCTGCATTGAAGATGCAGACCAAAAGAGCTATGAGGTGATCAGGAAGAAGTTTGAGTACTTCATTCCTGATAACATCAGGACCGGGAGATTTCCTAGGCTTAAGGCCTTTAATGATAGAACAGACCTCATCTGGCGTGACCGGGGTTAACGTTTCCGCGGGGGGAATCAGCGTGAGTTCCTGAACGGCGGTCTCGATAGTTTCGATGTGGGCAGTGTCTACGTTGTCGCAGTTTGGGGAGCACTGGCTCTCCAAGCTTGCGGCAAGGCATTCTGCCTTATCGTCGCTGTCGAACGCGAGTGGGAGATCGGGGCCCCTTTCGAGGGGCGGCATCTGGGCGGAAGCTTCTAACTTCAGAGAGCGGGCGAGGTTCCAGTAAGCCAGATGGGACGGCTTGAGACCCTCTAAGAGGTTATCCCACCGGTGACCTCTGTACTCTCCGATGCGAGTTCTAACCTCTCTCTGAAGTTGTCGTAACCTACGGGTGTTATCCCTCGTCGGATAAGAGTCATGTGCACGTGTCGCGGCGTTCTTTTCCGTGATTAACGCTCGTAAGCCGGGGGGGAGTATAAAACGGCGTTCGTTCGCCGCTTGCACCTCTCTCGAGGCCTCCCTTACACCGGTTTGGAGGTAGTCGACCAGGGAATCGATGGCTAAATCGGCGTCTGCAGTTGACTCCAATACGTCGGGGATCCTAGCTAGGCTGGACGGGGTCGCGTTGTCGGATAAGTAGCGATTTAAGATCGCGTAGTCAACTATTTTGACTTTTGGCGGGCTGGGGTCGAACGGTTGCCCGAGTTGTAAGATAACCGGGCGGTGGTCGGAGTCTAGTTCGTGTACGACTTCTATAAGTCGTAACCGAAGTGAGACACCTTTGAGGAGGGCTATGTCAAGTACTGTCGGTTGACAGTTGTCTTGAAAGTGCGTGGGCTCTAGCGGTGCTATGACGTCAAAGCCGAGCACGTCGCATAGTAGTTCTAGTATAACCCCGTTACGGGTGTTGCGCGGGTTGTTGAAAAGGGTGTGACCGCTATTGAGGTCGCCTGCTATTATGACTGATTGATCGAGTGAAAAAAGCGCCTCCAGATCGGACTGAAGGAGTCTTTTATTCGGGGAGAGATATGCAGAGACAAGCGTGATTGACGGATGGCCAGTCATGCCTATTCTACAGACGGACACTTCCATATTGGTAAGTGCGGGAGGGTCTATTGGCATGCAATAGAGGGAACGCTTGTAGTAGATGAGCGTGCCGCCGCCTCGGGTGGCACGGTCATTTCTGACTATATTGTAATTTGCTATCTTAGGGTCGCGCCTACTGGGTTTTAGAAGTGTTTCTTGTACTAGAAACACGTCTATCTCCCGTTCCCTAAGAAAGGTGGATACTAAGTCCCGTTGTGGAAAGAGGTTTCGCGCGTTAAAAAAAGATATATTGAGGCTTCTAGGCTTAATGCGTGCCATTGATAACCGTTATCTATTTCCCGGCACGGGCCAGGCGCATTAGCGTCGCTGTCATCAGGGGGAAACGCCTGATGGATTCGCCGGGACCGTACTCAGCGACGCACTGTTCGTACGCCAGTACTTCCTGAGGGTCATGCTCACGGAAGAGCATGACCATGTAGTCAACGCCGCGGCGCGTGTTGACGGGCGGGGGGGCCTGAGCCTTAGGAGGCTGAGGGCGGGGAGTGGAGACCCATGCTGCTTGAGGAGCTCGCATGGCCGGAGGGGGTGCGCGGGGCGCGGGGGCGGCTGCCACCGGGGCGCTGGAGGCGCCCGGGAGGCTGGGGAAAGCCTCTGGCGTGAGCAGGGGCTTTGGTTGTCCTACGGCGGGACGTGTCCTCTGAGGAGGGGTGTGTCGCGTAGGGCGCATGGGTCGCGTAGGGCGCGTGGGGCGCGGGGCACGGGGACAGCCGCGATAGTTCGCGGGGTGACCTTCGTTGCCGCATAGCACGCAGCTCGGAGGGGTAGCCGACTCACAAGTGCGCGAGCACTCGCTCGTCGCGTGGTCCCCGAGGCACTTAACGCACCTGGGACGGAGATGGCAGTTGCGTGCCGAATGACCGTACAGCTGGCAGTTGTGACACTGTGGAGGACTGCGGTTCTTGTGTGGGGCCTCTACGGCTATTCCGGAGAGCTCAAACACTTTCCTAACGTTAAAAATGGCTCTGCCCTCGGGGGTCAGTTCCAATATGACTAAGACCATGTCGAGAGGTCTGTTTTTGGATTGTCCGCCGTGCATTCTGTGCACTTCGCGGACAGGGAAGGCCTTGGCTAAGAGGTCAATTTTGACCTCCTCGGGTGTGATTTCCACCGGGATGCGGCGGATTACAACCCGGAGTTGACGTTCATCCTCCAGGGAGTATGTGAAATATTCGAGGTTGCTGTCCCGGAGCAACCTGGTAAATTGACGGTGTTCGTCCGAGGTGGAAACCTGGACGCGGATACCGTTGGCCGTGTTACTGGCCTGGGTGTAGTGGATACGAAGTTCTCTCAGTTTCTCTGAGAGTTTTGTCCAGACCGATTTGTTCTGGACCGTGACGGGGGGCGGGCGACGCGCCTTTCTGCCGGCAAAGGTACCGGCAGGCGCTGAGGGCGCTGCGGAGCGGGGGGCGTGGCTATCCAGCCCGGTTCGCTGCGCTTTTTGGGGTCTCGACTGAGTCTCCGGAGACTCTGGGCGCGAACGCGAGGCCCGTTTGGCGGGCTTGTTTTTTTGGATGAGGGTGAAGCCCTCGTTGTCTGTGTGTATTGCCGTGTCCATATCGTTGGACTCCGGTTCGGGGTCTGGGCTAGCGGGAGAGTAGCTGTCGTTTGTTGCTACAAGCGACGGTGTCTCCGCTTCGGGGACAAGTGAAGAAAATTGATTCTTAATCGGTAGCGCAGAGGGCGCTGGGGTCGTGGCTTGAACGCCAGGGGAACGCGAACGCGACGATGGCCGTTTGTACGGCGTCTGACGGTGAGCGCGGGGTGCCGTCGAGCGGGAGCGCGGGACGGGTTTCTTGTTTATCGCTTGTGGCGCGGCGGGGTCGCTGTTGGGCTCGGTGCCCTGAGCGATGACGACGGCGGGTTGCACGGCCGCGATGGCCCTATTAAAGTCCGTCCATAGCGACGGATGCAGGGTCGTTGCGAACGCTTTGAAGCGTTCGAGCTCAGATTGGTGTGCCATTCCGGCGGTGGCGGTTGGGCGGGCGGGGGTGAAGTTAAACCTCCCTGCCGGAGAGGCAGGGGGGTGCGCCGAGTAATTTAAACGGCTATCCCGAGCCGTGTAAAGGGACCTGCGTGTCACGGTGTAATGACTCGCAGGAAAAGAACCTACCGGGCCCTACGTGGAGGTCCCTATCAAGCCCGAGGCAGAGAACGCAGCCGGTATAAATACCTAGCTACGCCCAAACAGACACTCAGGGATGGATGTGTAGCAGGATCGGAAGGGTGGGAAGGAGACACTCAGGGCTTGACTATGACTCTATCAAGGGCCAAGATTCCTGAGCCCGACCAAGTACTATCGTTTGCCTCTGAAGGAGGCAACCGAGGGGCGCTTGGGTCACGCACCCACTTGCTTTCGTTGGCACCGTCAGGTATCAGGCAAGTGACCACTAAAGTGTGGATTTCGTCGAATAGAAACAATTTGCTCTTAAAAGAGCAGTTTTATGGTTGTGTAGCGCGACACAATGGGTGCGAGCGAGACGGCGATACGCAGGTGCGGCGCAGGTGCGATGCAGGTGTGCAGCAAGGCCGGTCGGTCGTAAAACTTCACAAAGGCGGCAGAGAACAGTCGTAAACACGTCCGTTCCCGCCGGCGGTCGTGATCGGTCTCCAAGCCTTCATTAGACAGGCACTCCGGTACTAAGGCGTACCGATCTACCATCCACGACCTAGTTAGGGCATACCTAAGTGATACGTATGTGTTCTCCTGGGACATTAATTAAAAATAAACAGAACTTTGTATGGAAATCTGGTGATAAATTAATTTTAAAATTCAAATTTCACAGTAATAAGTAGGAGATTAAATACAATCTTCAGTTATTGATGTGACTGTGATTGGTTGCCAGCCAGCCTATAATAACACAATAAGAAACTGTTTCAACAAAATTCTAAAATACACGGAAACCACGTTTTATAATATTTCCAACTACATTTCGAAATAGATGTGAATTAATCAGTATCGCTGCCGGATTTGTGGAATATTTAGAGCGGAAGTGGTAATCTGTTCGAACTCTGAAACAGCGAACATCTTTTGATATTTGAATATAAAATTTCTGATTCGCCTCTTGGTTATGCCGTGGTATTTAGAAAAAACAAGTATTATTTATGTATTTTGTTAAATATTCCGATAACTATCTAACTTGCAGCTTATTAATGAAACAGGAACAATAGGTTATAATTACTGATATTTTCCTTATACAGGTATGTAAGTTGTTGTATATTTTGTAACAATATTATATTTACTTAGTAACAAGAACAAAAAATCTGACAAGTTGCCAGTAGAACTCGCGCCCTGAGGGCTCCGTACTGATTACATTACAAAGTTAAGAAAAACAAGTAATGATAACAGAAACTTAATTCTGGGAAAAAAAATCACTACCAGCACGCTTTCTTGGAGTACGCTGCGAAAACCATTAAATACATGATAATAGAAACACAATATAAATAGGTGATAAAGAAATCTTCTTGTAATCTAGAAAAATTAAAAAAAAAAAAACAATATATGAATTGTAAGCTCGAAAAGGCAGTTGAGTAGCAGTTGAGTTTATAGATCCTTAGTATTTGATATTAATTTCAACTGTACACCTTAAGCCCTTTTCGAGAAAAAAAAAAACAAGACCATATAATTTTGTTGCATTATAATATCACACTGGATTAGAAATTCCTCATTTTCCGATTTTGCCCTTAAGTTTTATTTAAAGACCTCCCTTCGTGGCAAATTTCAAGACTGTAGACCTGCGAGAAGTATCCTATAGGTTTTGATAATTAGTCAGTGAGTGTGACTCTTGAACTTTTAGTAGGGTTGTGTTATCTTATTATTATGTTAATCTAGAAACTTGATTTTTTACAACAGTATGATATTATAGATTTTTGTATTTAATATTAATTTCAATTTTATACCTCAAGTCGTTTTCAAGAAACAAGGTTTTGACACATGAACAGACATATAGACAGATAGGTTCGCTGGATTAGTCCACAAGTTACATTAACTAAAAGTCCCAGATAGGTTAGTTCATATTATCCGCGATTATCTCACCAACCGCACCTTCGGCTACCGGGTGAAAGGTATACTCTCCACAACACACCCCATGCGCTCAGGTGTCCCGGAAGGCTCCATTATGGCGTCTTGTCTATTCAGTCTATACGTCAGCGACATTCCACGACCCCGCAACGTCCAGATAGGTTTATACGCTGATGATACAGTCGTCTATGCCGCACGCAGGAATAGAGTTCAACTCAGAGCCCGTATCCAACGCGCCATATCTGTTCTCAGGAGATGGTTCCGTAAATAGCACATAGCTCTCAGCACCGATAAGAGTACCGCGATTCTCTTTAATCCTGGATAACTACGTAAGACAATCGAATGCTTCCACCTTTTCGTTATCAAAATCCCTAAGGTAGGCTAAATATCTGGGTGTCACTCTTGACAATAGACTGAACTTCAATGTACATGTCCGTATAGTCCGGAACAGCGTCGCCATGTTCCTGGGCTACTTGCATCCTCTATTAAGCTCGGTAAGCAAATACATACCTATACGCAAGTTTCTTTCCTCCTCCCAGAGAAAGGAAACCCAGAAAAACACTCTAAAGGCAGAGCGCCTTAGCACTAAAACCCTATAAAGCCTATTAAGAACAAGGCTTATGTAATTATGTTGTTCTTATTATATCATCTGATGCGATGGACGGTAGTTTTCTCGGAAGTAGGTTCATGTAATTTTGCATTTATTTTTTGGAAATGTCTGAATACCTAATTTAGCTATAAGGACATTTTGAATGATATGCTGGCTCCGTTGATGGTAATGCTTTCGTCAGTAACCCTTTAAAGTAATTGTTGCATCTTTAATCATTTTCCTACTCTCACAAATAGATTACTTAGATTAGAAGAAAGTGTCTCTCTAACAGCTTCCTTGGTATACAGAAATAGTTCGTGTTTGCCAGGTGCGTATTGTAGCGTATAGATCTCAGAGAAATCACATATATCGATTATCTATATTACAATAAGGAAAATATTAAAACAGGCCAGCGTGCTCTACAATGTCCCTAATTATTTTGTCAACTTATCATCATATTTTGTCGTTTTCCTGTTGTTAGTTATTATTATTGAAAATCTAATTTAAGTTTGCTTTATTTTAATTAATATTTTTTTTGTTACTTTGTACGGGGCTATCTGAAAAGTTGGGTATACCCATTAGTACCATACGCATCGCTATCTGTGATTATTATAATACTGTTTAATATGTGATGTTGTTGAAGTAACTAATAAAATAAATAAATGTATGCTGTTGGAATAACTAATAAAATAAACATATGGGTGTTGTTGGAGTAACTAATAAAATTAATTAACTCGGCTTGTTCAATATTTTCTTTTTTTACAGTCCCTATGCATTAGGGACACAAATTAGGGTCCTTTATGTGCTAATGTTTTATATTATCTTGTCATTACTTTTCCCTATTTCTAATTCCAAACTATAGTATCCTCAATCCTCAGATCCCCATTTCTATCTTTATTTGCATCATTCCCGTGTTACATTTATTAATTTATTATACAATTATTATCTTATTTAATTTAATATAATAGCTACAGTTCCATTTAAATTTGTCAATTTTTATCAAATAATTATTCTATATAGTGGAAAAACAATTGTAAAATGTAGAATGGTAAAAGTGTATATGTTGTAAAATATAATAATAATAATTTATGTTATAGCGCCTTGTTCTATTGGTTGATATTGATCAAGTTGACAGTTGACAAAGTTCATTATTCTAGAAAAACAAAAAGAGACATCAGTAAATCTTCTGTAGCATTGTATGCATTGCAATTTTGTTTAGCCTACGTCAACGTTTAAAGTCAAAACAGCTGTTTCTTGGTAATTTCCGCGCAAACTAGCAGCAAGACAAAATAAGATTGAAACAAGTGTTTTACAAAATAATAAAAATAGTCAAATAAATATGTACAGTTACGTTATTTTTAATGTTACAAAGCAACGTTGTGATGGACGATACGGCGCGCGGCGACGATCAGCCGGGGTCGGCCGCGGCTGCCCGGACATGCGTTCACAATTACTACCAATTGTGCCAATTGACGATACCCCGTCACCCTTCCGCTTTCTACTCACCACTTGGCGTCATCATTCTCGGCTTTGAACATCTGCCACTATTATTCTATTCTTGTTATGTCCTATGTGTTCTTTTAACTATGTTCATTTTCAGCAATTACGTTCAATCACGGATGTAATTTTGAATTTTCTTATTTATTACAATACAATATGGTTAAATTGACATCAAGGTAATTCGGTTAATAAATATAATATGCCCACGTTTAATAAGTAATAATATATACTTATATATTTGCAACCAATTTAACATTATTTGTATTCAACGTATATTTCTTGGTTATGTATTTTATTGTTAAAGGTTTTATCCGATTTAATGATGTTCGTAGAGTTGTTCACATTATTTCTTCTTTTGATTGGCTTTCATCTTTTCTAAGAGCGCCTGTTGAACGTTGGACCCATGAGTGCCTTGACTTGACTAGACACAAAACAGTACCTATTTTACAAGTTTATGTATATTCTATATTGCTGCCTTAGAGGGAAAATTAGATAACTAACAAAATCAAGTTTGCGAAAAAACACTAAGTGATTTTTTTTTTCTGCAAAAGCGGCAGGTTAATTTACGTATGATAAAATTTATTGTTAGTGATTTATATTTATGTTGTACACTAATACAATCTTTTAGTGTTTCAGTAACTCGGCTCTTTTCATTTATGTGAAAAAAAAAAACTAAAAAAAGTTATTTATTTTTTCCTTTTCTGAAGAGTAGAAATTTTATTGCAGTTATCAGCTTTTTTAGAAACGGTCTGAGATATCAGAGCGTTGATATGACAATAAGTCGCATCGTACTGTAAACTATATGTTAAAATAATAAAGACAATTTCGAGAAAAATGTAATTATCTAATTCACACTCTACGGCAGCTATAAATAGTAATGAAATAACGAGCCATCATTATACAGCATCAATTCTAGTTTGGTTTTATTTATCTGCACCTATAACTTTTTAAATAAATAAAACATCAAGAACATTGTTATTAAAAGCTAATTAACTATTATTGAAATTATGACATCCATTCATAGATAACAATATCACAAATAAAAATTCCAGTTAATTGTAATATTAAAACCCTGCCCTGCCAAGATTACATAATGAAAAAATAGTAATTCTCAAATTCAGGTGTTCCTTTTAACAAGTCGAGTTTGTTCCATAAAGAAAACATCGCAAGAGTAACATAAAAATAAATAGGTATCTGAATTTTACATATTTAACATTTCTATGGCAAAGTGACGTTTTTAGAGATTTTACTTTAATTATCGTTAATATTTTCTAGCAAAAATGCCAGTATATATCTACAATAAAATTTTGTAACATTTTAAATTTAAATAATTATAATTATAATCAATTTACGTCACTCATATTTCTTTTTACCTAGTGACGCGCCAACCCAATGAAGTCTAATTCTTTACAGCGAATTTATATATATATATATAACAACATCACCAAATAACAATTCCAGTTAATTGTAATATTAAAATCCTGCCCTGCCAAGATTACATTTGTAATGTATGGTAACAATATTAATTAAATCAATATATAATTATTTAGGTCAATTTTTAAACAACGCTTAACAAATTAATTAAGGTCACGCTATGTAATTTAACGATTCGTTCAGACTGACGTTCACTAGTGTCAACTGTACGCACACAGGCAAAAGTTTGATTTCTTTTCGCATGTGGAACAAATGTAGCAATCTAGCAAATTGTTTCAATTGGTTGCGGCCACCCGTCGCTCTCCTGCTTTGTAAATGCTAAGTCATTCACTAAGATTATCGTACCCTTCTGTCAAATTACAGCCTTTATCTACTAGCTTATTTTTCGAAAACTTCGTGGTTGTCTAATATAGTAAAAAGTAATTTAATCGTATACACTCGGTTACACTATAAAATACAATTATATAAAAAATTGTTTGATTGCATATATATAATGTACTAATTTTAACTAAGAACTGCTACGCCAAACAAAAATCTTAGTGAAGATGGTGCGCGGCGCTTCAGGCTAACAGGGAGTTTCTAAATTTCATATAATTAAACAGAAACCACAAAGCTATCTGATGATTCAATATGAAATATTATTTTATCTTAAGAAACATCCGTTTCTTAATTCAAAAAATATATATTTATTGCTCAATTTTACAAATTTTAACCACAAACCAGTTGTATCCTAGACAACACAAGAATTATGAGCGATTTTCTATACATAAAGCTACAAAATTATGCAATTGTTAGTTTACGAGTATTATGCAATTCTGTAATGCATAATATATAATGTGTGCAATTATGCAATTGCATTTAACATTGTTCAGTTTTAGGTACGATTAAATATACCAACACCAAATTAATTGTACCAAACACACTGTATGACAGTCAATTCCCTGTTGAAAATAAAATTTTGATAAAGCTACACATTTTACCACTATCGCCTATCTATATAATTAGTATGACCATATCTGATACTCAGGTCAGAGGGTATGCATCGACTTCTTCCTGTCCGGTGAAGTTAGATGTGTATTCGGGTATGCGACCCCGGCTTCCTCGAGCTACTAATGTTATTTATATATTCCTGTCACCGTAACATTAGTATCCTCTACCCTGCATATCCTTTCATATTCCATACCTCCTATCCTTCTACTTATTCCTAGTTTGGTACGATCACAGTCTGTTCCGGTGTGAAAGGTAATTCATTGTAGGTATGCTATGAGTATGCCGGACTCGGCGGAGACATACTGTTTAGCCTAAGTTGGCATGGAGAAGGTAAACTCTGAAAGCAAACCCGGGATGGGCATCCTGTTAGGCGTAATTTCGGTAACCTGAAAGTGCGCCAAGTCCCTGCAGCCGACCCGACGCCGCACGTATCGACATGTCGTTCCTGCGGGTTTAGTTGGTGAGGCCGAGAGGGTGGTACAGGTCTTGGGCAACCCTGTATTTCCTTAACTGTGTCCCAGGCGATGCAGTGTGTCTGTGGAGAGGTCACTTCACCCGCGACAGCCTAGCTGCGTGGAAAACAACACGGAGAGTGGCAGTCTACCGGTTATAAGCCTACACTAATGGACGTAAGTGCAGGCGCCAGGGGTCATTCTCGACGGTGGGAGGGTCCATCGTAGACCCATTGATCAGTCACCGCCCGCTTCAGCTGGGCAGCCCCCGGCCAATAAGGTACTGATCCGTCCCGGCGCTGATCTGCTTCTTTAGGGTGTAGGAAGCACTAGCAAATACTAGATAGTTGGTGCCGTTATAAACCACACCTGCGACTTCTAGGCAACTACGTAAAAATAATATTTCATACTCACTATCCATGCGTCTTGGGACATGGAATGTCCGCACTATGAGGACAGGCCTCCAGGACACTAACGGAGGTTCGAATTGCGACAATCACCTGCGCAAAACTGCCATTATCGACACCGAATTGGCTAAACTGAACATATCAGTGGCGGCTCTCCAAGAAACCAGACTACCAAACGAAGGGTCTTTGCGCGAGTCTAATTACACAATTTTCTGGAAAGGCAGGGACAGCACTGCTACCCGTGAGCATGGGGTTGGCTTCGCAGTCAAGAATAGCATTCTACCATGCATAGAGACACCTGTAGGTGTTTCTGAGCGAATTATGTTGCTGCGAGTGAACACCAACTGCGGCTTTATCACTTTAATTTCAGCGTATGCACCAACTCTTCAATCTTCCGACGAAGCCAAAACCAAATTTTATGATCAGCTCACGCAAACGGTACGCAAAGTTCGTAACAGTGACCGCCTATACATTCTTGGCGACTTTAATGCCCGTGTTGGTCAGGACCGCGCTACATGGCCTGACTGTATTGGTAACCATGGTATTGGCAAAATTAATGAGAACGGCCAACGGCTCTTAGAGTTCTGCTCTGAGTTTGGCCTATGCGTCACCAATACCTACTTCCAAGGCAAATTAATGCGCAAGGTGTCCTGGAAACACCCTCGCTCTGGTCACTGGCACCAGCTTGATCTTGTCTTATGCAGGAAAATAGACCTCAAAAACATCTTACATACACGATCCTTTCACAGCGCTGACTGCAATACTGATCACTCTTTGGTTGTTACGCGTGTTTCCAACACCTGCAAAAAGATCCACTCGTCAAGGCAACCTGGTATGAAGAAAATAGATCTTCAAAAGACCGGGGATTATGAGCTGGTCCAAAAATTTGAGGAGATGATGCAGAATGATAGAGCAACCTGGAGTGATGATGCACCGATTGCCGATGAGTGGAGGAAAGTTAAGGGTCTTCTCACTGTTACTGCCGGTAAAGCCTTTGGATACCAAAAAGTTAAACATAAGGATTGGTTCGCTGCACACAAAGAGCAATTGCTACCTTTGCTCTCTTTGAAGCGTGAAGCTGCTTTAAAACATCGCTTGAGACCAACCCAGACGACACGTGCGGAACTGGCTAAAGCAAAGGCAGACCTCCAGCGCAGTGCACGTTTTTGTGCCAATGCATACTGGACCGACCTTTGCAAAAGTATCCAAACGTCTGCTAATGCGGGCAACTTGAGCGCTGTCTACTCTGGCATAAAACAGGTTCTCGGACCAGTTATTAAAAAGACAGCACTCCTTAAAGAATTAGACGGCACAGTTATTACTGACAGTGTCCGTCAACTTGAACGCTGGGTAGAACACTACACCGGTCTCTACTCGCAGCCAGTTGACATCTGTCTGGACGCCATACAAGGCTTGCCCAAATTGGACACTTGGACTGCGTTAGATGACCAGCCTACCGCTAGGGAGTTTGACCTAGCTGTCTCGCAGCTTAAACGTGGCAAAAGTCCTGGCAGCGATGGCATCCATGCTGAACTGGTCAAGCTTAAGTGTATGTCACCTGTACTTTATCGCCTGCTTTGTAAATGCTGGGAAGCGGGAGAGGTGCCTCAGGATATGCGTGATGCAAACATTGTCACATTATACAAAGGGAAAGGTGACCGTGGCGACTGTAACTCTTACCGTGGCATTTCTCTTTTGAGCATAGTCGGTAAGTTGTTCGGTCGCGTTATTCTCTATAAACTGCAACAACTTGCAAACCGCATATATCCCGAGTCTCAGTGTGGCTTTCGTGGTGGGCGATCAACAGTGGATATGATATTTACTCTTCGCCAAGTACAGGAGAAGTGCAGGGAGCAGAATACGTCTCTCTATATTGCGTTCCTCGACCTAAATAAGGCGTTCGATACTGTGAGTAGAGAGGGTCTATACTCTGCACTTCAGTGCATAGGATGCCCACCAAAACTGTTAAGCATTGTGAAAGCTTTTCACGAGGATATGAAAGGTGCTGTCGTGTTTAACGGTGACACATCTAAACCGTTTCACATGCGCAGAGGTGTGCGTCAGGGTTGCGTCCTTGCCCCTACTCTGTTTGGAGTGTTTTTTTCGCTTCTAATATAAGCTGCTTTTGGCGACAACCAACATGGTATTCACTTCCACACAAGGAGCGACGGCAAGCTTTTCCAGATATCGCTATTGAAATCTAAGCGTTACCGGGAAAATCTCTTCGTAGACACTCTTCTCTTTGCCGACGATGCAGCCTTTGTTGCTAGTTCCACTCACGAGCTTCAAATCATGATGTCCAAATTCTCGAGTGCGTGTGATTTATTCTCAATGTCCATTAACATCCGGAAAACAGTAGTATTAGCGCAAGGCAACGCGGAAAGCCCAATTATCCTCCTGGGTAACACGCCTTTAGAAGTATTCGACAAATTTTGTTACCTTGGTTCCACCGTGTCGAACAATCTCTCCCTCAATGATGAGATCGAAATTCGTATCGGCAAAGCGGCCACTATTTTCGGGAAGCTAAGTACAAGGGTGTGGCGAAACAAGCACCTCACAATAAATACCAAAATGATGGTGTATCAAGCGTGCGTCTTAAGCATACTCTTGTACGGAGCAGAAACCTGGACTTCATACGCAAAACAGGAATGTCGACTCAACACCTTCTATATGCGTTGCCTTCGCAATATCTTAGGTATCACTTGGGAAGATAAAGTCACAAATGAGACAGTCCTAGAGATTGCACATCGAATGGAGTCCTCCCGTTTGCCGCGTCGCGTCATGCTAGGTGCCTTAGCAGATGCAAAGAGAGACGTTGGTCGGCCACTGCTGCGGTTCAAAGACTGTATTAAGAGGGACATGGCTACCTTTAACATCAATCCCGCACATTGGGAAAGACTCGCTGAGGTTAGGGACGAATGGCGCAAGTGTGTTCATGATGGCCTAAAAGCGCACGATGAGACCTGGTTTCGTTGTTTGGAACATAAAAGAGCTATGCGACATGATCACATTGGTCGCACTGCACACAATATATTATTTTTTGTATGTTCACATTGTGGTCGACAGTGCCGCTCACAAATTGGATTATACAGCCACGAAAGAAGCTGCTCCCAGAGACACTGATTAAACCGTCTGTTATAGACGAAAAGGCCAATGATGATCTGATACTCATAAATTCGCTATAAAGAATTAGACTTCATTGGGTTGTCACGTTACTTGATAAAAAGATATATGAGTCACGTAAGTTGACTATAATTATTTAAATTTAAAATATATTTTTTTTATTATAGACAGGTGCTGGCATTTTTGCTAGAAAATCTTAACGATAATTAAAGCAAAAACTCGAAAAACATCACCTGGGCATAGAAATGTTAAATTTGTAAAATTCAGCTATTTATTTTTATGTTGCTCTTGCAATGAATTCTTTATGGAACAAACTCGTCTTGTTATAAGGAACACCTGATCTTGAGAATTACTATTTTACTTCTTTTCCTACTAAAACAACAAGACCAATACTTAGACTATACTTAGACCAATACAACAAGCAAACAAGAAAATTTGGATAGCATTACTATTGACAAGACGATTATAGTTCTATCACAAAAGGATCACCCTAAATCATCTGTCGTCGTGTTGATTACGTGATAGTTTCTATCAATTTTTTGCGACAATGCGTAAGGTAAGAGACCTTACGTTTTCTTAAATACTCCTCCACAACATTAGAAACTATACTCCTATCGCTTGTAGACGTTGCACTATCTACAGTAATCTTATATCAGAAGAAAATAACAAAATATACTTTTCTAACAAAATATCGTCTTAGAACGAAAGAAATAAAATTAATGCACAGGCTGGTTGATATTTTCATTTTCGTATATAAGGTGAAGGGGAGGGGCTGGATGGGTCTTAGCTAGTCCAGTTGTTGGATTACAAACCCAAAATTACTACGAACCCTACTCATCGTAGGAACACAACTCAAGGTTATTTGACTGCGATCTTCTGTAAGGTGGAGAGTATACTACCTGTCGGACTGCCTCAAGTATAGAGAAATCACCAAAGAAATTTCTCTATTTCCTATCTCTCTTCCTACAATATAATTACTTATTCGCTATTACAATATAATCTAATAAAATGGAGTTTCAATAAATTACGTAGCTATTTACTTATAGCGCTACAAAAATATATTTTAAAAATATATTTAAATTTAATAATAAGTAACAATGTAACGAAACGATATATTATTTTAATACAAACTTTATATCCGCTCTATTACGTACCTATATTCTTTCTGTCAATAAACATTTCCATATTGTTATTCATTTCCGTGTTTGTTTCACCGTACACGTGTAGTTTAATGGCTTATATAAGACGTGTTTTTACGATTAAATATTTATGATTCTTGTATATTGTAAATGTGATCGTATTATTAATAGCAGGTAATAAGTATTACACATTAAAAATGAAACAGCTCAAATTAGATAAACTAATTAAACTTTAACTTTAACTTTATTTGAATATTTTTTAATATTCAAGATATTTCTCAATTTTAGTATTCTAAGCGACACATTTAAGGCATCTGGAGTACAATTTAAACCAACAACTATGTATTGTTTTTTTTATACGAAATACGTAATTAGGGAGCCGTTCTTTTATGAACGGTAGACTGCATTACACTTCTTATCAAGTAGATCCAGTATTAACAGTTATGATGGCATGTACAGATACTAGTTACGAAGAAGTCAACTAGGTAAACGTACACACTAGTTGTTTCCGAAACAACGGTACTAAACCGAGTCACTATGACGAGCTCTTCGCGATTGAACGAGCATTATCACTCAATTTTAACCCTAGTTTATAAACATATAGCCCCTGCAGCCTATACCTACATACCTATAACCAATCTCAAAAGGTCCTAATAAGACCATTCATAACAGGTTGCTTGTTGATACTTATGAGAACTAAGTCGAAACACCTCGTATGACCGTTTATGTTGCTAACCTCACTCTTACCGAATACTTTAAAAGAATATATACTAACAAGTTACAGTTTGGAACTGTTATCTGTAAACTGAAAAATCAGTTGTTACCTTACGTATCTATTCCACAGACTCGTTTGTGACACAAGTAAACTGTTTCAGTTTGTTATTCTCTATTCAAGCATAAGGATGATCAATCTCATTACTCTTCTCAAGTATAGTAATAGAAAGAGACATCATCATGTAGGTTAGTCTACTTCGCTTACGTCCATAGCATTACGGTATTTTGCTGTGGGGTGCAGAAGCTGAGGGAGACACCATATTCATATTACAAAAGCGGGCAGTTCGAGCTATATACAACATGAGGCATATCACTAAAGAACAGGTTCCAGGAGTTTAATATCTTGACTTTGCCCTCCCAATGTATTATTGATAGTTTCATGTATATTCGTAAAAACTTTGACAAGCTTGATTTTGTCAAAGACCAGCACAATTTTAATACTAGTGATAATAGTGTTAAGTTCTATAATAAGATCCCGACGGACAATGAGTTCAAGGACCATTCAAGCAGATTTTACTGTCAAAAAGTTATTATAGGGAGGATCATTATGGGAATGATAGTGATGTCTGGAAGTGACTCCCTCCCTCTGCATCCACTAAATTTTCAATATGATTATTAACTGTAAAAATTATTTATACAATTGGTAAAAAAAATTGTACACGGGAAGCTTATGCCACTGGTCAATTGATAGGCTATAGGAATAGTCAATAATACTTTAAGAAATCATAAGAAATTCAACCTATTTCGTGGAATTACATGACATAACTCATTTGATATGCCTTAATTTTTTTTATTAATATGTGTAAAAATAATCCCAATTAAAACATGCTGTAAAAACGTGCCTAGTCTCGATTGAGATAAAGTGTCTAAAAAAGGAGATAAATTTCATAAAAAGCCAAAGTCTAGAAGGGAATAAGAAAACGAATATTTTTGATTAAAATGTGGCCTATATTTTACTTGTTAAATTCCATTCTTTAGTATGTACTGTGCTTAATTATAATAACCTAAAACATTTTAATTTATGACAAGACAATAAGGTTAATATATTCTTTCTTGAACCTATGTGTTGTGGAATTTCATATTAGATCTTTACCTATGATATTGCCGATTTTTATATTGACTAGTGTTGAATATCAATATCTTTCATTCTGCTTAATATTGCTAAGTCATATTAATTTTATAATATCTGAATTTATCTACTTAAAAAAAAAACAGTTATGTTTTTATTTTCCCACCTTTCGATTTTTCTTTGATATCGCTGTTTCTATGACCATGGAAAAAGCTGAATTCGCATTATTTTCGAATACGAATTCCGTCGTGGCACCAACGCAGCACAGACGGCACGCAATATCAACGACGTGTATGGACTAGGTACCGTAAGTAAACGCACAATACGTTTTTGGTTTAATCGTCTCCGTTTTAACAAATCTCAATCTCAACAATGAATCCCGTGCCCAACCGGAAACGAAAGTCGATAACGATAAATTGAAAGCCCTAGTGGCACCAGATTCATCTCAAACCACGTCGGAATTAATAGCAGCTTTCAACGTAAGTAATAAAATGATACTGATTCATTTACGTCAAATGAGAAAGATAAGAACGCTCGGAAAGTGGGTGGCGTTTGAACTCACAGTACAACAACAACAAAATCGCATCGAAGCCGGCTTTGACTTGTTGAATAAGCACAGAAATAAGGGGATTCTGAATCGGATTGTCACTTTTTATGAAAAGCAGCTCCTTTATGATAATCAAAAATGTCCGTTGCAATGGCTGGAAACAAGAAAGGCAGCCAAATCATGTCCTAAACGCAAAGTGAGTCAAAAGAAGCCACTTGTGAATGTATGGTGGACCTGCGCCGGCATTAGTCATTACAGCATCTTGAGACCTGGTAAAATAATTACGACAAAAGTGTACTGAGAAGAATTGCAAATGATAACGATCCAGCTCATTGTCAAACAAAAAAGGTTTATTAAATCTTATAGTCAACTCCTTCCTCACGACAGTAATCGCATGTCTCACTGCTCAAAATTACAGGACTTACGACTGAAAGCTGTTCATCGCTTATCATACTCATCAGGCCTTACTCTCACAGATTTCCATTTTTTTCCGAGTTTGGGTAGTTTGTTACAGCAGAAAATTTCAAGTTGATGAGGGGTTTAAAAACGACTTTAAAGAGTTCATCGATTCCCGGCTCCAGGAATTCTAAAGCAGAGACATCACTAACCTTCCATTAAAATGGCATAAGTGCATCGCCAATAATAGTCAATACTATGAGTTATGAAATATATACTTTCATAACAAAAATGTTTGACGTTTTCTATATAAAACGGCAATTTCATAGGAAAAGACCTATTATGACTAGTCACAAATGTAAAATGAGGCAAAGTTACTTAACTTTATAGAAAAACCTGATCTGCTTAAGCAATGTATTAATACATATTAATATCATAATAACATGATTTATGGAGCATGCATTGAGTTAATCACCGAGTTAAATGATCACTGAGTTAAATGATAAAAATTATCATTGACAATAAGGATAAAACACTACTCATCGAAAATTCCAAGAACCATTATTTTCCGTATTAATCGTGTAAGTGAAACGATAACAACAGTGTAATTGTTATTTCGTGGCGCTATAATCAAACTCACGATTGATAATACAAAAATCCATTTAAGGAGTACATTATATTTTAAATCTTTTAAATTAAACCACAACACAAGCACCGCGCATGTTATATTATTACTTAAGCCAAATTTAAATAACATGCAGATTTTATTCATGAATTGGCATTTCCATTAAATATCACGATATGAATCTTTTTTTTTTTTAAAATAAATAATGGAAATAGATTTCAGGACTTTTATATTGAAAATTTAAAGATCTTTAATTCGAAATTTCTTAAATATTCGTAGTTTTTGAATTATTAACGAAAAACATATTTTTTTCATCCTATTTTATTAAAAACAACTGCGTTTTTTATGTGCTAATACATCCTCGAGATACATGTTTCTAAATGTAATTCCGAATCGAATGAGCTCATGTTTTAAGGAGCTTTATCTCGTATTAACACCATTTTGAACTTGTTGACTAGACTAATGTAGAAAAAATTGTACATTGATAACTAGCTGTGCCCCACTGTTTAACCCGTATTTTTATTTGACCAAAACTCCACCGCACTACTGCTTGCCAGATTGCTTGACGGTCATGGTTACTGCTCCGCTCCCTACCGTCGTAGCATAATGATAAATAGCTTATAACCTTCCTCAATATTAACCTCTTTCATGATGTTTCCCTTCACCGTCAGGCGAAAGTGTTACCAATTTGCATTAGTAAGTAGGTACGCGAATCCCGAAAAATTTGCCGAGGTTCGAACGCGCACATCGCAGAAAATGCATAAAGAATTATTCAAATCTGATTGGTAGTTCCACATATTAATGATTTCAAGCAAACAAAAATTTCTAGAGCTTTATAATATTAGTGTAGATGAGATGACTGTAGTAAGACTCCGCTGACCACAAACGGTGTGTAGTAATTTTCGATTTATTTTATAAAAGTACTTCATTGTAACAAGTAAAACTAAAAGCAATAATATAGTGATGTCACAAGCTAGTACCATAATTTCCGGGACGGGTGCCCGCGGACGTGTCGATAACGCTTATCAGTCGCAGAGTTGCGTTGACAGTGAGCGCCGAGGTGGATGATCGATATATCGAACTGTTTGCGAAACATTATCGTACTTAAATGTTATAACAATGTTTGTCTGATGCTCTCATATTTCATTGTAAAATATTACATTTTGTTCTAAATAAAAAATAACAAATTGCAGTTACTTCGGGAGAAGAAAAACACGAATTATATGAAAATATGAACGGACTGATAATAGTGTTCAGGCAGTCGTCGTACTTACGGCATGTTAGGTCTAAATAGGTAAATATGCGACATAAAGCATTCGTTTAAGTCTTTTTTTTCATACATTTCCACACAAAACCCAAGGTTCAGGTTCGTCAAGGACTTAAACTGAATTTATTACTTTAAAAAAATTGACAATTGCGTGTCAGGCAGTGTAGGGTTCCGTAGTTGGCCGTCAAAATATTCAGACTTAGAGAGGGGGTTTTAAATAATTTTCAACGGAATTTGTACGAAATTACTTCCCCAAGTACATTTTATAAGTTATTCTAATAGTTTTCCATTTTTACTTCATTTTTATATCGTTTGATTTATACTGCTACTATCACATATCCAAAAACAACCATTTAGCTGGCGGGGGGGGGGCACTTAACTCTAACAAAAATTAGCAGTTTAAAGCTAATTGTTCCGCAAACGGACTCAAATGGTTATCACATACCAGCAATATTTTGGAACGACCTATCCACGATGGGATAGACGAGAAAACCAAATTCATTTCCACTTTACGTGTAGGGAAGGTACTTTAAACATTTTTTTCAAGATCTTGTTTTACCTCTTTATCAGCGTGATTAATATGTATACCTATACATACAGATTTATAGTACTAAGAATCTCTGAGCTAAGCGACGGACAGACAGACGGACATAGCGATAAAAAACAAACAATATAATACAAACAATTTCTTACAATATTTACCTACATAGCGAAATAGTAATTATTTTTGGTACCTTAAAAAAAATAACCTTAGGCTTCAAGAACGTATCAAGTTATTCAAGTTCGTAAAGCCGCGTTTTCTCAATACGAATCACCCGCGTATAATTTAAATACTTTTATCGGGCGGCTGGGGTTATGCATCACAACTTACACGGCTCGTTCGCACCACCACACCAATAGCCGTAGACCCGAGCCGAGTGTTAAATTATTTTAATTTTACATTATCTCTTAAATTATTCATCCAAATAACGTGCTATAAAGAGCAAACATTATCTAAATAAAATTGTTTTGATGACGAAGTAACTTTCGTTCGTAAGGATTAATATGCCATGCCTAATTATAATGCTCATAAATAGTTTTCAATTTTCAATAAAACTTTGTCACAAAATACCTTATTGTAGATTATGTATAAGAGATAGGCATATGGTATCGCAAATTTTGTTTTAAATGTACGAAGGAACAATATTTTTGTAGAACATTGTATTTACGTATCACTAACCATTACGCCAGCGCACGCGAATAAAGCAGTAAGGGGGTGCTATTTATTCTGACTTACTTAACAAAAATCGATATTTAAGGCTAGCTGAGAGGTTTAGCATAAAGCTAATTGCCTATACAATTCCTCGTGAATCTGGCTATCATATACAAAAAGAATTTTTTGAATCCTGGTAGATTTACAGATTAGCGTGTTTAAACAAACAAACAAACAAACAAAAAACTTTTCCACTTTATTTTATATTTTAAATATATTATTATTATTTATAATCCACTTCACTTGAGCACAATAACTAAACTGCAAAACTTAAAATGCCGCCAAAATTACACAGTAATTGGCCAGTTAACATAAGTTTATGAATTAAAAGAAAAACCACTATATAACAGATCCCGCCAAAAACTCCAATAATAGGTATCCTATTAGTAAGCTAGGTAGGTAGGGTAAGCTCTATTCTCTATAGAAAGTAACGGGATTGAATGAATATAACATTTTAACATTTCTCATATGTATTTGGGTACTAAATACTTCTGTACTTACTGGTGACACATACTTACAAAGCAGAAAATAGTGCGAAACAATATATTTGATACGCTAAGTTGAAGATAATTTGCTGTGATACGGTAATCCTGATTATATTGAATCGCTTCGATAGCGATTTCGCATCAGTCGTTACGGCATGTTCGATAAAGATAATAATAAATTAATTTCCACATGGTGTTTGTTAAAATGCAGAAGTTATATGACCTCGAACCCGAAAGGTTCTGTGTTGGGCTCTGAAAGAAAAGAGAGTGCCTGAGAAGTACCTGCAACTTATCCGTTCCATGTACAGATGAACCAGTACACACGTCTGGTCCGGGATTGAAGTTACTAACAAATTCATTGTGGCTATAGGATTACATCAGGGGTCAGCTTTAAGCTCTTATGTATTCCTTCTTGTTATGAAGTACATTAAATAAAAGATCAATCATTTGAAGCAATGACGGCTCAGTGGTAGCGTGTACGACTTCACGTCGATTGTTTCGAATCCCTGCAATGAGCCTGAGCTTTCGGTGAAGTAAAACATCGTGAAGAAACCAGAGCTTGGTGGTAGGGTTTTTCCTAAAGCCCGTCTGGCTAGCTACCACCCTCAAGTTGAAAATCTATCGCCAAGCACCAATAGGTGTGTTCCGGCAGGTGAACTTGAGAGCCAGTCTTCCACTAGGTTTAGCGTGTTATCATCTTGGGCCACATCGTCACTTAACATCAGGTGAGATTGTGACCACTACGACAAACCTACAACGATAAAAAAAAACATCTGGTAAAATTAAATTAAAACGTGAACTAAAAAGTTGATAAAAAAAATAAATAAATTCAAACATTAAATAAAGATTTATATTTATTTATCCTTTCGTATTATAGATAACTTTTAATAACATGATTTTAGTAATTACAACTATTACTTACCACCTTTTTTATTTGTTTTTTATAGGTCTCTTAGCCTTCGGCCACAATCTCACCTGATGTTCGGTAACGATGAACACAAGCCTAATGGGAGGACCGGTCCTCAAGTACAGCCGGAGGCCGGGAACACAGCAGGTTTTCAACTTGAGGGTGGTAGCTAGGCAAGCGGGTATTAGAAAATGTCAACCACCATGCTACGGTTTCGTCACGACGTTTCCCTTCACCGAAAGCTCAATGATTTGAACTCACGTCGATGGTTTTCGTATCCACTACCACTGAGACATTGCTTCTACCAACATTTTGCGTAGCGGTAGTAATTATTCAGTAGATAACCTTATTGATGATATAAAATATACATCTAATTAATAACTGAGATAGGCAACGTAACAAGAAATCGGTTAGGAGCCAGTTTATATCCAGGAAGTACAGGAGCGGTCTTACAAGTGGCCGCAATAAAATGCATAAAATGTATAAATAATCGTGTGAAGATTATTGATATCCGGCTTCGATTCCATTCATTTTCTTCTCGCTTGAAGTTTTCCTCATCGCGTGATGTAATCGCGGATGTGTTACCTCTAAGGATCCATTGTACTAACATAATATGTCAGTATATGTATGTTTGTTCATTAACGAACCAAACAAGTGTCGTGTTGCGAATATGTTAGACGTATAATAGTGAAGATACGCAACATTGTTAAATATAGAAATTATTTATTCCAATACAAATATTATATTAAAATAATATCACGCAGAGTGGAATAAATAAACGACTATTGGTGAATGCTAATTCTCAAAGGAATGCTATCGTTTTCTGACTTACTATAAAAAGCAATGTACCTACATAATTTGCCTTTTAGGTACCTACTTCACTTGTTGCATTAACTACCTAGTAATTTGTAACTAATTAATTATGACTATGCTGATGCTTTTCTAAATAAGGTAGTCACTACAATTCGTATTGTTTACACGTGTTTATATTTTAAGCAATGATGGCTCAGTAATAAGACAAAAGTAGTAAGCAAGGCGTTGGTCGACGAGAGTTCGAATCTCTACAAGGATTCTTAATTTTCGGTGAAGGAAAATATCGTTATAAAACCAATAGCATGGTTGTAGACCATTCTTTAACGTACCGCCTAGTTACCTACCACGCTCAAGTTGAAAATCTGTCGCCAAGCATCTATAAGATTTTGTTTAGATAGGAGCCCAATGCGACGTCATAAAACTTAAGTTTTTTGCAATAATAATCACAACAAAAACGTAAATGTGAAAAATGGGTCAAGTTCGGTAGAAACGATGTACAGGGTAGTCGTTTTCACGGATAAAAGAGCTGAGATCTAACGGGTGCCAAGTTTCATAGTTGTTCCTTTAATTATAGCTGTAGGAATGTACGTTCTTTAATTAATTTACAAAACAATTTGTTACTTTCTTTGATATGAGATTTCTAACTTGGCAAGTCATAATTGTCATTTTTTGTTTATTTTGATAACGAGGTGTATGTATGCATAGGTATGCAATCGGTAGTCGTTCGCTACCCGCCACATAGAGCGATCATAAAATAGAAATACGCAACAGAGTGTGAACGTTTCATTTACCTCGGCCAAAAGCGGTCCCTAAAATTATTTAAGAGTCGATATTCTAATGCCCATATGAATCGGGAAAATACGACATAGAGCGTCTAAGTTGGCACAATGCCATCTATTAGTGAGAGGATGGAAAAACCGTTTTATGAGTATTATTTCGTTTAAAATTGTATTTTTAATATATATTGTCAACATAGGTTATATTTCATTATATATATTCATTAAAAATATGATAATTCATGTTCATTCGTAACAGGGAATCGTAGAATAGATTGTATAAATTCCATTTTTATTTCTTCAATTTTACTATAATTCTGTCTGCTTATAGACATTTCCTTTCAAGCCTGGTCAAGCTTATGGCTAATGGCTCCACAGCCATTAAGGCTAACAGTATAGTCTATTCAAAAACAAGATATATCCTTATTAATATTTAAATTATAAGAACCACCAAATATCTTGAGCAAGACTCCATTAAATTATATATTAATGCAAGACTATCGGTTTATGTAATACCTAGGTACGCGTATATTTTAAATTGCTTAGCGATCGTAATGTACTTGACAATGAAATAATTTTTTTTGGGCTTTCAATACGACATCTTAAGGTCTGTCGTGACGCGGTAGAAAGTCAAGACCTTGGCATTAGCCTTGCGCGTGGAAAACGATTGACGATGCGGAAGCGAACGAGCATTGTTTTAACTTAGATTACGTGGAAAGACGGCCGAGGGGCGAAGTAGCGGCGAGGGGAGAGTGAGGCACTCGACGACTGAAGCAGTGCGGCGCGTCGCGCGGCTCGGTGCGGCGAGACGGAGGAAACGGATGCAACCGCAAACTAATGACTTGATACTCGTATTCCAAGTTAATAATTACTTAAAAGATACACGTCGTTAAGCAGTATTCTGTGCTCGTTGTGTAATCAATAGGTCACCCAGAGGTTTTATGTAAGAGCGAATGTGTTCTGACTCCGTATGTAAAGAAATACTTATTGTACCCACAGTGAATTACAAAAACATTATTTGTAGGAAGGTGGTCGAAATATTACTCTGTTTATGTTTTAACCAATACCAAAATGTTCTACGTAGAATGTGCGTATATTTAAAATACGAGATATAAAGACATGGTAAATCTATACTTATACATAGGATATAGTAAAGCGGAAGAGTTTTTTGTTTAATTGTTTAAACACGCTAATCTCTAAATAAATCTTTTTTATATGATAACCAGGTTCACGAAGAATAGTATAGGCTATCTAGCATTAGGCTACACCTCTCAGCTAGCCTTAAATATTGATTTTGTTAAGTAGGTAAGTCGGAAGATATACTTTATCCGCGTGGGCTGGCGTAATGGTTAGTGATACCTAAATACAATGTTCTACAAAAATATTGCTCCTTAATATATCTAAAAAAGTCCGCAATACCATATGCCCATATCTTATACATAAGCCACAATAATTTTGTAACAATTTTTTATTGAAAATTGAAAAGTGATTTATGAGCTTTGTTATTAAGCATGGCATATTAATCCTTACGAACGAAAGTTACTTCATCATAAAGACAATTTTATGTAGATAAACTTTGCCCTTTATAGCATATTATTTGGATAAATAGTTCGTAAATTAGTATAATATAATAATAGTAGTTAATTTCAACAGTCTATGACTATAGGTGTAATGGCGCGAACGAGCCGTGTGAGTTATGACGCAAAACCCCGGCCTCCCGATAAAAATATTGTCTATTCTGAAATATTATTATACTTCAATCAGCGATTTATTTTAAATTATACGCAGGTAAAACCGCGGGGCACAGCTATTATTGAATAACTAACGGATAACGACATCATTGTCAGATATTGAACTTTGCTTATTTTAAGGACAACAAAGTAATTTATCGATATTTTATTCAGTTCATTCGTTGGAACAGTAATTAGTACCTACCAATGTACCTACATACAATATATATTCTTCAATTCATTTTAGCTAAGTTTAGTAATTTGTTTTCATATTATGCAGAGAGACGACATTTAGTGTTAATAATCGTATCATGTATCTTGTATCTTGCTTATGGTGTCTATTTATCGAATATGGATAGTGCAAGTTTACCATAATGATAATTATCATTTTTTTTAATTATAAAACTTATATTGTAAAGGTTCCATAATAAATATTATAATGATACTTACCCCAACTACATATTTTATTACTGCAGTTATTAATATTACCTAGTTTAGTAATAAAAAAACTGTAATATTTCCAAATCTTTACTTAAATTATCGTGTACATATACATATAATAAAATTTAAGTGTCTGTTTGTAATTTCAAAATAACAGCTTTTTACTAAATGCATATGAAAGTATACACGGTACCTATAACATACAACATTTTGTATTTTTCATTTTTGTGTCTATGTCTGTCTATTTGTTCCGAGTAATCTCTAAAACGGTTGGACCGATTTTGACGAGACTTTCACAGGTAGATAGCTGAGACTTAGCTGAAACTTAGACTACTTTTATTTTAGAAAATTTTAAATAAGCACACATATTTCAAGCTATATAAAAATAATTTTGATTCAACGATTGATTCACGTGAATATGTTTTTTTTTCAAATGCATATTTTATGTAAACAATATTGGCATGTTAATAAAAAGTATTATATTATATTCAAAAAGAACAAACTCAATTAAATCAAAACAAACATTAATTACTAGAAACAGTATTTATACTATTAGAGGGGTCATTGCTTATCATATTTTGAATATCGTAGTTCAATCGCATAACAGATAGTTCTGTTTTAACTAACAACACGATAACAACGTCGTCAAAGCTTCTGATAAACTCAGCATTGTTTTGATTTACAAATTTGAAGTTATAAGAATGATTAAAGTTATTTTCAATATGTAGGTGGACAAAACGAATGGGACATGGAAGATAAGTTATTATTATTAAATATTGAAGATAGCAAATTTTACTTAAAGGGAAGTTTCTTTTTTTAATAAGATTAATCGCGTTTACTTTTTGAAAAAAGTTTATCTGGGCTGGAATCGAAGCAACTAAAAATGCAAAAAAATCTATATCCACTATGTTATTAAGCCAATCGATAGGGTCTATAATAAGGATAAAATCTCTCTAATAAACATTGTATCTCACAATTCAAGAAGACCATGAAATTTAACTTTAACTAACATTACCTAACCTAGACTATATAGTTAAAAAAAAGACATTTCAATTATCTTATACTTCACGATGAGAGTACCTAAATAAAATAAAAGATAATGTATGAAATATAATAATCAGCGAAATTGTTTTTACATTATTAAACATAATTTACATTGTAATTCCTTTGCACGTTTCTTTATTAGACGAGATATTATGAGAAAATTAAAAAAATATGTAGGATATTTAAATTTCACACATCTCGATAAGCCCTTGTTTTCTTTATCAATTTAAATGTTTGGATATGTACAAACGTAACAATTAAATGACATGCTGATCTCCAGAACATACGCGCTGGACTTTTTCTATGGAGTCACGTAAAAAATTAATTTACAAAAAGTTATATGCGACTGTAGAAGAGTTAAGGATTGAAGTTCAAGATGTTATTATGAAAATTCATCCCAACACATTACAGAAGGATGACACATAATGAATATCTGAAAAGACTAAATCTGTATACTATACAAGAAAATTGAACTCATTTCGAGTAACTTCTTCATTTTGTGCAACAGTTAATTTATTAAAATATTGTATGAAAGTAATAATTTCATTCATTGATTCTTCTTTCGGTAATCATTTGCATATTCAATGGAAATGTATCAAGGTCTCCTTCATGTTAGTTCGATAAGGACGAATTATTAAATTCGTTAAATTGTTTTCTTTAATTGTGAGATACGATGTTTATTCCAAATATATTATCTTTAAAATAGACTACATCGATTGGCACAATAACATATATGGTGAATATCGGTTTATTCATTTTTTTAAATCTGTGAATGCAATTATTCTTGTTTTTAAAAAACAAAAAAATTGTTCCTTTAAGTGAAATTGCTATCTTTTTTTACAAACTATGGTATTCATAACGTGTTTATAGCTTGAAAGGTGTGTATTTTGAAATCTATATAAATAAAATGATAGAGGTTGCCATTGTGCGCGCGTCACGCAAAAAATACTGGAAAGATTTTGATCAAAATTTTTTTTATTACTTCTTAAATTTCTTGGTCCTTATCAAAAATATATAAATATCTTCATAAACAATAATTCTGTACTTAACGCGTGCGGAGCCGCTGGTACAGTTAGTGTTAAAATATAACTGTTCTGTTTATTTTAGAATATTTAATATAGTTTAGAAATATTTACAAAATTAGTTAAAAGTAAAGCGGCTAGCAAAAACAAAATCTCAAAACAAGATATAAATTAGGTTAAAACTAACTAAAACATAAATAATTGTTATGGTTAAGGTTGGTCGAGTAGGTATCTATAAAGCCGGTTGTAGTTTTGTAAAAGATGTCTTTAGAATGGATGGTAAATTTACTTATTAAGTTTCCGACAGTATTATCGTAACCTGAATTTAATAACTTTATTTAAGCGCTAGCCTAAGTCAGGTGGGTCTCTCATCGGCAATATCTCAGAGATCATCCGAGTTCTTTCAAATATGAAAATATTAAATACGTAAAAGTATTTTCAACCTCATTGCAAGATTTTTAAACCTATTTTTATTGTTCACCCACGTTAAGGAATTCCTATGCAAAATTCTTCTTGACCGACCGGTTTAAATTGTGGGTTCTGTTAGTCGTAGTCAGTCAGATTCGAGTTTTATTAAGTAGTAAAATTAATGGTAAATCTGAATTTCACCTGAGACCATATAGCCTTAAGGGAGAGCAGGCTCGTGTTATGTTACAGTGACCGCAGGCCAACAAGAACAAGTCGAGAGTGTGTCCTCAATCGTGCGTGTCGTGCGGTCCTGCCAATCAGGCTGAGGGATGTCACTCTTACATAATATTTTATTAATTTTTGCTGTAGTATATGTCACCGGATAATTTCAGGAACCGTTAGTTTCTAATCACAATGATATATTGTAATTAACGCAAAAGAAGTCGCGGTCGGTTGTTCGTACAAAATATCTAATAAAGAAGAATTAACAGCGATAAAAAAAATCTTAAAGCTAGAAAGTCACAAATAATTATGAAATATTGTCACAAAAACAATATTATGATAATTAATTTCTGACCGATTCACGCAACTTAATTTTTATTGTTGTTGGTTTGGCGTAGTGGCCACAATCTCACCTGATGTTAAGTGACGATGTAGCCCAAGATGATAACACGCTAAAACTAGTGGAAGACTGGCCCTCAAGTGCAGCTGCCGAAACACATTGGCGACAGATTTTCAACTTAGGGTGGTAGCTACTACGCGGGCAATAGATTACACCATGCTATGGTTTCCTCACGATGTTTTCCTTCACCGAAAGCTCATTGCAGGGATTCGAACTCACGTCAATCGACGCGAAGTCGTACACGGTACCACTGAGCCATCATTGCTTCAAAACTATTTCAATTGCGATGTTCGTATGCTCTGATATGGCTTATGTATTAATATTTTAATAAGTTTTATACAATACGTACAGACGTTGAGATGAGAAAGAAAATCTAATTACTGTATTATTTATTCTGCATAATATGTAAAACTTTAAAATGTAAAACTACTTAACTTGATTAATTATTTTCATTTAATAAAATATCATTGTATAGTTTTGTCTATTCCTTGTTCTTGCTGACAATGGCCACAATGAACGACGTTCCTGTTTATCCTATCTCTAGAAATCCCTTATTTGTTCCTTATTATTACTTCATCCATCTATAATAATATTATCATAAAGTAAGTAAGTAAGTAAGTATATTATTATAAAATCCTACAATTTTACATAAACTGATTCTACTAAAATTAATGAAATATTTTCACAAGTACCGACAACCCTGGCTGTTAACCCTCTCCGTGACTGTATCGGTAGGCGGCGGGGCAGGGGCAGGAAGCCGCAGGACATCCGACACGTACAGGAAGCAAAACCAGTTTCAGAGTCTTTGTCCCTCGCAACCTCCCGGCCCCTCATCCCAGTCCCGCTCCGCTTGTCTGACCGCATTCCTTCAAGCTTTTAGAGCCTCTGTGCGCAAGAGCACCCTTTCTTTGTGCGTGCACCCGCATAAATCACTTTTTTAAACACACATGTTAGATACATGCCTACAACAAACGTGATTTAATATATGAAACTATCACTTATGCAAAGAAGTAGACAGAGGAGAAAAAAACCGAATTGAAATTTAAAAATAGTAGATACTATTTCTAATTAATCCTTCTTCGGGATAACACATACCGACATAATTTAAGAAACAGAAGATCGCAACCAAATAACCTTATGTTGTGTTCCCTGCGATGAGTAGGGTTTTCAGAGATGCTTGGGGAAGTGGAGTTCAAGGTCGGCAACGTGCTAGTGTTAAAAGCATCCATAGGCTACGGTAATCGCTTACCATCAAGCGAGCGGTAAGCTTGTTTACCACATTAGTTGTATAAAAAATGTGTAAAAGAAGTAGAAGTGTTACAAGGGCCCGCTTCCTATACCAACACGTCATATCAAATTACATACTATTTAATATATGTCGGAGAAACGTCGATGTAATTATGAAAACGTACTATTGACCTTATCACTATTGGCTGGGCGTGATAGTAAAAGGTGTACTCGGTGACTTTATAAGCAAGCAACGAACTGAGAGCTCAGCAGAATCTCAATCTCAGGACTAAAGTCAAGGCCCCCCGCTACGTCAAGAACGCCACTGTAGCTCGGGACCTATAAATAGAGGACCTTCACTCGTTAATTAGCCAGCAGGCTACCAACCTTTTCCGGAGAGCGGACGAGACGAGCCACCCCCTCGTCAGAGGGATCGCGCCGCTGCATGCTCGCCCCCCAGATATAAAGACGAAGCCGTCGCCCCGCAACTTAGTCATATTCAATAAAACGGCGAATTAACAAATGAAAGCTACTTGTGTTAGCATGTACAAAGCACCGCCCCGTGTTCACGGGACGCAAATGATACCCACTGAAAAGGGTAACACACCCTGTCACAGATGACCCGTCAACCTTTTTTTTTATCGTTATAGGTTTGGCGTAGTGGTCGAGCTCATGACTCCTTCACCTCTTTTTAAGGCTTTAAGTAATTTTCAATGGAATTCCTACGAAATTACTTCTTCCAGTACAATTTATCTAACAAAAATTTGCTCTTTAATGCAAACGCAACGCAGACGGATCCCTGAATCGAAAAATGGTTTTCACAACCCTGCAATATTTTTGAACGACCTATACAACGACACCCCGCATGATGGGATAGACGAGAAAAAAACATTCCCACTTAACGTTTTTTCCCCTAAAAATTTTGTTTTACCACTTTGTACCAAATTACAGCTTTCTAGTACTAAGAATCTCTGAGATAAGTCGCGGTCAGACAGATGGAAATAGAGAAACTATAAGGGTTCCTTGTTGACTTCGGAACTCTAAAAACGTCCTGAAAGTCTTCCTCCCTTAGTGTACGCGATACGTAAGTTTTCCCCGAATTGCATCAGTGCCTAAAAATAATATACGATGAGTAATAAAAATTACTTGTTTGTGATGCGGATGAGATGTTTTTGTAATTTCCAATTGATTGGTTCTATTTCTTACCTACTCTATATCCATACTTCCTACCTATATATGCATATATTATTATCACGTTAAAGTACATTCATTTTTTTTAAACCTACTCATGTCGTCACGACTGTTGTCAAAGCAATTCGCACAATTTACTGGCATGCTAATAAAATAGTTTATTGCTCACATATCAGTTCCACTCTTAACTATTATGTATCCGTTACAAACACAGCTATTACTCGTTAGATATAAATAATATATATAAAACATTAAAATACTTAATTACTTCGAACTCCAACTTTTCTCGAATCACTTTGTTCTTATCAAACGCTTCACGATCTCTGTTTCTTATTCATTCAAGTAATTACATAGATATAAGAATCTATATAGGAAGTCAAATATGTAGTTTTTATGAGGAAACTATAAAAACTCAGATTGGCATAATGACCAGTTTGTAAACATATTTACATGCATGTTATGTAGCCGTCTGTTATTCGTACTATAAATACATCAGACTAGCCGCCAAATGTCTGATTAACATCGCCGAATGTCTCCGACAAGCGGAAAAGCTTCAGTACCAAAAATAACTACTGAATATTTCCGACTTGTATTCCTCGCGACTTGTGAAAATGGTCTCGGTAAAGACGGTCGGCGTGCGCGCAACTTCCGGAGTAGCGATAAACATGGCGGCAGCGCGCCAACATGGCGTAGTTTCCGGTCGCGCTGATTCACATGTAGTGGCAAATTACTCTGACTTGCTCACTGCATATCTGCATAGTGATTCAGCAAACCACAAGTTTATAAGTATCCATACAACAAATAATTTCTTAAACATTACCTATAGGTCTCTATCTATGATATATTATAAATACATTTCATTGATAATGTCTTGACTATTATTTTTTACTGTCAATTAAATTGTATCAATTGGTCAGAAATTCACTGATGCCTTAGCTATGGAATTTGTTCCATAAGCTTAACTTTATTACCTACACATCTAAAATCTATTTTTAAACAAAACTAGCTTCTGTGTGTGACGATAAAAAGTATTACATTTGGTTTATCTAGGTTTTAAACTATTTTTTTGCCAAATTTCATCTAAATCTGATCAGCCTTGTTGCGTGGGTGAGTAACAAACATACAAACTTTTACATTTATAATATCATTAGTAGGATTAGTTAATGTTTAATAAAAAATACAATTAATAAAAAAAACAATGATTTAATATAAATAATAATTGATTATAAATAGAAAATAATAATCACCTTAATAATTATAATATTCAAAGTATTGAATTAATTAATTGAAATAATATTATAGTATTGTAACTACTTACAATACAGTAATATAATAGTTAGGTACATTTTAGGTACAATACCAATTGCTTCATCTTTTTCGACGCGCATTTTTCTGGGAATAAACAAACAGAAATTACATGAACTATATACACTGTATAATAATAGTAATATTTACCTGCAATAATACAATAAAGATTACATTTCTTTCTTTACTTTCATTATATTTTGTTATAATTAATTATTGTATAACAATGTGAAGTATCTACACGTATATCTATTATGAAGAAGCTACACTAATTATTAAGGACCGTTTTTTTTTTATTTTTAGATAACTTTATTTGGGGAATAATTTTTAAATTTTGATAGATTGTCCATACAATATCTGTCATAATGTCTAAATTAGTCCCCAAATAAAGGTTATCTGACGATTGATAAATCCGCCCTAAATAATTAATTATGAAATTATTTGACAACAACTAACTCATTAATTAAGTAAGTTTTAGAATTAGAACCTCACGAATACTTAATTAGCTTTAGTAACATTAAAAACCGATCTAAGTCAATTAAAGAAGCTTTCACCCGAGATTAGGTTAAGGTTTGAGAATTCTTTTAGTTATTTCAATTCGTATTTTATGCCAAGAGTTTCCAAAAATCAATGCAATATTACATCCACAAAAAACCGTATTTATAATATAGGTTAACGGTTACATAAATATATTTTTTTATTAGATCTCTGCGTTGTAAATTCTTAATATACTAAAAACAAACTGGGCAAAGACACTTTTTTATATACTACAAAGGTGGCAAACACACATACGGCCCACCTGATGGTAAGCTGCTACCGTAGCTTGTCGACGCTCGTAAATACCGTAAAAATCTCTAGCGCCTTGCCGCCCCTAAACCCTCTTACCCCAAGGAGCTCTGGAATTCTGGAAATCTGGAATCAGCTATTTGGCCGCGATGTTTGTAGGGTGGAGCTATTCCACCAGTCGGACTACCCCAAGCAGAGAGAAATCTCCAAAGAAATTTCTCTGTGCCCTATCACTCTTTACCTTATATTAACATTTATCTTAGTCATTCAATAATTGTGTCTTTATCAAAGACGCGTCGAATCGTCTACGAAATCGAACAAGACTCGTGATTTCTGTTAGTGTTCAAATGCGGGATGTTGTTTCTCTTTATTTTTATTTAAAACACGTGATTCATGCATGTGCGTACGTATCTTAGAAAAAATATAGAACACGAACGGAAATTGCTTTAAAAAAAACAAATTAGCATACTATGTATTGTATGCAATTTATTCCGTTGAAATGTAAGATTAATAACAATAAATGATATAGGTATCTGTCCTGTTTGAAATATCGTATTATAATTTGAAGCAACTCCAGATATATTTCCTCAAAGTGCCTGCCTAAATTTAAATTAAAATTAAATTAAAATTTCTAAAATAGGTAAGTGTAAATATGTAGGAAGCAATATTGGCTCAGTGGTAGCGTGTACGGACACCGCGTCGATAGACGTGAGTTCGAACCCCTGCAAAAATTTACACTAGCTACACAATTTTACATGACATTGTTTTATTATTCAAGTATCACACGGAAAAGATTTTCTTCTATGTAGATATAAAAAACTTCCTAAATCTACTCTTGATACAAAGTACAGTTTCTAAATAAAGTAACTTCATTTTTATATCAATAATAATATTTGTTACTAATTTTTCAAGTAAATTATATTATACATGAAATATTTATTAAAAGCTATTTTTAATATATTGTAATTTATTTTAATTTAAAATTATTATAAGTGCAATATACTTATTCATATGCACAAAAACATTTCGTAAAATATTTGCCCCCGAATCTTCCTCGATTTATAAAGAAAAAACAATTTTGTCTCTACTTAAATAAATCTAAGATAACAAAGTGTTTTCGCTGGTTTTTAATTGATGAGTTAAAATTAATAATTTGTCTAACCTATTTAACAAGTAAAGGTAAGATGTTAAAACTATGTAATAAACGAGGTTCATTGTTATAGTGTTTAGTAAATATCTCTGAACCACAAATACATAGATAGATAGATGAGATGTAAGAGTTATAATTTGGCAATATACGTATGTTACGACAACAAGCGGAGTGGGCAAGGTTGTCGCACCGGTTGACCGTGGCAGTGAACTTAACTTTCTTCGGCTGTTAGCGCCTAGTCTGCGCGTCGCACCTTGCATCGGCCAACCGTGAGCCATGTTAAATAATATCCATATGAATTTAATTTTAACTTTTCCCATATTAATATTAATGATGAGAATAGTGTTCAACATAATATTTATGTACATATTTGAAAAAGATTTGATATACAACCAAACACGTCAATATAGGTGCGTGAACCGAAGAGATAAAGCAGTAATATTGCAAGAAAGTCACATGCATATAATCCATCTATTTCATACATCTATATATATTATAAAACTCAATATCTCTGTCTATCTGTCCGTTTATCGTCTTTTCACACGAAAAACACTAATCCTATTTACATGTTTTGTATTTTAATAAATTGCTAATTTTGTAAAGTAAGATACGAAATAATCAGTGACGATACTGGCGAATCAATTCGGAAAAAAGACGCATTTGGGGCGTTTAAATGGCTTACGCTAAGTAAACCATACGAGATATATCAAATAAATGTTCTACATAATTGTAGATCTTAAAAAGACGCACAAAAAAGTCAAGACTAGCATATATCTATCTTCTAAGGATCACCTACAATAAGCATTTCTGTCTTCGGATTTTGAGCGGGGGCAACAAAATTTGCGCGTGCACTCGACCAACGCCGTTCTGTATACAGTCCACGTGAGCAGAGTCGCGGGCACAGCTAGTAATTATTTTAAAACTCCATGTCTCTCTGTTTGTCTGTCCATTACTGTTCTTTTCCCGTGAAAACCACTTATCCGATTTATGTTTTTGATGTCAATTCATAGCTATGTTATCTGGCCAAGTTATAGGACGTATTTTTACTAACAAAGTAACATACGAAATAAACAGTGACGATAATAGTGAATGAATTCTGAAAAAAGACGCATTTGGGGCACTTAAATGTCTTACGCTGAGTAAACCATAAGAGCTTTATCAAATTATATTCTACGTAATTGTAGACTTTAAAAAGACCTACAAAAAAGACAGCGATAGCATATGTATATCTTCAAAGGATCACCCACAATATGCATTGTTGTCATTAAAATAACAGGCGAGTGGCGCAGTGCCATAAGTTGTAGCGGGGGCAACACAATTCGCAAGTGCGCTCGACCGATTGCATTCTGTAGTACAAATAAAAAAATACTTTATTCAATTTAGACTCTAAGAAGGCACTTATGAACGTCAAACACTACTACCGGTTCGCCAGTCATCGAGAAGAAACGAGAAGAAACTCGATCGGGCTTATCTTTTTTAATTATTTTTCTCCCAACTGTATAAATAATAATTACAGTTAATAATCATATTACCATATTAATAATTTAGTAAGTGCTCAGAGATGGAGTAACTTCCGAAAATCATTATCATTCACATAATGATCCACGCTATAATAACCTTTCGGCAGTAAAACCTGCTTGACATGGTCCTTGAATTCATCATACGGCAAATCAGTCTATGACTATAGGTGTAGTGGCGCGAACGAGCCGTGTGAGTTATGACGCAAAACCCCGGCCGCCCGATAAAAATATTGTCTGAAAATGAAGTATTATAAATCATCAATCAGCGATTATTACATTATACATACATATATTATACGCGGGTGATACCGCGGAGCACAGCTAATCTTATATGTACATAAAGACTATAATAACTAGGTAAAAATTGTCACAGAGTGCGGCAACCCACGTTCTATCACGTAGGCTTTGATCGCTATACGCAATCCCATCCTACTTCCGCGTAACTCATCCCGCTGCGCGACCTAGCCTATGCTAGGCCGGCTCCCCGTTATCATCAAACCCGTTACGTGACGCGCATGACCCGGATCCTCGAGCGCTTCGCAGTAAATGCCGCACCACATAGAAAAATACTGTAACTGTCACAGTTTGCCGATACAAGGTTTTACAATAAAGAAAACACCGGAATCTTTGTATGGAAGGCCATTGCAATTTCATTTCATTCCATTATCTAACGTACACAGAAACAGAACATATACAGTAACATAACATAAAGTATAGTACATACTTTTATTATTTTATTACTTTTATTAACCTATTCATTTCTACACCAAAATATTCAAGTGATAGTATTAATTATTAAATCGATAATCTATTTATATGTAAGCGAAATACCCACTCATCACGAGATCTCCGTAACTATAGGTCCTATTAAAATTTTATATGGTTACTCCTTTCGCGATGTAGACGCTCACTAAGAACGGATTTTGGGAAATTCAACCTCTAAGGGTGTAAAATAGAAGTCGAAAGTTTTTAAGGGGTGGATGAAAAAACATTGTCTATCGAATTTTCTGTCACGACCTACGATCAGAACGCTGATAATCTGTCTATCTGTTTGTTTGTTTGTATGACCGAATTTAACTCAAAAACCGCTTGCCCAGTTTTGATGAAACATTGTATTCGGGAAGTATATGTTATTCTTCAACTGATAGGTTAATAATTACTGTGTAATCAACACGTGCGGAGCCGCGAGGCACCACTGGTAATCTATATAAATGAAATGCTGTTCGTTGGTAAGCGCATCACTTAGGAATGAACGGACCGATTTAGATAATTTTTATTTCAAAATATTCTTAATAGTCCCAATTAAGTTTTTATGGCAAGAAAAAATTGGAAAAGTTTCCTGGGAATGGGCAGAACAATGTCTGTGGGGCCAGCTAGTGGTATTAAAAATATTGTACACATAATTTATTCATATAAATTCCAATCATATGGCACAACTTACGTTACATTACTTAGTACTTCGTAATGTTTTCAATTAAGAATCATATTATTGTGATTATTCCATCGTATAATAGCAACTTATTATAATATCAGGATTTTCATCGTGAATGAATTTTACCAACTAGCATATGCACTCTTAATTATTTATTTATTGTAAGATGACTCAGAGCGTGATCACTCTAAGTCAGACGTGACAGTTTTGTCGGGATATAAATGGCATATTTGTATTCCAATAGCACTGTTCACATTAGAGCGACCCGATAAAACTGTCGACAACGACACATTTACCTGAAGTTCAGCCACGACTTAACAATCGGGTCGGATATTATTGCCATACAGCTTTGTATTGCGCCGTTCACACTTGTCGAGGCGAAGCGGCGTCTTGTACCCACGCACGCATACCGACCCTCGTGATCGTCGCTACCTGTAGTACAATGCAGTGGTGTGTACACAGAGAGAACTCGTTTCATGTTAAAACGTAGATACACTAGATGGGGAGTAAAAGTATTATTATTACTATTACTAATAGTAATAATATTATTAATAATTATTATTATACCATACACATAGTGATAACATAGCATACCATCACAGTGATTTCCATACATATTACTATTACTAATAGTAATAATATTATTAATAATTATTATTATACCATACACATAGTGATAACATACCATACCATCACAGTGATTTCCTTTCGGTTAGTCACGTTTCGGGATAAGTCGATGTATATTCAATAATCGAGCGGGGTGGTAGGGATCGCAACCACCATAGACATAGTAATAGACAACCAGAATGCAGTCGACGTTCATTGTAGGCTGAAAGCCAACTCATAACTGCTTTGTGACGATCCGGTCTACGATAAAATTAGGGTGGTGTTCCAATTAGGTTGGACCGACAGATTGATTGTCAGTATAGTGTGGACAGTAATTGCCGACAGCCAACCGACGGTAAAACTGTCGGTCCGACCTAGTGTGAACCAGCTTTAATTAACAAGAATAACTAATTACTAATTACAATAATAGCCATAAATCCAGTTACAAGTCCTCACTGATAGGTTACAAAAAGTATACATCTCATGCATCCAGGCCTCCGATTCCACAAACACTCTGCAGTATACTATGTTATCGTTAAAAAGGTTATTAGTAAAAAGCGTCCCGTCTCATTTATCTATTTCAAAAAAATATGCAAAACGTCTTTTGCCTCTTGTGGCACCTTGTTACAATATTTTCCTTAATTAGTCGTATCCAATGCGCACAATCCAAGAAATGTAATTAATATAGCAAGTGGAGTGCATGGCGGACCGCTACATTCACTGGTTGCACTTATCAAGTAGGCTGGAAGCGAGCGGTATCCTATCCACGTACCGTGCCACCGCAGGGCGTGAAGAATGTCGCCCCTTGTTAAATCGCACAATGCTCAGTCTTACGACTCTTATTACTACAAACAGAACTTTATTCACATATACGGATATATAGTCTCTTATTAAGTGTTGATTAAGTTATATAAAAAGTAAATAGGGAAGCAAACAATATAAGAATGATCCAATTTAATAAATACACTGATAATCGAACTTTACATAAAAAAAGTATATTTAGTTTATACAATATTAGTTAATCCGGTTGACGTCGTTCTGCCCTTTCCCTTTCCAAATGCGTCTTATGAAGTAAAAACTTCTTTAGCACCGTTGTAATTTGAAACATGATGAAACGAAAAGGCGACAGTAAAAAGAGAAAACATATACATCTAATCATCATCTTGTTAAGGTGATTAAAGAACAGCACAGACTATTCAGGTACTTTTTATAATAATACTGACCGTCGTTGGACCAAGAACTCCTCGAAATGAACACTTTCAGATTCGTCGACGTAGTCCAAGATACTTTTAAAATTTGGCTGGGAGTTATATACGTAGCGACCATGGTACAAATTGGCACAATCGTATACTACATGGTTGAGGTGAATGTTTTTAATTATGTCAGACGAATTCACATTCGTTCCTATAATCTACTATGTGTACTTATGCTGGACTAGTTGTTTAAAGGATTGATAGGTAGGTTATGCAACAAATTAAAAACAATAAAGCACTAGGGAAGGATAAATTTCAAGGAGAACTTTCGTAGGATTTAGCCTACGAGAGAATGAGATAGAATACATTTACATTATGCACGGTTAATGCAAGTTCACCCGCCATACTTTTGACGCGTTCGAGTTCTGAAGTTTTGCTGATGGTTGCAAAATCAATCATTTTCAATTAGGTATTTCCACATTAAGACGCGCGACTAAGGAAATTGACGACTTAAACTGAAAATATTTTGCTGTCCAAGTCATTGAGATTACTACGTACTAGAGCAGCTATTACAAACAAAAATAGATCACCACTTGCGCGGGGGGAACTCAAATTAGTGATGTGAACCCATTAGGTACTTAAAGAAAAAATTAAAGAGAAAATTATTTAGGTTTGATTTTCTTATTATTTAAAAATTTAATTAAATTAAGTGCGATTTAATTTAAGGGGAATTAGGTCCTGAGTGACTAATTCATCGCAAGATTGAAGCGTTTCCATAGGACGAGGTAGTTTGTGTCAAATTATCACCATATTTTACTAGGATAAAGGATTCTAACAATATCGCAAACATAACATAACTAACTAAAATAATTCGAACGTATAAATAATACCTCAATGAACCAAGTTAATAAACGACATCAATACTGACAGAAATGAAGGTGTCAAAACCTTGCTTTCAACTAAACTGTGCAAAAGTCGATTAAAAAAGGTCATAAATACTAAATAGATCACGTCTTTTTTTATAAATCCTTTATCTAAATCAAACTTTAAAAATAAAAATATTTACAGGTTATTTGTTTATATTAATCTTTAATAAAATACTAAGAAATGGTAAAAAAACATATACAGTAACACATGTAAACTAGACACAACAAAATCCAGCGAAATCATGGAATACCTAGTTCTTACAAAATTACATACTGATCATAGCAAAGGTTTTGGTCTGGTCAGATCATTGCTTATAATATACATATATTAAGCATTTATGTATTTTGTTTGTCTATAATATAGTATCTATAAAGTACATACTGAATAAATTTGAGTCACGTGCTAAAATTTAAACAATCTTGTCGTGACGAATATACTTCATATCTGATTACGTGAAATCTACAACTCTATCATTATCAGATAAATAATCACAAAAATACCTCAAAAATATATCTTTATAATATCATTGTCAATTTGTTTAAATTTATAATAAGCAAATTGCAGTTGATAGCTCATGTAAATACTGACGATTCCGTATCATATGTTTTTAATTCTACTAGTGCATTATAGCCACAGGTTTGAAATTTAAGGATAGTATATCCATGAGGGCACTAAAGAAAGCCCTAGTACTACGTTGCAACACAATGTTACCCCTCGTAGAAAGCATACTATATATTTCACTTTTAGGGGTTAAAAAGAAACATTAAATCCAGTCTCTGGTGGAAACTTTTTTAATCCTTAAATCTGTGATTTTGCGCATGTGTTATATGCCCAGCGTGATATGTACAGTAACTCTATGGTGCTGACCGTGTGTTAAAGCAGTGTCAGAACAGAGACAGAAGACAGGAGACAGAACAGAGAACAGAGAGATTAGTCGTACGACTCGTTGTAACCCAGGTATCCTAGCGTGTTTTTTTATACAACCAAGGTGGCAAATAAGCCTGATGGTAAGTGGCTACTGTAACCAATGGACGCTTGTTCATAGGTGTCAGTAGCGTGTTGCCGACCATGAACTCCTCTATAGAATTCTGGAAACCCTACTCACTGCAGAAATACAACACTGGGTGATTTGGCTGCAATCTTCTGTAGGGTAATGGTATTCCACCAGTCGGGCTGCCCCAAGTAGAGAGAAATCTCCAAAGAAATTGTATCTCATTGTAGAATGGTAACCCATGCATTTCGCACTCTCATATTGAATGTTAAGCCAGGTATTTCGGAGTATGTCCTAGTGTTCTGACACTGAGCCATTACATTTTAACACACCCTCAGCACCCAAGAGTTGCTGTACTTATTAGGTTGGGCGCGAAATTAAAGATTTAAAGGTAAAAAAATAGTTGCCATCAGAGATAGATAGATTTTCTAACTCCTCAAAATGAAGATATACAGTGCGATAATTAATTATCGTACAAATATAACAATTTGATATCATCGTAGGATATACCGTATCATTATCGTAACTAAAAATATGATAATTTCGCATATAAGAAAATAAAATAAAGTCATAATTACATTCAAAATTATTTTGAGAGTATACAATTTTTAACCACAATTTCATTTAAAGTTTCTACATATTTCGATTACGGTTTCAAACGAAACTAGAAGAGTAGTCGAATATCCGGTTACGGTTTCGGCGATTTTAGCTGAAAATCGTGTTTGGGTTGGTCATTACTTTTTTTCTTACTTGCGTTTAACTTTACAAATATTGCGCCCCTGATGCTTGTTATATAATTAAATTTAATTATTTCAGTCGAGTTAAAGTTTCGACTAATTTTTAAGCGTAACTCAAATTTCAATTAAACTTTAGTCGCTTGGCAAAATCCGAAACCGAACATTCGTTTGTAAAATCTATAGTAATATAATAAAGCGGAAGAGTTTTTTGTTTGATTTCTTGTTTAAATACGCTAATCTCTGACACTACGAGTCGGATTCGAAAAACTCTTTTTGTATAATAGTCAAAGTCACGCAGAATAAATAGTGTAGGCCATCTAGCATTAGGGTACACCTCTCAGCTAGCCTTAAACATTAATTTTTGTTAAGTAATTCGGAAGAAATAGCGCACCCTAACTGCATTATCCACGTGCGCTGGAATGGTTAGTGATACGTAAATATCATTCTACAAAAATATTGCTCCTTAGTGCATCTAAAAAAAGTCCGTAAAATACCATATGCCAATCTCTTATACATAAACCACAACAAGGTACCTATTTTGTGACTAAGGTTTATTGATAATTGAAAAGTGATTTATGAGCATTATAATTAGGAATGGCATATTAATTCTTCCAAATGATAGTTACTTCATCAATAAGACACTTTATGTAGATATACTTTGCTCTTTATAGCATGTTATTTAGACGAATAATTTGCGAGATAAAGTAAAATTAATATAATTTAACACTCGGCTCGAGTCTATATGACTTTAGGTGTAGGGGCGCGAACGAACCGTGTTAATTGTTACGCATAACTCTGGTCGCCTGATAAAAATATTGTGTATATGAATAAAAATATGTTGTATAATAAATTAACATATAATAAAATTGAAATATCTGTTTGTAATGTCAAAATAACAGGTTTTTAATAAATGCATATGAAACTATGCTAGTGTTTATAATAAACTAGCTGATGCCCGCCAGCTTCGCAACATGAAAAAACAATAAAATAAGTACCTATTCTATGTCCTATTCCACGAAATAATCAATTTCAATGCCAAACTTGAAAGTCCGTCCAGCCTTTTAACCTTTGACTGTGGCAAATATTCAAACCATGTTTATTTTATTTTTATAATATACATTAGGTTACATTACTTCTAAGAAAAGAAAACCAGGTCTTGCATCTAAAATCAGTAGAAGATAAAATTCGATCAAAACCAAATAACTGAAGGAAGAAATGTTTATTGTGACTCCTCAAACGATAAAAATCATATCAATATTATTTATTATAAAAACTATTACGAATTCCGAAAGAAAAGTGATGATTTTAACGAATGAAAAATTTTTACAAGTTGCAACATATTGATGCCATTATAGTCCAGCCGGCATAATTATATTATATTACTGTGATCTTTGTAACAAACTATGAAGACAATGTCGTATTGCTTATACGTGACTGGGTTACAATGAGTTGTGACTTGTGATTGCTTATGTTTGTCCACTACATAAAACTTGCATTTAGTGTCAGTATTTTTAATAATATAGGCTTGCATTTGACTAAAACCAGCCATCATCATTCGGCCATATTTTATTTTTTTACGAACAAATAATTTCATTACTGTTATATTAGTATAACCAATCGAATAATATCATTTTACGGTTTGAAATCTTTTGCAGTTTGTTTTTGCAGATCATCTATATTAAAATAAGTATGTAAATTAAAGATATAAAGTAAAATTTTATCTGTTGTATGTTTTAATGCAAATAATTTACAATCCCATACTGTATTAAATTAACACCTAATACGTTAAAACGAGAAGCAAGCAAACACGTCAGGAAGTACGTTAAGATACTAACATCTCAAGAACCTGTATTTTTTTTTCTTAAATAAATCATCGGTTTGTTCTGCAACCGCCGCGTCGCGTTGGTCAGTCATAAACTGGTCGACAAAAAGTATGCATACATTTGAATTTAATTTACGAACAGGAAACACTGAGACGCCACGACACGATGTGCGAACAATCCGTAGAATAGACGATATACCTACTGCAAAATTAATGTATATAACGAAACAAATATTTTGCCCAGAAGTACTTATCTTATAAACAATACTAAACAACGTCTGCCTTATAACCAGGAAATAGATGATATGGGGAAGCACTTATTAAATATAAATAGACAACAACAATTCGGATATAACGTTTATAATTGTTTCCTATAAAACTTTTTGTTCTTTTAAAACTGTATAAATAAAATATTTATCACATCCTTATTTGATTAGGTACCGACAGATAATTGTGATTCAAATTAATACATTTAATGTGGTATTATTCTGCAAATGTAATTTAGAAAATTACCATAAATAATTAATAATATGCAATAAATAGATAAAAAATTGCAAATGACATCAAACGGGAAATGTGTAGTTAAAAACATAACAGAAGCAAAATAAACATTTACATAAGATCTAATCTAAAAACCTGAAGTACTCAGTTCCTAGTCAACTAGCCACTAGACAGATCTTAGTTTTAAATTAAAACGAAACTAGCCATTTACAACATCTCTAATGGAAGCACCAATTGTTAAAATAAAACTTTTAGGTGTAAGATAAGTAGCAATTGGCTTTTCAAGTAAATTTGAACCATTCATTATTTTTTACGCAAAAGGTAGAGTCTATAAACGTTAAGTTTGACAATTGCATAGAGTTCATCAATCTTCCAAATCTGTATAGCGATGTGTAGGGATATTGCTTAACAATGACTCAAGTCATCCAGTGAAATTATTAATTGGTCCCAGTGACATCACAAAGAAGCGGAAATATAAAACTTCTGCGATGGGACCCTGCGGCGTGACGCGTTTTACCTGACTCTTGCCCTGCCATTGTATCCAGATTTTAAAGAAGGCATAATATTATAAATATACCTTTGAAACGCTGTGGGAAATTGTGCAAAGGACAGTCATACGTTACCTTCGATTCAAAATTATCAACCGTATTATCAAAGTTTAAAAAATATATACCAAAGCAACCGTAAAATGGAAGCCTCTTAACATAACCCTTTTAGCCCATTTATACCTGGAAGTACTTAATTCCCGTTAAAAAGATAAAAACAACAGTTATCCACGAGCGAATAAGTTGTTTTTTGAAGTTATATGTAATTCTTTTGACGTGTTTATTAGAGGGTAAAATTGAGGACTGCGACAAGTGACGGGAGTGCGACCGCGACATTATGAAGTTAGTCATGTTCTTCTTCTTCTTGTTTTTGTGCCGCAAAAAGCACTTGCCAGTGTCAATGTGTTTTTCTTCGTAGTATTTTTTTTATACAAAGTTGATCCAACAAGATGGTGGCTCTCTGTTAGAACTTTCTAGACAGTTTTTGTGACATCTCTAAATGCATGTTTCCAATAAATATTTATAATTCACTCCATGAATGCGTAATAACCATACTATATCAAGCAAAATGCCACTAATATTACGTAATATAGAATTAAATAATCTAAGTTAATAATTTAAGAATAAAAACCACAACATGGCAGCTCAAGATCCCGCCAAAAACTCCAAAAGTTAGCCTTCAACATTGACATAATTATATTACATATACTAGCTGTGTTCGCGGTTCTGCTCGCGTGAACTACTAATAAAGCTTTTTTAATTTTAGTGCGATACCTTAATTATTTTTCTAAAATAAAAAGGAAGTTATGCCTTATAACATCAGCTATCTGCCATTGAAAGTCCCATTGTCCGAAGTGCCATTAAAAATGGGTTTTTTTGTTATAGATATCGTATCGTGTACACTTTCATATGAATTTAGTAAAAACCTGTTATTTTGATATTACAAACAAACACTTCAATTTTATTGTATGTATAGATGTACGTCATGTATGTGGCCATCAATGATATATGATCCATTTTACTGACATTTTTTGTGCTAAAATATCGTTGCATAAGTAAACATTCTTTTATTAATTAGATTTTTTTTAACTATTTCTGTTTCGTTATGGCAACGAAGCTTTTAGCTAGAATGATCTATTTACAAAATAGGTATGTATCTATATATTTTCGAAAACATTCTTATTTTGGTGGAGCACCGTAGGAAAACTTTTTATTTAAATGAAAATTGTCTTACTGATTTACTTACTATAAAAAAATCATGCCTTGTTGTGTTGACATTTAACAAGAATGTGAATCTACAGGTAGTCGGTGAATTAATTTTGCATATAAGAGAAAAAAAGAATAACGAAGATGTTAAACAATTATCATCGAAAACTATTTTTTTTATTCTCTATAGGTTAACGTTATGGCCACAATCACACCCGATTTTACTATCAAATCAAAATAAAAATAATTTTATTTAATTTAGGCCCTTAGAAGGCACTTATGAACGTCAAACACTACTACCGGTTCCCCAGTCATCGAGAAGAACCGGCAAGAAACTCGATTGGGCTTATCTTTTTTAATTATTTTTTTCCCAACTGTATAAATAATATTTACAGTCAATAATCATATTATCATATTAATAATTTAGTAGATACTCAGAGAGGGAATAACTTCCAAACATCACTATCATTCACATAATGATCCACCCTATAATAACCTATTGACAGTAAAACCTGCTTGATATGGTCCTTAAACTCATTGTCCGGCAAATCAGTTATGTGCGTCGGGATCTTATTATAGAACCTAACTATACATTAAAAAACGTTTATTAGTCTTACTAAGTCTAAAGCACGGTACAACCAATTTATGTCTGTTTCTGGTATTAAAACTGTGTTGGTCTTTGACAAAATCAAGCTTGACAAAGTTTTTACGAATATACATCAAACCATCAAGAAGGGAGGCCAAAGTCAAAATATTTAACTCCTGGAACCTGTTCCTCGGTGATTCGCGAAGTCGAACTGCCCGCTTTTTTTATATGAATATGATGTCTACATCAGCTGCTGAACCTCACAGCAAAATACCGTAAGACATTATGCTATGGAAGTAAGCGAAGTAGACTAACCTAGCAGTGGTAATATCTGTTAACTGGCGACTCTTTCATACTGCGAATGCAGCAGAACTTAATCTTCCCGCCAAAGTTTTGATGTGCGGACCCCACTGTAATTTTGAATCAAGCGTAATACCCAAGAAGACAGTATTATCAACTAACCCTACTAAATTCCCTTCTATCTTGATATGACTATCAATACGCCCAAGATGGAATCCTGGGATGTTGCCCAGGATGGTGACACGCTCAGTTTAGTGAGGGAATTGGCTCTCAAGTGCATCTGCCTGAACAGACCTATAGATGCTTGTCAAAAGATTTTCATTTTGAAGATGGTAGCTAGACAGGCGGGCATTTCAAAATACCCTACTAACATGCTATGGTTTCATCACGCTGTTTTCCTTCACTGAAAGCTCAGGCTCATTATAGAGATTCGAACTCACTTATATGAATAACTGTATGTTGAATTAATTCAATGTTTTCACGAACTTAGATATAGCTTAAACTAGAATAAGGTGGATAGACTAAAGTAATATGTAATTATTTTAATGTAGAACTGGCATCCCTGATCAGATCGCGTATTCACACCTCTTTGTCCCATCCGATGTACCTACATATTAACGGACTCGATAGTCCCGATTCGTTGAACTACCTTGTCCACTGGCCATTCTATATCTCACAGATGAGTGTCAAACAAAACCGAGAATGCTTCCTGGAAAGGACACCGCGGCGCCTTAGAGACCCTTACATTTTTTGTGCCCTTAAAGATAACAAATGATGCACTTAGAAAAAAAAGAATCCGACCTGTTCATAGAGATAACGATCGAAATGATTTTTATGGAAATGCTCTGGAATTATAATGAACAAGAATCCTTTGGGATGTGAAGGAACGACCAGACAATACGTCGGCAAGAGATACGCCATAAAGGATCTGGTTTTAATGCATATTTAATCTGATCAAATTTTCACCACTTTTATTGTTAGTACAGTGAACTTAAACTTTCTACATTGAGATATATAGGTGGTACCTCTAGAACGGTATCACCGGTATTTTACACATCTTTACACCAGTTTAACCACTGAGATACTAAATAAAAAAATAACACAAATACTTTTTTTGTATGGCACGGTGATGTAACATCACCAATCCATAGCTGGTCGTCACTGTCATGCAGGCATGACTGATCTGGAAACACGACAAACTAAAAGAGAGTCACTGTGACTGGTTTACGATCACAAGCATAATGATCGCGACCCAGTCGGGTATAATAGATCCCTATCACCCAGTTTGATTACTAGATATACACCGACTGATCCCGGAACACGACGCACCTACACGGACACCCAGTAATAAGAAGTTTATTGTTAGCTAGTTACTATATAATTTTTGATTTTTCAATATAAATTCAGCTTAGAAACAATTTAGATGAGAAATAAATCTCAATGTTCCTCCATAGATATATACTGCCATAATATCACTGCTTGTCATTTTGTTTCCTATACAATCTTTTGTTCGGAAGTGAAGAAGTGCCTCGTACTTGGTAATATAAAGATTTCTATTGTCAGTGAGTTAATATAAGCCGTACCAAATTCTTGCCCATTGTACACCGCAGACGTTACCTGCATTTGAAAGCAACGGCATTGTGGATTGCACATTATCAAACGCAGTTTATAAACAGGCTTTAACATCACATAATACAGCAAAACTCCTTGTAAGAATACGTGTTAAAGTGGGCTGGATTTTTGTAATTGATTACGTCAAAAAAATCTGAAAATATTATAATAAAAAAATTGCATTATTCATTGCTACTTTTATTACACATATTTCTACATTCACTGTTTTGGATCTTTAAAAAAAGCAAATACAAGTAGACAATTTAAGAAAATTGTCCGTGATTACTCTCCAAAAAATTGTTCAATATAAAACAACTGATTTGAAAACTTTTCAAAGTTCTAAATTATAATGAAATCGCTGATCACATTCTATCAGTAAACCTTCGTTACATATTATAAAACAAGGTCCCTCTGCCGCGTCTGTCTGAAAGCGATAAACTCAAAAAATACTGAACGGATTTTCATACGGTTTTCATCAATGGGCGGAGTGATTCATGGGGAAGGTTAAGGTGTATAATTTTTATATATATTATCATCATTATAGTTTTCTGTCAATTGGCAGAAATATGACCATGATTGTTGAAGAAGATTATTAGGAGCTTCACTGGCGTGCGCCACGTAAACCAACAGAGTTATATATGTTATCTACCCTAAAACCGGGGCGGGTTGCTAGTGTAAAATAAAGAAGTAAAGTCCGCGATACCTACCGATTTTATTTTTACATCCATTCAATTTGTTTCATAGTTGATGTAAAAATATTTTAAATTTAAGTTAATTCTACAAGGAAGACGGAACATAGTTTAGGTATACGATAACAAACCGAAACGTTACAAATCGCAAAACAATAGATGCTTGTCAAGCGATATGGCACTTAAATAGCAGGCGTGTGTGGTTGATGGAACTCGTTGCGTTGCCGACCTTGGGTGACGCTAGAATGTTTTCCTACTTCCTATTCAGTACTGTTTAGCTTACGCCACGGATTATAGATATAAATTATGTAATTTATCATAAGACTTCAATTTTAGTTAGCAATTTGTCTTATATTCTGAGAAACCCTAATTTTAACTAAAATATTTTAAAAAACAAATAATTTAAAACATTTTAAAGAAAAAATAAATGTGTTTTTAAAATATTTTTATCGTCCGGTGCATGCTGTTTATAATAGAATAGCACAAAATTCAAAATGACTACAACAATGAGAGATTTTGGTGGCTCCTTAATCTGTAATGTGCTGTATCTATTATAATTCATAGGCGTATGTTATTTACATTTATTATGCAATATTGGGGGCATTTTACGTGATGTAGTTTGATTATTGTGCACCAGTGAACTCGATTATAAATAACTAGCTGTGTCCGCGGCTCCGCTCGAGTGTACCTACTACATAATTATTGTTTATGATGATATCGTGATATTTTTTTTTTGTAAGAACCAAGTGTCTAAGGAGGATAACTGATCAAAATCTAGCCAGTAGTTTTTGCGTGATGCACGCACAACAGCAAACATTTTATTTTTATAGGTATACTAGCTGTGCACACGGCTCCGCTCGCGTGGACTACTAAAAGAAGGATTTTTTTTGTACCCTAATTATTTTTCTAAAATCAAAGTGTAAGCCTAAGTTATTCCCTATAATATCCGCTATGTGTCAGTGAAAATCCCGTCAAAATCCGTCCAACCGTTTCGGAGATTACCCGGAACAAACAGACAGACCGACTGACAAAATTTTTAAAAATGGGGTTCTTGTCCTAGGTATCTTTCACATGCATTTAATAAAAATCTGTTATTTTGACATTACAAACGTCTGTTTGTAATTGAGTGAAGTGAAGTAATTGAAGTGTCTACTTCAATTTTATTACATGTATGGATAGATAACTAGAAACATGAATTTTGGGTTCCATAAAAACTCCTTGATCATTTCTAACAAAGGAACCATCATCTTGTTTGAATTTTGAAGATTAAAAAATATCCATCCACGTGGCATTGGCACAATTGTGTACGTACACATTGCCATTAAATAAGAAGTATACAACAATATTTTTACTGCAAAATAAATTACTTCTTTATTTAAATAAGAAGTACCTACATACAGTAAGTAAGTTGTTTGATTATTTGCAAGTAGGTAGTAATCTTGGTAATATCTGTGTATCATTTCATTAATTTCTCCTTTAATTGTGAACTGTGAAATCCCAAATGCAGGTCCTACTCCAAAGCCGTGTTTCTTTTCTGCAGAAAAATAAAGATTTCCTGACACAACGAAACTAGATAATAGCGAAGAGCTAGGAAAACCAACGTTAGGTCAAAACAATATGGGAGCGTAACCAGGCAAGCATAGACAATGTTCACTCCGCGCCCTCGCAATCTTCCTAATGAGTGAACCCTTTCACACTGTGGACAAAGCTGGGGTTTCGCGGATGATGTGACATGTATTCATTTCGTAGTGCTTTGTTAATTCAAAGTAAAATGATTTTTTTCCTAGGACTAGGTCCTACTTTTCAGTAAAAACAAACCATCAAACCAACAAATTCATAGTTATAAACTTTTACAAAACAAGATTTTTAAAATATAACGAGGTGTCAATAAAAATCTACGAAAAAATATATATTTTGACAACGATTTCTATATTATACTAATTTAAATAGAATATCATTACCATTACTTATTACATTCAAATTTCAAATTACAAAATTTAAAACTAACAGAGTATGTATCCGTTATTAAAGATAATAACGTGTCTTTCAAATTGTATTTCTAAAATATTTTACAATTTATGACAAACAATATTGAAAACAATATTCACATGCTCAATGTTGAGAACATCTCAAAATTCGGAAGCACTTTTTTACAATACGCCAAACAACTGAACTTATTGTCTTGTTTCGCTTGAACCTAAGAAAAATGTTAACATATAAGAATGAATAAATTTCTCTGTAAGCAGTTACTAGTTCAATTTTAACTAGGTGATTTAAATGCGGTTGTCCACATTTTTCAGTTTTCTACGTAAGATTTATTCGTTTTCAACACACATTAAGGAATAAGAATTATGTAAGTAATTAATACATAGGTATAATATTTTACGAACCCACTAGACTTAAGAGAATTTCCATACAAAAATAACAAAATTTAAAACGAATAAGGTAAAATATTCCTATTTAAGAGACGTAGGTAACAAAAATGCAAAATATATGTTCCTTATCATTACACATATTATAAAACAAATTCCCCCGGCCGCATCTCTCTGTCTGAACGCGATAAACACAAAAACTACCGAATGGATTTTCATACCATTTTCATCATTCGACGGAGTGATTCATGAGAAATGTTTAGATGTATAATTTATTAAAGCTTTGTGTAAATTGGCTTTGTAAAAATGCCAGAAAAAATCATGCCGACTAAAAGCTTTGCTGTCATGGCGTGCGCCGCGTAAACCAATGCAGTTCTTTCTAAATGTATTACTGTGCTACCGGTGTGAAGCCAGGGCTGGTTGCTAGTATTATTATAATATTTAAGTGCACATTAAAAAAACTATCCATCAGAACTACCCACTACCATGTAGGTACATACTGCATGAAACCCCACAAAACCCTCTCTCCACCGCAGTCTATTATAGCCCTTGTTCAAGAACAAACGTGGTATACTACGATAATCGCGTTATTGTCTGCATTGAAGTCACTGTCATGAACACAGACGATCAGAAAAACAGCTTCTAAACAAATACATTCTATAAAGTATAGTCATTATTTCCCACATTATAACTGCTGCCACCTAAACTAGGTAATACTGTATCTCAAATGGCATACCATTATGCACAGAAAGAATATAACATCGTTTGTCCAAATATTATCTGAATAAAAAATATTATAGCGCCAACTTCCGTAAAGATCAGAGACTTGGAATTGTTAATGATTATATATTTAACTGAGACAAACTATCCAATTAGGTAGATCTAATTTCGAGAAAGAGGTCAATCGTCGAATCCAACTCGGCTGGACAGCGTTTGGGAAGCTACGTAACATCTTCTTGTCCAATATACCGCAGTGTCTCAAAACGAAAGTCTTTGATCATGTGTGTTGACAGTGATAACTTATGGTGCTGAGACGTGGTCGCTAACTATGGGCCTCATAACAAAGCTCAAGGTCACTCAAAGAACAATGGAGAGGGCTATGCTCGGAGTTTCTCTGTGTAATAAATCAGAAATGAGGCGAAATAGCTCGAAGAATAACCCACTTAAGTGGCAGTGGGCGGGCCACGTAACTCGTAGAACGGATGGCCGATGGGGCCAAAGAGTTCTCGAGTGTCAGCCACGTACCGGAAGACGCAGCGTGGGCGGACCAGCCACAAGGTGGTCCGACGACCTGGTAAAAGTTACGGGGATGCGAGCAGCACAGGACCGGTCGTTTTGGCGATCTATCGGGGAGGCCTATGTCCAGCTTCTTCTTCTAACGTCTTAACGTCTTTCGGCTGAAATGAGGATGATGAAAAAATATTAAGGTATATTTGGATGCTAAGAATGTCTTTGTTTAGAAGCGGTTTTTCTGAGTACTTGTTGCAGATGTGAGTGCTGGTTGGAAGCTGAAAAAATTTGTCAATCACCAATTTAAATATAACACTGTAGTATTGTATTTTATGGTCAAAAATTTACAATTATTATTAATTTATCGATAGCTTCAGCAACATTTATGAAAAGTCGTAAAACACATAATTACATTTAAGAAAACTTAAAATCATATAAAACTTTAGACGCATGTAAACTTAGTGATATCTGATAGTGATAGTGATATTTATGGTACCTATTACAAGCGTCCATAGGCTACGGTAGCCGCTTACCATCAGGCGGGCCGTATGCTTGTTAGCCACGTTAATTATATTTAAAAAAAAATTAAGTTTAAATTAAATTATTGTATACCCTAGTTCGATATAAAAGTAACATGTGCATTTTACATTTGAAAATATTCTCTAACCCTTCGCCACTGCAGAAATCAATTAATGACGATGTATCTAATCTGGAGCCGATAGAGGCGACAGATGTGAGTGTCAGAGGGTTTAACGGTGAAAATTCATAGATCTCCCTCCCCGACTGCGAACGGACCCTTCCGAATTGCGCAAAATGCTCTCTACATCTGTCCACTTGCATTACGATTCAACTTATTGCTACCGACGTTTAAGCATACAAAACTATCGATATCGATTTGAATACCATAAAATTTTCAGGCGCAGCTACAACTTTGTATTTAGGTTGTAATCATGTTATAATTATAATTACCAGTTTACAGAATAGATTTCGGGGCAAAGGAATAACAAAAGGTCTTTACATTGCGGAGACAAAATTTATTTTCTTTTTAGTAAGCTGGTTAATGATTATTTCATAAACGTGTCGTCGATATTCATATTTTTATGCTGAGAAACGTTAACTCTAATCATTTTTGTTCATTGGGCATTGAGATACGCAACCGCGTTTGCTCATACGTAGTTTGCTTATACGTAGGAAAGAACACGATCGTTGTACAGTCTGTGTTACACTTACCATACGAATCCTTAGGTACAAGTTAGTTTTTAATAATTTAGCTTCCAAAGCAAATACCATCTCAGTGGTTGTATTTCTTGCTTTGAAATCTTCTTTGGTTCTTAAATACCTAATCAGAGAAGGAAGAAAAATAAGCAATCGGCGCAGTAACGGGAGAATAATTTGTAATAACGAATTTATTTGGCCATTAATCTTAAAAACCGTAAAAATTCATTACTACCCTCCGGTTTCTATATTTGCAAAAAAATGTCGCTCAAGTTAATTTTATATTTCTATTATATTTCTATGCTTTTTGACTCAAAAACAATATTTTGTAGTTTAAACACATTTTATTGTTTAAATGTATGATGTGTTCAATATGTTTTTTGCTTTCACTGTGCTTACAGTCATTCTAAATGCGACCTGATAATAGGAAGGGAAGCGTTCATATCAAATCGCAGCTACTTCCCTCACCACACAGCCTGTACAGTTAAATATGTATTTGTTTATTAAATTAACTGTGATATATAATATATACAAAATACATACATATAATAAAACTGTAACTGAACCAAATTTGTACATTATATAAAAATTATAATCGCAGTGTACTTTGTTAACGATATAGAGGCCAATAATATTTTATTTGGAATTTTTGTCTGTCTGTCTCCTTGTACGCGTATCACTCTGAAATTACTGGACAGATTTTCATGAAACTTGACATAGAGAACTCTAATATTATCGATTAACATATATTTATAATACTTTTTGTCCTTTGTCCCATACGAATATATCAAAAGAGTTCTTTCGGGTTAAAGGATAAAAGTTAAAAATATGTAGTAAATTAAATTCTTGACAGGTTTTGATGAAATTTTCTCAATTCTGTAGCTGACAAATTAACAAAAAATCTAAGCAATCTTTTATATCTGTAAGGTATTGGGTTAGAGTGGTAAAAAATTGCCTGTCAAAGTCAAGATTTTTTGAGCAGCGTCAGAAACTCTGTAATGTCACATAGCAAGAACGGTTCAAATCCCATCCCAGTGGTTGACTGTATTGTTTTTAAATTTTCGTTAACTTGCTTTTCAATACTTACCTATTTTATGATAAATAACCTATACTGTTATATTATTCGTGAAAAATCAGGCATCCACTAGGCGATACCATAGGCGCATACTTTGCAATACGTTACTAACCTACTACGAGAAAAATTGTAATTATAACAACGTGATTCACTTCAGTAGAGATATAAAAGTCTGTCACAGTAACAGTTATACCTTTCAATATATTAATAGGTAAGATACCAATGTCCACAAAGACGAAAAATAGGTCCTAAAATTATGTGAAATAGCCACGTAACTGTGTTACATAGAAGTCATTGTATAAAAATTATATACTCAAAAACTATTTATTTATAAACTTACATAATTCGATATTTTGATATGCAAACAGATTAATTCTGAGTAGACGTAGGCATATAGTATCAAAATAACCTACAATCTTCTCTATCCAGTTCTTCTGTATCCTATCAGTTTACGGTGACATAGGGAAAGTGATAAAACGAGAAAACTCTTGGCTCCGTCGACGAATAATTTTGACCACTCGCACTGCTGCGATTAAAAGTATCATGTTAACCCGAGTCGAGAGCGAAAATGTGGAGTATAACTTAATCAGAAAGAGGTCACTACCTCGCCTGTAGATTTTTAAACACATTATCTGTATCCGGGCTTCCATTGCACATATTGAATTATAAAGTCGGTGTGCCTACACTGATGCTGAGAATCCTGAGCCCACCAAAATAATGCAATAGCACCCGCTTTATTGCGACAGCACTGCAGCGCGAAACGTTATAGAGGATAGAGGCGAAGGTTCTAATAGGGTACGGGACCGGAGAACACGGTGAACATTCTTCGGATTCCGCTCATACCTAACAATTTTCCTTTCCGCTTCGACCGTGTGCAGTTTCCTATAAGAATCTGCTTTGTTATGCCGTATGACATAATAATTAATAAAGCAAAATGGCGGACGCTGCGCACCGCGAGCGTGAATCTCTCACTACTAGCTCCTTTATCCCGAGTCAGCGATGCCACCAATATTTTTTCTATACAGAGAAGCATTGTAAACGGTATAGTAAATTTGTGTAATTTAGTTTTGTGATACACTGGATTATGCTTTAACTCTGTCCACACGGATAATTCAAGTCCACGCGAACATTCGCGGGAACAGCTAGATCTATAATTAAATGTATTTAAACAAATTAAATATTGTACGACGACTCAGGCTCTGGTTATAGTAATGCCCATACTAACATTAGTAATTACTACCGTTAATTCGTCACTACAATTGTAGTCCCAAACGCGGCGATGTGCCGTTTCAATGTCAAAATGGTCTTGTTTAAATACTTCCTTTTAGAATGGTATCATTCGGTCGGTACCTACGCAATATTACGGTCTTCACTCATTGGTCAGAATATATCAAACGCATTCACTTCCTGAAATAAGAAACAATTTAGCAATACACAGCGGAACTGTTATTGTTTCATACCGAGAACGGTGCGAGTAGGAGACATATTACAACAGGCTATATGTTTCCTGTTTCCAATGAGTATATAAACATGAGCTTTGTTTAGCATAACCATTTGACTAACGAGTAACGACATTACGACGAATAATACAACTAGCTGTATACTTGTGTCTCTTACTGCAATTCCACGGCGTTGCATTATTTCGCGTAAATTCATGATACTTTTATTTCATAAGCATTATAATAATTGACACCCAATACAATGTCTAAGGAATCTATCAATTTAAGGGCAACTCCTTATGCAAAATGCATGTAATCAAAAAAGTATTTCCGTCCGATAGAAATATATGCCTACTTAAAGCTGAAGTTTTTTTGTTTGTTTAAACGCGCTAATCTCAGGAACTACCAGTCGGATTCGAAAAAATATTTTTGTATATGATAGCCAGGTTCAAGTGGAGTAGTATAAGCTATATAACTTGACACTACAACCCTAAGGAGCGAAGCAGTAATTATGAACGTCAAGCAATCTGGCAAGCTGTAAGCAAGGACGGGAAGTGAAACAACGATAGGACTACACGGGCGCGTTAGCTACGGCGCGCGGCACTGGAGAGATTTTGTCTAATAAATTTAATACGGGTGAAACCGTGGGGCACAGCTAGTCTATAATAAAAACATAGTTTATCGATAAAACAACGTTGAATATATTCCACCATCCCTAAAGTAATCGGACTCTGCACTGTGTCCCTCACTGAGATAAAGTTGCCCTAGCATTCAAACAAGTGGTTCACGCACACAAACATAGAATCAGGAAGTACAATAAAGATTAAAGAGACTGTGTACAACATGCGCACGATTAATGTAATAATATTCGTGTAGGTACGTACCATCCCACGAGTAGAAGTAGACGAATATAAATAATATTACTTACGCACACAAAGGGAGAATTTAAATAAAGCGTCGCGCGTTGTACCAGGAAGTAGCAGTTCACTTACTCACACATATGGGAAACAGCTATATCATCTATTGGGTAGGTAGGTAAGTTATGTGGCGCTGGCGCACACTTGTGCGTCAACTATGCGTGGGACCGTGCGCACATGGCCTGATTGGGACACACCAAGTGAGCCCCAGACGTAACATTTTTTACGACACAATTATAATATGTCACACGATTTTTATTACCGGCCTACTGCTAACGCAAAAATTAACTATAATAGTTTTAATATTTCCTTAGATTATAGATATGTTATTTCAGACATCACGCTGATATTTGTTGTTTAACAGCCAGCAACAAGTAAATTATTACCATAAAAATATAACAATATGGCGAAAGATTTATTTTAAATCAAATGGGTACCTATTATTAAAGTTTAAAGTATAAAAATATTATTAATAATAGTAAAATTGCAATTAAACACAATACAGCTCAAGATATTGTTTTCTTGTTTGTTTGTTTGTTTGAAAGCACTAATATCTGGAACTACCAATCAGATTAGTAAAATTCTTTTTGAATTTTACATCCTATTTATTAGGAAAGGTTATAGACTATATAACTTCATGGTACGATCTGAAGTAGCGATACAATAACTATTTACGTCAAGCAATAAGGCAAGCTGAACGCAAGTGCGGGAAGCGAGATCGACGATAGGCTACACGGGTGTGTATTAGCGGCGCGGTGAAGAGTTGGTTGGAGTAGATTTAATAGTTACGGGTTAATTAATATTTAATCAATTATTAGTATGAAAGTTTGTAATAAGTACAAGTATTCTGTGAATACCCGACTTCAGGCAAAAACTCTAACCTCTTTCCGAATTCGGACACAAGTTCATTCAATTATTGTTTTTAATATTAAAAATATTTAATACAGATATTTACACCAAATAACATTATAATACGTTAGCGAATAGGCGCATTTCACGATCAATTCGAACCCTCCTGCATACGGGTGCATTCCCAATCCTGTTTTTTGATCACGTCGATCCGAAAGGAACAGAGGGGTCGCTTTGTCATGTGACACTTGTGCATATCGGGCTCACCCGGGGCACAGTGCCCTCAGGCTACTCGTTAAAATCATGGATTACATTTCTCTACTCCAGTCGCCGAGCAAGTTCGCGTAGTAAAAAGATTTATTTAAAAAAATATACATTATACATATATGTATTTAATGTTTCCAAGTTTAGTACCTACTATTATGATTTCACTCGTATTCCCTATAGATATATCAATCAACCAGCTCCGATTTTTATTTCGAAGTATTTTTTTGCCATTTCTTCATTAGTTTCCACTACTGTAAGCATAATGCGCGACCATTTTGACATTAATTTTGACCATTCCTTCTCCATGTCTCCGTTCGTATGCGGTCTATTGATGTGTTATATCATATTATCTTGTGTGTGTATTTGATTTTATTAATAACACTATCCACTGGTGGTTAAGGAAAATTTGTAAAGGAACCAGAACGCCAAGACATTTACAGATTGGCCCTATAGTAAGTAAACAAGAACTTACAAATCACCTATAGGCCACGGGCTGGCGTGACTATACAACCTGTGCCTTAAAATAATTATAATGTTTATATCGTACAAGATCATCGTATTATCAAATTATGAATACCTTTTTTGTACCCATAATAATAATATAGATTATCTATAAAACAAATAACCTTACGCGTAAGCTATAGAGATTGGCGATCAGAGTATTTTTTTCTATATAAAAATAGGTTCATTTGTTTTTTATTAAATACCAAAAAACGACACTTTGACAATTTGGCAAGGAGATTATGCATTTTGTTGTTTAAGACTAAAACTATTTAATTAAAAAAAAATTACGTTATTTTGAGTTTACAAGATTATAACTATAATTAAATAAGAAAACTATTAAATATAGGTACTCACAAATAAGATACTATTGTTTATGATGTCCGGATTATTGCATATCTATACTTAAATTCATTTTGCGTGTAAGTACCTACATGCTTTAAAACTATAAATATTTAAATGATGAAGCTTACAACCGATTTCGTTGCGTGACTACAAATCGTCACGCGTTGCGTTCAGCCGTCACTGAGGTCGACGGAAGTAGACAATTTCTTAACCTACCTTAATTACATTCAAAGAGTTGAAGTCCATGTAGTTGTCTTTGTTTTAGATGAAAACTAATGAATTATCTGACATTAAAACTTAGTTTGCAAAATATTCTCTTTAATTACATATGAGTAAATAACGGTAATTTATATGATACTTATATTACGAGTTTTAAACTATAACATCGTCCAAATTCTACTCGGGTTTTATCCGTTATATACGTAAAATTATAATGTGCAATTTGGTATATGAACTTCAACCTTTTTTTTCCAAATATAAACAAATTATTACTGGCTGATTAAGGTTACAACCTGAAACTACTGAAACTAGTATTTTTAAATTGAGAGACATAGCTCCTTTTGTAACAAAAGGTACTTAAGTAATGAAAAAAATTTTTTTTGATAATTCGTTCCCTATCTTCTGTCTCGCGACACTATTAACTGGGGTAGGCAAAGATGACGGAGCAACACTTTTCTCTAACCTAGCAAATCTTATTTTTTCTTCATAATCAAATAATTTCTTCTGAAAACCACACCGGTAACAAGTGTTTTTAACTTTCCCTATAGCCAAAACTTTTTCTGTGAGATCCTCATAAGTCAGTCTCAGACGGACCTTATTTCTACCTACATTCCTATTGTAAATATTTTTTGTCATTCATTCTTACGTTCAACTCCTAAAGGGGTGAAAAGGGGTTGAAGTGATGAATAGAAATTCATAATCTTCGAACTATGCACGCTAACATTTGATATTTTATTTTTAATTAATAATTACAGGTAAAGTTCAATTTCAGAGTCGATGTCTAAGAAATTATTTCTCCAATTACATTTTATAAATTAATTAACTATTAAAGCCTACTTATACCTCTCATAGCTATCCTTTCAACTTTATTATATATACTACTACCATATATTTTCCAAATATCCAAAAACAACCATTTAGCTGGCAGGGGGAACACTTGAGTCTAACAACAATTAGCACTTAAAAGCTTAAAATTTCGCAAACGGATCCCAGGAATTCATCTTGAAAAGGAATAAGCCTATATATCATTAAGCTTTTCCATAGGTTGTATTGATCGTTACAATAATGATAAAATTACATTAAAAAAGGTAAGAGAAAATCGAAATTTATTCCAAATAAGATACACAATGTCCGTAGAACAACAAAAAGGATATATCTACATGTGAAGGAAATCGCAAGCATTAGCTGATAATGAATAAAATAATAATTATCCACACCTGTATGGGTTTCATTACAGCGTAAAGTCAACCCACGAAATATTATCAATTTCCAATGTCGAGAAATACAATTAGATAATTCCAATCCAAAGCTATTAGATAATTTCTCAAGTTTCTCGATTTCCTTCACCGTCAGCCGACAATTAAATAGTAAACACATAACAAAATTATATACAGAAGACTCCATAAATGAAAGTACCTAAATACCTATAAAATAATACATTCCAAAATTGTGAAAGCTTACAATTTTATTTATTACTGTCACCTTTGTTTTGAAAGTGTCTTATCAATAATTACTTCCACGGTTATGTCGTGCTTACTCAATAACGAATAGCACTGCCTACTAAGTTCTGACCGGTAAGTGGCGCAATTTTTCGGTGTGACATCGTTGCCTAGTTCTGAGTGCCACTTGGTTATGTAATACAAGAACAACAGTTCGTAAATCGGGGTCGCGGTTTGCGACCAACGGTCGGAAGTGTCTTCAGTTTTCTTGCAGCGGTTGTTGCAAAATTCAAATATTTTAATCCAAACTAACATTGGCCGGTAACCCTATTATAATTATACGTATGTTTTTTTACGTTTTATGTTGTTATTATTTTATTTAAAATTAAGTATTTATTTGACTATTAGTCTGATCAATAAGTTCAAAATGGTGTTTATGCGAAATAAAGGTCCTAAAATATGAGCAATAGCTCATTCGATTCGGAATTACATTTAGAAAAATGTATCGAAAGGATGTATTAGCACAAAAAAAATCCAATTGTAATTAACAAAACAGTATGAAAAAAACACAATAATAAAAATACGTTTTTTTTTTAAATCTTGTAAATCAATTTTCAAAGAGGAAGAAACTTTCAATAAAAAAAAACCTGATTCCCGAAACTTTTATTTAACGCCGAAAATGGGGCTACCCGCGACCATTACGGCATTGGGCGCACTGCTGCGGAAACAGTATAACACATAAAATATTTTTTAATAGTATTAAATACCAATATAAAATTTTGAAAAATTATGCTATTTTCTGAACACTTAAAAGAATAACAATTGCATTGTTTGTGTGTTAAGCCACATCTAACTACTAAATGTAATTCCGAATCGAATGAGCTATTGTTCATATTTTTAGGAGCTTTATCTCGCATTAAAACCATTTTGAATTTGTTGACTAGATTATATGAGATCATTATTAAATATGTATTCAAAGTTTCGAACAGACATACGGCAATAAAGTTAAAACAAAAAAGTGTTATATTTTTATAAAAGTTAAAATTTTTACGTATTATACCTTTGAAACATGTCGAAATATTAATTTTTCTAACATTAAAATTTACAGCAGAAATCCGTTTTTGACGTGAAAACGTTTAATCGCTCGTTAAGTACAGTGAGAGCCGTTCTAACTTTCTTGTGTTACAAAATACCGTCAGATTTCAATCGCTAATAAGTAAAAGACTAATAATGCGATAACAACGATTGAGATTACAATGGATGAGAATGTCTGTATGAGTTTGTCGTGCATTGTTTGTTTTGGCTGAGAATTCATTGGGATAGTGTAAAAGTCTGCGCGTGATTGTTGGGAATTAGCGTTGTGTAAAATTATAAATTTGTGTAACATGAGAATGCGTTTAGCTAGAACGTTAATCCGGGTGTTATTGTAAAGAGCTTGAGAAGCATTAGTAGTACTCAAAGTGAAACAATAAAAATATTCACCTAAATATATATAAAAATCCGTATTAAATAGAAAATTGTAAAAAAAAATTAAGATGAAAATTTAAGTAGTAAATATGCGCGGAATTCTAGAAAACTCAACGGAATTATTGAAAAGGAATTGAAAACGACGTTTTCACGGAAAATCTACAGCGCGGAGCTTGACTACGCCTTTCGGTATTTTTTATTTATTTATACCATGCAACCTCGTTATGACTCCATAACATTAACATATTAAATTCAAAGTTTACTACAATATAATGCGAAATATATTAGATATAAATACGGAATTGAAGCTGTGTTATGTATATAATCAAATATATATGGGTAATAAAAAAAATCACGACATACAACATAGGTTACATTATATGTATAAAAACATGAACTGCTATCACATTTGTTGCTTAGAAATCTTGTTATTACGACCAAAAACGTATGTAAATGTATACTAATTTTCACAAAAAAAAAACCTCTTCTGACAAGGCATATACTATATGTAACATATATTTGATTGTAACTAAGTTCGAAGATTTTATTTTATGTAAACTGAAAGCCTGTGATTAGTTTGTTCTTCATGAAAAGTACGATTTAGACATTCGGAAACGGCTGTTATTTATTCAGAATTATTGTGTAATATAATTATAAGGCAATCAATAAAGTTTGTAATTGTTATATATTTTAAGCAACTATACATTTTTTTAACATTTTTACGAAACCTGCAAGCACTTTCATTTGTTTTAGTCTAACAAAACTATTTTCGAGTCTTCAAAGAAGCGGGTAAAAACATTAATGAATACTAAATCAAATCTTATCTGGGGTCATAATTATCAACTTAACATACCTTTACAGTTTACGTAAGCAATTCGATATATAGGTATACTTTAACTCTTCAATAATATAATTTCTATGAATAACTAATATTCTATATCGGTGTTAAAATGTATTATTTATCCACATAGTTTTATAGATAATATAAAATTATGTTTATTTAAAATAATATAATTCTTCAGCTTAAATTAAACAGAAGTAAACACACGTGATTCTGCTCTAAACAGGAAGTGTTGCCATTATCATACGATTATAATAAATCAATTATGTGATTTTCGTTACAATTACTAAACATTTTTTTTATATAATTTTTAATAGGCTGACATATGCGAATTGCATAAAAGCCTCTAAAAATTTAGAATTAAAAAAAAATGAATACGTTAATCAGTCCGATGGTCTTTCTAACAGGAAGTATCAATTATCATGTACATATTTTATCATAAAATATCTCAAAGTAATTAAATTTAAAAACATCATATTAGTCCAAAAGTCTGTTTGAATGTCCTCATTTGCGTAAAAAAGTTACACAAATTTAAACTTAACCCCAAAAATCGGTAGATCTAAACTTCCGAAGTGTGGTCACCATCGGAAGTTGCAACACAGATTCGCAAGTCTCCCTCTGACCCCCACACCACACACGTCCGTTGTCCGTAGGCCGCCGCTGTCCAATTTCCTCTTCCCGCGACTATTAATTTCCGGCTTAAACTATTTCATGTCTTTCATTTCCTATTGATGTTCATTGTAAGTAGATTCTGTTAGATATTAAAACACCAATATTCTATTGAAGCCGCGATTGATTCTCTAAACGATTTTGATCACGATAATTTAACTAAATCTTAAATATGACTAAAACTAAAACTAAGTCGTTGCCACAACCCTTTGGCTCCAGAATGTCACATAAACGTAATGTATGAATTTGTAAATATTGTTTAATATTTGTATTATCAAAATGACACAGGTTAAGTTTACAGTTGAAAATATTTGAAATTTGTTTAATGCACGTTTTTATTCACGAAAATATATTTTTTTATAAACTTATGATTTCGTTTAATGATTGGACGTAATATGTATGTAGGTAGGTACCTAACCACGTTGGTAGCTGAAAATATGCGCTCACGCAATGAACTTATTTCGGGCACTTCCGCATGTATTCGGATTCGAGTCCGGCCGTTCGTCGCATTCCGACCGGGTCACAAACGCCACCACTAAATAATAGGTAGCAAGCGACGTTAGATGTTTATAGATACCTAATAATGTAGTTAATATGATATATTATAGTAGAAAGCAACTGTTATTTTATGAAAAATTTACTTAAAATAATTTATTCTATTATTTAGTATGTTGGTGTAAGAAGGAAATAAATAAATAAATAAGTTAATTTAAATTTCTACATGTTAACAACAAATGAATGATCTATGTACTTTATTTGTATAATTATGTATAATATTAGATAGAAAAGAAGATCAATGTTTTATGAAGAAGCGTACAAAAATAAGAATTCAATCAATTTTAGAACACTGCTATTAGTTAGTTTAGTCATAAGTAGTTGCAGTTATGTATTTTTAAATTACATTAATGTACGAAAACAGAAAAACTACGCTTGCAAAGTTTTCCAATGCTACAACAAAAGAAAGTAAAATATTCGATTGTGGCAACGTGTTAACAAAACATTACAGATTATCTCTTAAATTTTATAATGCTGGACATATTATAACCCCAAATGTTTCTGTGCCGCCACAACTTCTATCCATCGTTAAGCGAGAGCGAGACGAAACTAACAGGGAGCGCGGGACGGGCGAAGGGAGCAACAGGTAAAGATTCCGAGGCCACTTCCGTCTTGGCTGCCGAATATTTCTGTCTCGAACCGGTAGTGGGATGGCGGCCAGGGCACATACGAGATAATCTCAACTTCTCAATCTACACGCATACACACTACACTCAGGAACGAATAATAAGTCTACTCCTGCATATTATAAACAAGGAACTTTGGTAACCAAATGATGTAACATTCTCCATAAGGAAATTATACAACATCGTGAAATTTTCAAGAATCTATTATACCTACCTGTTTACAAAATGACAATGACCCATTCCACGATTATATGTATTTACACAATATACTAACATGTATAAAGTTTAAAGATATGTCATGTAGGTGTTCATGTAATATTTAGTCATAATGTATTTAAAAAAAGCCTAAATAATTAAATAAAATGAACGTGATAGATGATATCACAAGTTGTAATACTTGAAGATTCCTTCAAAACATATGTTAGAAACTCTGACGCTATGATTAAATACATGACAGTGGCCACAAATATAATGTGCACGTAGCCGGGTCGAATGAGCTCAGCTCAAACCGGTTAGCGTTCATATTGTCTCTGTTGGTACCAGGAAACTGAGTGGCGAGCGGTTGTCGAGACGTTTCCTGTGCTTTGTCTCAATACTACCACGGTATCTTGAACGTTCTGATTATATTCGTAGATCACATTTCAAATCTATCTGCATACTAAATATCTGCCAAGTTTAACACATTCACGTTTATGTCTAGATATCTTTGTGTGGTAATAAAATCTTAATATTTTATCCGGTATATGTTATCAAGCTAGGAAATGTAATACATTGCCGACACAAAAAACAAAACCCGTGGTCTCCGCAATACTCTACAAACAAGGAAATATTGCGAGTTATTAAAAACTGGCGCGCTGACGTAATCTTACCACACCGCTGGCACTTCCGTATACCCTACCGAGCTAACGAGTAACGAATGTATTAAACAATACTCCCAATCCAATGCAAACTATGTATTTTTAATGACATCTGCCATGCGACAAGTGCTCTTAGGATATCGTCAGTCACCGCCAACTCCGATAACGGTTTGCGGAAACAACGCTCGATGTTTAGTTAAAAATGGTACTTGGTGTGGCTCCCGAAGTTTTATCTTGCTCTGTGAGGTGGCGCAGGGCAACAAGCGCGCACGCGGGGAGGGGGAGCGCGCGTCCATCCGCCCGCGCCGCCACCGCACCGCATCATCAGTCTGCCTCGGAGAGCTGTCTGTTACGCTCGTCTGCGAGAACGATCCCTCAGATACGCTGCTGATTTACGGCGTGCCGTAACACGACACGTTTGGAGGGACCGTCGCTTATACGTGTGTCTGGTGCTCTGTGGACACTAATTATTGTGTTGTGTTGTGAAAATGAACTTGTGTTGAATTGTCCAGTTTCCATATACAATTAGGATTTTGACACCGCAACTAGTTCCGGATCAGCTCAGCCGGTGAGTAGCGGTGCTTATCGTAGACCGTGCTATCGCGGACTCACGCATTTCCGACCGCGCCCGATAAGGCGGCTGTACGGTACTTAGTGATATGAATCCAAATCCAGTAGGTTGTTTTATACACTTCCATCATTGAATTCTAAACAATTTTGAAACTTAAAACTTTCAACAAATACAAACTTCAACGAATACAAATTAAAAGTTTATTGACAGGAGAACACTGTGCCCACTCTGATAATGTTTTTAATTTCATTACTTTAACTGTTACAACTGTAAACACAGCAACTCACACGTTAAAAATAATAATGAACAAAACTAGCAATGTATTGATAAGTACGTCACTATGTAAACAATCCAGTCCCATGACTTCCAAAATAAAAAGATTAGTTTTTAATCATACATATAGTTCCTAATTCTTTATATAAATAATGAAGAAGCATGAAGTACAAAAATTGACAAAAGTCAATGAATCAAATTGAGAATAATTGTCGACTGGACTGGTTTATAATTCAATGGATTGGACAATTCATTGTTAAATGCATAAATCCCTATTCCCTAACCCTATTTCCAATTGTTTTAGCTATACCTATTAAAAATTTAACAAAAGAAAAAATTATATAATACTACTTCCTTACCATATAATATTACCATACCATTACATAACATACATATAATATAACCATATATATAATTTTAAATATCATAGATTGACAACTATCACCTATTATTTCCTTGATCTTCTTGTGTCAATTCACCTAATGGATGTTGATAGTAATCTCCTTGTAGTACATATCCAGAAAATGCTTTGAACTAATGTTTTTTCTGATATTTCGTTACAAAATGGACTCATTTTAGGGGGGTAGTTCACCGTTGCTATTACTGGCATACTTTTAATGGGACTTAAATTTATCGAGCTGAAATTCACATAACTACTAAGTCGTAGCATTTCGTATAATATTGACACGTTACGCACATAATTAACGTAAATTATCATACCAACTTTATATTGACAAGGCGTTACGAAGATAGGTACTTATAATAATGAATAATGTAGTAATTATTAAATTATAATTATCTATATAATGCTAATAAGCTAAATAAAGGGTATCTAACATTTGTGACGAAAAATAGTTAATAATATAATTGAAATCTGCCTGCCCATTGAGTTTTGTTCTGCCCACCCAGTTTCTTTATATATTAGAAAAAGTTTATTTTATGAAGTACAAATACGTCACTATCGCGCATTCTTAATTTTAACGTCTACTTTTCCAGTTTTTCAGTGCATTTCTTGTAGTTTTTCTAGGCATGATAAAAACGTGGGTAGATAGATAAAGTTCAGCTACAAATATGGAATATACTATTTAAAAACATAAAAAAATAGTATTTCTTAAAATAACAAGAAATGAAAATAATTAAGTATTTGCTGATTTTTAATAAGTTTTACACAGCACCATAAGTAGTAGCTCGGTAAAAAATTTGTTTAACATGACACGACTCTTAGCGCCATCTGTAATAGAGTAGAAGTACTACAAATCTCAAAGACGACTACAAACTGAACGTCGCAGAAATTAAAATAAATTTTAAAAAAATTTGTTACAGATAAGAAATCGTAATGAAAGTTGTGAGTCTACAACTGCCTTCCGGGCCGAGTATGGAACGACTCTCGCTGCCATTCAGTCCTACTGAATTATTATGGCGGTACCCATTACCCTGGGCACCACCGCCACCTTCGCCCCTTGGCGACACAAAAGCTCAACTACCAGCTGGATTACCCCCAGAACCAAGATTATGGACAAGAGAAGATGTTTCAGTATTCTTGAAATGGTGTGAAAGAGAATTTGACTTGCCTAATTTCGACATGGATCTTTTTCAGATGAATGGTACGTTTATTATTGTCTTGTAGCTATGTAATATGATGTTTGCCTATTGTATCACAGTAATATAACACATTATTTCATTTTGTTCACAGGTAAAGCCTTATGTCTTTTAACTAAAACAGACTTGGGCGAGCGCTGCCCAGGTGCGGGTGACGTGCTACATAATGTACTGCAAATGTTAGTTCGCGACGCTGCACTCTTAGGAAGAGTACCTTCATCACCAGTAACACCTACAGCACGCGCAGCACCGTATCCTCCTTCTCCACATTCTCATCCGCCAACTCCCACATGGGCAGTTGAGGGTTTCCATCATTTCCACAGTGCGGCTGCAGCTGCTGTGCAACCCAACTCAGTCACACTCAGCCCTGCACCATCAGTTGACAGTTCTGGTAGTCCACAACGAGGAGATGCAGTTAACTATGCATCTACATACGCGCCATCATTACCTCCAGCTGTTCAAGCTGCTAGCTCTGGCAGCAATCATTCTGATTCTGATGAAGAACCCCAATTTGGAATGCCACCAAGGTCACCTAAGGATAACCCCTTAACGAGTCCGGCAGCGCAAGCGCACCCAGCGCCTCAGCACTCACACTATCGTGCTCAACACAGGGAATTCTTTCCCAACGATATGCCCGAATCCAATACAAGTAAGTTTATTACTTTAAAAAAGCTGCTAATCACAATAAGGTTCTCATATTAACTCATAAACTATAACTAAAAACACCATTTTCAGATGGTAGACTTCTGTGGGACTTCCTTCAACAATTATTAAATGATCCAACTCAGCGGTATACTAATTACATCGCGTGGAAAAATCGGGATACTGGCGTATTTAAAATTGTAGATCCAGCAGGACTTGCAAAACTTTGGGGAATTCAGAAAAATCATCTTTCAATGAATTATGATAAGATGTCTCGAGCTCTAAGATACTATTATCGCGTAAATATCTTGAGAAAAGTTCAAGGCGAAAGACATTGTTACCAGTAAGTATATTGTTTAATAAATAATAAGTTTACATTTACGTATTATTATTCCACTACTTATTAAGTTTTATGGTTTTGTCCGTAAGCTGACCACGTAAAAATGTTTTTGTTCCATGGGTAACACATTAATTAACCAACCTTGAAGTTATGTCTGTACCAAATTTTATTGAATCCGATTTGAGAATTTAATCCGAAAAGACAAAATAACCAACAGACTATTTTTACATTTAAAGCATTAGCCGTTATTTTTACAATAAAGAATATAAGCATCAAAATAGGTGTTGTTATAGAGCAATAACAGCAGTAAATACCTAATGCAGCTCGCATGTTAACTTTTATCAACCTTTTAAACCACCAAAGTTAATTTTTAAAAAACTTAGTCATATTTACATGGTTCTTTTTTTAATTCATAGTAGGCCATCTATAGGCTGGTTAGCTGGCCAGGTTCAGAGATATGTTTTGTTAAATAAAGTAACATTCAAAATAAGCAGTGACCGATAATGGTGAATCAGTTCATAAAAAGGGCGCTCAAATGGCTTACGCTGAGTAAACTATACAAAATATCTTGTATCAATTTAATTTTCTACATAATTGTAGATTTTAAAAAGACCTACAAAAAAATTGTGATAGCAGCATATACATATCTATCTTATAAGTATCACCCACAATAAGCATTTTTGTCTTCCGTTTTTTGAGCGGGGGCAGCAAAATTCGCGCGAGCGTTCGACCGCATGTCCACACGAACGGAGCCGCGGACACAGCTAGTTTTCTATTAAAATCCAGTTTCCACTTTGTAGATATTTTTGAAATAAGAGATTTTGTGTACATTGTAATGGTATTTATTTAGTTTAGTAAAATAAAAAATTAGCAATATGATCGTTAACAAGAACTTTATTTTCCCACAGATTTTTAAGAAACCCAACTGAACTAAAAAATATTAAGAATATATCGCTTTTGCGGCAACAAATGAGCCCTACGCGAATGGTTCCACAATCTGTAGTGAAAACAGAAATGAAAGAGGAACGCTGTGAAGAAGAAAATGTAGATGATGACATGCCAACAGATTTAAGTATGGCTGCGTCAGAACCTTGGCGGAAACGTGCGCGACCAGATCCAACACCACCTGCTCAGCCTCCGCCACAACATGATAAACATCGTATTAGTGCGCTAATTGGTGATAATATGATGATGAAGCGAGAAGCTGAATACTCGACTGAACATTATGCACTTAATCTTAAAAGTGAAAAATGTGAACAGTGATTATCATCAGAGATGAAAGTGAAATAATTTAGTGTTAAACAATTAATGCCTACCTAAACAACGAAACTTGCTCCACCCATTAAAAAATCCTAGTCAAATTCCTCTCAGTAAGGATATCTCGTCTTCCTCTAAAGTCTAATTCATGATCAGTAACTGAGAGTATTTTGACAGATTTAATATGGTTGTAAGGAATAAACAAACAGTTCGACAGGGTATGGACATGCCTATGTGCCAAGTGATTTTTATACCTAATAGTGTCAATTAAATAGTTAGCTAAAGGACAACAAGAGTTTCTATTTTATGTTAAAGTTATAAAAAAAAACTATAGAAAGATTTTGTGCAATGGACTATCATATAACTGACGAGATTGTGCAGTTTTGAACAATATTGTTGCCAAAACCCAATATTTGTATGTAGTTAAAGTGTTGTATACACTCATTAATGCATTTGCATAATTTAATTATAGTTTTATGTTTAACTATTATAAATTTGCTAAAAAGAGAACTGATAACTGAATCATAACGAACGCGTGAATTAAATATTAGTCATTCATAATGTCTTCCATTGAATCTTTTTGGCAAATCTTTTACAACTGTAGCATGTGAAAGTTCGACTTGTAACACCTACCACGTGACATTTTTTCTTCATAACATTTTCATTGGCAGCTTATTATTTTACTGGTGTTTTGTAAAGTTTTATTATTTTCTTTAAATAGTTATAAAAAAAGACAATAATGATGGACAAATGTTAACAAAATGCCTTTAAATGTTTAAAACACCTGCTGTGATAAAAAATAAAAGTGGTAGACATTGAGTAGATATGCTAGAGCTTTTACTCAAAGATTTCCAGCTACAATTTTCTGTGATCTCTTTTATCAATGTAGGTAATGTCATAGATAAAATTATCATTCTTGTAAATATTAAAGTTTAATAGATAGCCATGTAAGCTAGATTAAGAAACAGACTGTAAAGAGAGTGTATGATTTGTAAAACAAAAAGTGGAGCTTTATCAAAGTACCTATTATATCCGTAAGTTTTATTGCTACATGTGTTTGTATTTTTACAATTATGTATTTCTATTTGGCCTTAGAAGCCACAACTTCCAACATTGTAGAACAGAATATTATTTACCTGGAGGTTCACATTGAAATATTGTGACACGATTTATTATAATTTAAATAAAAAGATAATGTTATTTCAATCTACATTATTATTTATATCAGTAAATCCTGGTACGATTATTTTGCATGTAAATTGGAATGCAGAATTACAACTATACTTGGTTACATAAAAGAATTTTAGAATAAACCTAACATAAAAATAATTATATAATTTCGTTATGAATATGTAGTATTTCAGTAATAACACTTTTTTGAAAATCGATTAATTTTCAACCACTTGCAGAGTCAACTTTTTTTTAAGTTTCTCTACACCAGTCCAACATTAAAACCTATAACACAATTTCGTAATATTTTTAATCCATTTAAAAAAGGCAGGTTCTCTATTTCCCTAGCATGTTTTTGTATGTGCGCGTTTTTTTCTGAAACTACGCTACCGATTTTTATTCTTTTACTGGGGTAATTTATATACATACTTAACAGAAGGCATATAAAATATTAAGATACATACCATTTTTATGTACGTACACATATAATAATTTTGTTTATTGATAATGTTTACCAAAGTCGGTTTCTCACTTTCTTTCTTTCTTCAAAAAAAAAACGTGCTTCAGATCAAACGTGTCATAAGTGAAACCTTCAGAAAAAAATAAAAATCTCGTTCTTTGGAAATTCTTTCTAAATATCAAAAATCAGCGGGATTCGAACTATCGACCTAGTGGTCGCGTACTGTGTATGAAGTCTGGTCATCTCACAACACTAGGCCAATCCGACGACGATCACAATCATGAACTCATACAAAACTTGTATTAACCGCGCATAATGTTAATGTATTCTATCTCATTCTCTCGTAGGCTAAATCCCTAATGTCTCTTTTTACTGTCGCTTTTTCGTTTCATCGATTTTCGAATCACAAACGCAAACCTTATAGGATCACTTTGTTGTCCGTCTGTCTAGCTGGCAGTATTTCCGTGTGTCACGACATTTTCTCGAAAACGACTATAGGTATAAAGTTGAAATTAATATCATATAATACGTCCTCACATATGAAATTAGCGTTCTATAAGGAAAATATTATGAAATTGTACATTTAATCAATCGAAGTATTTACCATTATTATCTAAGCACTTTCGCCATTTTATAGGTAGTTCATTGACTTCATTACTGAAAAAATTGTGGAAGCGAGAAACAATAAAAGCTTTGAAGGCGATTTGGAGAGCTTTATTAGAATTGTTTTTTTTTTCTTGCAAGTAATTGTCCAAATTCGGAAAAAAATGGTAATCTGTTGGAGTAAGGTCCGGGGAGTATGGTGGGTGTCGGAGACATTCCAACCGCAGTTCCTCTAATTTACCGACAGTCTGTCGTAAAGTATGGAGTCTAGCGTTGTCCTGAAGCAGCAGTGGGCTAGAGAGATTGACCAGTCTCGGTTAACGGCTAGCTTTTCCATCAAGGTTTGCAATTGTTTACAATACAGATCTGCCATTATCGTCTGGCCAGATCTTAAGAAGCTGTAGTGTATGACATCAGCACTGGCCCACCAAACACTCACCAGTACCTTTTTCTGAGTCAACTTTTACTTGGGACAATATTTGATCGGTTCTCCTGGGTTCAACCACTGTGATGAGCGTTTCCGATTGTAGTAAAGGATTCATTTTTTGTCACAATACTACGATTCAAAATTCCTTTGTTATTGTGACGGTCGAGCGATGTAACGCTTACCCGCCACAACCGTCCTCTGCGGCAACTCAAGCCTAGGTCCGATCTATCGGCATGGAGCCCTTGAGTCAAGCAGCCGTTCGCGCGATACAGTGACTCTACATTCACTAGCTTTCACAGCCATACATGACACTGCATTATACACACAGGTACATAGGTTCTGTAAGGGACCTTTTTTTTTTCTTTTTTGCCTAGTTAGATTAGAAAAAAAATTTCAGACCACTAAATACACATACACATGTTCCTTCCCTCCTCCCAGGGGGCAGAAACATATATATATATGTATAGTTAGTTTAGATCGAATGATAGGGATTTAGTCAGATCGCGACTTAATTGCATACGCGCAACAGTCCGAGCCGAGGTTCGGCCACTTTGGCACCCTCGGATGTTGTTGCTTAGCTTTCGTGGCTGAGTGCCCTAAGCGCTCGCCCCCAAGCCCGGTAAAGCTGTAAAAGCCGTATAGGCTCCAGGGCCTCTAAGGCTAACAGTATAGTAAAATTAAAAAAAAAAAAAAAAAAAACGATGTAACGCAGCACTAAATGCGTGTTTGTTGGTATGCTACAGTTAATTCATGCGGTACTCATCCCTCGAGCTGTTTTACTTTTTCAATTTGTTTCGAATTAATTAAAATTGTTTTATCACTCACAACGAAGCCTGTTGCCTACTCTAACGTGGTTGGCAATGGATCCGCTTCCACGATCACCTTTAATTCTTCATTATCAACTAGGATCTCCGGCCGTCCACGGGATTTGTTTCATATGTCAAAATTTCCAGCAATAAAACGTTTGAACCAAAAACGTACCGTTCTTTCTTTTACAGTAGCTTTACAATACATATCATTAATTCTTCGAGCCGTTTCTGCAGCGCTGATGCCATGGTGGAACTCATATTTTTAAATAAAGCTATTTTTTTAAGTTAACCATTTTGTGGAAAGAACGATATCAAAGAAAAATCAAATGATGCGAAAACAAATGAATCACTAAATTCCATATACAAACCTAAATTTGAAATAAATTTAATTGCTAACCAAACGACATATATTTGAGATCAAGGTGGCCAGTTCAACAAAACGCCAATTTCATATGTAAGGACCTCATGCTGCTGTAAATAAATTTTCTAGGTTAACGCATTAAAGAGATACGGCGCTTCATAGTCAAAATAATCAAGAACCGATTATCAAAATCTATAGTGTACTTCCCGCAAGCCTACAAGTCTTGAAATTTGGCATGTTGGGAGTTCTTTTGACAAAAGTTAAGGGAAAAATCCGAATATAAGGAATTTCTGATCCAGTGTGAAATTACTATGCAACTAAATTATATTAAGACTTTTTTCTCGAAAAGGACTTAAGGTTGTTAAAAATTATTTCAAATACTAAAATCTAGGGCCTCAAACTGCTTTGATAAAATAAAGTTTCTAGGTTAACACAATAAAAAAATACAGTGCTTTATTATATGTATATAAGTTTAAAAGTCGCACACTGACCAATTTTCAAAACTTATAGGGTACTTTCCGCAGGCATACAGTCTTGAAATTTGGCACGAAGAGGCTTTTTAACAAAAGTTAAGGAATAAATCCGAAAAGAATGAATTTGTAATCCAGATCTATCTATTTTACACATTTGTCTATTATATCGTGCAAGACGATTTCTTTATCATCTACATCATCATTACTATAACGTTTCAAAACATAGCCTAAACCTTTTAAGTAAAATATACTTATATATAAATAATTAAACAAAAAAAACGGAATCTGCTGAATGGTTCTTGAGATATATAAGCTCACCGACAGATAGACAGACAAACCGAGATACATTAAAGAATACAAGGATAAAATATATATAAACAATATTTACGTAAAAGACGGTAAGTAATGTAATCAGTTCGAAACCCTCAGGGCGCGAGTTTACTAGCTAACTGTGGGATTTTTATTTACTTTTTAACTTAAATATTTCAGTCACTTTTCCACTGGCTTTATCGGCTTTACCAGTGCACATGTGCTTTGCACACATTACACTCCCGATTAATATTCACCTTAATAATAAAGTAGATTAACATTTCAACTTAAACAAAAAAAAAACAATTTATTTTTTGTCTTACTTGCATCGTTACTTTCTATGTTACTTAAAGCCAGAGTGGACAAAAATAATAAAACAAGGTATCGAAAATTGATCCTACGAAAAGAAAATTATTAGAATTAATCGAACGCCGTTTTACATTTAATTTATCAGTTTCTTTTAAATTTTGAATAAAATTCCTGCATTTTTACTGCAGCAACACGCAACAAAGAATATTGACTGGAAGAAATAATGTTGTTTTTTGCAGTCAGGCGTTGAATAATTCAAGTGTTCCAGATTGCGATATCAATTGTTGTTATACTTTATTTTTTTCATTTCGTTTACACAGCTTAAACACCCTTCAATTGATTTAAAGCATAATCGTATTATCAATTATATTTTACTGTAAAAGAGAATCAATAATCGTAAAATCAACTTACAATTTAAATTATGCTACATCTCTAAAATAAAGATTTGACATGTGTCGTGCACCGTGCAAGTCTTCTTACGATGAATCAATAATAAAAACCTAATTTTCATTAACAATTATTTTTTTCCGTGGGGATGAAGTCATGAGTATAGGTTACTACAAATAGAAAATTGTTACCGTGACAATGAGACAAAATATTGCGTAATATCTAAAATATTTATTATTGACTTAAATCACTTTGTTCACAGTTTTATGCTTACTACTAATAGAATGACCAAATTGACCATTTTAATTAATGATTATCTGATGGCAAGGGTTGAAAAAATATTACATCATCAGCAATAACAGTAGAAGCAGATCTGACTTGGCCATCATCTAATTTAACTTCACCATATGATAATTTGCCAGTAATATAAACACGTTGACCTTTTTTTAAATATTTATACACTGTATCTCTTAGTCCTGGTTTAAATATACTTATTCTATGCCAGTCAGTCCTTTGCAGTATGTCACCCGACTCATACTTGTAGCTAAAATGAGTTGCAAGAGGGAAATTGATTACTGGATGTTCTTCTGTACCTCTTTTTTGTGGATCAGCACCAACCCTTCCTAATAATGTAACCTGGTTTATTGCTGTAAATTAAAATTTCGATATGTGAAACAACAGGGGCCCAAGTCTGCTAACAAAATAGTGTTTTAATGGGGTGTTGATAGTATCTCAATAGACATTTGGAATTCTCCTATTTGTTTATCATTCTGTCGAAAAACCATTGACTCATTTGGTATTCTGCTCAACAATCGCGTCTCAATGATATCTCAATAACAACTCGATAGTAGTCAAGATGGTATTCTCTTAAATATTTGACAGCTTTATTAATAGTACTGTGGTGTTTTGACTTTAGAGTAGCCATTAGCAACAATAGCTTTTCTAGCACGATTGCTTACATGTTTCATAAAAATAAAATCAAAATAATATAACATTTCGTCATCAACTCTATAAAATTTCGATCGCTTGAAGTGATGACCATCGAAATGGTGAGAGTCGAGATGGCGACAGTCGGGGTGGTAAGAGTGGAAATGGCGATAGTTAAGATGGTGACAGTCGAGACGGGGACAATCGAGATAGTGCCAGTCGAAATGGTGATAGTCAAGATGCATCCCACTAACACACTATCACAACACTATAGACATTCTATCGAACAGTAATTATTTTTTTGCATAATACCAAATTTGTGACAATTTCTATATAATATCATTAGATTGTCGATATAATAACAATGGTAGATTCTTAATGTTAAATAGCAGACTTGTACCCCTGGTAAATTAAAGGTTGCAAAAATTGTGCTTATTATGTACAGTTTTAAAATACATTTCACCTTACTTACTTTTCTCACTTTTTTGAGTGTTACATCCAATAGCAGAAACATGAAAATATTGCGGTTTTATAAATTTATGGGCCAGAGACGATACCTATAATGGGAAAAATCATTACATAATATACAGACACAATAATTCTAAAATTCAAATACTATATAGCTTCTGCCAGCTGTTTTTTTCTACACCAACAAAGAAGGCCAAATATTATTCATCACAAATGTTTTAGTTAAATAAACACGAAAATTATAGTTGTTTATTTCAAACCCGATTGGGTATTTCTTTTAAATTCACAATTCCGTCTTTCCTGATTCTATGACTCTGTTATGACTGTTAGCATTATGATAAATCATTAACTATAAATGGTGGGTTGGAACTTTCAGCATGAAAATACTTTGTATCAATTTTTATTTAACTTGGCTATACAATAGTACAAATGCTAAATCTGTATGTATAAAAATGAATGTTTTTTTTGTTTGTACAAAACAACTGTGATGAAACTTTGGTGGGTTCTTGTGTCCACGTCTGTGATAGTTCTGTAATAGTACGATCCATTTATAATAGGTGGTACTCAAGTCATTTCATGTAGGAGATAAAGGGAATGATGTCGCAGGTAAATGCTAGTATGAAATACAAATTATTCACAAAAACTAGAAAGTTCATTAATGAATATGATATTACTAATATTACTCAATTTGCTTACTTTAAAATATTAATCCTTAAAGAAACATTTAAGCGACTCAATAAGCTAAAAGATTAGGGCACAGGTTTTTTTGTAATTTTGTACCCAAAATATAATGAATCCCATAGAATTCATTACATTTACACAAGGTATATTGCCAAAATGCACCGTGGATGGTTTACTATTTAATTATTTACTAGGGGACATTATGTAAAGGTTCTAAAAGATGGTCCAGAAAAGTTACAAATACTTAAATATTTATTCATTTCTTATAATGGAGCAGCACTGGTTTGTATTGGTGAGTGCAGATGGCTGGGACAAGAGCAAGTGATCAAATATATTGAAAGTTTCAATTCAAGTTTATTTTTACTTTGTCACAGTTTATTTTTCTTGAATCTTGTGGTACCTGCTAACAACAAGTCAATCAAATTGGTCCTTGTTCCGAAAAAGGTTAGAAACCACTGTTCTAGAGATATTGTGTAACTATTAAACCCTACCTTCACCGCTAGAACAGAGTGGCAAATAATATACAGAAAAGGAATATTTAAATTTTATTTGTGACAGATGCAATACCTAAAATCATGCCCGATTATTTATTGTCTTTTGCATATTTACTGTTCAGTGTTTGATGTTAAATACCTTCTTAATTTAAAAGTTGACAATAATTAAATGCAAATAAAATCGTAACGTTTATAATTTAGTGAAAATACTCACCCTTCTAGTGCAAAACATTGTTATTATTTCAAGCAGTGAAAGAGAAACACTACAAATTTCTAATCAGTGGTATGTATGCATACAAATTAAAATATACAAAAAATAATGAAATTATTTTAAAATTACTACAAAAGCACCGTTATAACCTAAATAAAATATCAGTATATCACAATATATCAATAATATTTCTAAATTCAAAGCAGTGTTGCCAGTTTGCCACTGTTGCCAGAGCAAAATCTCGAATTGCCCGGCAGTTATTGCCGTTTTCAATCTCTGAACTGACTTGACATAAATACTGTCTGTACTAGTCTGTCTTGTACCTACTGTACAGTCTAGTAGAGAGTAGACATAGGTAACCTCCGCTAGGAGTATTAATTACTATTCTGTGTGGGTAGCACTGCGCTCACGACAACTGGACCGACTGGACGTTATCCGCAACTGACTGTCAATGTCAAAAACGTGTGGAAGGAAGCCGTCCGTATTCTTACAAATACACGTCTATTTTTTTGTGTTTTTATCTCAGTTTACCTTTTATGATATGGTGTTGTCGGTGTTGGTGGCACATGTACTACTATAAATTTCCACGCATTACAAGTAATAATTATTATGTTTATGTCTAGGTAATATTGTGGCAACAGCAGTGTGAAGTTTTTGACGAGATCTCAAACTGTCATGTATTGGTTTTTGATTGTATTCATTAACATGTGTTACATGACCCTATATTGTGTAATATTGGTGGAATTTTGCATAATTAAGCTTGGTTATTGTGCACAAGTGAAGTGAATTGGAAATAATAACATGGATCATGAATTCTGAGAAGCCACAAAAACCCCCCTAGAAAGTTTTAACAAGGGAGCCACCATCTTATTAGAATTCACAAATCGTCGTAACACTGGAAACTATATACACTCGATAATAGCAGTAATAGTCTTGAATAAGGAGGAACGTTTGTCAAGTTAGGAAAAAGAAGAAGAAGGCAGAGTGTTTTGTCGTGGGTTTTAAAACGAGAATAAAGTAAATTAACATTATAGTGTAGATCTGACATGGAACAGTGTTTTTTGCGTGCGTACAGTGGTAAATTTTAAGGGAACAGTAAATATAACAATATCGGTGCCTCACACCCACCGGTTTAACATTCTGTCTTGTTCGCTTTCATTTTAGATCAGCTCATATTTTGTCAATTTTTTATTTATCTATGCTTGGTCCTTATAACATAGGTACCATGGGAAGATATTGTGTACCTACATATACATGACATTGGAAAATGTAGAAATCGGTTCTTTACTAAAGTGAGAAAAGTATTGCCAAAATGTTTGATTTTGCACGGTTTTATGTTTATTTTTGTATACTTTAAGAGTTTTAAACAATCATTAAAACAAACATACTTTCAAATATATTGTTTAAAGGTTTTTGACTAAGTTCTGTACTATATATACACTTACAAAGCAATAACAACACGCTGGTCTTGACGGCAAAGACATAGTAGGTATATAGAAATACGAAATCTTTACTGGATCCAAATGGTAATTGTGTAAGTAGAATAGAGTAATCTAGAATTAAGCGCGGTGTTCAACAGGGAAACAGGGTATCTTTTACCCATATTTAAAGACTGATGCAGGTATCATAATGAACTGGGGTTTAATTAACAATATTCTATACGTGGACTATACAATTTAATTCCACACCATATAAGGTTTTTAGAAAATTGTCGCTTTTTAGCATTATACTCTAACAAATTGGAATAATTATAAGTACACAAACCAAAGTTATGATTTTCTACAAATTGTCAATAGATTTGTTAATTTACATGAATTCTTTCATCTCACGCTAATAGCTCTACCACGAACGTAGTGTAATAATATAAAATACTCATGGACAAATTTAAAGGAACGCAAAAAAGGGTTCTTAATCTTCTTTTATAATTATTGTGCCACAAACATTAGGAAATCCTATATGAAAAAGTTCTGCAAATTTATTTTTCAAATGTTATTTTTGTGTTTGCATAATATGGCGTTCTTTCGTGCTGAGAGTCTTTTTGCCAAATTTTGAATTTGAGTTTAAATTTAGTTTTAAAAAAAGTAAAAAAAGTACAAAAGAAAAAAGTTCGAGACGTTCCCTTTAAAGAATTAGTAACTGTTAAAGCACAGGTATTGCAGTTGCAGCTGCAAATAAAACGCTTGTCTTATCTTCCACAATGGAAACACAAACTTACTAGATGCAGGTTTTTTCGTAGATATAGGGTCAGTTTCAATTGCGGATATTTCATTTTCTTCACAATTTCTGCAGCATTAATAATTGCACTAGTATCAGTATCCACAAAGACGACTTCTTGTGTATTTACCGAATTTATCACAATCGTATCGCATACATGGATGTGATTAATACGTATCAATGTGCCCCGCGTATTAATGTATCATTGTGCCCCAGCAGATATTTAAAAAAAAAACAAAAAAATTCAATAAAACCATCGAACACATTAAAAAAATACTTCTAATACCGAATATTGGATAAATTAACTAACGTTTCGTAAGTTTAAATCTTAATTATATAATATACAACAGCAGAGAAATACTTTTAGATACTTAAGTATTTTTTAGTTAGTCGCACTAAAAACAAACTTACTCTGTTCCAACGCTAACGGTTAACAAGCGGTCAGCGTGGTTATAGCTGTGGAGCTAAGACATGTATATACACGTTTTAGTTTTGTCGGGTATCTAATAATGTTTCTTAATATTGAAATATTGTTGGTGTATCAATGTGCCCCTTGTATCAAAGTACCCCACTTCCCCCTATACTGATTAAAGTATTTTTAATGATAATGACGTCTAATATTCTAAATATTGTTACATTACAGTAATATAGCCACAAGTTCAATTATTAGTGAGCAGAACAGGTCCTCTCTCAAACATCGATGGAACTAAAGGTCACAGCGTACGTAGAGGAAATTATAGTAAAAGAACTTTTTCACAATAGTATTCATCAAAGTATCTGTAAAAGTGTATCGAAGTAGAAGATTTATAATAATACATTTTGATAGAACTACCAACTAGTAAATAAGATTTTGGTTTTATTTTTTGCTAAAAAAAGGTTTGACTTAATTACCTATTTTTGTAGAGGATATTCCTCCAATTCGCACCAAGCGATTCGCTTCGTCGTAAAACATGCAAAAAGCTAAGGAGTGGAATTCACTCCCGGAGTTTTCAAGCGATGAATGCTGTGAACTGCTTAGCTTTAGTTATTATATTTTGATTCCTTTTTTTCGGCTTTTTGGAAGGGCGACAGTAGTGTTATTAGATAATAGTACTCTGGTATCACTAGCATAGCCGCCGATAAATGCTTGATGAATGACAGTTGTTTTGTGGTTATTATTATAGGTAGAAAATTTGTCTGTATCTCTTCCACCACCACGCAATCCGAGTAAAGTTGTTGCCTGTGAAGGATGCCTTCAGCCGCAAATGCGAAGTCTGAAAAACCTGCCTCCTCGGAGGCTATGGATAATTCGCCGATTCGACAGATAATGACGATAATTGAGCATAAAATTCGAAATTTGGAGAAAAGAAAGGTAAGAATTGATAATGCAACATGATATCAACATCATCTAGTTTGAGGTTGAATGCTTTGCTAATATTTTATAAAGTAGTTTTTATAAGATAATTATGGTAATAAATCGGGAAATATTCATTCTCCACTGTGAATCGTCACTGAGTATATAAATAATTGCTAAAAAGTTGACGCCATTTTTACACGTGTGGTCCCGCTATGTTGACGTCTGACGATACAACGACGCCCAAATAACTCGCAACTATGCTCCTGTTTGAAATTATAATGTTTTTCATTTGAGTAGATAGCAGATTTTTAGTAAGAAACCGTGTTTTCCCGTAGAAAATTGTTTTATGGCGTCTTTATTGTCGAACCGGTGTTATTGGGCAGTTTTGCGACTGTCATTATTTGTTATTCGTTTCCGATTCGTGTTTCCAGAATCCTTTATACATACACTTTTGTACAATAGTTTTTTGTTTTAATGTACCATAACAATATGATTTGTGAAAAATTCGGAATACCGCATTATTATGCTATATACCACATATGGAAAAATTGGATTTACTTGCGACTTCATTGGTGTGGACTTAAAAACCGGTTATTATTAGCTGGAGCAAATTGTAAAACCTTTAGAAAAATATACTTAGCTTTGAACTTGAATGTGTTTTATGATTATAAGTAAAATAAAAGTTTTATAGACTAAATAATGCATTGAACTGTGCAATTAATTCTTCTGAAATACATAATTTTACACAAGGTAATTAATACATTAATCAAAAAAATGGTTTTGTTTTTTATTTGTTATTATGCCTACACTAACTAATTTTTAATCATATTTTATTTAGATGAAAACTGAATATTCTTTATAAATTTATTAAATGTTTATTAAGGTTAAAAATTGAACATTTTTATACACTGATGGACACACAAACTGCATCAAAAAGTACAAGATTACTTTAAAAATAAATATTTTAACCATGTATGCAAACTTTTAATATAAATTTGAATTGATATTGGTTCATTAACTTTAAAACAGCGTAGTATCATATCATTAAGTTTAAATTTGTTTACTGGAAACAAGTAATAAATTATTATTTTTAACAATTAATGATAAATGAAACGAAAATTGGTTTAATTAAAAGTTTGTTTTAAGAATTGAAAAACTTTAAGCACAGGTTTTTTTTTTTATTGAGGTTTGTTACCTCCCACCTTACCTTATTACTGATTCTAATTAGTTCCGAATAGATCTGATTAGGGCTATCAAATGGGTTGGGTATTAGGGTTATTAAATTGTCCCATTCTTGTGAAATTGCTATTCTTAGTGCTGCCATTGTTGTGGGCACATGATTTCTCGCATACACAGCTCTTTTTAAATTGTCCCAAATATGCGCAATGGGATTAAGGTCCTGTCTGCATGCTGACTAATTCATGGTATGTATCCCAACCTCTTTGCAATATTGTTGAACTATTACAGCGGCATACGGTCGGGTGTTATTTTGCATTAGAGTAAAATTTTCGCTTATGAATCACATGTAAGGTACCGCGTGAGCTTCTAAAATCTCTGTTATATAGCTGTGTACCATTAAACCCCCACTATTATCGTTTTGACGAACCATGTTGATGAACACAAGTTCTATTCGTCGGGTCATCGATATGTCATTCAAATTGCCTCTAAAAGGAACATTGTCCTCAATGAAACTTTGAGTATATCTCTCTCCACATTCACGATAGACTCTTCTGCGACCATCTACACCAAATAACTACACTCATCGTGAATAATATGGAGGCCCATTGTTGTTCAGAACAATTTATTTGTTCATGCACAAATCTTAAGCGAGCTTTTGTAGGGACCTGTCTCTAGAAACCTCTACACTCTAAGTTCCATAGAATGGCTAAAATTTAAATTTCTAGCAATTGTTTGTTGATCCAAGCCTTGTCGCACCATTGCTACAATTTGTGCGGCTTGTTCGGACAAAGTATCCATATTATTGTACAGAAACTCTTAGTTAAAAATACTACCTAAAAATTTCTATAAATTTAATGGCAAATAGAAACAAATCAATAGCAATCAATTTAAAACCTTACTTTTAATATGTAACATGCAAATCTGAGTCAATGCGTAATATAATAATTTGTTTTGCTCCATTTCCATTTTTAGATTTATGATTAATTAGATCATTTATGATTAATGGCCAGTTTTCACTTTTCCCTTATGTGAATCTAAAAAGTTTGCATACTTATTAAAAATATTCATTTGAAAATAATCCTGAACTTAGATGCAATTTATGTGTCTGTCAGTATATATAAGTTACTAAAAATGTGTTTTTTTGCATATTTCATTTTACAGTAGACAGCTTGTAATTTTTTTTTATATGCAATAAACAGGTGCTTTATATACACTTTACAGGCTGCATTTTTACTATTATAGTTATCGATACACATATCACATTAAACTGCAATAATAATGTGTTGATTACTTTAAAAGTACTTAATTTGTCAGCAAAATATTGACTTTTTTTATCATAGAGTAAACTAACATCATACCGGGATCTACAAAAAGCTGGAAAGGAACTAAATTCAGACCAGAAGATAGCTGTTGCAAAATATGACGAAGTTGCCCAGACTTTAGAATTTGCTCGGGATCTTTCAAAACAAGTAACTGCCATAGCAATTGCAGCAGAGAAGGATGCGAAAAAACAAGCTAAAAGGGTAACTATTTGTATTCTAATTTTCATAAGTAACTGAACATAACATGACAAAACATTATATATTTTAAACCAATACACTCATTTTTCAATTTCATAAGAGCAGCGTGTATCACGTCTAGGGATAAACTGTAGAAAATAAGAAAAAGCTATGATACTCCATGTTATCCACAATTTTCTCATTTCACATAGTTTTATAATGTATTGAATTTATTTGTGATTTATAATCAATAAATTTCTTGATTACAGGAAGCATGGGTTCGTAATGCATCTGACACTAATAAAATTCGTGATGTACTCTTAATTCTGGACTGCCTTATGCAAATGGGTAACACTGAAGTACGGAATGACTTTCTTTCTGGCTCAAATGGAGCTGTAAAACTTACTGAAGAAGATTTGAAGGTGCTAGATGATTTGTGAGTACAAAATTTTCCAATCATTATTTCATACCATCTATTGTATAGATTTTAATATAAATGTGTCTTCACTTATAGGTATCCTGAGGTAACACCATCTCACAAATTGAATGCAGAAGGACAAGCAGAGTTTCATCTTCATGTGTCAAGGGCCGCTGAACATTTATATGCAATTATAGATGGAAAACCCAAAGAAGTCCTGGGAACCACATACACCCACATCAAAGAGATAGTAACTAATGTGCATGAATGTGGCTATTTTGATAAAAGTACTGAAAATGTAGCGCCACTTGAAACTGAAGAAGAACATGTACCTGTGGTGGAAGAAGAACATCCAGAACAAACAGAAGAACTTGTAGAGCCTGAATTGAGTGGCCCATACCCACCGGCTGGTGCACTACCCATACCCCCTGCACCTGCTGTTGTGCCTGCACCTGCCTATCCATTGCGACCATTACCGCCGATCACTCTTCAAGAAGTTGAACATGCCTATTTTGCCCAACAGTATCCACAGCAAAGACCCATCACGGAAGTAATTGGGTCACAAAACTTCTTCTTTCTGCAAGAGTCTGAGATCGACAGCCCTGTAGGAACTCCACAGCCACCACCAATTCCAAACCAACTTTCTCCCCCTGGTCCTATACCCACACAGACATTCACAAACCAGCATTTTGTGCAAATGCCAGGCCCACGAGTCCCAGAGCCTGGTGCTCTTCCATTGCCACCTCAACCTCATTTTCCACCACACCCAGATCATGCCGGATTTCCTCCTGCGCCAATTCCTTTAGCTGCTATGCAGCATGTGCCGCAACCGGCTCCTCATCCGGTGCCACAACCACAGCCAATACCACAGCAAGTGGCACATACTCTTGTACAACACACTATGCCAGCATCTAATTCTGTTACTGGAATGCCTGAAGAGTATACTCCTGCGTCTCCACTCACTGACAAGGAGGACGATGGGCACAAAGAAAGTAGAAGCCCAGAACAGCAAGATGACACCACAGAACGCAAACCGCATGGTCAAGGTGATGGACAAAATCGATACCGGCGCTTTGGCCGTGGTAGTAGTCGGGGTATGTCCAACGGTCACCGCGGACGTGGCGGTTTTTCTAATCGGCAGAGCGGCGATAGCTACCGTGGCAGGCAGACTGGCGAGTATCAAAATAGGTTGCACAAAGATAATTATCAAAGCAGACAATACGATAACTATCAACCCAGGCATGGCAAGGATTCGTATGTGAGTAGAAGTGGCAATGATGGATACTACGGTAATGGTGATGCGGCAGACTTGGCGCAGCATGGTGAGAATGGTGGACGCGAGCGGTACAGCGATGGAAATCAAATTTACCAAGGGGGCTTCAAAAGCCGCGGCAGAGGAGGCCCGCGCGGAGCTCCCCGCGGTGCGTCGCGGCCGCCGCGCTCGCAACAGTATAACCGGAAAACTGAAAATACGGAATAGCTCACGTGGCTCTTTTGACGGTGTCGCTTTATAGTGACTTTCGTCATAACGTAATCATCTTTGAATTGTATAATGGACAAAATCATTTGTAGAAGGCAGATTTCACCGGCAACAACACGCTGCGGTAACAACAAACGAGAGATTATGGTATAAAAATAATAAAAAAAAAAAAAAAAAAAAAAGTAAAACATTAAAACTTGAAACTGATAAAAATAATAAGTTACTTGAATTTAGATGTATGATATATGCAATTATTATAAGTTACGTATTTCTAGATTCTTGTATAGGTTGTGTCATGCAAGTGACGTAAGTGAACGTGGTATCGCGATGTGGAAGCGAGCCTCAAGACGCTGCCACTGAGTCACTCGGTACCTCATGCGTGCCTCGTCCTCGTGATAGTATTAGGACAGTATGGAGATGTGCACCAAGTGATTACTCATCCTTCCCAAATCTCATTGATCTTTGTACTTTAATACCGTTTATTGAAAACATTTAATAATTATTGTAATTACGTTAAGATGATTCTATCTATATATATATATAAATATATATGTTTATTACTAAAATCAAAAATACCCTCACAAATATGTTTCATTAACAGGGCTGATTTTTGAGTTTTATTTATACTTTTATTTAATAATGTACTTGTGTAATAAATAGCTCAAGAATTACTTAAATGTAATTTTTACGAAGATGTACTGGAATCAATTTTTTTAAAGCTGACCGTATTTTACTAACAATTTCAAACAAGCAGTATGAAAAGTATAATTTGCTTATTCTTTGTTTTTGTTAATTAGAGTTGAAAAAATATCAGGTTTATTTCATCACCTAGAAGTATTTTTGTCTCTTACATGCTTTCTATTTCTTTAAATTTTTCTCAATGGAGGCTGTGTGCAAGCAAATTAAAAAGTATTCTATAAAATTTGTTTTATTTATACTAAGCTTCTGAAAACTTCTTCCCCATTTTTAATATTGGACGACCATTGGTAATCTGTGCCACTGCTAAACCTATCTAACTAGCTTCTGTCTGCGACTTCGTCTATGTAGATTACATAATGCGATCTTTATCACGATAAGAAGTATCCTATGTACTAACCCCGGTTATAAACTGTGTGCCAAATTTCATCCAAGTATGTTCAGCCGTTTTTATGTGAATGAGTGATCATAGATTTAATGTAAATTTATGTAACAAACATCCTAACCAAACGTACAAACTTCCACATTTATACTAACATAATAGAGCGGAAAAGCTTTTTTATTTGTTTGTTTAAGCAAGCTAATCTCTGGAACTGCCAGTCGGGTTCGAAAAATTATTTCTGTATATGATAACAAGATTCGCGAGGTATATAGGCTATCTAGAATTAGACTACACCTCTCAGCTAGCCTTAAATATTGATTTTTGTTTAGCAACTCGAAGGCAACATTGTTTCCGTACTACTTTATTCGCGTGCGCGTGCGTAAAGGTTAGTGATGGGCATTTTCACAAAAATGGTACAACAGGTCAAAATATGACTTAAAATTTAAACTTGATAATTTTAATTACGTTTGTTTAAGATTTTATTCTTACTACTCTTTTATTTATTAAAACTAATGTAGTTTATTAGTCCGAATGCTATTTTTCAAGAAAAAGAGGAAAATAAGCAACCATGTCTTGAAATCTTTTCCGTTTTGTTACCAAAGTTAAAGTGAAACTTTATGAATTTCTAACATCATTATGTCAAAGTACAATGCATTTTGAGTAGATAATAACATCTTTTTAAGGTTTTAATAACAAAATAATACTACACGTTTGCACATATTATAAAATTGGTCGTTTTTTATCAGGTTTGTTACTATTCGTTCCGAGAAAAGATAGTTTTTCATTCTAGCAAAGGAAAGTTAATAGTAAAGTATTTCCAGCTATGCAAAAACTTAAGTACAATTCTTTTTTTATAAATTCAAACTGCATTATTGTAACTACATTTAGTAATTACTAAGAAAATACTTAAAACCGTCTCAAAGATTTAGGGACAGTAACAAAATTGACGGTAACAAAATTGTAAAGCATAGTGTACATTACGTAATAAAAGTTATGTAAGTAGGGGAGTAAATGTATGATACAAATAATTTGTTTCTTGTCTCGTAGTAGTTAAGGTGGACCCTCACCTCTTCATGTAACGTGCTGAGTGTGGGTGAACTTTGTGTCGGTAAACTGTATATTCGTAAAACTCCAAGACACCACAGGGCTTGTTCCAGTGATTAAGTAGTATTAAAAAAAAGAAAATATTGCATGGCAGTACATGTTTTAAATAAAGCAGGCAAATGCTTCACTTTGTTTAAATTGAAACTAAGTATATTTGTAATATAATAAAAAAAAATGTTTTAATTTGTTTAACGATCAGCCTAGGCACATTATACTTTTAATTATTAGCTTCTGCCTCAGCTGGTGTCATTTCGGTATTTTGATTTTTATTTAATATGCTCTATATTTCTTTTCCGCTGTGCATCATATTCTTAAGGACGTTCTTGTTTTAATACCGATGCGATACCTTCTCATTTTTTCTTTAGCGGTTAATTGCATTTGGTTTGAACTTTAAAAGTAATGATAGTCTCAGTTAATGAGTAGATATCATACAAGGGAAATTGAAAAAATACACTAAACCGTTTAGTATAATTTAGTAACTATACACGACCACTGAGAAAGTACTAAATTAGGTAATAACATTTTAAATATAGTTACATGAATTTGCATAATATGCAAACACGCATTTAATTCGATGTACATTAAATTTCATAAGTTATTATCCAAATAATAATAATAAAGCTTAAAATAAATTTAAAAATAATGTATGCCCAGCTTTATGTTGTCCATTTTGTTACTTTTGCAGTCAATCTATATGTTACCATCTCAACAGTAACAAAACCGAGGTAACGCAGCGCTTCCGTCTTGGATTAAACAAATTTTAACAGCAATTCAATTGCATGGTTTAATGTTAATTTTGCACCAATCTATTCTTTCAAAGCCAAAACAGGCATTAAAGGTTTATCGAACAATGTAATTTAAAGCTTAAGTATAAAATTTTTAGTAACATAACTGAACATTAATTTTTATTCAAGTCTAGCCCGATCACACGTTTGCTCGCAAATCACTTTCTAACCAAAATGGAAAAATATTTTTAAGATTGCGTCTTGATATCCACTTAATATTGCCATTTTGAGAAACATAAAAGGCAAATTGAAAAATATTATGTTAAAAAATTCTGTAACAAACTGGACATGTCCGGAAATTACGAAAATAGGGGACAACATCTTAATTCAATTTAAAAATCGTTAAAAGGTAATAATTGCAATATAAATTGACTAAGCTGTAAAATAGCTTTTGTATTATAAATAAAAACTCATTGTGACGGAAGGGCCATACGGATTAATTGCGAAAAGTTTACATAAATTGCCGAATATTACCTGGGGACAGCCCAAAATTATGGGTAGTGTTCCATAATTTAATTCTTTTGTAAATTAGTTTCATTCATTTCATCATTACAAATTTTAAGAATTGTAGATAAAAACCCACAATATTTAATTCTCATCCAAATTTACTACTATAATGTAAAATAAACTCAATAAAAAAATATGAAGTTGAGGGACAGGCTAAAACTAGGGTTGTACCATTTTTGTGAAAATGCCCTGATACGTAAATACAATGTTTACAAAAATATTACTCCTTGGTACAAAAAAGTCCGCGGTACCGTATGTCTATCTCTTATACATAACCCACAATAAGGTATTTTGTATATTGAACATTGATGTGATTTATGAGCATTATTGTTAAGCACGGCACATTAATCCTTACGAACGAAAAAGTTACTTCATAATCAAGATCGATTTTATGTAGATAATCTGTGCCCTTTATATCATGTTATTGGACGAATAGTTTGGGAGATAATGTAATATTAAAATAATTCAACACACGGCTCAGGTTAGTAAACATAGTTTTTCATTCGAACCCTACGGTGAATCTCTGGAAGCCAATCAACAATCAGAAAGTATCGCATTGTGTAATCAAGTATCGTCGTAATCAGCATAGTTAAATAACAGTTGTGAGTCATATCGAAGGTGGCTCACAAGTACAGTAAAACCCCGCTTAGCGCGACCCCGTTACGCGCGGTTTCACTATAACGCGAATTTCAAATTTCGCGCTCAAATGCCTCGCATTACGCGAAAGAGCGCGTATAATCATAATGTAGTCATTAATTTCTCTATGGTCGCGGGATCCCCGCTTTCTCTGAATATTCTCTTTGAAGAATTAGGAATTCCCTGTCCTACGACTTTGTTCTATGGAGATTTCCTCGTTCGTTTCGTGTGTTCATTTGTTCCGTAATGTTAGTTCGGTCGGCTGGCAGTTTTGTTTTAACATTTATTGGAGATACATACATAATTTAACCCTACGTTAAAAATGCCACCTGTAAAGAAAAAAGAGCGTAAAAGCGTCACTTTGGAATTGAAGATGAAAGTGTTAAGAAGAATGGAAAATGGAGGCAAAGCAACAATTGTTGGGAGAGATTTTGGACTCTCAGAATGGACTGTGAGAACGATTTATAAAAATCGGGAAAAAATTAAAATCTCCAGCGAAAGTTCAACACCTATAAGTGCAACAAAACTTTCTCGTTCGAGATCATCTATCTTAGAAAGAATGGAGAAATTAATGTCAGTCTGGATCGAAGATTTGAATAAGAAGAACACACCACTAAGTCAAGATCTCATATGCACAAAAGAAAAATCTTTGTATGAGATGCTGAAAACAAAAGAAGGAGAAGGGAGTGCCACTCCGACTTTTGCTGCCAGCAGAGGTTGGTTCCATCGGTTCAAGCAGCGTTCTAATCTTCACAATATCCACATAACAGGCGAGGCGGCCAACGCGGACATTCAAGCTGCAGCTGAGTTTCCAGACAAGTTTCAAGAGTTCGTTAGACGAGAGCAAAATTCCTGCTTGTCTCATCTTCAATTTTGATGAGACCGCACTTTACTGGAAAAAAATGCCATCTCGAACATTCATTTCTAAGGAAGAACGTCAAGCCAGTGGTTTCAAAGCTGCGAAAGATCGACTAACACTTCTGCTGCCACTGGTGATTTCAAGCTGAAACCTTTACTAGTGTACCATTCAGAAACACCCTGTGCAATGCGAGGCATAGACAAGACAAGTCTACCAGTTGTGTGGCGATCAAACAGAAAGGCGTGGGTTACACGGGAAATTTTTCAAGAATGGTATTCTAATAGTTTTTGTCCATCAGTCAAATCATACTGTGACAGAAATGGGCTTGAACCTAAAGTTATATTACTCTTAGACAATGCCCCAGGACATCCAACCTCACTTGATACGCCCAGAGACTTAAAAGTGTATGTAAATTTCCTTCCACCAAACACTACGTCAATATTACAACCTATGGACCAGGGAGCAATAGTAAACTTCAAAGCTTATTACCATCGCCGCACTGTTAGCCAACTAATCTATGAAACTGACGGAGAAGGAAGACAGTCTATGCGAGAGTGAGCGAAGTCATACAACATTATGAAGTCTTATTGACAACATAGAAGAGGCTTGGAAGGAAGTTAAAATGAGTTGTATGAATGGGGTGTGGCGTAATCTTTGGCCAGATGTAGTGGAAGCACCTAGAAGAATTGACCAGAGACAAGAGCAGAGACAAGTGCTTGAAGACATTGCTGCAATGATTGAAGGGTCTGAACTTGAAGATGTCACGGTAGAAGATCTCGTAGAACTTGTAGCAACGCACGACGATCCTATCAGCAATGAAGATCTGATCGATTTACAGAATAATCCTATCTACGATGAGGAAGAACAAGTAGAAGAGAAAGTTTTATCATCAGGGGAAATACAAAATGCACTTTCAAAAATTTATTCAGGTTTGGACATATTGCAGAGTATAGACAATAATGATGACCGTGTCTTGACCGTGTGTCAAACAATTAAAAACAGTGTTGGGTGTTATGAACGTATTTTACAAGAACGTAACCCAAAAGACAATAGATTAAGGAAAAATTTCCGTAAAAAATAAGAGTATGTATTGCATATGTAAAGTGTTCTTAGAATTAAAGTGATTGATTAAAATGATTTGTATTTTTTTGTATTAAATTTTGACTATGTTTAATCATAAACCTCGATATAGGCGAATTTCAGTTAACGCGATTTTTTTCTGAACGTATCCCTCGCGTCAGCGGGGTATTACTGTACTTTACAAAATTACTTGTGAAATATGATCCCCTAATTTTTTTAATGAAACTTCTATGATTCAGGCACCTTTTTACTAAGCCTTTGTAAATGTTTTAGTAAACACGTCAAAACTGTCACCCTGGCAAAGTCTGGAGCGATAATGGCGGGCAACTGACTTACTATGGAGTGAATATTGCGTGCGTGATCGTACGTATAAAGGAACCACAGAGTACGTAGAGGGAACCGACTTACTATGAGTAATTCACCTTTATTTTAATGAACATTCCGTCGGCCCTTTTTATACGTCCATTATTTTAAGTAACACACTATATTTTCTAAAAAGAGAAAACGAAATGCAGGCACTAATAAAAACCTTTTAATAACCTGTAGCCAGAGTTTGTAAGACCCTTTCATAACCATTTTTATTTTTATTTTAGGTTACTTACATTTTTTATTTATTTTTTGTGGAAGTCGCAGTGTTTTTGTGGATGACATACAATCACAATACGATTTAGATAAGATCTTTTTTATGTCAAAATAATAAAAACCCACTTTATTCTCAATACTGCGTATAAATAAGGTATTGTAATATTTATTTTAAAGTAGAAACAAGAAGTTAGGTTAAGTACACACACCATTTGATTCTTACACTTGCATTCTCTTTTGCTATTTCGCTCACTCGCATAGGCAACTATAATACGCGTTGTCGAGCCAATGACGAGCGTTACAACTTCCGTTCGTGATATTTCACTTTTTCAGAGTTAGGTACACGTCCTTTGAGGTGCGTATAGGAAGCTTAGCGTCATTAATATAAGGTGTAATAGAATAGGAGTTAAATAAAAATAAAGGTATCAATAAAATTGCCATGTATTACAACAAAAAAATGTTCTCAAAACAAAATCCTATATCTGTCCAATCTGAAAAAAATAAATAAAGTTTTTTCAACTTTAGTATTAGTCACCAGACAGAAGTCGTTTTTACAATACCTACATAACTAACTATAAAGATATAAACTACATCATATAGCTGTAACTTATGATACAATCTTAAGCAATTATACAAAATACTCTATGCTGTACTTGTTTCAGTAGAAATATTACATCGTCACTTTTGTTCATTTATAAAATAAAGAAAAAAATACAATAACCCCAAAAAGTAATACAGAATTGCACGCAGAAGAAAACAGCTCCGGAATGTAAACAAATCAACTCACAATAATATCAATAATTTTTACTAAAATGCATTACTCAAAAATAGTTTTTGTATACACTAGACTCGCAGTTTAATTTGATTAGACATATTAATATCTCGTTTACGGTTTACTATATTATTAATATCACGATATCCGTTCTTCAGCCGAGCCGATTAAATTTGTTACAAAATTCTAAAAATACATAGTTATTGATAAAAAGTGTACCGTGTACAAAGTAATTTTACAAAATTAGCCGCTATCAAACAGATAGGAATTTAAATAAATCAATTCCACGGTTTCGCATTAACCCTCAATAAGGGTTAAACATTTTAAACAAGCGTTATTTTTAGCATAAGCCAGAAGAAAGTATGACAAAGATAATATCAATAAATTATTAACGAAGATTTATGTAAACAAACGTTTTATTTTTATTTTCGATGATTTCTTTAGATTTAATTTTGGAATACGTTTTAAAATTAAACCACGCAATATAACTTTGAAGCAGAATAAAACCACGTAAAATAAATTTGAAGCAGAATAACCGTTATTATTAATTCGATAGTAGAGAAATATTACAAAAAATCTAGATTGTTCGCCCAAAACCTATAAATACTATTCAAATGTGCAATGGAACAACGATAAAATTAACGATGTCTGTACAATAGTCATACAACATGTCGTTTTAAGCATTACAAATTGTGTATTTGTAACAAAAAATATAATTTAACTCAGTGTGAAATTGTCCTCAGGTGTTTATATTTATGAAAATTTGAATACATTTATAATATCTTTTTGATTCACCGACACGCAAGAGATTTTTTAAATTTCAAAATATGGAAATTTCAATTATATCCATCAAAATCCATAACATTATGGTTCTAAAAATGACCAAAATTAGTGCCAAATGTATCAAAAAAGTACGGCCCTGAAGTTATCAAAGCAAGTATGTTAAAAAAAGTAAATTATAAAAATACTCGTATCAAATAGAGTAGTTTTATAAATATGAGGGCACTAAATGGTTAATTGATAACGTTGTGCAACAAAATTAAACTGAATATAACATACAAATTTGCGTAAACATATTTATTGTTATATTTTAATATTTGAAAGAACAATTTAATTTTACGGTCCAGATGGAAGCATTTACAGTTCCCATACTGTAGAAGCTATTGGCGCTTCTTTAAAATCTGATACTTTAGCGATAGAAGCGCCATCCTAATTTCACTCGATTTATCGGGGAGCTATTTAAGTTTACTTCTTAAGTTTAAGAAACCATTGCGGTTGAGATTATTTTATAATTACAAATTGTTTAATAATATATTAATTATAAAAATGTATTGGTCTAATCTGTCGATCATACAGTACAGCCGAAATAACTAACCGTAATTAATATATATTCTCCCAAAGTTTCGTAGGTATATTACACTCGGGAAGGAATCGTTTATCGTGATAACTAATAAACTTTATCATAATACCTTCATATTCCAGTAAATATGTTAGTTTTTAATTTGTAGCTGTAATTGTCAAAGCTTAGAATGGTCAAGGTATTTCGGCCGTACATTGCCTACGCGTTATATGTATACTATGCGGTTCAAATAAGAAGATAACTGTAAAACCGCCATCTTTCTTCGCACTTCGTAAGCAACTTCAATAAAAAATTGACGAACGGCAAAAAAATAACATATGCAAATAATGCTCTACGTCACGTGACTGGACATAAATTTATAGAATACAGATACAAAATTAATTAACAATAGAAATGAAAATAGAGAAAAGCCAAGTTATTTCCCACACTAGAAATGTGTTCCTACTTAGATATACTTCCGAGAATTGTTGTACAGCATTTCCAATAGTAGGTATGTACTTAAATAAGATATATAATAAAAAAAAAAAGTACAAGTAAATTATTAATTTTTCATTTTCAATAAAAATATAAACTTTTTCTATTTTATGTTTTCGTTGTTGGCAGTACAATTTTGGCAAGCAGTGAGTGAAGGTAGCGCGGTCGCGATTATCTATCTTTTGAAACGCATAGATGTATTCATTCATATTATTATATAAATAACTAAATGAATTACAGATTGGATTGTACTAACATATCATCATATACAAAGCTACCTAAATTGATTCTATATTATGCTGTGTCGGTTCCAACGGAATCAAAATTAGCAAAATGGGTCCCTGTACGAGTACTGCTCGCTTGAGCATAAATTAATATTTATCCAGAAATCAATTCATCAGCAATATATTTGCTTACGAAATGTAATCGATTTAATTATGTTTGGGATTGTATTTAAAATATAATGTAATTTGTAATTATCATACATAAATTTCGTCACATAATTATGACAACTATTCACTGGATTAATGTGTAACTTAAAAAGATACTATTCTTCAGCCGCATAACGTGAGGCTTTTAAGGCATACTGACACTGGCAGTTTATTTATCTATACATTTCTACCCCAATAACCATTAATTGTTAGCAAATTGACACCCAAAAGTTTGAGACCAGATTGAAAGCAGCGATTGCCGTTTAGTCTCACTGTAATTGAACGGATCTGTATAATGATATGTACTCTATAGTAGTTATTAAAATATAGAAATGTACGTATATGTGGTATATATATTTCAATTTTCAAGCGATTTTTTTTTCTAGATTTTTGTCCTCGCGAATTACACAAAAAATACTCAATTTATCACTTATAAAGAGTTAACTATCCGACTTTTGGTGTCAATCTGGCATTTTGCAGTACAGTATAGCGTCAAACTGGTAGCAAGTTTGTAGTCAAATGCGTAGAAGTATTTGAAAAGCAAATTGTGGTTTTCGGGATATATACAATTTAGGAGTAAATACTAATTCAAATTTTTAGTATTTTATCACTTTATGTCGTTTATCTTGATAATAAATATGAGAATCTTTAAAAGTCTAAAATTATCACATACGGTTGTATTTAATCTTTTCTGTGAAAATCAATTAATGAAATGAATAAAAGTCATATATTTATTGCGTTCCTTTTGTAATGTGGACGTAATTTAGGAAAAACGATTTCTAGCGCATTCTGGCAGTGTAATTCGAATTTATTATTGAAATAAATTTACATATATTTATCGTAAAATTGATTTGCGATTTTATACTATGAGAGTTGGATCACAATACGGAATTACAAGGCCGTTAAAGATTTAATTATACTCAAATAAAAATCCGTATAAGGTTCTGGAATTGGAATAGTTTTAATAAGTCTGTACTGTTTATGTACTCGTAGCTATTTAAGTTAATTATGTGACATTTGCATTTTTATTCTTGCATTAAATATAGCTGGTAATAGTATAAGCGGAAGTCTTTACCGTAAGTTGTTATTCCATCGTGGAATTTTACATTTTGATTATAGCTTTATGTAAAAAGCACACAAGGTTGAAATATTAAATCCACGACAAAATAATGAATTTAATATTACTCATAAAAATTATATTTAGAATTTATTACCGGATAATGACATAATTGTGATTGACGTATTAATAAAATTAAAAAAAAACGGGTGTTATATATAAGACATCATGTATTGTGTTGTCTTGTTACTTGTGATGAACGAAACTAATATAACCTTACAAGACGATAAAGACTCACATCTAGAAATTCTAGACTCGAACGTGTGAATATCTATCTAGTAAGCTATTCTCGTATATCTAGTAAAATATATAATCGATTTCTCGGAATCGGCTTTAACTATTTGGATAAAAACTTGCACGTAAATTAGGTTTTGCTTTCCACGTTTACCTAGACAGTCTTTTTTGCCTTTTTTTATGGGTCAGGCGATCGCTCGGTCGGTCGGTATGTATAATAGAAGTAAATTAATGTTTTTTTTTTTTAAGAACGTAATCAATAACTTTAATTTTTAATTCATAAGAGCACTTACTGATTATTTACAAGGTAAACATGATAAAAAAAAAATTATACACATTATTCATATGAACTTTTCAACCCTATACTCAGAGTATTTACTGAATTAGAGCCAACTCAATAATATATTATGTCAAATTACATGCTGCAAAATTAGCAGAAGAAATTTAATCGTCTAAAGGGGCTCGGGGACTTCATAGAATTTTATATGTATAGACTAATGAAGAATAATGATAAATTAAATTGAAATAGCTATTGGATAAATACAACATAATTATAGTGTAAGCTTAAAGGACCAATAAGGGGCGATTCATGTTACACCGGTGTAACCAAAAGCATTGATAGGACCTTTGAACAATTTAAAATGGTTTTCTTTTTATTAATTTATAAGGGTACTGTAAAAGTTTTACCAAAAACAATAATTTGTTAGAATTATTGCTGTATACGATCACGTTACCAACGGATAACCTTTTAAAAATAATTTTCTACTCTGTAAATGTTCACCCATCGTCACAACAAGTTTCTAAGCATTTTATTACAGATAACAATATACGTTATAAAACCTAAAGATTACTTTGAGTCAATTTCTTCCACAATAATAATGAATGATTGTTTTACATCTCACCCGATAATTAAAATATATAAACATTGTGTGTTTAAGATTCCTGTTTACTTAATGTTTCCGAGGAAAGGTAACGCCTCATTTTAGTGTGATATTTATAAAATATGATTTCTCGATAGATAAACACGATACATGAGCAGTTAAATAAGCAGTATAAAAGCAAAAACGACACTGCCCCCCGTTGGAAACACATTTAAAATGTAATGTCAAGTTGAATGTTTAAAAATTAAAGTTAATTGTTTAATATTGATAAAAAATTAAAAAAAAATACACATCTGGAAATAAATCATTATTAATTTATTTAGTTTTCCCATGGGAATATTGAGATTTTTTGTCTAGGAGTCCCGTGATTGGAAACGGCAATCAGAAAACGTGACGTTTAATGTTATTGTTTCGATCTAACTGCACTGTTAGCCGAAAGGGCTCTGAAGTCTTGGACGGCTTCTACGGCCTCACCGAGTTTGGCGAGGCATGAAGTTCCAAGGGTGACAAAGTGGCCGAACCTCGGTTTGGACAGTGGTCGTAGTTGCAAAGTCGCGATCTGACTAATTAATTCCCTATCCGTAAGTCCATCTAAACTAACTATACACATATACATGCTTCTTTCCTCTAGGTGGAGAGAAAGAACATGCGTATGTGTATTTAGTGAATATTGTCTATGCTAACTAACCAAAAAAAGAAAAAGGTCGCTTACAGAGCCTATGTAGTGTAATGATTGTATGTTGGTAGCTAAAAAACGTGACGTCATCGTGCTATACTTATATACACAGTTGAGCGCTATTATTAATAAGTTATTTTGTGATAAATGACCCTAAAATTATTGCTAAGTGTAGAAATTATACATTAAAATTACATAGGTGCTGAAGAAATTTTATAAATTTCAACTGAAATTCTAGCCAACTTTGCACATAATACATTTAACCTTAATTACATTTACTGAATGATGACGTCACACGTGGTGTCATGAACGTAATGCCGCGTTTTGTTGCATATTTATTATTTAAATTAAAGTATTGTGCAAAAAAGGTATAGCAATGTGTAAACATAAATTTACAGGTATTATTTTCAACATATAAAGTGTTTAAAACAACTTTTCAAAAGTTGTCTACTCCCGGATTAATATTATTATATCAACTGATTTCACTCAACAGCATTTGTCTTATATGGGACCAGTAACTGATAAGCGCTTTATTGATAAAATGGCGCCAAAATAAATATTTCTTGTTTGAACTTCCAACACATCATGGACAGTGACGTCATTGTTTTTATACCTCTGAAATATAGTAACGGGATCGAAAGCTAAAAGGTTAAACGTAGAATTATTAGTTTTATTATTTATAAATTAGTTATTACAGACTTCACATGATGCAATTAATGTACCTTAGATCGAACATATTTCGAAATCACTAAATTATAAAGAATGCTTTAGAACGTAAAAACTGGTATGAGGATGGCACCGGAGCATCCACAAATAAGTACTATTTAACTAACCGAATAAAATTAGCCGAGATATTCACATTTCCAGCAACAGATTAAACTCAAAACAAATGTAATACTAAAAAAACACCCCGCCCCAGATTTCTTGATTAAAAAAAGGAATAATCCGTAAATGCTAATTTATTACGTAATAAAATCAAATAGAAATTACATACATACATACAGCACGTATTTCACAAGTACAAAATGAAATGTAAAAAGTGTCCTTATGGATTATTACGTAACCGCTACACAGAGGTGGCGCTTACTGTAAATGTTATATCATTTGTCGAGACATCGTGTGACGCATCTTCCGTTCCCATGACTCGGCCTCCGCCCACGAGTGTCGCACGTCGCGGAATAACTGCAAATGTATTTAAAAAAAATCTTAATATTGGTTCATCGTAAGAAGGCTTGCATGACACATGTCAAATGTTTATTTTAGAGATGTAGAATAATTTAAATTAGAAGTTGATTTAACGATTATCGATTCTTTTTGAGAGCTAAACAAAATCGATAATGAGATTATGCGTTAAATCAATTGTAGGATGTGTACATTAAATAACAAAAATAAACTATAACAACAATTAAAATCGCAATCTTGAACACTTGAATTATTGAATGCCTGACGTCAAACAAGATTTAATTCTTCCACTCAATATATTTCGTTGCGTGTTGCTGTAGTGAAAATCGATGAAACATTTATTTGTATTTGGAATTAAAAAGGAACTAATAAATTAAATATACAACGGCATTCGATGAATTTTCGATTCGTACGAATAATTTTCGATTCCTCGGTTTTATTATTTTGGTCTCCTCTAGTTTTTTAAGTAACAAAGAAAGTAACCATGCACGTAGTAACAAAAAAAATACTAGAATCATTGTATAGAATTAGTTATTTAGGATATTGTCGTGCAAAATGGTTTTATAACGTTTGTCAGTAGTTTTTTTTAATGATAACATTTACGTATTCGAAATACGTGTCTTAGGGTTATGTCATAATTTTCACGACGTAACAATTTACGTTCTGTAGATATGTCATTTAAGCCTTCGAGTGATGAACAAAGTATAATATCACACTCATCAATCCATTTTAAACAACAACCGTTATATAAGTACTAGCGACCGGCGCCCCGGCTTCGCGCGGGTTGCGAAGTATGACAGTTCGACAGATTGTAATGAAACTGTGCGCTGGTACTGCCTTTGGCTAATAGATAGGCTTACCCTCTTATAATCTTAACTATAACTAACCCTATCACTATAATCTTTTATACCATTAATACAAATAAAATATAAAACACATCTTTTTTACTTTTAACTGAATTGCTAAATACAAATTTTCATAGATCCTATCTTCAAAAATGACGGATTTTCATACGTACTTTCATCCCCTTTTTCAACACCTTAAGGGTTGAATTTCCAAAAACCCTTTTATAGTGCTCACCTATGTGTAAAAGGAACCCACATGCATATTTTCATGGTCCTAGCCCGAGTAGTTTAAGCTCTGGCTTGATGAATCAGTGAGTCAGTCAGGAAAAGTAATTATATATGTACAGATATATAGGCCTTTTGTATATGTAACGTTTTAGTAAGAGTCTGGCACTCTTTCACCATACTTCAGGTATATGAAGCACAGAAATTCGAACCTTGTACTTTGTTATACTATCTATAACTCATTCACCCTAACATAGCCAATCGCCGGTGTTATGCCGGCCCGTTAGCCTCTCGGCAACTAGATATACACGAACTGTTCGCGAAACGCGACATTCTAAAAGAAAACCACTGTGACCGGTGTATCAGAGTGGTCGTGACCCAGTAGGGTACAGATTCTTACCACCTCGCAAACATTGTTATACTGCAGTGACCAAACGTTAGATGGACAGTTCGTTAGTTCGTTAGTTAGGTACTTCATATCATAAAAAATGGTGTGTGTGCGATTCACACACGATAGAAGTGAAACTTCATTTTAAAATATATTTTATTTAAACAATGTGCAATATACATACACACCGACATTTGCTCTCTCGCTCTGGCTCACACAAAGAGGAGTGACCGATAATATATTGCTCTCTCGCTCTGGCTCACACATAGAGGAGAGACCGATACTAAGATATATTGCTATCTCGTTCTGGCTCACACATAGAGGAGAGACCGATACTAAGATATATTGCTATCTCGCTCTGGCTCACACATAGAGGAGAGACCGATACTAAGATATATTGCTATCTCGTTCTGGCTCACACATAGAGGAGAGACCGATAATATATTGCTCTCTCGCTCTGGCTTTCACAAAGAGGAGAGACCGACACTATATATTGCTATCTCGCTCTGGCTCACACAAAGAGGAGAGACCAATAATGTGCGTTAAACGTTTAACGCGTTGGAAGTGGTATAAGAAGTTTCACTTCAAAAAATGGTGTATGACCTCACCTGGGATAACCACACTTCGTCAGCCAATAGTTCATTAAGAATCACAGTGGTATCCTTGCTGGGGTTTTGCATTCGTTTCTCGTCGACACGTTTATTGCACTCAAGGTACATCAAATACTTCTGATGCGATATTCTCGAGTAGAGCTGCACGCGGCCGCAACACGCAGCGCACACAAGAAACTCCTAAAAGATATAAAAACACCATAATTACATCAAACTTTTAATATTAAACACCAAATACGTCACAAAACAATATTAACTGCGCAGTACACACGCGCGAAATAATTCCCTACTGTCACCACTTTGTGCTCATCACTCGTGACGGAAATTATATAGTACAGCCGGACATTATATACAACATGTTATTAAATTTAATAAATGCAAAGCGTCATGGGACGCCTGGCAGATTGAAACATCTTAATTTAAACATATTTTATTGAAATATGAAAATTTATAATATCAGAATATGAATACATATTTTATTTTTATTAAATTTACTTACAAGATATTTTAATTATGCATTATAGTTGAAATTAACTGATATTTACAAATAACCTATAACATTAGCTTAAGAAACCACGCTAATACAAGTACACACAGGTAAAGTAGTGAGTATATTTTTTTTTCTAGGCGGGTGTTAGAAAAAGTCCTACCACCATACTATGATTTCATGACGATATTTTCCTTCACCGAAAGCTCAGGCTCATTGCAGGGATTCAAACCCACGTCGATCACCGCGATTCCGTACACATTACTACTGAGCCATTATTGCTTCAGTATAGATATTGTGAGTAGTGATAGACAAAACGTTCAGCATAAATGTTGAAGGGAGAGCGCTGAGTCGGAAAGAGCTGATCAGACGCAACGATGCACTGGCCGAATGGCACGTAGCGACGTCCCATCAGAACGCTATTACTCCAGTACAAACGCGTCATTAGATAAAAAAAATGCATTCCGTGCGCCAATATGATGAAGTTAGCCATCAAAGATAATATGTAAATAAATTTTACTAGCATTTAAAAAAAATATACGTCTGTAAAATGAATCATAACTTTCGTCACACGATGCGCGCGCAGCGCTCAGTTTTACCCTCTACTAAATGCACCAAATGAAGCTTAACTTCATAAAAGAAACGAACCTTTTCATAAGCGAGTCGTACGTCAGGCTGGACGGGCTCAAGCGTGGCTGGGTTATAAGGCTGGCCGAAGAGCATGAGCCGTGCGACGGCGGGGCGAGCGCACGCCCTGCACAGGCCGGTCCCCGCCGCGACGGTCAGGTTGGGCCACGTGCCCACGGCCGCGTCGAGAGCGCGCGCCCCGCCCGCCCCGCTCCCGCTCCCGCTCCCGCCGCACGATACGCGCGCCCTCATCGTCTCCGTCACCTCGTCGACCGTCTTCACGTTAGACAGAAAGTATTCGTCTGAAATATATCAATATTTATACATCGTAATCATTCTTTCAATAATTAATAAAAATCTTTTCCCCGACTGTCCGGTCCGCCTGATGGTACGCGGTCACGTCAGCCTATGGACACTTGCAACACCAGAAGCATAACAAGCGCGTTGCCGACCCTTTAAAGCCCCTTTCCTTTATCCCTTTCCGAATATATATTTAAACTGTACTTGCTTACAGCTTGCCAGATTGCTTATCTTAGTTTTAGTTATTGAATGATGACGTCACACCGCTGTATTGCAGCATGTTTTTTATTTACATTAAAAATATATATTTATATTACTTTAAACTACAAGTATATCTTAAAGTGAGGTTTGCATTCATGGTTTTCTATACATTCCTCTTCTTTGTTTTTAGGCGTATCCGTAAATTTTAATTAACAAAAACTACAATATAATAAAAATAATAATACCTTGTTCTTGAAATATTTCCGTAAGGAAATTAGGGTCTAATGCATGTGATATTAAGGTCTGTATGTAAACTTCAAAATTCTCTTGATACATTTGCGTTTCTAACATTCTTTTTTCTATAAAGTTACAATCTTCAAAGGGAAGATCGCTTCTCACTAATTCAACTATTGTTTCCAAATGAGTCTGTGTCCGTACTTTCACTGGGATTTGGGTGTACAACTTTTTGTTTTCAGGATTCCAGACTGTATACTGCAAAATGTATAATTATCATAAATACATTAATACCAATTAAAAACCACTATATCACGTCATTTAAATTGTATTGTTATATGCATTTTAATATCTACTTACAGTTGATATATTTCGGTATAAAACTTTGCCGTTTTCTTCAAAGGGTTCATATTTTTGTAGTAAAGTTTTTCCGTCGACTCTCCATATCGTCGGCCACATTTCGTTTAGATCTGTTTTTAATGCGACAAATTCACCAGACTGAAATTGTATATTTAATCATTAATAATGACAAATATATATAATTTACGTTCACCGCGTAGAAGATCAATTAAAATATTTGCGTTATCATTACCTGATAAGGCATTTCTTCGATCGGCCTTGCGTTTTCCATTTGTCCGGTATTAGAGATTTGTTGATGAGATTTATTAATTTGATGCAATTTTCTATTTGTGCTATTATCGTCTGTGGCACCGTAGATTCCGTAACCTAGAGAGGCCCCATGGCTAGTCACTAAAATAAAATCGTAAGCTCACCAATACAAAAAATATTGGTTACATGTGATATGTATAGAAATTAAACAGAATTCGAGTTACACACGACTCAGGGCGAATACCTATGTTTTACTTTTAATATAATCGAACTAAAGTTGCATGTAAATGAATTTACAATTAAATTAAAATATTTAAATTAAACTATATTAACATAAAATTGTACGGGTGAAATGAATGGATTAATATACTTTATAGGAATAATTTTTTTAAGATATGTTGAATCAATTTATATCGGAACTTCGGAGACCGTTACGTGAAGCAACATAACAATATATCTATATATATATAAAAATTGTTTTTATTGTATATATATTATATATTAGATAGCTCGGCAGACTTTGTTCTGCACTTCCCAATAGTCAATAACTATAACACAGCGCCACCTATCCCGTTTTTTTCTTCTTGTTAGTCTTTTCATGACTATAAAAAATAACAAAAAAGGAATTACTCATACCCATCCTTTGAAACGTGAGTTTTTCCTTGAGTTTACAAAAACTTTATTAAAAAAAAAGGCCGTTCAATTTTCCCGAATTTTAATATTTCCTGGGAAACTTCATAATTTTTTTCGCATAAAACCCTAGTTCGTACTATAACGAAATTTTCAAACAAAAAATTGCTAAATCGATCCAGCCGTTGTCAAGTGATGCGCTTACCAACGAACAGCATTTCATTTTTATTTATATAGATATATGACCTTGATAAACTCAAAAACAGTTTGACCGATCGCCATGAAAGTTGGTAGAACTGGGTGTTTTTTCACGGAGGTTTTTAAGCCATATCTGAACGCGATAAGTGGCGTTATCATGGTTTTTGTCTACTGGAAAGAGCTGAAAGTCTGTATGGCCAGCTTGTATCATATACTACTTGGTAACAAATATTTTTGACCGGAACAATGTAAAATACTGTAAGCATCTGTGACTCAACTCGCCTAACACTAGCAGCTTGAAATGTACCATCGGAACATAGAGAAAAAGCACACGGTTGAAATAAATATATAAAAATAAAAACAATTTTAACAGATTAACTAAACTAAACTTTCTAAGAAACGTTTCTTTCTTCGCTCAGTTCGAGCAGTGATAGCTGGTAGCACTCGAATACCGCGTCGATCGACGTGGATTCAAATTGTACAAAAAGACCGTAGGTACTTTAAAAAAAGATTGGAATGTACCATAATAAGAATATAAAGAAAGGAGTTTCTAGCGCATAGCTGCCTATCATCATCAAATTAAAAATGTATCGCCAAGCACCTATTGGTTTGTTCCGGCAACTTTACTTCAGAGAGTCAGATCTTCCCAATATATATTTTTAAAACCTAAAGAATATGGCTTGCGGGGTTTAAATGAATTAAGCAAGGAAAAGGATCAAGGATTTGCCAATCGATGTAAAATCATCAATAGCGACAACATGTACGGAAATGATCATCATAAATGTTAATTGACAATGTTTGTTTGATAGGTTGTATAAAATATACTTATGTACATTTAGTATGTAATATTGTACATGTTATCCTTACTTGGCAAACGTGCGGGGTGCTACCAGGAATAATTATTACATGTTATGAAATTATGTAACACATTTATCAGTAATATACTCGTGTTTATTTTATGTATTCTCCTATGATACAAAATTATTTACATAAAATATTGAGAATTGTGCATAAACAAATAACAATTAAATAGAAATACAAAAACTTATTTTCAGGACACGGCCTTTCTAATACATATTTCGCACTTACTTATAGCTGTCAATGTATTATGCAATTGATTTCCTCCTTAAAATATAAAATCACTTTCAGCTAAAGAATATGCATACACTATTGTAAGTACTGACTAAACTCGAATACTGTAAATACAATACACTATTATGTACAACAGACACCCACTGGTATGAATTACATAAAAAAATATACCACAATTTTGGAATTATTTATGGTAGCACCCCTTCAGTAGCGAGTATGACAAGAGTCACAAATATTACAATTTACAATAAAATGGCACTAACAATGTGTCATCAACAACATATTCTGTGTGAAATCTTGTTACAAACTAACATTAAGAATATCAGGTCTAATAAGATAGGTACATCACATTTCCTTCACAAAAATTATTATTTACAAATTAATAATTATAGATTTCATCTAATTAAAATTTACATTATCACAGTTAAAATGTAACAAGCTTTCACTGTATTCTGCCAAAGCGGCAGTTAGCTTGCTCCTGTCATACAAGCTTCAGGGCTAGCTCTTCACCATCGCGCTCTACTTCTCAAGTGGAAATCTAATAAATTGAACGCACCTTCGTCAGGTTGATGTTGATAATAATATTGTTGTTGAGGCGCTGCCTGCAGCGACGCCACGGGCTGCGGGGCAGGAGCTCGTGGCTTCTTGGGCGCGGCCGGCTGAGGCGCCACTACAGCTGAAGGTGTCGGTTTGTTCATTGTCGTTCGACCCTTCTTGCCCTTATCATTTAAAGGGGTACTAGGCACATTCAACACAGGTTTGTTTAGCCTTCGAGCTTCCTCTTCCGCATCATATGCGGTTTCTTCACTGCCGTCATATTTACGTTTTCTATCCTTATTCAAACTATAATAACGAGGGTCATCTAACTCAACACCTTTTGTTTGAGAGCTGAGTAAATTCGGCGATCCACCATGTATCTGATTAGCACCCAATAGCCCCGTCGTGTTTAAACTAGCAGCTGAGCTCATTACTGGATTACTTAACGACATACCTGTGTTTATTGCGTTTGTCGGCGCCATGGCGCCGTTAGCACTTTGTTGCGTTGCATTACTTTCGCAATGACTTTTTGGTTGGTCATTTTGCGTGTAAGGCTTATTGTTAGTATTACTGTTAGTATTTGTTCTAGACCAAGTGGACTTCCTGGCGCCTCTGCCGGCCGGCGGAGGAGAAGTGTCTCGCTCTCCTTGTAAAAATTTTAAATAAGAAGCCATGAAACCTGAGCCGGGGCCCGTGACCGGAACATTGAATTTTTTATCCATAACTTTTGAAGTAGTATCTTGCGAAGTGTTGTTTATTGTCTGCTGCTGTGAAGAGGGTGCTACCGATGATGCAGTATTTGCTCGTTGTTCTGCAAGGAAACCAAGTTCTTCCTCTATATTAGGAACTACCACCTTAGGCTGTTCCTCTTCACGTGTTTCGGGTGTCGAAAAAGACGACGAGGAAGCCGAAGGTGGAGTCTCACTAAATGACGATAAAGGAGTTAACTCCAAAGAAGACTGGAAATCAGGATGAGGACCTAGATGAAATGGCGGGAAATATGTTAGGGCATGACCGTGAGGCATAGCTAGAGCTTGATGTTGGTTAGCAAAGTTCGTAGCATGTAAAGGGGCTTGTGAACCAAATGCAGATGTGCCAGGAAACATTTTTGGAGGAGGGGGTGGAAGATTCCACCGTTCAAAATCAAAATAACCACCATTTTGCTGTTGATTACTTGTTGAACTGTGTGCAGGGGGAGGTATCCGACTTGCTAAATAATTTTCCATAACTGCACTCGATAAATCATTCATATTTGAATGTGAAATAGGTTTTTCAGTACTTTTCCGCCTTGTAACTGTTTTAGCTACTGTTGGCGATATTGTCACTGGAGTCTGGTTTTTAGTTGTCTTTATATCTTGTAATTGACAACTCTGTTGTAAGTTTTGTAGATTTTTAACTATACTCATTGGATCACCACGACAACTAGAAAGATCTTGCAATGCTACATTATTTGCATCAAAATAAGGTTGTTTCTCTGCTATATTTCTACTGGAAGTTTGACTTTGAGACTGAGTGGTAGACTCGTCAACATGAGTATTGTTTTCTGTTAAACCATTATTATAACTACTACTACTACTGTTATTACTAGGAAATTTTCTGGATGCCTGTCTTTCAGTCTCCCAGCAACTTTGGCTGTTTGACTGAGTTTGGCTTCGTTCATACCTATTTTCATTAAATGTTTTATTTTGTTCCAGTCCTAATGCTCTAGTTATAACAGAAGGATATGCCACTTGACTATTTTGTGATGGAGGTCGAGTGACAGATGCATCCAACGGAGATCTTGGAGCAATGTTGTTAAGTTTATTATAATGATCATTATGTTGCTGGGGAGAATTCATTGAATTCATGGGACTATGGTACATTGGATATGCTGGACTAGACCCATGACCTAATGGAGAAGTTTGTGGTGCTACCTGTGATGGGCTTTGCCTTCTCGCTGCCCCTACATTGCAATCAGGGCCATTTTGAGAGCTACTACTTGAATATCCTGTGTCTGTACTAGAACTACTTTTAGCACGAACATGGTAGTCAGCCTCAACATTATTTCCACTCTGATAATGTCTAAAACTAGATCCCTGGGAAGTGGAATATTGAGAACTATTTATCCTATTTGTTTTTGTTGAACTTACACTACTACCACTGTAGTTCAGCCGCCCAGGGGCATCCATTATAGAATAACTAATTGGAGATGACTGAGGTTGAAGTTTATCACTAGATTCACAACCCTTTCTATGATCATTGTTCAACTCTGGATAAATTTTACTTTGAGCCTTAGTTTGAACTAATGGTGGTTTTGAAGATGGAGATACAAAACTGCTACCATTATTTATTAGTTGTCTAGGTTTTTCAGTGCTTGTATTTTTAGGAGACTGTGAGTTGTAAATGGAAGCTGATGGCCTAGCTGTAGTGGTGGATGAGGAACGGTAGTCTTTAGAGGATGGAGGAGAGGATGTTACAGATGGAGTTGATACAATACAAGATTGTTGGGAATGAGCAGTTGAGCTTGCAGAACTTGAATAAGACTTACTTCCAGCATAATCCTGCTGTGATGACAGTTGACCACTTTTTGAACTGCTTGTACTATATGAATCCGCCTGATTTCCAAAAGATGAAGGAGATTGAAAAAATGTTGATGATGATGATGATGTAGCTGGTTGCTTTGGCGCTGTAGCTGGTGAACCAGATCGGTTTGCTTGTTTACCAGTGGAGGCAATCTGTGAGTTCAGGTGATTATTAAGACTTTGTGCGGCAGCAAAATGGGCATTAAAATTTTCATATGTTGAAGATGCTTTTGTCGTGGCTGGACTTGGAGATGAGGGCACCACACTTTCATGGGGTAAAATTCCAAAGGGACTGGGAAGTTGATTATTTCCTTGCCAGCTTAATCCAGAAGCACTGCCTGGGGTTGACGATTGGTCAAAAAAAGATGCTCCTTGTGCAGCAAGTGTTGGGTGAGAGTAATTTTCCCGTAAGGTTGAAAGTTCAGATTCTACTGATGATTGTTTAGATGCAACCGCAGCTTGAGCTTGAGCTATAACCTGTCGATGTTGTGCTTGAAGGGAAGAACTATAATGTGCTGGTTTTGGATTGGCATGATGAAATAGTGGTGAAAACACTGCATCATATCCAACTGCAGGTGGGGAGAGAAATCCTCCAGGATTGAAGGGTGATGCAGTTGAAGAACCGAGCTGCCCTGCTAATGAGGCTGTAGTGTGTGCCGCTTGTAGCAATAACTGACTTGTTGTTGATGGCACTGACTGGCTGCCTAACCCTGAACCACCACTTGCTAGGTGATGATGAAAGTCGCCAGTGGCAGCACCAGCCTGAACCCCCGCTAAACGATTGTATGATGCATATGCTGACCATGGTCCTACTGGATCCATTACCACCTCCGTGATGTCTTAAAGAGTCAATGTATGTAATATGTCAATAGAATTCCACACTTTCATCCATAGTTTGCAATACACAAAATTATGTGTTGATATCTATCACTATATTGGAGCACTTGAACTCATTATTCAGTTAATAATTCTTCACACACTGAGAAAACAACCCTGAAAACAAAAAAAGCATATTATGCACCATTGAACAGAATTACAAACAAATTGTATTAAAAATACTGCCTTATTAGAATTAAAACTTGTAAATCACAACGATATAGGAAAACTTTACTAAATGTCAGTATCGTAAATAGTAAACAAGTTTTTAAAATGTAAAACAAGTATCAACTTTATTGAAATAAAAATATTCCGCGGCATCGCCATCAAAGCGTCAATGACTATGGAACAATACAGGTTTGTATTTTCTTAGCATCACTTCAATAAACGTTGAATTGTTGAAAAACAACATACCATTGCCTTAGTTTTCTACAAGTATTCATCAATGTGGTTTCGGAGGACGCTCACACAACAGATAACATCATAAATATGGCCTCGACTCTTCGAGTGCTCGTTGCGACGGGTTTTGTCTATTGTGAAATGAAAAGCCACTCAAATTAGACGTTGCAGAACACAGCACACTTCCTTTTCCACTTATATGTAAAAGAGACGAACGTTCTGTTACCTAATATAACAATTGTAATGTTTTATAGAACGAATGACTTTATTTACAAGTTAAAATAAGACAACGTTTCGCCTTTCACATAAATCGCCGCCATCTTACTTGTCGAATATCTGTCGGTCGAACCAACCAACAAATTGCATACAACAACCTATACAGAGCCATCTATAATTTCCATAGAAAAAGTGGTACTGACATATAGTGTTGCAACATTAATTGTTTAAAAAATTCAATAGTATCGATTGTATAAAAAAAATCAATTACTATCTTGTTTCTTAATACAGAATGTACGACAACCTGTCAAATGATGATAGCGAACAAATAAAAGTCATTCGCGTGTTCAACAGATTCCGTATTTAAGTAACTTAATGACCTAAAAAAAGCTCATTCACCGCAAATCTTTGTTGTATCATTAAAAATAAACTTTCGATAGATATAGTCCTAAATCAATTCTTTGATAGTGCTAATGACAATCGATATTCAATCTATCATCAACGTTCTAACAACCCTGTGACATATACAAAATATACCAACCTATCGCGGAAAAATAGATTATTTAAATATGTAGTCTGTGGTTTTTTTCATTCTAGCTATTTGTATAATGTGCAGTTGCAAAAACGCGTTGATACACATTAAAAAAAATCGCAATTATGGTACGAGTGGAAATTAAAACGGAGTTGAAATTATTACAACAATAAATTTAATTAGCTACCAACCATATATTTTAAATTGGCAAATATACTAAGAAAAAAAAAATATTTATAGAGGTGGGCCGTACTAGGTAAATTTCATACTAGGATTAATTAATCTTAGTACGTAAAAATATTAAGTTCAAATGCCTGTTCCACCTGGTACTTAAGTATTTTTGAAACCTTGTAATTTTCCTTCCATATTTTGGAGCGCCTTTTTATAACAATCGTACCTGTATACTCATAAAATTACTAAGTGTATTTTTTAGTCGTAAATATATTTGGTCGCAAAGAGTGAGGTAACCAGTATAAGTTGGCGGTGGTAATTTGTGGAACTCAAGCGGCCATCTTGTAATGTCATTTTGACACACAGATTAATAAGAAGTGATACAGATATTTAGTGAAAAAATGAATTATAATAATGCCTAAGGTTATAAAAAGTGCTTGTAGAGAGGTAATTATTAAAGTACATTAATTTTGTACTCAAGAAAGTGAACTTGTTATTCCACTAAATACAATAAATGCGAGGGTGGCGACTATGACTGGTAAGTGTTGTCTTCATCACAAAAATAATTACCTAATTTTCTATTTTAAATGCTTAAGTACCTACTTACTTAATATAGTACTTAAATACTACTTACTACTTTATTTTCTTTACTTTTTTACTTTAATTACTACATAAATATTGTATTCAAAGTTTCATACTACTTTCAATCTGTGTCATGTTATGACATCGTATTCGTTGCGTTTCGGAATAAACTGTAAAAATGCTATCTGTTCACAACTGTTAGTGTTACTCTTCGCTGTTGTGTCGCTGTGTTTAGTATATTCAATTCATACCTAAAAATTCTCTTTATTAATTTAATAGTTATTATTGGTACGTAATAAAAATAATTTTGACAATTATTTGGTTTACATTGTTAGGTTAGTGTGTGTAGTTAGCCGGCTTATCGTGCTAATATTATATATTTTATAATTTAACATTTAAAGAGTGATTTGATCGTATAGGTAAGTCATGTCATGTTTATATATCCATATATATATATACATGCATACACATAAATATATGTATATGTAATATAATTAAAAATTAACTTTGCAGAATCGAATTTTCCCAAATAAATAAACACTATGGTGAACTCCTTATCGAGATTTCACTTCTGCCGTGCGGTCTTAAGCACACAAAGTTTTTTATTACAGGCTGGGATTCAAATTTTTTAAATGCCAATCAAAACGAAAAAACAAACAAAAAAATTGTCTTTTAGAAAAAAAAACCTAATTTAACAGCAGAATCGATAGTAGTTATGGGCAATGAACCATATCATTGCATAAAAATTAACAAAACCGTCTAACATGGGAAACAAAAAAGACTAACGCAGGATCGGGTACTTAATAATAATTTAGCATATTTAAAAACATAACAAAATCAGAACAATATGAAATTATTAAAAATAATCAATTACCAGATATTTTTGAGGCAAACGAGATACTTAAACAACATGGGCATAAACTAATCAGATTACCACCATATCATTGTGACCTGGATCCAATCGAAATAATTTTGATCATCAATTTCTGATGACGTTCATCATACGTGACACTGTACTATCTCGAAGACATATATTTAAATTTGTTGTCAATATTTTAATTTTATCGATATTCTTCCTCTAAGTGTTTGACATGATTGTAATAATTTCCATATTGCAGGAGGTATAGCTCGAAAAGCGTCGTCCGTTAGGGTTCTAATATCTGTTTTAAATCGACCTACGTTTTTTCCCGCCACATTTATTAAATAGGCATGATGAAGCATGTCAAGGGACGGTAAAGGAACAGGAGCCTAAATCTACTATTTCACATTTAAGAATCTACCATTGTCATTATATCGACACTACTGATATTATATCGAAATTGTAACAAATTTGGTATTCTGCTATTTCATTACTGTGTCGATATAATTTTTATAGTGTTGTGATAGTGTGTCAGTGGGATTCAGTGTTGCTAATCGATACTATCATTAATTGACAATACTTGTTATTGCTATTTTTTCTGTTAAATCTGTAACCATCTCGATTTTCGCCGCCTCGACTGTCACCGCCTCTACTGTCGCCATCTCGACTGTCGTCATCTCGATTGTCATCACTCCTAATGATCGAAATTTTATAGAGTTGATGACAATTTTTTTTATTATTTTTATGAAACGTGTAAGCAATCGTGCTAGAAAAGTTCTTGTTGTTCAATGGCTACTCAATAGTCAAAACACCATAGAAGTACGATTGATAAAGCTGACAAATATTTAAGAGAATACCATTTTGACTGCTATCGATTTGTTATCGATATATCATTGAGACGCGATTGTAGAGCAGAATACCAAATGGTGACCAAATGTCTATAGAGATACTATTTTGTTTATTAACCACTGTTTTGTTAGCAGACTTGGGCCCCAGGGTGGTTACCCTGGACCTGGACTTGATTTATAAAGTAATATTATATAACAAAACTTCATAATAATCATTATCATGGACAGCTTTTTTCATCCCCTTGCAGGGCATTAGCCTCTTCCTTTTAAGCCACTCGTCTCTGTTTTGTGCCAACCTTGTCCAGGTCTTTACGACAAGATTTCTGATGTCGTCACCTATCTCGCTACCGGTCTTCCTGCACTCCGCCTACTCTCTCTTCGAGATCAGCCGTCACCACATCTGACCTAGTGACCTGCCCAACGCCATTTGAGTTGAGTTTTACGGACACCAATATTTCGTGTTTTTTCGGATATCCGTATTTTTAACTCTATCATTCAATGTGATGCCTAACATGATGCGATCCATGGTCGTGCGACCCTCATTTTGTGCACAATTTTCTTAGTGAGCGTCTACATGTTTCGGTACCTTACATCATTGTGAGCAGCACACATTGGCTAAAACAGTAAAACTTGATATAAATAATTAGGTAATTATTACTCAACATTTTTAACCAACCGACTTTAAAATATGGAAGGTTATATATTTAACCCGTAAATATGTATGGACCAGCGACTGAAGCAGTAGTTTAAGCTTTAAACTGCGAAAGCGGAAGTGACAGGTTCGATCTCACTCAGAACAAATGTTTTAGCTCATCGTCTGGTTTCTATTATCCAGGCAACACCTGGTTTGGGAAACATATATTTGGTGTGTTCCGTCTGTTTTCTTTATTTACGTATGTTCGCTATTGACACAAAAGCTAATTAACTGATTTTAAATATTCTTTCATTGAGTATTGCTTGTATTTAAGAGAAGGTTTATTAATAGAGACATAAAGGAATCGATATAGAAATATTAAACCATTTGAATGATTCCTTAACAGATGTGATCTATATACTTCAAGATAATCCTGATTTTATTGTTAATTAACTATTTAGAAGGGAAAGGTTCTTTCGATTGTATGAACGTAATAATATACAGTAAATATCTTTATTGTTAAAAAAGCTAGCTTTTATTCGAAGTATATTTACCTAATTGTTTATTTAGAAAATTTTCTGTGTAAAACAGTTTAGATTTTTCACATATGCCAGGCGTCCCGCGACGGCTCAGTTTTATTGAACACTAGCTGTGCCCGCGGCTCCACTCGCGTGGACTACATTTAAGGGTTTTATTTTGTGCGAAACTCTAATTATATTTTTAAAATAAAAGTTGCCCGAGTTATTCCTTATAACATCAGCTATCTGCCCGTGAAAGTCCTGTCAAAATCGGTGCAACCGTTTCGGAGATTACCCGGAACAATACGACAGAAAGACAACAATTTTTAAAAATGGGTTTTTTGCTATAGGTACCATGTATACTTTCATATGCGTTATTTTGACATTACAAACAGACACTTCAATTTTATTATATCTATCGATGTGCTGTGGACAGAACTCACTGATCCCTGTTAAGTTTACAACATTTATTATATTATTCTCTGTGTACACTATTACTTAGCCGAGTAACCATAATTTTCTTTTTAATGTACTAGCTGTGAACCATTGTTTCACCAGTGTTAAATTTATTCGACCAGCTACCCACCGCGCCGCGTCGTTCTCACTTACCATACTTGCCAGATTGCTCGACGTTCATGGTTATTGCTCCACTCCTTAGGGTCGTAACGTGAAGATATATAGCGTATAAACACCCAAAATATATTGCTATCTCACTTACACAATCTGTTAGTCTACGTGTACATAGGAGAAAGATCCCGCAGTTTTTCTGCATATATATGGATGGAACACGTTTACTTTTTCACAAGCTTTTATTTAAATCTAATAATTAACAAATTCTGACAACTTATCTAAGTAAACGTGCGGCAGATAATCATATGCAATAAGCTTAAGGAAACAATAAATAATGAATTCTGGGAATTTGTTCTGTAGAAAATTGTTCTAATTCCAGATAAGCAAATTTTATTTTTTATTTTTAGTAGGTATTATAAATTCAATATATCTTTCAATAGACCCCAACTGACTAAATTTTTATTTGTCTCTGATATAAACTATCACAACTACGTAAATAACTATATAGTTATAAAAAAGGCAAATTATGTATATACCTACCTACTAATTGACAGGCGAAGTGATACAATAAATAGTAATTTACAGTCTACTACAATAATTCATGTTTAGCGTTAATCAGCAATGGCAATACCTGAGGTATAGATACTACTAGTGATTTAGAAATGGTGATTTAGTGGGTATAGACTTGAAGATGGTGAATAGACCTTTTTAATAAAACAAATAAACTACTTTAGGGTTTTTATTTATTGAACATAATATTATGTATAGTATATATATATATATACATATATATATAAAAAGAAACCGCTTTATTATCTTTGGTATTGCGAATATAAATTATATTATATTTTATAAAACAAACGAGGAAGACTAATGAGCATGCTCGTAGAATAGAACTATATATTTCCTGAATAATAAAAAATGGGGAAAGACCATGTTCAAAAAGGGTTTTAGCAGAACTTGTGTTCTGAACCAACAAGATACGAATACAATGAAATGTTTATTGATATTTGTTGCCATGTCCTGATCGTCACAATACCTTTATCTTAATACCATATAAGGGCTTGTACACACATACATTATTATTAATAGGCTATAGACGTACATTCCTGATTTTTAACATTTCATAAGCGTGTAATACTTTCATTGCTAATGTATCTAATATGACTGTCCAATCAGGATATTTGATAGTATGTAAAATAAAAAAATATTGTTCCAATGTTACATAAATCAGATGACGTGAGCAACGGAAAAACGAAATATATAGATATCAATTATCAATAATAATAATATAATCTTTTTAAATTTCAGATAGAATAATCAGCGTCATAGTTAGAGGCTGGTCACGGGGTTGACAGCCAGGGGGCGGAAACCACAAAGGGCATACTCCTAGACTCACAACATTTTTATTGTAGTATAAAGTGATCGCGCTGTCTCTGATGATAAGCACAATACAATTCAAAAACATCGGCGACTTACGAGATGTCGGGATCCTATCGACGATCGTCGTTATGCTGGTCAGCGGCCGCCCTCCGAGCGGTGCGGTCACTCTAATTTCAAGCGAAAAATATTATTCTTATGGCGCCTTTTGAGAGGCGCGGAGCCTCCTCCGAATGAAAATGAAAATTGAATTCCAGAAACGCTATTTGTTTGGCAACGCCTTTATGATGTGATAGCGTCGATCACAGGGCGCCAAAAGAAAATCTCGCTCTACCTTGATTAAGGGCTAGAGCCGGCGTTGATGCTGGCTTCGTAAATATATTACACCTTACGATTGTTGGACTCGATGTCGTAAGAAAGGTAACACACTAGCCGTTGGGAGCTTGCATATTAAGAACTAATATCAAAAATTAAAGCACGAGTCTATGCAAATTTGCACTTGATTAGGCTAGTGCCTAAAATAATCTTTAATAAAAGCTTTTAATAGATTTCGGTACATAATATTCACTGCAGACTTGCAGTTGAATATTAGATTATATCTTTGTAATACTTATACAGAAAAAAAAACTACCATACACTACATTACGCCGCATGCGCAACCGTGAGCCGCAATTCTTGTGTGTCTTTTCAATAATACTCGTATAACAGTATGTTTATGATTGCCGTTGCCATACCATAAGCTTGGCTTTTAGATAAGAGTCGAAGTCGTAAGGGTCGTACATCATAAATTTATACGCCAAAGTACCTACTCACAGAGTTTTGTTTCGATCTGACCATACTGTTAGCCAGAAGTGCCCTGAAATCTCAGACGGCTTTTACAGTTTCACCGGGCTTGGGTCACAAATAGAGCCACGCGGTCATGAGATGAGTAAACAATTCTATACAAATTATAAATACAAAGTTTTGGTAGTAGCAAAGTACCTGTCTTTTGAAGGAATAGTAGCTGTTATTGGACAGATTTGGAGTGTCTGAACTTCGGAAGTACATAGTTTTTCTCGTATATTGTATTTATATTTAAAATGAATTTGAACCTTATAAAACATACTACGACGTTGGGTAATTTTAGAATGTAACTAGCTGTGCCCGCTGATTCGCTCGCGTGGACTACAGAATGCCTTCGGTAACAATACCGACAACGTCACCACAAGATGACCGTCGCCCGCTTGTTAAAAATACTTATTAGTTTATTTGTGCGGAACCCTAATTCTTTTCTAAAATAAATATAGCCTAAGTTACTCCTTATAAAATCAGCTATCTACTAGTGAAAGTACTGTAAAATCGGTCAAACCGTTTCCAAGATTAGCCGGAACAAACAAACAGACAAAATTTAAAAAAATGTTTTTCTTTTTGTTATAAGTACCGTATATACTTTCAAATGGTTTTTGTAAAATGCTGTTATTTTGACATTCCAAACAGACACTCCAATTTTATTTATTTGTAGGTATATGAACGATGATTGAAACGCGTAAAAATGAAGTGCACCTTTATAATAAGCGCTTAGTGTATTTGGCACAAACCTACATATGTACTTGATATAGATGCGCATTCATGTACACTGTACTTTTGATATGTACTTATCATTTTATGGAATTGTTATATGTAGGTACCTAAAGTCTAACTTGAATTGAATCTATTATTACATTACATATTATATTACATTATTATTGATAAAGTCATTTGATAAACAAGAAAGTTGCACAAGCCAGTTCTAATAAGTTTCCTTTTATATATCAAAATATACGTCTATGTATGTGTATGTGTGTATATTTTAAGAAGTATAATTCGGACTTAGTGTGCTAGCATCTTTTTATACTTATTTTTTTATAAGGGGATATCCTGATGAATTGATGAGATTACGAGGTTCCCCTGGGGTATCGGGCTAGGGGATCCTGGTGGATTTCACTTATTGCGTAATGCAGGTGTCATTTTGCACAATGCTTGGTTATTCAGTACAAGTGAAGTGGATTGAAAAAAAACACGTACAATGGATTCCGAGATATCACAAAAAATACCTGGAAATTTTTTAATAAGGGGGCCAACATTTTTAGATCACCGAAATCATCACAAGACCTTGTGTAAAACAACATTATTACTCACTTGATAATGGGAATTAAGATCTTTAATAGTGAGGATCGTTACCAAGTTAGAAAAAAGGAGACATTAGATGCTAAATTTAATCAGATTTAGCATCTGATTAGAGTTTCTCAGAAGTATCTGGTCTAAAGGCCAATGGTTTCATGGTTGAACATAAATCAAATTTATCTTCGTTGAGTAAATAGTTAAGTAATATCATTGAAATTTTTTCCATTTTTTATAACAAAACAAAAAATGAGCAGTTTTTACAAAAAGTATATTAGTTTACCTATCGAAAACTACCCTTTCGTCATGTAGTTTTACCAGAAGTTTTAAAATTTACTCGTGGCGAAAGATGCCGTATTTTTAAGGTTCGTCGGAAAATACAAAAAGTACGGTACGGCGCAAACATAAAACAACCATTTTGAAATTAACATATTGGAACAGGATGCTGACCTAATTTCTTAACTGACGTAGTATAAATAAACTCAATTTTATGACTTAAAATTTGAAAACTTTTTTGGCACTGTTGTGATTTGAAACTCGATGAAACGAAAAAGTGACAGTAAAAATTGTGATCGTCGTCGGATTGGCCTAGTGGTGTGAGACAACCAGACTTCATACGCAGTACGCACGAGTGGTCGATAGTTCGAATCCCGGTGTTTATGGATATTTAAAAAGCATTTTTAAAGAATTTTTTTGAACGTTTCACTTCCAACTCGTGGGAACGGCTGCACACATATGCCTTTTATTGGATTTGCTTAAAACCATTGTAGTCTAAATAAAAATATATTGATATAAAATTATCCACACGCGGCTGCAAGTGCGTGTGCAGATGTCCACGCTAGTACGTCGTATAATAATCGATGTTTGGATTGACCTTAATCTTTTTCAGATTGTTCTTCCTTTAGAAAATAAATTTATATTTTATATAAAACTGTGCACGCGGCTCTGAATTTTAAAAAGCTTTTTTATTTTTGTTGCTAACCATAATTATTTTTCTAAAATAAAAGTAGCTTAAGTAGCTTATAACATCAGCTATCTGTTAGTGTAAGTCCCGTCAAAATTGGTCCAACCGGACACCACGGGGAATAAACAGACGAAGAAAAATTAAAAAAAAAATGTTTTTTTGTTACAGATACTTTATAGGTATTGGTTATAGGTATATGAATTTAGTAAAAAGCTGTTAATTCGACATTACAAACAGACACTTCAATTTTATTATATGAATAGATATAAATTAAGGTAAAAAAAATATGGCTCATATCGTCGGTGATACTGCAAAATGGGCTATGTTACTATGAACTGATTGTACAGGAGAAAACTCGATTCGCAAGATGTGTGACATGCATATCGTGGTGCTATACTAAATCAACCGACGCTATACTAAATCAACCGTTTATACAGTAATGTATTTTTTTATAACTATGTAAATATTTATATATAAGCACATAATTTATATAAAACACTTTCATACCGATTAAGATTAAGAACGCTATCGTAAAGAAATAGATGTGTATATTTAAATATTCACAAAATGTTAATTTACTACACCTGTTTATAAAAATATGTCGACCCATGTCACAATTTTACAATTTGAATGTATTATCAACATACTACAAATAATATTGCATAGTTTTGTAAACGATACGACATAAGTAATATAATCATCAGATCTTTTGCATTCATATTATAGCCAAGTCACTGAGCAAGTATTGTAACTTTAGGGAAGTTATCGGTACTCTTTTATCAACGAATGTACGATTTTAAATTATAGTGAAATAATAAATTCTTCTAGCATCTAGCACATAATAAATTCGTGCCTGAATTGAAAACACACATATGTCGACATTTGAAAAAACGTACGTGTTTTTCATTAATAAGTAAACATTTTCAGTTCAGGAGCAGAAATTGCTAGAGGTAAACTCCAGGCAAAGTTTTCAGGGGCAGAGTCCAGGCAGAGTTCGATCGAGTAATAAAACTTAGGTAAATATAGCAAACAGGCGCGGTGAGGAATAGGCTACTTGCCTCATATCAAATTTGGCGTAATAAATAAATATTTTCTGTAGTATTTGACTTAAGAAACCAATATTTATCAATTAGAGATATTAAAAGTGTAAGATGGCTACATATTTTCATTTTTAATTTTGAACACTGAACGCTGTCAGCAATATTAGTCTATATATTATCTTTGCTGTGACGTCATACGGGTCGAAAACAAACATTTGCAAGCAAACGTTGTCATTATAATAAAAAGTATTGAGCTTTTTTAGCTTGTTTAGGAAAAGTAAACATTTAAAATAAAGTTTTGCGGTTTTCTAGGTCTTAAGAAATATGGTTTTATTTTTTTTCTTCTAATCGCACAATAATGAATAATTTAATACCTACTATAACAAGAGTCAACTAGCCTATTTAGGATGAAACTTTTGAGCGTTGTCTATGGAAAGCTTCTTTATTAAAAGAATCAAGAAATAAATTCTTACTTCTACAACTCTCTTGGAACCTCTCCCTATTGCACACTCAATGCTTGAGCATAGAGTGTTATTTTTTATTTGAAACAGTTAAGGAAAAACCAAAACCATAGGAGACACAGAGAAAATGTCCTAATACCCTTATATGTTGCTTTATTATGTTATTTTTACGAGACTAATTCTGACTTTAAAATATTTGTTGAATTATAATATCGTAAAAAAAATTGGCAATTAAAAAATATTACGTGAAAGCAGTCAAATTTATTCACCATTTTATTCTATAAGGGAACTTAAGAGAAAATTAAAATTAAAAAATATATATTTATGGAACAACTAGCACTAAAAACTAAAATTTCTTTTGCAAAAAGGGCGTAATAGTCCCTAACACATTTTCTCTGTAACTCTTCTGGAATAGTCCAGTTAGAAAACATACTGTAAATATAAATTACAACCAGATTTCCATACTAAATAAATGTAACTAGGGATTTAAATATTATTATAAGTTTTAACTAGAATAATTATAATAAGAAATGCGTTCATAAGAGAGGGCACAACCTCTAGTTTGACAAAGTTGAGACATCTCGCAACTATAGACGGTACTGGTAAGAAGGAATATATCTCTGTTACAAAAAGTGTCCCTAAAAAGTATTAAGTTACGTTGGTATTACTGTACCACAATACCGTATTTAAAAAAAGCGCTGAAAGTTAGATAAATAAATATCCTAATTAATATTATAAAGTTCAAGAGCACAGTTTAAAGATTGGTTTTCGCACCGCTTTAACTAGATACCGCGCTACCTACAAACAATAGCTACTGGAATACGGCAAATTAATATCGTAGTATTTAGACTATTTGAAATTAAGCTTGTCAATGTGACAGTATGGTCTGTATGACACTGTCTCGGGAACGCCGATTCGGAGTAGTTTTTATTGCCGCTTTTTTGTACAACACAGACAGTATCAACTTGAAATCGAAGTATCGCGTTGATCGACGTGAGTTTGAATCCCTGCAATGAGCCTGAGCTTTCGGTGAAGGAAAACATCGTGAGGAAACTATAGCATGATGGTAGGCTTCTTTCTAACGCCAGCCTAGCTAGCTACCACCCTCAAGTTGAAAATCTCTCGCCAAGCACCAATAGGTGCGTTCCGGCAGCTGCACTTGAGAGCCAGTCTTCCCACTAGGCCTAGCGTGTTACAAACTTACGCCACATCGTCACTTAAGACCAGGCGAGATTGTTGCCATAACGCTAAACCTATAACGATAGTACACGAGCACATTCTGGCCACTCTCTGAAACGTAATTTATTGCTTTTTGGTGGACACTTTTTGTCAAATTTTGTCACTTTTTGTTAAATAGTCATATGAGAGTGACCTCCTTAGCTCTACCGACCATATATGCGAATAAAATAATGTGGAAATAAAAAATGATATTACTTTCATAAAATATTTGCCTAGTACTTAAATAAATAAATAAGTAAGTAATAATAATGGACAAGATGAATGCCGAAATATGTCTTGTAACACAATCTACTAAATAAGAAATATTATACCAAACCGCGATTGTCATTTTTTTTACTTTTAATAGAATGAATTATATAATTATATTTTAGTAACAAATTTTTAAAATCAAATATATTAATGGTTCTTCGAAATTCGTTATAATTATCGTTGATTTCTACAATGCTAGCTTCAATGATTACAATAAAATATAACTTAATAAGAAGTTTAGCATCTAAGCGCTATAATTATGCCTTAGTTAATACCTAGGGGACCTTTTAAAAGGATAACTTGTAACGTGGTAATGTACAAATTAAAAATTTATATATAAAATCACGAGCACCATTACAAAAATAAAATCTTTGGGTTTTTTAACTGGCAAGTCAAAGGAACAAACTCGGGAACGTCTTATAATCTGCGCGAGAGTGGCACGGAGTGCGAGAACGAGCAAGAAAAAAATTACACGCCCATATTTAGGTAATCTTATAGTTTCGTACTGGTTAATACCTAGTGTATACCCGGTTGTTAACACTCAGTTTACACCCGGTTTATACCATGGTTAATACCCGGTTTATACCCAGTGGTTAATACCCGGTTCTGTTTCAAATATGAAATGTGCTTTTTTCCTTTACTCTTGAATATTTTTTTGAATTAATTTATTTACGATGTCCAAGTTAACAACGAAGATTCATGAGGATAAATGAAAATTTCAAAATAGTTTTAGAATAATAAAAGTAATTTTTATAAGGGTTTTTAAATTGAAACTCTGACTTGTGACCCTGAGTGCGGATACCTCGCACTCCTGCACGCTCGGGTTAAGACTCCCCTCAACAAACTTAACAAAATAAAGTATATAAAAACACACATATCAGACCTTACACTAATGTTAAATTCATAAAGACAAACAAAATAATCATAATGAGTATTACTGGGTCAGAAAATATTTCATTAAATCTATATACTTACACCGGAATTGGATTACGGTGGTGCGGCGATGGCTTCATGAACCTTTCATATTATTTTAAAAGGAGCAAAGTGAGCGGACATATTATAAATTCATATTAATTCATGAGATCATTTCACTTAATAATGTTATCGTCAAGCAATTGCAAATCAGTTATTTACCGTAATATTGTCATTTATGCATTTATAAAATGTTGGTATTATTAAATTTAAATGCCTTGAGTGAGAGAATTTTCGAGAACAATATCGAATTCGTCGAGCGGTTCCAGTATCTGCCTGAGAAAGGTAAGGAGACCCCGCTTACGCAAAAAGCTCTGTTCTTCATACATTTCTGCGGTTACACGAGTCATTGACATTGGCACCAACATTCTGTGAAGCCAGTGTTCCCTGTAAATAAAATTTAGCAAAGACTGATTATGGAAACCAGAACAGAAGCATCTTTACGGAACAGAAACATTTTTAATTATGATTAATCTCTAAAATCCTTATACATAGTGTATAATAAATTGTCGTAAATATAAACATGTATATATTGAATTGTTTATGTTTAATACTGGCTGCGCCTGCGACTCCGCTCGCGTGTACTACAGAATACCTTCGGTCGAGAGCACGCGCGAATCGTGCTGCCCTCGTTCAAAAGACGGAAGACAAAAATGCTTATTGTGGGTGATCCTATGAAGATGAAGATAGGGTGATTTTTTGAAGTGAAAACTTCTTTAGTACCATTGTGAATTGAAACGCAATGAAACGAAAAAGCGACAATCGCGTACACCTTTAGGAATTAGCCTACGAGATAATGAGATAGAATACATTTACATTATGTACGGTTAATGCAAGTCCTGATTTTCATAATTATGGTCGTCGTCGGATTGGCGTAGTGGTGAGAGACGACTAGATTCCATACGCAGTACGCACTAGTTGTCGATAGTTCGAATCTGATTTATATTTAAAAATATTTTTTAAAGAACATATTTGTTCTGAAGGTTTCCCTTGTAACACGTGTGAGCTGCTGAACACATTTATTTTTGTAGGTTTTTTAAAGATTTACAATTATGTAGAACATTAATTTGATATATCTTGCATGGTTTACTCAGAGTACGCCATTTAAGCGCTCCAATCCGTTTTATTCCGAATTGATTCACCATTATCGTCACTGCTTATTTCATATGTTACTTTATTTTACAAAATATATCCCGTATGTGGACTGAGTATATAAAATAATTCAAGTATACTTTAAAAGTTGCAGTTAAAAATAAAAAATAAAATATGGTTGACATCTTATCTTTAAAACAAAGGCAGATATCATACTGATGATAGAAAACTGGAACTCTATTCATCCATCCAGTCAGCGTAAGTAAATCTACCCACTGTTGAATTTATACTCCTCCTCAGGACACAATAACGATCATGCTTTGCTTTTTTAACAAGAAATTACTGCTCAGTAAGAAGTTAAAGAACATCAAAAGAATTGAAACTTTACAGTCATAAAAATATAATATATTTTTGAATAAGAGAGAGTATGATGCATGCGTCCTTACGTCATCACCTTCGCCCCAATTATATAGTATTCCACACTGTTAATTTAATTAAAGTCAAAAGAGCGTGCATTTTAGGATTATTGAAGTGAAACTTCTTATGCGACTTCCAACGCGTTAAACGCGCATTATCGGTCTCTCCTCTTTGTGTGAGCCAGAGCGAGAGAGCAATATATTATCGGTCTCTCCTCTTTGTGTGAGACAGAGCGAGAGAGCAAATGTCGGAGTGTATGTATATTGCACACTGTTTAAATAAAATATCTTTTAAAATGAAGTTTCACTTCTATCGTGTGTAAATCGCACTCACACCTTTTTTTCTAAATACTAATTCATAAAAAAATACATAAAAATTACCTTAAGCTGAGACATATAAACAGTTGGAATTTGCCATCCTTGCCGAGAGTCCGTCCAACAGAGTTTATCTCGTCCATCAGATGACAATAACAACGCCAAATAGCTCTGTGCTCTTGATCCTGCCTACAGTTGTATGACATTCCGCAACTCTTATTATTCTGCTGAGTCATAGGTTCATCACATAGACTCATTTTGAATTCGTCCTTCACCCTAGCTGTTGGGACAATCATAACTTTATGTAGATAAAAAGTGAACACAATTGATATTAAATAACTTGCTATTGCATTATAGATGATGTTTTACACCTGTTATACGTGTCGAATAGCACGTCTTTTATAATTTACTAGCTGTGGCCCGCAGTTTCACCCGCGTATAATTTCAAAGAAATCGCTGATTAGTGATTTATAATACTTCAGTATAGACAGTATTTTTATCGGGCGGCCAGGGTTATACGTCACAACTTACACGGCTCGTTTGCAACACTACACCTATAGTCATTCGTGCAATGTACGTTAATTTTAAAATATAGTATGATTACAGATATTTGTGAAGAAGATCCTATGTCCTTTGTCTGACCTTCATGACGTCATCACTAGCATAAAATGCGTTTCCTTTGCCTTAATATTAGAACATTAGAAACGCCGTAGTATTATAGATTGTCAGTGTCAACTGTGATTTGTCAAATGCGATACGATGCATACCTACGATAACGATGCGAAAACGCCAGTGTTGTCAGGGCACTTGAATCAAAAGTTACGTTTCGTTTCCTGAGAAGTTTCATTTTTCCTACCAAAGTTATATACTAGTTTCTTTTTATCAAAAATTGTTATAACTTCGCTGCTCGTGAGCCGATTTTTTGGTAAAATATCCTCAATATCGTTAAGAAAATCGTGTTAAAAAATTACTTACAAGAGGGTCAAAAGTTACGAAAAATTTGACCATTTGGCAAAGTTGTTAATGTTAGTATACACACTGCGTATGGAGGGTAGAGATAAGGAGAACTATATTATAAGGGTAACAAGGTGAAAGGTGTCCAGCTGTAAGCAGTAAATTATAATCCAAAAACTCACCACAATGGCGCTAGCGTAGCAAGAGGAAATGATACTTTTTCATGATTTTATAGTTTTTACTATTGTAATACGTTAAAAAATAATTTAAACAATTATGGGAAAAGTTTGTGGAGTATGGCTCCGTACGCGTTAATTTATTTTCTACAGAATTAATAAAAAGTATGGAAAATGACTTTTGGTGCTATCTTTAAAATTTACCCTCTTGCTACCATCCGTGGCGCAACATAAACCCTAATTTAACGCTTTTCGACCGACAATTTTCATACATAGAGATAGTCCTCCTTATCTCTACCTTCCATAACACTGCGGTATGATTACTAGCACAGAGTATAACAATCAACAGATAAAATCACTGTTTTTTTTTTTAAGGAAATATTTATAAATATTTATGCAACACATAAAACGCATGATATAAGCCATAAAATAGTATAACATACAAATAAGGGGCTCAAAATTCTTAATACTATCCAAAATAAAAATGGAATGCTATAGAGATATTATTTTGTTTAAAACTGGGAATGTTAAGAGACCTACGACGTATGCCATTGTCAAAATTGTGTAATATTATCACCAAATAAGTACCTCAGACCAAATACAAAAACCTGTGGTAATGACGCAACAACTATGTTCTCTTAACTTGTTATTGTATTATAAGATAATAATTTACCAAAGTAATCCCAAATGAAGAGATTTTTCCCAAACAATCGTGCGGACTTGAAACCGCATAGAAATGCTTGTTCCAAACATTTTACCAGTCCATTTTCGCCGCATAATAAAACACTCAATGAATTTGCATCTTTATCCCTCTTCGATTGGTAGTGCCATTTCACAATTGCATTTACGCAGTCACCTGTTTTATTGACAAAATAAATATGTTAAATTAATTATATATTATGATACATTCGAATTGTAATTAAAGAAGTTTTAATTAATTTTCGATAGATATTTTAGTTATTTAATAAGTTATGAGAGTTCCAAGAATAATGACGATTGCCGAGTAATAGATTAATATAAAGTTACTATCGTCACGCCAGACTATAAACCAAATACGGCGAAAGTAATGAATTTATAAAATATTACATTATATACATCATTCAATTATATTATATTTACTCCATTAAATTGATTGAAAGTATAATTTTTATAATTGTATGAATACAAAATTGAAAAACCAACTATCAATTTATTTTATACTAGCGGTATACGTTCTCTTCGTTCACGTGAATAGGTAATATTTTAACCTGAAAACTACATTCACATTGGTTCAGTAGTTTCCAAGTGATGCACGTTCCAACATGGAAAACTTCAAACATTATAATACACGATAAATAATCGATACCTAAAACAATACAAATTTGAAAAAAAATACTTTTTATTTACTTAATTTTTTAGTCGTGTTTGGAAACGCCATGAAGAAAATGTGACGTCATCGTACATTTAATATACAGAGTTGGGTGTTATTTTGTGAAAAATGACACCAATACACCAAATACACAAAAAAAAAACAACTATAAAACTGACCAATCATATGTTGTATAGTTGATGTTGAGAGATGCGTAGTGGTCGGTGTTTGTGGCGGGTTCTGGGACGTGAGCGCCGGATACGCAGGCGTGCGTGGCGTTTGCTCAGTACTGCGCATACGCGCAGCGACTAGCAGCCGTTCCGTGGACCCGTCGTCCACACCGGTGCCCAGCCATCGGTTACAAGGGAACCTACAAAAATTTTCGTGGCTGAGCTCGCCCCCAAGCCCGGTCAAGCTGTCAAAGCCTCTAATGGCTCTAATGGACCATTAAGACTAACAGTATATTCAGATCGAAAAAAACCTTAGGCTATCAGAAAAACCCGTATAAAGTTTTATACAAGAATTCTGTGAAGAAGATGACTTAGTGAAAGCATGCAATCAGCATGATCTTTCGGTGAAGAAAAACTATAGCATGGTGGCATGTTGTTTTCAAATGCCCACCTGGCTAGTTACCACCTACAAGTTGAAAATCTGTCGCCAAACACCTATAGGTGTATTCCAGCAGCTGCATTTGAGAGCCAGTTCCCCCACAAGGCTAAGCGTGCTACCATCTCGGGTCACATCGTCACTTAACATGAGTTGTGTGGCCAAACGCAAAAAATAAATATTCTTAATAGCCAGCGCACAGCTTAAACCGATGGGGAATAGATTCTACAAATATGAAATGTTATACACAAGGTCTTATATAAAGTAGCTGAATTATAAAGGACTTTTAATCATACAAAAGAGCTTATAAATAAGATGATTCCTGAGGCCATATTGATGGCAAATCCCATCGGGCACACAGATAGTATGAATAATATATAGCTCTATGATATGCGATACATAATTATTTCTTTTTTAATTTTTAAAAACATTCTAATGATCAAATGGCGTATCATAAAATCATAAACACAGCTAACAAAAGAAATTCCTTTAACTTAGTAACTTAGTTGTGCCCGCTGCTTCGCTCGCGCGTACAGAATGCCGTAGGTCGAGCGCAAGCGCGAATCGTGCTGCTCCCGCTCAAAAGACTATGGCGTTTTTTTTTTCGGTTCAGTTGGAAGGCGCCACTCCGAAGTTTGTTCACTAGTTTGCATGTCAAACTCATAAACCCACGCCTTGTCACCAGTAACGATGCGTTTCATGAATGTTGGTTCGGAATTGACTCGTTCTAGTATGGTGAGGTAATCTTATGTGATTGAGTTTTTGGAGAAAATTCAGGTCTCTTGGGACTAGCCGATCGGCAACATGTTTCACAGCCAAGTGATTATTCCAAATGATACGCATCGACTCAGAAAGTTCAGCGGCTATCTCTCTCAAACTTGAATGAGGATTTTCAGTCACTATTTCCTTCACTTTTGCGATGTTAACTTCAGTTGAAGACCTTGATCTCCTCCTACCAGGGCGAGGCAAATATTCTAGCATATCTCGATCGCTATTGAACGCTTTGTACCACTCAAAGCACGTGTTTTTGATAAAATCGATTCACCGTAAGCCTTCTGTAACACTTCCAATGTGGACGAACACGAAATTCTATTGGCGATGCAAAATTTAAGACAAACTCTTTGTTCGATGTTTTTGCCCATCATGAAATTCGCAATACACACTAGATATGATCTAACTAAAAACAGTACTTAATCTAAATGACAGATGCAACTCAAACTCCGCGCCAAAATGAAAAACAGTAGTGCCAATCTAACAAAAAAAATTGAATTTGGAACCAGAAACAAATCATCCATTCCCGATACATTTTTGACCGAATGTACATAGAATAGAAGATGAGTTCTTTATTATCGGGTGATAGGAAAACCTCATTTCAATTCTTGACTAAGTTAAATAAGTTTATTATACTTTTCCTGAATATTTACAAATGCCGGATTTGGTCGGATTACGTATACAATTTGAGGATCATAGTCTTTTTTAAATGTAGTTTTAGAACATTTACAGCCAAATAGATGACCGAAAGGCGCAAGTTTTGTTGAAAATAATGGACCAACCAGGCTATATTATGTAGAAAATATATATGTTATGTAAACTAGTGTTGAGGAAAGAAATAATTAAATAACTTACGTGTATGTGTGCCCTGTGACTTCATTCCTCACATAAACTTGATCAAGCAACCATCGCGGTGATAAACCGGAATTATCGTGTCCGATACGCAAAGTTGATAAAATACCCAAATTCTTGTGCTGAAATCCATAATTAAATTGTTATTATGGTATTTCATTATACAGTGTAACCTGAGTATGGGAGAACTGGGTAAGCGAGAAAACTCTTCAAGCGAGAGTAATCGCCTGATCCAGTCATTTTTAGCCTCTAAATCCTCTATGTGTGAGAAATAGAAGCCTCTATAAGAGAGTCGTTGGCCCTCAGATATTTGTGAGTGGACCTCTATAACTGAGACTGTAACTTATCTCTAACTCTATAAGCGACAGTTGAGCATGTACTCCCCTTTTGCAGTTGCTATTAATTTATGTTTATGACACACTATTACATTTCTCTGACCTTAACAGCAACTATATTATTTATGTTGTCTAAAATTTCGGGGATTTTAGGTACTTACACTGTCATTGCGCACATTTGGCTCTTACTTTTATTATTAGTCAGTGTTACTACCTTACTGCAGTTGATAAATGTCAATAGCGAAGAAAGTTTGTGGCCTGCGGTCATGTCTAAAAGAAACATACAAGTAGTATCTCTAAGTGAAAAACGTAAAATCGTGAATGCGTTTGAGTGTGAGAAATCGAGTAATAAAATTCATAGACAGTTTGGTCTATCAGAATCAACCTATTATAAAATTATTAAGTCAAAAGACTCTACAAACTTCTATGAGTGATAATGGCCTGTACCTCTATAAGCTAAAAACTCGGGTTAGCGAGAAACCTCCATAAGCGTAAAAGAGATTGCGGTCCCTTGAATTCTCGCTTATCTTGGTTCGACTGTAATATCGAAAGAGAATATGAAAAAAGGCTTACGTGAAAGACAAATTCGTTTGTATTCCGCGGCATAGGTATTTTCGGAGTAGACTCCCCATTCGCTCCGGAGATTGATATCCAACAGTTTGCGGTGGTTTGACTTGCTTTACGAGATGGCATGATCAGGACTCTATAGGGCAGTTCTGGAAACGATAATATTTGTTAGTCTTAGTCTAGCAGATAAACTAAAAATATAACCTTAAAACCTTTACAGATGCCATTATTATTAGAAAGAAAGAAAGAAAGAAAGAAAAAATAATTTATTCGTACCAACGGCATTTCACAATAACAAATAATCTAAAAATACCGTTACATGAAATAGAAATCAAATGCCAGTTGCCACAAAAACGGCTCCAGCTCAGCATAATGTTGGCTGCAAGCAACCAGCGCTGGTCTTCCGCTGGAGCCGTCCGGAGACATCATAGGACGGACATTTTGAAATATTGATCAAAAGAATAAAAACAAAATAAGAAGAAAAATAAAAATGTAACACATATGACGTAGAACATACAGCACAACACAGTATTTTCAAATGAATCAAGGAGTTGAGACTATGAGCACTAGTACACAGAGCAAGTAAGTTATAAATTTTAATGAGAGCGAAATATTAATAGTTAGAAAAGATGTAATAAAATAATTATTAGTTGTCTCTTTACATGTATAGTATGTTTCAAAGACAATGAAAGCTAAACAGAGCCCCTAGTGGCATTAAGTGTACGACATAGTATGCAATATTCATATACCCAATCTCTATATATTATTTCTCGATAGTTTTTTTTGTACCAAAGCCTATTTTCCTTAATTCTTCATGATATTTGAATTAATGATAAAAACACCATTTCATAGCTTCAGAGGTTGGTCTATAAATTGTTTACATTCTATAATATGTGAAATACTCGCACGGGTCAACTAGTATGTATAATTTTACATTATCTTACTTTTATATTAATACATTCGACATCCTCTACAGTTTTCACAGAGGTCATTGGTATGATGCCATATATTTTACTATTGAACCCACAACGTAAGTTAGTGCTATGTAATATATGTGGTATGTTTTCGTAATATAAAACTCGTGTATATACATATGTATATTGTGTATTAAGGTGGTAGTTTTGCCAAATACAGTGAGTCTGGAGGTGAAGAGTTAAAGTTATACAAAAAACGTTTATACAAAAAGTGTGTCTCTGGTCTCGCTATTTCATTTGGGTATTCATTAGATTTCGTGTTCTATATATATAAAATGGTGAACAAAATATTTAGAATAAAGTGCGTAACAAAGTTCTCAAGAATACTTACTAGTAGTCGGATAAGTGTTAGTGAAACAGAAATAATCGACAGCATTCAGGGTCAGCAAATGATATAGGAACTGCTCCCTCTCTTCTTCACAACGTAGGAAAGCCGTTCTTTTATATTGCGAGCGCAGTAACGTAGCATCGGCTAATAGTTCTCTAAGATGCTTTGATAAAAGTTTTTTCTCGAGAGATAATCTCACCCAAGCGCGAGCGTATCCTATCTCAGTTTTTATGTCGGTCATGGCTTGAACGTTTCTATAATAAAGACAAATATTATTATCTTGCACCTAAAATCATCTTTACATTATACAACAAGTCAAATAAGCTAAATGTAGCATACACATGTAGTATGGGTATTAAACATTATTATTCTAAAAATTATATAAGTCTTATGGATTCATCAGATAGAAACTGGACAAAGATGACTGTCGTGTGTCACATCTGTGATAAAATCCACGTATATACCAATGGGTCATTCCATGTCAAATTGACAAATAGTTGGAATCGACCCATTTCAACTTGGATGAAATTTGGTGGGAAGTTTTCTTTTAACATAAACGAAGATCTACCAAAAGGGAAAGAGATGGTATAATATGCAAAATTCATATTTTCACTATTTTCCTAGTTGTAATTTCTTATTTTAATATCTCAAAAACTATTATAGCTCTTAAAAGAAACAGGACAAATATCTAAGCTATCATTATAGAAGTTTTTAGATTCGAAGGAAGTAATCCCTGGAAATACTGATCACATTCACTGATACAAAAATACGTTCTCCCCGAGTGACATAGGCTATATTTTATTCCTTTTAAATCCTGTATTGTAATTAACGCGAACAAAGTACCTCATATCAAATGTGAGGCTCTCAGGTAGTGGCCGAAGTGGATTCGTGTGTTGCATCTTTCGTTCCAGGGTTCCAGAATTGCTTAGTCGATCACGTGAGCTATCACGAGATCCACCTCGGGAACTGTCCCGGGAGCGATTGTTGCTACTAGTACTCTGTTGCGCTTCCACTTCAGCACCCACGGATGACAAATCTACGGAACATTATTTAATGAAGTATCACTTCGACTTTTGGTAAATTTGAACTTTGTTTTAATTCGTTATCAATTATGTATTTATTTGAAATTAATTTTGATAAGAGAGGTAGGTCACAGAGAAATTTCTTTGGAGATTTCTCTCTACTTGGGGCAGTCCTGACTCCACCCTAGGGATGTTAAGGATATGAGGTTTCGGATATGGATATTAAATTATTTCAAAGAACTTTACAATATTAAAAAAAAAAACCTGTCCGATCACTAAAGGTGTTATTAGGTATCGAGATTCAGTTATATTTACGTAATCATTTTGAGATCATAAGCTAAAAATATATCCCGAAAGAAAAAAATATGTTCCGCTTACCATCGTTAAAATTATTTGATTACATTCGTTCGAAACTTTGGTTGTGTATGTGTGTTGGTTTTTACAATGGCTCATTCGACTTTGCCTAATACGAAACATTATATCGGATACGGTTACGGATATTTTTTATTTCGGATATCCGACAGTTTCGGTTACGGTTACGGATATCCATAACATCCTTGCTCCATCCTACAGAAGATCGCAGCCAAATTACCTTTGGGGGGTTCAAGGTCGGCAATGCGCTAGTGATATCTATGTATTACATGCGTCCACAGGCTACTTATTGTAACTACTTACAATCAGGCGGGCCGTATAATAGTTTGCCACTTTACTTGTATTAAAAAAAAGATACAGGATTAGTAAGTAAACTACATAATAGTAAACTTACAATATAACATTAGCTTATTAGGTTTAGTGGGCTTGATTAGTTGAGACAGTACAAAATAAAATAATAAAAAACTTAATCATACTTACAGTCAAGGCGCTTCCGTAACACACACCAAGCCAATGCTGCATGTTACGAAATTAACAAGTTCACTTTAAAATTTTATGGAAAAACGTATATGGAAAGCTGTATTTACCATTGACCTCTCTCAATAACATATGAATACAGCACAGCGAATGGAGTGAATGAACTAAAAGTTGTGAGATTTTAAGACATAAAATCAATGCCAAGTCCGATTTCTTACAATTACGTCAACGGTGTCTCTACATAACCAGAATACGATAGGAAATTTAACGACTATTATTGCGTACATCAGTCATTAGCGTACTCAGAGTAAGGCGGAACTAGAACTAAGTTTCAATCCCCTAAACATGTCCCTAACTATACATTTATGACCTAACACGGTATGGACGACTTAAGATATTGAAAAATAGTTATTATATAAATAAAGATTATTCACGCATACGTATATAACTTCCATATAGGTAATAACCTATTTAAAAAATCATTCACTGGCCAAGATTAACTACGTTTTGTTCCTTTTTCGTTTTGTAATTTTGATTCGACTAAAGAGGTCATTCCATTTTTGTATGTATAAAGGGAGTGTCAAATTGTATTTAGTTTTTGATACTTTTTAGCCTAGAACTAAAATTATCAATAACTCGCTGGAGCATCATTCTTGGTAGCTTTGATTTCGTCTGTGATTCTACAGTTTTGCAGTTGTTTAGCAGGATAATCGGGCTTTATCTCTTGAACAATTAAAATTTTGCAGGGGTGAAAATGTAATTTTTGTGAATACTGCGATGGACCGTGGATTTATTCAAATTTAGAGAAGTTGCGCGCAAATGTAACGTCTGTCGAGGATTGTTCAAAACAGATTGGCGAACGTGGCCGACGTTCATGCTCGTTCTCGAAGTCCTTTTGTTCCCAGTTGATTTATCCGGCATTGTGTTCCCAGTCTTTTCAAACTTGCGCACCCATTGCTTAATTAAATTAGCACTAGGCACATTTTTCAAAGTCGTTAAATTAAAATGTCTGCTGTAGAAACGTCGATAATTAGTGTACGAATTGTTGTTTTTATAAAATGCTTGCACGCAAAATGTACGTTTTGATCCCGTGAAACGACCACTACTAAACTAAACACGCCCGCCAAGCGTTTGGCACCACTACCCTCCCCCCGCAATCTGATGTTGGCGCGTAACGGTCAAAGCAAAAACGAAAAACAATTTGAGATCCCCTTATTTATCTTTTTTATTATTTATAACTGGGTAGTAGGACACAATAGTTATATCCGACTGGATGTGTAGCACCCGTCATAGTGGCACGCTTAGGCGTGTCGCGTCCCGGCATTAGCCAGTGTATATCCAGATGCAGAGGCTCGCAGGCCGGCTGGTAGTGACTACCGACGATAGCGAATTAACAATATCTGGTGATCACCGTTGTTTAGACGTGACATCGTCTATTTGCTAGTTAAGTACAGTGATATCCCGGTCGAACTTTCTTGTGTTACAATGTCAAATTGCAATTAGATTTTAATACGATAAATACTAGACTACTAATGCGATAACAACGGTTAAGGGTACATGGATAGTGCATGTCTGCACTGACGTCTTGTGACGTCATTGGGATAGTATAAGCGCCTGTGCGTGATTTTTGTTAATTAGCGTTGTGTATTATTATAAATTAGTAATAGCGTCCATCGTAACACTTACCTGGAGTTAGATAATTGGGATCGATGGGCTTGGTAGAGTTACTGCATTGCTCCAATTCCTGATAATTAATGAGATGCATCCAAAGCGCTGACTTCCCCATTTTGTGTTGTAAACCATGTGACCATAATCTTTCAAGTAGGTCACATAGCGACGCTATCATTGTACTTTCTTCGACACCAGTTATTGAAACTTCGCACCCTAACCCTAAATCGGACTCCTCTGTACCCATCTTCTCGACGAGCATTCTTTTTGTTTTACTTTTACATTCCTGTAAGAAAATAAGACCAAATGAAATATTGACGCACTTGGTTACCAGACTTTCGGAATATGTTAGCAGTACACAAAGAACGTTAGAGTAAACAGTCTATGCCTTCTGCTGTGTAAGTACCACTGTTACTGGAATTTACGTAAATATGATGTTTCACGAGAACTACGTTCTTAAATGAAATAAATTTGACTGCTTCTTTATTAAAATAATTGATTTTATCATTACTATGATATTCACATGGAAAATCGCAATGATATGCTAGATTATTCTTTGAAAAATCTGCTAAAATAGTCCTCGAAGATCGTTTAAGCCGTTTTGGCGATTTGCCCGGAACAACAAACGCGTTTAGGTTTTGGTTACATACAAATGACCATTATGAGCTTATGATTTATTTCGATATTACAGATACACTTCAAATTTATATATTTGTATAGATTTCAAATAATTATATTTACCAATATTATTATTAACATTCTTGTCCAGTGTTACCAGATGGTGATAAATAACGTAAGTTAGGTAAGAACATAAGATTAATTACAATATGTACCAAGATTGCATAATATACGATTATTCATATTATTTTTTACGATACTAGGTAAGGAATGATAAATTATTACCTTAAGAAGTTTTTCAACGAATGTCCTATTATTCTGTGCGATAGCAGCGGGAGTTACTTCAGTGGATAACCTTCGGCTGATGTCTCCGAGCAATAGCTCCGGTGGGCAGTCCTTAACTTGCCACTTTGCGTTTTTTATCCGCTTCAGACTGTTAGTCCTGTAAGTAAAATATTTTTAAATGTTTACCTATTGTATTAAGTATGTAACCAGATATAACGACACAAAAAGCAAGCGTTGCAAGCTATCACACCCAGTAAAAGATTAGTATTTTTATAACACATCAGTTATCGTAAGTTGCGATCGGAAAATATAGAAGAAGTTAAAAGAATGAAGATAGTGTCTAGCTCACTACAAGTGAATAATATTCATGTCGGTCACGCGTGATTTCTTTCATGCATACCTACTTCAGCGACGAGGACATTTCATTTCCCATTTACACGTATTATGTCCCCTTCATGTTTCTCATTAGTTGTATGTTACATGCATATTTATGTTGTATTCACCTGTTATAATTCGGAATAAGGTTTACATTCAAAATACGAAAAAATACATAAACAATTTATTATATATTTTTTATACCTTCGAGTATTTCACATAAACAATGAATAAATAATTTATGTAACATCAATATAAGGTAATATAACAGTGTAATTATAGAGTGTCTTTTTGAAAAAGTCTGTGAAAAATTCACATAATAATATTAGGGGCCGTTCATAAAATATGTCACGCAAAATTTTACATTTTTAGTTATAGTTGCCGTAACGGGTTATTGAATCGAGAGTGCGGGGATTCGATGTTTCTTTTAATTTTGGAGACAAATTACAAACCGATTGTGATGGACAGCAACACTAGCGCTGACGTCGAAAAACATATAACAAAAAATAACAAAATATGAGTAAATATAACAAGTTATTAAGCCATTATGGTGGAAATATATAAGTATAAATACTTATATTTTTACAGATATAAAAGGAATGACTTTCTATCGCGACAAAAAATAAATAAATAAAAAACGAGACTAAAATTTTCAGAATTGATGAGCTTTGAACGTTACGTTTCCTTAGACCCCCGATCCAATTGCCACAGTTAGCGGCACCCCTCCCTCCCCCAAGTGCGAACGTGTTTTATGATCAGCCCCTTATCAGAAAAAATAACTGATAATAATCTAAAATTAAATGAAACAGGTATAAACATCACATTAACACTTAGAAAAAATCCTGCATGCGATGCAAAAATGCTGTGCACTTTTACATATTAATATCAAATTAAATCTATCACAATAATGACAACTTATCATAAATCATTCATTTTGCGAAAGGAAAAAACCTTTTACATAATGTATAGTAATAATAAGTCAACAGATTCATCGCAAGATAAATTCTAATTATAATATGCCATATCATCGCATTCCATTGCTGGTAAATAATTCTACTATGTCTAAAACTAAATCAAAATTCGTTATAAGTATTGTTAGTTAAATTGAGCATTACACTATCAGGTTTTTGATTCCGAAAAACAAATAAATTAAATTTACAAATTAATAAGACAACTGTAAAAACCGAAATTGGTAAAAAAATTAAGTTTTTCGCAAAACCAAGCCATAGCAGAAATGATTAAATATCAGCTTCAAAATGGCAAATTCATATAAGTTTATATTTAGCCAATTCTATTATCCATACCCTCAAAATACGTGATTAGGGAATGTTTTAACTGGACCAACCTATTTGCGTAGGCCGTAATTGCGAGCCGAGCCGGTTCACTGATGAGATTTGTAAGATTTTCAAACATTTTTTTTAATAACTTAGCTACACTTGAACACAGCGAAATTGAATTTTATACAATATGTGTACTTCAAATTATAGCATTTCGTACACACTGTAAACTTAAAACAAGTATAAACGTGTTACAACTATGAATTTTATTCCATTTCAACGTGGTTAGTAAACTGATTGTTTAATAGCGATGGTTGAAGGCAATATATGAAATTGATTGAAAGAAATACGATAAATTTGTAGATATCTCATTAGATTTTTTTTGAGTACCCTCTTATATCGTTTCATACAATAATGGTCGACTGGAGTATAGTAGTGATTCTTGTTACCATACTATATTGTTTTTCAGAAACAAGATAATACCATAATGTATACTGTATTTTTATCTAACTGCTATTTTAAAATTAAATAAGTAGCATTAAACTAAGTTACATACTTATATAATGATTAGTGTTGCCAGGCGTCCGGTTTTAGCTTGACATGTTTGGTTTTTTACGGCAGTATACGGCCAAATATTTAGCCGGCCTTTCTGGCTTTTATTTGACTTTTTGTTTAATACCCATTCACGGTTACGGGCGGGCGGCAATCGAGCAACCTGCTTTTCACTGTTTTCACTACGCATAGCGCGGGTTATGATTTTAGTCTGTTCATTTGTATTTCTTAATAAATAATCAAAATCCGTAGCAGAGAATTTTATTGTAAAAATGCTCAACATCGAAAACGTATATTTTGCTTTAAAAACAATAACACATGCTACAAAAAACATGCGTCCGGCTTTTAGCAAAATGTCCTACCTAATAATATAGCGCCATATTTGAGGTTTACCTACCCTTAAAACATGATAGCGATATAATGTAATGGAAAATAAAAAATATACTATATGTACCTTTGAGGGAAAAAAAATATTGCATGTAGTCTAGTTTCTCAACTAAAACTGAAATTATATAATAAATTTAAAATCAGCTGTTAAACAAACTACTATTATAATTTTAACACTGGGTATCATTAACGCGTATTGTGCTATTCGATTTATCTAATTTTAAATATTTTTTAAAACACTAAAATCTTACGAGATTCATTATTAACCAAATTTGGTCTGAGATTTGTTAATATTTTGAAGTGAAACTTCTTATGCGACTTCCAACGCGTTAAACGTTAAGCGTTGAACGTTTAACGCACATTATCAGTCTCTCCTCTTTGTGTGAGCCAGAGCGAGAGAGTAAATGTCGGTGTGTATGTATATTGCACACTGTTTAAATAAAACATAAAATATATTTTAAAATGAAGTTTCACTTCTATCATGTGTGAATCGCACACACACCTTTTTTTTTATGAAAGCGATAATCAACTAATAATAATAAATAGGTACTTGCAGTTAAAACTATGTTATTTCCACTATATAACTACGAGTCACAATTATATAAGGCTTAATTATGCGCATGCTAAACAATTAAAGCATCTTTTAGAGGCTATAAAATAAATAGACAACATTTTTCAGTTTGTACACCAAGTAATGGATAATTTAAATATTATAAAGATATTACTATTTATTTACCTCGCTATTAAATATGCACAATTTTATTTAAATGACTTTTTAAAAGTCGTATTACATTACTCGGTGTATTAAATAATATGCGACACATGCGTCTATCAACCTAAACACAAACCACATATCCCTTGAATGAGATACGAATTACTATATTCCTTTATGGATATATAACATGGAAGACAAACAACTTTGAAATATTTCAAATAAGTTTTCTCATTCAAGGTTAAGGGTAAAGTTGGTGATATCATCCATCGGAGTCGATAAACGAGAATGATATCACAATGGCCCGTTAACTGATAAACTGGGCTTTATTCGAGTGCCAGTAATTTAGTAATTACTTATACTATGTTTATTGCTCATCATAAGAAAGTTTTACGCTTATCGATATTTTTTAAAGCTAAGTATTATCGATAATACGACTATGCTTTAAAATAAATTAGGGGTGTGTAAGCTAAGAAAATGAAATAACAAAAATACACGAAAACAATAGCACTCGATATACAAGTCTGTCACAAATATCGAGTGCCTGACACCAAACAAAAAGGTGAATGATTTATTTGGTCCAGTTAATAGGAATACTTCGTTCCGTGATGCTGCAGTAAATAAATGTAGGAATTACGAAAACGAACATTTTTATTCGAAATTAAATAAATAGTGATCAACAAAATCTACAACGGTGTTCGATTAATTCGGTTTATTAATTTTTTAATTTGGGTCTCATCCAGTTTTAATAACTATGGAATGTAACATATTAAGAAAAAATATATTAAAATTTTATAAAATGAACTACAGTATTTAATTCAGGAAGTTATTTAGGATTAATAACATATTTATTTTATAATCATAGTCGAACCGCATATTTGTAGGTGACATCGAAATTTGTACCAAGTTACGTTCTATGAATGCATGCAAACTTTCTTATGATAAACATAGTATAATTAATTACTTACACCTCGCGAAACTTTTATGCTAAAAGTGGTTCTTTATTTTTAATGTTACTTTTGTGTTAATTAAATACTACTAAAGATAAATTGTAACTCTACTTCAGTTTACAGAAGTCCAATAAATAAAACAGTCTTAACGATAAGGGCTCAGATATTAAATTCGATCAATGATACCTACAAAATCCTGGTTAATCGCAGAAACTGTCCATGTATATCCTTCTGTTTTTTTTTGTAATGAAAACTTAAAATCTTTGAAGCTATTCCACAAAATGTATCGAAATAAATCAGGTCAATTATACAGAATGTCCAGTAATAGAAGTGCGTAGTCTCAATGACATCGTCCATACATACTAGTCAGTAATTTCGCTGGTGTGTGTCGTTTGTGAACATGTCGTCGGCAGCAAAGAACAAAAAATCAATTATAACGATAAATTATTTTTTGTTTCTCATTTTTTCATTAACTAATTAAAAGCTCTAAAATAGAAGTAGATAGCTTTGTTAGAGTTATTAGTTTTTCGTTTAAAACGATATCTAGTAAAATCGCGATTTAGTAGATAACCGTTAATTGTTTTTGCGGGCGACGACGTGCGCGGACGTGAACCGATCTAGACGGGCGGAGAGCGGCATGGAGGCAGAGCGACGGTCGGGGCGCACCTGGCGTCAGGCGCGGGCGGCGCGGCGAGCACGTGCGCGTCGAGTCGCGCGGGAAACGCACGGTAGTATGCGGCGCGGTGCGGGAGCCGCTCCGCCGGCGCACCGACCTCGAGCTCCGCCCCGCCGCCGTGCGCCCCGCCGCCGGTCGCCGTCCACACGCTGTACCCACGTGTCGCGAGTCCGCCTTCACCCAAACGCCGCCTAGAACATCACCCATCTTACTCTTGCCCCTCCCCTAATCACCAAGTTTCTCAAAGGTATTTTGTTTATGGCAACGCCACATTTCCCTTAGTTCTTCTAACATCTTTTTGAAACTTATGTTCCCCGATATTGACGAAAAAGATAAATAGTTCAAAAATATTTTTCATAAAATATGTTTAAACTAGCACACTCGGCGACGCGTTGCTGTGGCTCAGTTTTTTTTATCCGATCTCTTCCAAACTTTACAGGATCACCCGCTGTGCTAATATGAAGATTGTCTAATAACGAATCAGAATCGCTCCAGCCGTTTTTGTGTCCATAGGGAACATACATACAAACATCCATTTATATATAGATAGATAACATATTGGAGGCTCCATCTATTAATAATCTTTTTGACTAATATGAGAGCAGTTAGTATTGTCTAGAAGCTAGTTGCACCTTAACAGCCAAGATCGAAATTTGTCACATGTCAATTTGTCTCATGCATCTTGAGAACTGATGGTTTAATAACATTTTATTGTTAGTTTTAAAAGCAAAACTGTTCATACATTCTTTATCATCCAACTGTACCACGTTAAAATGCATACGAATAAATATGAATATTTACAAACCTGACAGATTTTATCCGGTATTCGAATACTTGTAAATTAGCATCGTAATCGCCCCAGTTAGCCATGATCTTATTGTCGATGAGCGTGGCGAACATTTGAGTTTCAAGGAATCGTGAGAGGAACGGCCGATGTCGTTGCGGCTGGTCAGATAGGAACGACGCCTTGTCAAAGTTTATCATAGATTCCCTCGCTGTTAACCAAGAGTCACGATCCTACAAATTTGTTATCTTATTGTATTTTTTTTTATATTCTATATATGTAGTAGGCTGGTATCGCCTACTAGTTTCAGAATTACAGTTTGAGGACGCTTAGGCAACACTACTGTAATCTATAATAATGATTACTAACTAATAACGGAGAGATTTTCAATGCGTACATTTTTCACTAACTCCCTTCCGATAAAATTTTTCTTTACGGCCCCTAACATACTAGCGTTTGTTGAGTATGCGCGTCCGTCCAACGCTTAACCAGCGCTGACATTGAGCGCAATACTCGCGTCACGTTATATTCACAAGCTATAAAGCACGCTACGTGTAGGCGACGCGAGCGCTGCATTGTGCATGGCGCCATGCTGACGCCGCGTGCGCGCAGCGTCAGCACTGGAGGAACTCGCACGCTCGACAAACGCTAGTTTGTTAGAGGCCTAATTGTTGAACTAAGAATACATTTTGTTATACCAGAATTATTGGTTTTTTCGTTTCGGAATCAGATATCTATTAATTAACCGTATCTCTTTCTCTTATCCTATTTAAGTGATTCTAGAAACCCTATTTTTGCTTCTTCACATAACTAATAATCATTATGCGCAATTGATTTGTACCTACTTCTTTCAGATATTAATACACGCTGACACAGGTTGCAGTAGCGGCTGTCAGTTTGTTTTAAACGGAAATCGAAAATTTCTATAATATAGCTTTATTTATAAAACTGGTTTTGAACATTTTTAGCATATTACATTGTTTTCCATGTCATATTATGAGTGTGTCCCATAAAGTAGGACTAATTTCTGCCACTTGACTATTAAATCATGCCATATTACTAGAAGACCAGTAATAAAATGTCTCGGTGGCAGTTACTTCTTTGATAACATCCAATGACACTCAAATAATTGTAAAAAAACATTAAGAAATATAAAACTCTAACATTCCACTTACCTGATCAGGCATGATCACAAAATTCTCAAACATAAGAAACATGTGAATAAATCTATTAAGGAAAGTTTCTCTGATAGCTGCGTTGAAACGTATATCCTCATTGTATTGATCTTCGTCATTGAGAATTATCTTTTTAGTTGTAGGCATTATAGTTTCCGCATCTACGTCATCTATGTTTACACCTGTAGGGTCAGAATTTATATCACCATAATCAATTACAATCGTTTTAATATATTTTTATGACTATACATTTTATCAATATAAATTAGAACAATAACTTCGTCCCTAAAACTTTTTATTTTTAAAGAAAATATAATTATAGGTACATTTTCATTAAACATACTTAAATCACTGAAAGTAACATTACTTAAACTTATCAGTAAACTCTTCTCCACTTTAAAATATAAGCGGCTTGACTAACTCCACTTTCTGAGTTTTATTGACACCTAACCTTATTCAAATCAATTATCTCTAATAATATTATAGTTTACATATAGTATGTACGTATAATAGTATATTTTGAAGCGATGATGGCGCACTGGTAGCGTGTACGACTTCGCGTCGATTGACGTGAGTTCGAATTTCTACAATGAGCCTGAGCTTTCGGTGAAGGAAAACATCGTGAAGAAGCCATAGCATGGTGGTAGGGCTTTTTCTGATGCTCGCCTGCCTAGCTACCACCCTCAAGTTGAAAATCTGTCGCCAAGCACCAATAGGTGTGTTCCGGCAGCTGCACTTGAGAGCCAGTCTTCCACTAGGTTTAGCGTGTTATCAGCTTGGGCCGCATCGTCACTTAACATCAGGTGAGATTGTGGCCACTACGCCAAACCTACAATAATAAAAAAAAACATCGTGAAAACCCACTTGTCTGTGCTAACAAGAGCCGAGCGCCACCATCTTGTTATGAGTATTGTTTGAACTTTAAAGATTAGAAAAATATTCTACCGACATAGCATTTTCAGAATTGTGTATAAACACACCAGGGGTTTGCGAATGTCATGTTTTAAGCATTCACGAATGCGAACGCCGACGCGAATGTTTGAAATGCGAATGTACGAATGCGAATAGTAAGAAAAGGCATTAAAAAACTTAACTTGGCATTCATTGTAAATTTTATGTAGTTTAAATTGCAAACAAATCAAATGTATAGCTAATTATCAGTAATCAAATACTGATGGGGTTAACTTGATTGCTTTTCCCCATGAGGCAATTTCTTAGTGACTCATATATAAGGCCGACTGCATTAATAATAATTGCTCACAAAGTTTAGAAGGTTTTCTCCGAGAGAGGCTCGTTTTTCTTTCAAATATGCTTTCAATTCAGCATTGATTTCATACCGCAACGGTATGTTATGGCTGCTATGGTTTCATCACGATGTTTTCCATCACCGGAAACTCAGGCTCATAGCAGGGATTCGAACTCACGTCCATCGACGAGATGTCCGTCCGTGCACGCTACCACTAAGCCATCATTGCTTCAGGTCCAGAGTGTACCTCAGAGTCTACATCGCTTGAGGAATTCATAACCAATCGCGATGCGTTCGCATTCGCAAAATATTCACATCGTTTTTTGCGAATGCGAGTTTGGAAGCGAATGTTTCAAATTATGCGAATGTTTCAAATTATGCGAATCTTTCGCATATACGCATGCGAACATTCGTAAAACACATATTGCCACTAAGTAAGAAGAAGAAGAATTACCAGTACGTTTGACGATGTCAACGATACGTTGCAAGGCGTCGAGGCGTAGCGGCGCGCGGCGCGTGGGTGATGCGGGGGGAGAAGCGTTCAGCGGTCGGCTCTCATCCCAGTCTAAAACGTCGTGGAATGAATGCTTACGACGTAGCCCACCTGTTCAAAAAATCCATGATACTCCCACGTATAAAAGTGAAATTGCTTACGTTCTAGCGTTTGTTGACGACTGTATTATGTCAGGATTAGGACATGGTTATGTGGTCTAAATTAAATGAAATATTTATTTTATTTTCAAATTTTCATTAATTATTTCATTCTTTCATGCGTATGACGCATTTGACGATTGTTGACGGTTTTCCCACTCTTTCCTTACAACTAGTCAGCGAAGGGGAACCGTAAGGCCGCTAATAGTATGTTTAAACTTAAACATTGACACTGACAGATACCTACAAAGCCTTATCTAAAAGAAAACAACAAATATAATGCTAAAATACCAACAAAAGATAATAATATTATTCAATTACAAATCATAAAAATAGAATATAAACTACAATGTTGATAGTGTCACATCTGTGTCCATACAATTGTAAGATAATATTTTTCATTGCGACCATAATGACGTGACTTTGACAAATACGAGCTGTCAAAATTAATATAAGTAATAAATTAATAAAATAAAATTTAATTAAAAAAAGCGTGTTTTAACAAAAATTTACTAAACTCATCATTGTATAGTATAAAACAAAGTCGGGTCGCTCTGTCCGTCCCTATGTATGCTTAAATCTTTAAAACTACGCAAAGAATTATGAAGCGGTTTGTTTTTAATAGATAGAGTGATTCAAGAGGAAGTTTTATATGTATAATACATGCATAATATAGTAGCGAAACACTGATAAATTTAGAGGTTTCTAATGTGATGTCGAAAATAAACACATTTTTTGCGCTTACATTGCAAACGCTGGCTGAACCCCACGAGATAAAACAAAATAATGTACTACAGCATTGTACATTTTAAAAAGGTCAACAAAAAAGTCCGGGAAGGTATATGTCTATCTCTTAAGGATAACCCACAATAACCATTTTTTATCCTTTACATTTTGCGGGAAAAAACGGGCTTATTTACGAAGTGATTTTAAGCAATACAGCATTAATCCTTTTCCAATTAAGTACCTTAAATACATTGTCCATTTAATATAGATCAATATGGCCATTTACAGCATGTAATTTAAATGAATATTTCTGAAGATATTACAGATTTAAAATGCAGGGACATAGCGGTGCGGCGGTACGGCCCTATATACCATGGTCAATTATATGTCGCTCTTTCAAGAGTAACCTCTAAGCAAAATATGTTTGTATTGTCTAATGACAAAAAAGCTGTAAATGTTGTTTAAGGACATTCTGTAGTAGGTAGATATATTTAGTATCAGCATTGCACCCGTGCGAAGCCGAGGCGGGTCGCTAGTATAATATAAAAGTGATTTTTTCATTACGAACAGTAAGTTATTTGATATTTAGCACATGAAATATTATTATTTTTCGGTACTGTCATGTTGGTAAGTTTCGAATGTGATACCGCTAAATGAACTGAAGTATTCAGGCTTCAGTCGTATATTTTATATAAAATATTCAAGACGCAGTCTCAATTGTCACCTCACAATCCACTGTAAAGTTTAAGTAACTTATGTAACTTACAAAATACATGCGTAGATCCGTGATATTTTGGAACCATTGGAATTATTAAAGAAATAAGTTATAGATCCATTTTACCTGATGGTAAGGTGCAACTACTGCTCATGCTGTCATTCATATGTTTGTAAGCTGTACCATTGATAGGTACATCGTGTTTAGTTAGATCCGTTTCTGGCCTTTGTATCTAAAAATATCAACAAATATCAAGTATTATAAAACGTAATAATAGGTTAACATACAAAGATAAGAAGACAGGTAATTATTGTAAACACAAATTTTAATCAATGTAAAAAATAAGTATTTTAAATTCATATATTATATTATATGTACTGTGTTGTTAGGTATCCCCATATACGTATGGGGATTCATATCACCTCTTTTAGGCACCGAGTTTTATTACACAAACACCACGATACAGGGCGGCAGGTAACAGACCGTAAAAAGGGTTTGCCAGTCAACCAGTGTTTCAGTGTTACCGTTTTAGTTATAACCTAATTTATTTAGAAATTATCGCTAAATACCCTAAAAATATTTAGATTTTTTGATTTAGTGCGCAAAATAATAAAAAAGGAAAACAGTATTTCTCGTATATATTTAATAACACACAAATTACAAAGGTATATAAAACTGTCATCGATTTACAGAAGCCGTTGTGCACTTATCATAGCACTATTTGGTCCCAAAATTGAACATTGAGTCGAACAAATCAAAGACGGCCAAGTAGGTCTGACCGATAATTTGGTACCCTATTTAAAAAAGCTAATAAATTTAAATTGTATGCATGGCCAATATTTAACTCTTATAAGCTACATCAATTGCTAATATTAGTAAAATATTCACCAATAAAATCTATGAACACAATTGAAACTTACTTGGTTTTTCAGAATTAATGAAATTACTTGATGATCCTAAATGTTATAAATATTATTTACCCAGTTGAGAAAAAATAATTAAAAAAAGATAAGCCCGATAGTTCCTTGCTGATTCTTCTCGATGACTGGGATATTTTCCGAACCGGCCTAAACTAAATAAAGTTATTATTATTTATTATTGCATCTATAAATGAATTGATAGATGATTGATAATGATAGAGAAAATAGGTATAAAATTAACACCTATCACTTTTCTTTTTATTTTATTCAATTATTACTATATCAATAAATACCTGATGTTTATCTAAAATATGGTTGATCTCTTCAATAAAGGGAGTTCGATGCGGAAATATAGGTAACTCTTCTGGCAATTGTATATTAGGTTTATCAATGTCCACCAAACATAATGCTGCTTCGGAACCAAGAGCGATACTTCGTGGGCCATTGGGGCCGGCGGTCGTGGCAGCACTATCTGCGTGAAGACCTGGTGAGGGAATGTTTTAAATCATTATAATAAACATTTATAGAAATGAATGTTGGCTATACTTCTGTAATATCACATCAGGGCAAAAACGATACGCTATTGACAGCAAGTGCGTGTGCGAAATGTATCCTTAACTAGCTGTACCCGCGGCTCCGCTCGCATGTACAACAGAATGCTGTCGGTGTGCGCACGCGCGAATTGTGCTGCCCAAAAATGCTTATTGTGCTATCGCTTAATTTTTTGTAAGTCTTTTTATGATTTAGAATTATGTAGTAAATTAATTTGAGATATCTCTTATGATTTACTCGGCGTCTTTTTTCCGAATTGATTCACCATTATCGTCACTGCTTATTTCATAATATATCCTATAGCCTGGTCAGATAAAATATAGCATGAATTAAAAAAAAAACATGTTAATCGGATAAGTGGTTTTCGTGTGAAATGAACATAAACGGACAGACAGACAGAGAAACATTGAGTTTTATAATATGTATAGATTATGCCCTCAATTTCTTTTCTAGTAGCACAGCATAGGAATAGTACTTTTGGCGACATATGAAACACGTAATTAAGATATAGAAGTATTATAGATAGAAATAACAAATAAGTAACTATTTTATAGAAATATTTACAATTAGGTGGTACATTAATTTGATATATCTCTTATGATTTACTCAGCGTAAGTCATTTGAGCGCACCTAAAGCGTCTTTATTACCAACTGATTTACCATTATCGTCACTTCTTATTTCGTATGTTAATTTATATAACAAAATGTATGGCAAAATCTGGCTAGACAATATACCTATGAATTAAAAAAAATATGAAAATCGAATAAGTGGTTTTCGCGTGAAAAGAACGTAAACGGAAAGATAGACAGAGAGACGTTGAGTTTTATAATTTGTATAGATAATTGAAATTAAATCTTATTTTGTCACTCATATATTTTATAAGGTGTATGTAATGCTAATGTACTTACCCATAACATATGGCACTGGTGCGTCTAGAAAGTGGTAAAGAGGCGCGGGCAATATAGGTACATAAACATGCGCCCATGTGAATGGAAGTAAAAGGGATATGATACATTCTGACACCAACATTAACTTATTATAATCTGAAACAAAATAGTCATAAAATTAAACTTATTTTCTGTTAAAATTTCATAGAGATGTTTAACAAAAGTTTTTTTACATCATTCAAAATAGTTATTTGTCAATGGATATTCAATTACAATACACTTAATAATAAAAATAATATGTAATAATTAAATGCAACTAAAAACTAGTCAACTTACCACTTGATCTGAGTAAAACTTGATTTTCTAACAAAACACAAGTAAAAAGCTGTACAACACATTCAACACCGAGTGTAGAAAACATCACACGTAATGAATAGTCAAGAAGTGGTAACTCTTCAGGAGGATTTGGCATTCTTATCACCTGAAAATGTAATTCATGTAATATTCTTTATAGATTATAGATATGATTTATAACAATAACTGTTATCTATACATATTTTATTACTGAGTTAATTATTGTGTTTTTTGTTCGTCTTCTTGCTATTGCATTGTAATAAATTTATTTGACCAACTCTCCACCGCACCGCAGTGTTGCTAACGCATCCGTGTAACCTATCCTTGTCCACATTTCCCATAACTGCCTACAGCTTGCCAGATTGTTTCATGTTCATGGTTACTGCTCCGTTCCTTAGGGTTATAGCGTGAAGCCATATGGCTAATAACCTTCCTCAATAAATCATTACATAGTATAAAACAAAGTCGCGTCGCTCTGTCCGTCCCTATGTATGCTTAAATCTTTAAAACTACGCAACGGATTTTGAAGCGGTTTTTTTTAATAGATAGAGTGATTCAAGAGGAAGGTTTATATTTATAATACATGCATAATATTGTGGAGAAACACTGATAACTTTAGAGGTTTCTAATGTGATGTCGTAAATAAACACATTTATTGCGCTTACATTGCAAACGCTGGCTGAACCCCACGAGATAAATTAAAATAATGTACTATAGTATTGTACACCTTAAAAAGGTCAACAAAAATTCCGCGATAGTATATGTCTATCTCTTAAGGATAACCTACAATAACCATTTTTTATCCTTTACATTTTACGGGGAAAAATGGCTTATTTACGAAGTGATTTTAAGCAATACAGCATTAATCCTTATCCAATTAAGTACCTTAAATACATTGTCCATTTAATATAGATCATTATAGCCCTTTACAGCATGTAATTTAAATGAATATTTCCGAAGATATTACAGATTTAATATGTAGGGAAGTGAGGCGGTACCGGCTCTATATACCATGGTCAGTTATTATATGTCGCTCTTACAAGAGTCCTCTAAACAAATCATGTTTGTATTGTCTAATGACAAAAAAGCTGTAAATGTTGTTTAAGGAAATTCTGTAGTAGGTAGATATATTTAGTATCAGCATTGCACCCGTGCGAAGCCGGGGCGGGTCGCTAGTAGTCTATAAAATGCAAGAAATAATTTTACAAGCCTGAAAGGCAGTTAGAGAGAATAGCGCGTTCAAACAAGAGAAATAAACAAACTTTTGAGATTTATATATTAGTAGCCATTTATGAAGTCATTTGAGACTTGAGAATCTACTTTGAGCATTGAAGATATTTTTTTACTTTTATCACAAATATATCAAGTGTATTTTATTTATAACACAATATCTGGGATAATAATTGCAGAGTATTTTCATTTGTGTAATATACAAATGTTCAAAAATGTTCTTATAGAATTTTATACGTTAGAAGCTATAGTTGACACTGTAATATTATTTTTAGAAGTTAGTTTGATTTCGGATTTGTATGCTTTTTTTGAGAATAGTGATGCTGACCATCATGGCCAGTCTGATATAAATGATCGTCGAGATGGTGACCGTAAAGATGTAACCATTACACTTGAAAATACATAATTGTTCGTAACCTACACTACACCTATTTGTCATTATAAGTAGTTATTATTTTAAACGTACACCAAATTAAAATGTCAAGAAACATTTTAAAATGACTATTAAATAGTTTCTTTTTTATATTCACATTCATAATTCAAATTTTAAAACAACATGAACTCAACACGACAAATACCTTAATTTATACTGCAAATTTCGAAAATATTTTTAAGTGCGGTTGTTTAGTTAAGGCCACATTTCTATAGATAAGAGTCAACACCATAAACGTTCTAAATTCCTATGCGTGGAAACAAGACAACAATGATCTTTCCTTTCGGTAACCGGTTTCCAAAATCTGCATCTTCATACTTTGTTGTCACTCATTATGACACAGTTTTTTCTTGAAGGACACACATAGATCACAGAAAAATTATGTATTAATAACATAAATAATTAACAGATTTATAAAAAAGGAGAATTTCATTATAATTATACTTTCTACTTACAACAGGAATAGGATCGAGGTGTGGTTCACATGGTGGCACATATAGTCTCAGAGCCTGCCCTGGAAGTGGCACTGGTACCTCATACAGTAAATTATAAACATAAGACTCTGGGCTTAAACCAGGCCCTGGCTGTCTCGGTAATGACCTAAAACCATACATAAGCCTAGATAACTTTATATTAAATGAAAGCTTGATTTGTACCAATATTTATCTTAACCAAGGGTGACCAACCGGTCGATCGTGGTTATTAGTCAAGTCGGTTGTTGCAAGGCAAAGAAGTTTACTTGTTTAACATAAGAATAAAGTTTATGTGTAAAATACATATAGCACAGACCGCACAACATATTCACCAATCATAACCAACCAAAAACTACTTGTACACTATTTCATATACCTACTTAAAATTTCATATATGTATATAACAGATATTTTAACTGATACCTATGATGTTAAATATTATGAAATAATATTGATTGTGTGATTGGCCACCCTTGATCTAAACTATGGAATTACAGTTAAGAAACACCAATGTTTCAAATTAATTGAGCAATAACTGCTCAATACTATTAGTTCACTAACAATTTTAAAAATGTATATTCATACGAAACTATACATAGGAGGTGTTGATATATGTAACTTTATAACAGACACTACATCTAATGAATATAATAAAGCTGATCTGAACTACAAAATACAATTAAAAAATCGCATTGAATGAAAAAGCATAAAGCCTTGAATATGAATACATAGTACAAACAGTTCATTACTTACCTAAATAAATTCTCTAGAAACAGCTGTGCAACCCTCACATAAGGGTATTGACATATGAGTGCTATACTTTTGGCTACATATAGTTTATCTTTGGCAATATCATAATATGTTAATGCAGCACCTGTATGAGGAGTCAGTTTAAATGATCTCGGGAGAGATCTGGAACTTTCTTTCCCTGAAGTTTTTCTATTACCAGGAGGTGTTTGACCACTGGATAATTCAGTGATATACATAGCCTGTCAAAAAAATATATCGAAAATTAACTTCACACAATTATTGTTGTTTCCTTTGGATTGTTGGATAATTTTGAGGTAATATGTTTATTTTTATGATGAACCCAAATTAGTTGTATATTTTAATCCCTACCAAATGATAGCTTGTTTATATGAAATGTTTATTTCAATTTTAAGCAATACTCAAAATGAAGTTTTGTAATCTAAATAAATAGAATGATTGAAGTATGCCATTGTGCACATATCACACATTTGTGTTTATTTCCCGAATTGATATTTTGGTGGCTAATTCAGTAAAAATGAAATCTAAATACAATTCAATTTATGCCAATTACTTCAATTTAATACTGGATATTTAACAATAAAATTTTGTTGCAGGGGTAGAAGAGTCTAAGGAAACGAAACATTCGCAGTTGATCAAACAATTTTGCTAATTTATCTCGTTTTTTTTTTGGTTACAATTGAATGTCACTTGTTTCATATTTGTAAATATATCAATATTTATACATATACAGTCAAAACCGTTTATGGCGACATCGTTTAGAACAACATACCGGTTAAATTGACCAAAATCAAAGGTCCTGGCTGAATGTTATATGACCGCCTTATCGAAAACATTGGTTTTTACGACATACCACATTAAGCGACCACATTTGGTTAATGTTTTCGGAGAATTATATCTGTAGAACGACCGGCTCAGCTGTATTGTAAACAATTTGAATAAGTAACTGTATCCACATCTAGCACAGTATAATAGTCAATGGCTATTATCGTAAAAGTAAACAAAGTTTAGGGTCTTTTGTAATTCTTAGAAACAAAGCACATGCATGCCGTAGCCTCAAGGCCCGCTTCGTCATATCTCTTAAGTCAGTTTGTTACTTATCTTTACACAAGACGCACCAAAACATATTGTTGAGTTAACTGTGAAAATTGTAACATGTCGCAAAAAAGAAAACAAATCAATATCGAAGAAAAATCGCGTATTATTTCAAAGCTAGAGAAAGGAATTCCAAACAAAGACTGGCAAAAGAATATGGTGTATCACACTCGACAATTTCAACCATTTGGAAAGAAAGGGAGAAAATTCAAATCCTTTACGACAAGAATTTTTTGAAAATGAAACGAGCCAGAACAACGCGGCATACGAAGATTGAGGAAGCTTTGTTAAAGTGGTTTAAATATCAAAGGACATAATGTGCCAGTAAATAGACCAATTCTTCAACAAAAAGCAAACGATTTTGCTCAACGTTTTGGTAAAGATTTTGTTTGCTCGTCTAGTTGGATTCAACGTTTCCGGGCTCGACATGGCATTGTCGGCGGGAAAATGAGTGGTGAAGCTGCCAGTGTGGATAAAGATGCTGTAGACGAATGGATTACGCAAAAGTGGCCTACATTATGCGAAGGCTACAGTCCAGAAGACATTTATAACGCAGACGAAAGCGGACTTTTTTACAATATGACACCAGACAGGACTTTAAAATTCAAAGGAGAGAATTGTTCGGGAGGAACAATGTCCAAGACGAGACTAACGATCATGGTTGCAGCAAATATGACAGGATCCTGTAAAAGGAAGCTTTTAGTTATTGGTAAATCTAAGAAACCAAGAAGCTTTAAAAACATACGCTCACTGCCGGTAATGTATGAAAACAATGTGAAGTCATGGATGACATCGGAAATTTTTGAAAGATGGTTACGAAACTGGGACGCTGAATTAAAATCAAACAATAAGAAAGTTCTTCTTTTAGTTGATAATCCGGCTGTTACTAATCTGAAGTGTATTAAACTCGTGTTCTTACCACCAAATGTTACATCTGTACTGCAACCTATGGACCAAGGTGTTTAAAATCTCATTATAGAAGACTGCAAGTGTTAAAGTTAATACAAAGCATTGACAGTAATAATCAGAACAGCTTTACGGTTCTTGATGCCATCTTGATGATATCAGAAGCATGGGAAAAAGTTTCACAAAAAACTATAGCTAACTGCTTTGGGCATGCAGGTTTTAAAGATCTTACAAGTCTTATAACAAGAACCTCAGATGATGTGATTGACGATGATGAAGAGGACAATATTTCTTTGGCTCAATTAGCCTAAAATTTACGACCTGCTTTATCTACTACTGAAACAGACGAGTTCATTGATGTAGATCAGTCTATTGCAATTTGTGCACCAGCTACGGAGGATGATATTGTTCGTGAAGTTCAAGAGGAAAATGAAAATGAACAGGAAGACTCGGAAGAACAATTTACAGTGCCAACTTTGATTGACGGTCTCAATGCTGTTAGTGTATTACGAAAGATTGTTCTTTTTAATGAACAGTTCCACATGCAGGGAAATTGTGACGATACGCTGATTAAAATCCAACGTGAATTACAAAATGTGTATGCACAACAGAAGTGTTTCAAACAAACTAAACTTACAGATTTTATGCATACAAAAGTTATGGAAAAATGATATTGTTCTTTTATATTACACGTTTGTTTCCGTAACGTTCCGTTTGTACGGTTTAATTTCCTACATGAATATACATATAATCTTTCCTATTAATACCTGTCACTGGTTGTTACAACTATCGGTTTTTACGACTCAATATGAGTAGTCCCTTCGATGACGTTATAACAGATTTTGACTATATTTGTCATAATGTTATATTTTCTCATATAACAAAAATATTTATTTGTTCATTATTACAGATATTTATTAATTTATTAAAGTTTTATTACTGCAAATAATAAATATTTAAAAATAACGAAATTTGTGTACTAGTAATTTCCATATATTATTTGTGACACAATATTGATAGGGGGTTGCATAAAACGTGACATAGCATGACAAAGGGAGGAAGGCAAAATTTTGCATGACATATTTTATGAATAGCTCCTAAGTAATCATTCCTGATTTCAAATAACATACTTTAATCTACATTCCTACCTTAAAAGAAAAAGGGTGTAATTTAGAACTAGTATGTTCTGACTTACATCCTAATACTTTACAGGTGCAGATTTAAAAACAAAATAAATCAAAAATTACAAAACAATCTCACTTGTAATGTATGCATGGCACTACATATATTTTTGTTTCTGACTTCCTCATAAAATATGAGACTAAATCCATAATATCTTGATGCATTTTCTCTTGTTACCACAAAACTATGAAATTTTGGCTCTAGTGAATGTTTCTGTGTTCTGAACTGAAGACCAGCTGGCAAACATAACTGAAAAAAAAACTAAATTTTGATATCTAATGATAACTGTTACATAATAAAATATTAGAGGCAATTATAAGAGGCAAAATATATAAATCTGAATATAAAATTAGCATCAGTTACTTCTTTAATTATTCATTTACTGAAGATTATAATTAGGTTACCCTTTGAGCATTAGACAATACTATCAATATTCATTTAACCTTGTAAATAATTAAATAAGATTGGTATTCCTTTATGTGCTCAGACTTTTCTAATGCTAGTATGGTTAATTTTAAACAAATATTTTTTACAAAGGACAATTTTTTTTTTTTTGTGATCAGAAAAATAATATTATATTATGGCAATATATACATATTTTATTTTAATTTTCTATTTATGCAGTATAATATTTATTGAAAAGGTATGATTATTTTACATTGATGACACAAAAAATATTAAAATATGTTATTAAATTATATAAAAAACAATTGCATTTTGTTATTGACCACATTATATTATGATATACATACCATACATATTGCATGCTCATCAAATTGATTACTTGAGATGTTGTCTGGGTAATGGGCTAAAACTTTACCCTTGTATGATCGGTCGAGAGGGGAGACATGCAAATTGTCACCTGAAAATGTATCATTACATGTAAATATTGTAAAACAAATTCATAATTTTCACATATAAAAAAGTGGTAGGTTGTCGCTTACCACAAAGTCTGTCAGGTTCTAGACCTGAATCGAAATCAAGACCACATATGGCAAAATAATCTGCGAACCTACATCCAACAGACAATTCACAGACAGACATATTTCTATCGACCCGTTATTTACTATTTGCGACACTTTCTCTTCCAATCACTATTTAGTTGAAGGGTTTGTTTCAGCATTGTATGTTCAAACGTTAATTATGCTTCATATGTATTTAATAAGCTTTATGGTTTACATATTCTCATCCTACGTGTTATAATATTGATAAAACTAATAAACAAATTATAAACCCGCAACTTCGCCCATCATGCATCTACTCTGCTAAATACAAAACTGCACACTAGTGTTACCTGACTCATTATTCAATTACCCGATCGGAAGGTTAAACTTACATAATAAGGGATATGCATATAATTCAAATAAAGATTAAGTATTTTTATTTGGATTTTTTACTACATTTACAATTTTTGTTAATACAATTACACCTATAACGTTTCTTTTTAATTTATTCGCTTTTTGTTTGTAGACTTGGATTATTAAAAAGACAACGTTATTGCTCAAATCAAATTGTAAAGTCAAAGTCCGTGTTTAGATTGTCCATAAAGGTAAAGCTATTGAGTGTTATTATAGTTTTGTGAATGTTTAAGTTTTATAGTTATATTTAATTAAAATAACTTAATTTTTACGAGCATGTTTTTGACAAGAGCTTTGGCTCTTAAAGGCCTAGCTGAACCAGGTTATTTACCTAGAGCATTCAAACTAACTAATCTGGCATTTTCAGATTCCTCAATTAATCATATCTTTCAACCTATTTATTAAAATTTGTAATTTTTTTTGTCAATTTGTGTAGATAAATACACATATATTTAAAAAACAAGAACACTATAATATCAAAACAAATTCAACTACTTGTTTATAAAAAAAAGGTGTGTAGGAAGTTTTTGTGGCATATCAGAATTCATGATCCATGTTATTATTTCCAATCCACTTCACTTGTGCACAATAACCAAGCTCTATTATGCAAAACGCCACCTGTATTACACAATATAGGGAAAATTTATGAATAAAAAACAAAAACCACTAGACAAAAGTTATAGATCCCGCCAAAAACTCTGGATATCATTTTTTTCTTTCTTTACAAAATGATAGAGTCATATACAAAAAATATGATAAGAAAAAGAGGATGGACTATGGAATTTCTATCTCTCTCGCTGTAACCACTTATTTGATATTTTTGGTTTTAAAAACGCCACAGTTGTCAAAATAATCGAGGTTGAGAGTGTTTTTAATTTTAACGAGAATAAAGTAAGTTGCCATTTTATTGTACATCTGACATTGAAAAGTGTATTGTACTTGCGTACACTGGTAAATATTAAAGAACCTAATAAAACGAAAGTGAGCAATGAAGCTGGAAGCAATAATTGCTCAGTGGTAGCGTGTACGGACAACGCGTAGACTGACGTGGTTTCGATTTCCTGCACTTGAGAGCCAGTCTTCCAATAGGCTTAACGTCTTATCATCTTGAGCCATATTGTCACTTAATATCAGGAGAGATTGTGGCCACAACGCTAAACCTATAACGACGAAAAGCACTATCGCTATCACACACCTGGTTACAGTATTTGTCAGTTTAGTTTCTTCTCTGTCTACGAACCTAAGACTCCTAAAGATTTAAGGATAATCGATATCAGTTGATTGTTCGAATCATAGATGTTAAATATGATTATTTGATATCTTGGTTATGATATTCAGTTTTCTAAATCATCTGTTATACTTGATTGTTAGAGATAATAATTGAACTGGTACAAGCATTCAAGGAATAAACATTCTTTTAAAATTAATTTAATATCCAAAGTAGATTAGTCTTTAGTTGATGTCATAAATAAGTATATTATTTTCAGTTTTATTTTTTCATATTGTAATGGTTTCAAATTAATTAAAATCACAATGTAATATTTTACAAATATATGTTTTTAGTACCAAAGCATGTTTTTTTAATGTTTACCGGACATGGGTATTTATATTATTAATGATATTTTAAGTAGTTTGTAATTGATATTTTTCTAGTATCGATTATTCCTATAATGTTTTCAACGTCAAGGTTTATGTGTGGCAGTGTTGCCAAGACATACAATTTTTCAAATAAAAAAGTAAAGATTATTAATTATGTTTTTTAAGTGAAACTTCTTATGCGACTTCCAAGCGTTAAACGTTTAACGCACATTATCGGTCTCTCCTCTTTGTGTGAGCCAGAGCGAGAGAGTAAATGTCGGTGTGTATGTATATTGCACACTGTTTAAATAAAATAGAAAATGACTTTTAAAATAAATTTTCACTTCTATCGTGTGTGAATCGCACACACACCTTTTTTTTATTTTGGTGACTGTTACACATGAGATTATTTTACCAAGATGGAATTACGGTCGATAAGTTTTATAAAACTACACATCTAATTAAAATTAATGATTTACGCAATTTTATTCAATCATATGGTCAATATATACTATCAAATTCAAAGAAGTTTCACTTAAACTGCGTGTAAAGATGACAAGCACATTTTTTTTCAATATTGTAGTTTTTTGATTAGCGTTTTAATAAAGACAACAATCATATGAGTATTAAATCTATTATTTATCATAACATAGCATTTACAGCGGTCGTCTTATAGTTACCAGGAACTGAAGGAACCACTAATATAATACCTCATATATAAATTGCAAACTAATCTATGAATTCGTGTGGCTCGCGTGAAGTACAGAATGCTGTCGGTTGAACACCCGTGCGAATACTGCTTCTTCAAAAATGCTTTTTGTTGTAAAGATATGACCTTAGAAGATAGACATATGCTATCCCTAACTTTTTTGTAGGTTTTAGATCAACTATAATTATGTAATATATTAATTTGATATATATCTTATGGTTTACTTAGCGCAAGACAATTTATCGCCCCAACAGCGACTTTTTCGACATTGATTCACTATTATCGTCACTCCTTATTTGGTATGTAACAATATATATCCTATAACCTGGCCAGATAACATATCTCAAACCATGCAATTCGGGTTAGTAGTTTTCCCATGAAAAGAACATAAACGGACAGACAGAGAGACGTTGAGTTTTATAATATGTATATATATTCTGTGCTAGGTAGTACAATAATATTACTCAATTCAGTAACTGTATAGCTAAATTTTTGAAATGAAACTTTTTATGCGACTTCCAACACGTTAAATGTTAAACGTTGTTAAACGCACATTATCGGTCTCTCCTCTTTGTGTGAGCCAGAGCGAGAGAGCAAATGTCGGTGTGTATGTATATTGCACACTGTTTAAATAAAATATAAAATATCTTTTAAAATGAAGTTTCACTTCTATCGGGTGTAAATCACATACACACACCTTTTTTTTTATTTTATTGCCTGCTTACTGTGTTACCAACCCATGCAGTTTTCATATGAAACCCGATGTGTATAATTATTTTAGTCGCGCATACGAAAAACAAGCATCCATGCTCGGTTCTATTCGAAGTTTCTAATCATTTAGTCATCTAGCTTACTCGTCCGAGTCGCCCAGTCACACAGACAGGATAACCTCTACGCAAGCGGTGACTTGCCGCATAGATTATGAATCGCTTGCCTTTTATTTCACTAATGTCTGGTAATCGATTATTCTACATTCGTATATCATAATATATGGCTCATGGCTCATATTATAATAATATCTGTACCTATTACGAATATATTAGTTACACCTCTACAGAGTACTTTATATAATCCTGAAAGTGACACTTTCAAAGTGTCAAGTTATCAAATGTCAATAGAAGTTTGCGGTGGTTTGGGCGTGTTTTAGTTATATGTGTATGTCTATAAAATATTGAAATAAATAACTATGTGTAATGAGAATAATTTTAGTTTGGAGAACTCTATATTTTAACATTTTCTTTCATCGTCTTTTAGACGACTGACTTTGAGATATTGGAGATCACGGCTAAGCCGATATCCAAGGTAAGATTTTTTCCTCAATTTAAAAATCGTTAACGATCGTTGATCTACAACTCGAGTAAGCTTTTTTATTTTGTATGTTGATAACTATTTCTTTTAGTAAAATAATAAGTTTTCTTTAAGTAAATATTATTTAGTAATTTATTATTTTTAGAAAACTAAATAAAGAAATTTAATGCATGTGTACAAAAAGTAAAATAATTTCTCTATAAATCCTAAAAGAATATTTAGTAACCATTGTTATAATTTCTAAATCAGACTTGCTAAGCTTTTTTCTTCTTAATTTACATCTTCCGCTAGGTAACTTTTTTACACACCATTGTAAGATTAATATTGAACCTTTCTAAAACACTTAACATTCACCGTTTTTATTTTTTAGTTAAACTTTAACACAATTATGCTTGCACATTAATGTTTCTAGTTTTGTCCTACCATTTACTTTATGGAACATAAAATCTTTAAATCTTTCATTGAATCGAGAGTTTTTATTTATGTATTGTAATATTTTAACTAATATCTTAACATAATTAGATATGGCAAACAATGTACAAAAAAATGGACACTTTGGCTTGTCCATAACAATCACAATTTTGTTTACGTTATTCAGCCTTCACCTTTGGAGAGTTCAATAAAATAATTCCATAAAAACTTAACAATAGAAATAATATCTCATGCTGTTTTACAATTGGTCGATCACACTATTATCAAAATAACATTAACTAGCAACACATGAAATGTCAACTCTACGGCATAAAAAAAATGGAGTGGATAGTGCAACAGAGAGTAGTGGAACCTATGCAAGTTTCCACTTTGGAACCACCTTTGCTGCACCAGTTGCTGCCGCAAAGTAGTAGTGCAGGTGCTGCTAAGTTCCTATCCATGGCTATACATAGTTGCACACAAGATGTTTCAACTTTGTCCTCATGAGTAGTAGTAACCTACTAACGACTAAGGATTAGAACTAACTAAACAATTCTGGTCTTTCTGAGATTGGTTATAAAGTGACCAGTTATTACAGGACAGTAGGTGGACAACAAAACTATTTGCTATTTCATAACATAAAAAATCTGTCAATTTTATTCTTATAAAACTGAGTAATGGAGTCTAAATGTTTAACACTCACTTGAATAATATTACTTGATGTTATTTAATTGTCTTACTTGTACTTAATTGTCTAATCAGTCAGCAAGCTTTTACAAGTTTCCCTGTTAATAAAAGTATAAATAGAAGTAATGTTTGTTTCAGGATGATAAGGAGCCACGTAAAACATTTACTACATTGTACATTTTTTTTATCATATATCTTCTTTTTTCTTGTTTTTGCTGGTGCTATAAATTTGGATGACAAAGAGAAACAAATTGTTGACCCATGGGAAGCATATGGAGTTTATGGTGCACTTCTTTTGTACATACTCAGACTCTTTACCTTGTTAACAATACCTCAGGTGCTATGCAACTTTGCTGGCTTAATATTATTTAATGCATTCCCGGGAAAAGTGAAACTCAAAGGATCCCCATTACTTGCACCATTTATTTGTATCAGAGTGGTGACCAGAGGAGATTTTCCTAAACTTGTACGAGATAATGTTTCCAGAAATATGAATATGTGTATTGATGTTGGTGTTGAGAACTTCATGATTGAAGTAGTTACTGATAAAGCAATAAATTTGCCTAAACATAGAAGAACCCGTGAAGTAGTTGTACCATCGGAGTACAAGACAAAAACAGGTGCTCTGTTCAAATCACGTGCTCTACAGTACTGTTTAGAGGATAGTGTAAATATACTTGCTGATACAGACTGGATTGTTCATTTAGATGAAGAAACCCTTTTGACAGAGAACTCTGTACGTGGTATACTCAACTTTGTAATGGATGGTCAACATCAATTTGGTCAAGGTCTTATTACTTACGCTAATGAACATATTGTTAATTGGTTGACAACACTGGCTGATAGTTTTCGTGTTTCGGATGATATGGGAAAATTACGTCTTCAGTTTTACTTATTCCATAGACCACTTTTTAGCTGGAAGGGGTCTTATGTAGTGACGCAAGTAAGTATACACATTGAAACTTACAATTACGTGTAAATGATAAAGGCAAGTGAGTTATTATGTACTAGTTCTGCCCCACGGTTTCACCCGTCTTAAATTACACAACACTACAACTTGCCAGATTGCTTGACGTTCATAGTTATGCCTGCGCTCTTTAGGGTCGTAGCCTCGTAGCCTATTCCTCATGAATCTGGCGATTATATACAAAAATCAAATCCGACTGGTAATTTCAGAGATTAGAGTGTTCAAAAACAAATGAAAAACAAAAAATCTTATTAGCTTTATTTTATAGTATAGATTTGTTTGATTATAGGTAAGTGCTGAAAAAAAAGTGTCTTTTGACAATGGTCTTGATGGATCTGTAGCTGAAGATTGTTATTTTGCAATGAAGGCATATAAAGAAGGTTATACTTTCAACTTTGTAGAAGGAGAAATGTGGGAAAAATCTCCATTTACATTATGGGACTTCATGCAGCAAAGGAAGAGGTGGATTCAAGGTATACTACTAGTTGTACACTCAAAAGAAATACCTGTATTCAACAAGATATTTTTAGCCATTTCCTGTTATTCTTGGGTGACATTACCTTTGTCAACTAGTAATGTTTTCTTGGCTGCCATTTGTCCAATCCCATGCCCACAGATTTTAGATTTGGTATGTGGTTGGATAGCAGCTGTTAATATTTATATGTACATTTTTGGTGTTATCAAATCATTCCCAATTCATAGATATGGACCATTGAAATGCATTTTGTTTGTGGGAGGTGCATTAGCAACAATACCGTTCAATATCGTTATTGAAAATGTAGCTGTCATATGGGGAGTATTAGGTAAAAAGCACAAATTTTATGTAGTTAACAAGGAAGTCAAAAACCTAGTTACCGTATGATTTTATTTTTTGGGAAATGTTTAAGATAATTAAAATATCATGAGATATTAAATGCACAAATACTTTTTAAGCTGAATAAAAAATTTCAATCTTTTTTTGTGAATGCTTGAATGCAAAATTAGCAATGAATGAGGTTTTCGTTACCAAAGTTAAAAGTATTGAAATGAGAATACTATTAATTTTAAAACAATATTTTGAAGATAAATTTATATTACTCGAAATGAGACCAATATTTGTACAACATGTAGAAGTATGATTATATACATAATTGAGATTTCATAATTTTTTCTTACAATATGTTACAGTATTTTTTTTTAAGTATGTCATTAAATATAGGAATATGCATGTTTGTGGAACTTTCTGTTTGTTAATTGAAAGCGTGATAATTAATGTAAGACATTGAGTTCAACTAAATTGCCATATAAATATGGATGTATACAAAAAGTTGGACATGACCGATTTGATAAATTTAAAAAAGTGATGTTTGGGTTCTTTTTATAAATAAGGGATGTAGATATAATTTAAGATGTTATTTACGATACCTAATATTTTGTATCAATCAATTAGTAACTTTAAACAGGATTCACAACCTGAAGCATGGCAGTTGTCGTACCAGCAACGTAGAATTATCGTATATTGGACCAGAACTATCATACTATAGAGGGCCTTTTTTAACTCGTCGGTGTACAAAATTCCGTCTTCCAACCCTTACGACCTTTTTTTTATGAATACTTAGAATTTTCAAAACAGGTCGTAAGAAGGTCGTACAAGTACGATAACTCTCCTACGGTTGTGAACCCTGACTTCAAATCATATAAATAAAATCTCTGTTCAATGTACGAGTATATTGGTACTACCTATGGCTTAAAATAAATGAGTAGCATTGTTTATTGAGCAGTCAACATTAACATAACCTGGAGAACTCCCCTTGTTCAGTACGTACAAGTGGCTATTTAAGGTTTAGACAATAATATTTTATGGTTCAGTTTAACTTTACTTTGCGTCTATGGCTACATTTAATTCATTCCTTCTTTTTCGGTCCGGAACAGCGGTCCTTCTGAAAAATTGTAATCATTCAAAATAAAAAATATTTATTTCAATTTAGACACGTTATGTGTCTAAGAAAAACGTAACGATTAAGAAATTAGGAACGTCAAAACATTGAAGGTCACAAATGTACTTAAGAAATATACCTATATTTTCTCTTCTCAAAATGACCTGTGATGTGATATACTTCAAAGGTTTAAAATTTATCAACTCTATACATACATTTGCGGTATATGTAATGCTATAATAAGAGGGCTTAGAAAAGATACTTATTATCATACATTATAATTTATAAATACAATATAATGTAGATTGATACTTCACATTGCTATAGATACGTTTAAATTCCTATTATGCTTCATTTGAAAAAGATAACTATTGCATTAAAACTAATGAATTATTAATATAAATAATTTTACTTGACATATTATAATTATCTTCAATTTATTTCATAGTTTTTAAATTATTTGTATTTATTTTCCATACATACATGTCATATTTAATACTGGTATAAAATAAGTATGTACCCATAGCTACGTATGATTAATACATATGTATTCCAAGTACAATTAACGTGGAAATGTACCTACTGTCAGCATGATAAGAAACACCACACCTACCTTACTTCAAAATACAAGATTTCCTATTATTGTAAATTACACAGTTAACACTAAAAGTACTTAAATAGATAAGTTCAATACATTTGATAATTAGATAACACAGCAACGGCTTTTTCTTAGTAAATCTAATATAGCAGTAATATCAGTTTCAATAATTCATTTGTAGATACTATGAAGCACAAATAGATTATATCATTTTTTTATAGATAAATAATTAAGGGGGTCGGGAGTTAGGATTGTTCTGCCTTTGTTTCATTGCAGAATATAACATATTTTTTATGTAGTTAGTATAAAAAGCGTAATGATTTTAATTATTCTACAATAATACTTCGAATACATTAAGGTCCGTAAGTACCTAAAGTTACGGATAAGTATGGGGCGAATGTATAGATTTATAATATCAAATAATATCTCTAAAATCCTTTTCATTACTAAATCAAAATATAATATTATGCATAAATATTATATTATCGTTAGGGCAGATTTATCAATCGTAAGATAACTTTATTTGTGAAATATTTTTGACATTCTGAAAGCATATAATGTATATGAGAAACATGTTAATGATTGGTTTCCGCGTCGCGGCGTCGATTCAACTAGATACCGTCAGCGTACTATAAAAACCGTCAACCAAAAGTACACCGAATCGGCGTACTCGAGTCATTGTCATACCGACAATGACTCGTCGCTGTCTTGTTGACAAGCTTTATTTCAAATAGTCACTACAACCATTTGTTTGTTGGTAGCACGTTATCTACTTGAAGCGTAGCGAAGACCAATAATTAATCTATGCTGTCAATATTGAAAAATCATTCACCTGATAAAGTTATCTGTGATTGAAAAATCGGCCCTTAGAATAACAATATCTACTATAAAGTTATCAAATTTCATAGTGAACGTATATTTTTATTTATGCTGTGCACTAATACCCATCCATACGAAACTTTTCTCAACGTAAACACATACTTTTACGTGACATATAAAATATATTTATAGAAAGTTCTTGGCATTGGTAAAAATATTATAAATGTGTCACATGTGTGTTTATGTTGAAAAAAAAAAAGAAAGTTTTGCAAGTGTGAGTTGAGTGAAGTGCATAAAACAAATAGATACCTATATGCGTTCACTATGAAATACGGTAACTTTATAAGAGGTATTGTTATTCTAATGAGAATATAGTATATACATAATATATTTATATTATTATTTTAATTTGGTAATGACAAGTTCGTTTAATAAAACTTGAAACTTAAAAGTATGAATGATAAAGTTCTAGGTACTTCTGGATCACTAAAACGTTCTATATGTATGTTTTATACTAAATGAGAAAAATATATAATCTCGAATGTTTTGTATTCACGATAATAAATTATTCTAAAAGTGATGTTTTATGACCTTTAGATGTTTTTTTTTAAATTTTATTAGTTATTTCAAATTTCTCAAAGACTAGCCGGATAATTTTATAGTCTGCATTTTATCAGCTGTCTGCTGAAATTATTGACCTTGTTAAACAGCTATATTTATTTCAGGTAATTTATCTGGCTTTTCAGCCATGACCGTAACGAATATTCTCTAATAAGTTCTTTAAAAAATAGGAAGTTATATTGTAATCAGAAAAAGTAAATTAACTATCACCATTGTAAAGTAGAGCTCATTAAAATAGTAGTATTATTAGAACAATTGAGTTTATTTAGCTAATATTCGCAGATTACATAGTCGGTCGCTGAAACTAGCCTTGCTTAGTTAGTCCATCACCATAATATTTAAAGTGAAATAGAATACCTAGGTACGTACCTCTATGTGATATTTTGCTATCTGACGTTTAGATATACACACGCCTGTTCGAAACTTAAGTTTTACAAAATATTACTGAAAATTGTGATATAAATTGTTCCCTTAAAAATATAAGATAATACGTAATTTAAAATTTATTTCCGTATTATTATTAAAAGGTTTTTCGTTTGTGATTTCATTATGATACTCATTATTATCTAGCGTTATGTAATTATTATTAAAATATGATTTACAAACAATAACCTAGCTATGTAATGTTTTGTATAAAATTTTGTATATTTTAATTTGTATACTATATCGGATTGTGGTATTATCCGGGAGTAAACAACATATGGAAAATTGTTTTAACACGTTATATGTTGAAAATAATACCCGTGAATTAATATTAAAAGTAATATAAAAATATATTTTAATGTGAATAAAAAACATGCCACAAGAACTTGGTGTCACGACATCATTCAACAAATAAAACTATGGTCAAAGGCTTATGTGCAAAGTTGACTTTAGTAGAATTTTTTCAGCACATATAATTTTAAAGCCACCCTTATGTATAATTTTAGACTCATTTATCACTTTAAAGCCATTATTTCAACCTTTCGATATAATTTTAGAGTCATTTATCGCAAGATAAAACTCAAGTGTGTATATTAATTTTACGATGACGTCACATTTTCTGTATCCAATCACAGACAGGCTTACAGACAAAAATAATAATTTTCAAAAGCAAAATTTAATAAAGACCAATTTTTTGCAAATTTACATTGTTCTTGGGTTTTTATCATTAGATTAATACAATTTAATTTTTAAACATACTACCAACTCTCGGATTGTTTTTATGAAAAAAAAAAGTTATTATATTAGACATTCTTATTTATATTCTTATTATATTTACTATACTTTATAATAATTAATAGAAAGTATTATAACAATTACGATGTCATTACAATGATATTCTAAAGCTATCTTTTCGGTTATACAATTATAATTCTATTTATGTTAATGGCAATATATTGTGGACAACACCTACTTAAAATTCCTAATGTCGTAGGCAGGCATATTGCACTCTGTCCAAAAAATAAGTATTATAATTTGGTACTGTTAGAATTATTTTTATTTTTTAAATGTCATAATCTGACTAGTCATGTAATAATCTATTACTTAATAATAAATATTTTGAAACTAAAAAGGTGAAGTTTGCTTGTTTTTGAAAAAAAAAAACATCCATAATATGCAACTATATAAGCCTATATAAACTATATAGAAGACGATGCATTATTTTTCAAGTATATTGTTTTATGTCTATATTTATGTAACAAGCAAAAAAACTACTAAACGGATTATAACACGGTTTTTATTAAATTTTATTCGTATTGTAAGCAACTATAATCTTACAGTAATAAAAAATAATTAACTATTTATTTATTTATGACTAGCTGTGCTCGCGGTTCCGCTCGTTTGTACTCCCAAAAAAACCTTAATTTTTTGTGCGGGATCCAAATAATTTTTTTAAAAGTTATTCTTATAACATCATTTAGAATCTGCAAGTAAAAGTCCCGTCAAAATCAGTCTAAACGTTTCGGAGATACCCGGAACAAAAGGAGAAACAAAAATAAAATAGAAAATGGTTTTTTTGTTATAGTTAAAGTGAATACTTTAATATGCAATTAGTAAAAACCTGTTATTTTGATATTACAAATAGATTTTTTTTTATTATATGTATATAGAATATAGATAGATGAGTATTGCCACCTTATTGGTTTTTCAACACGGGTGAAGCTACTGGCAGAAGTTGGAAACTTATGTCTGAGATGTTAATGAGGTTGAAACATAGATATAATTATAAAGGGGGTGTTAGAGGGTCCAGAACAACCCCCCCCTTAGTCTATGCTGAAACTGTATTATTTGCCGAATATCCTTACCTTTTGTATTAATAGCACAAATATATATGTTATGTCAAAATAATAGCTTTTTACTATATGCATTTACTTTCTTTTTAATATTTGAATCTGGCAATCATATACAAAAATATTTTTTCGAATCCGACTGGTAGTTCCAGAGATTAGCGTGTTTAAACAAACAAAAAACTCTTCCGCTTTATTATATTATAGTATAGTATAGATATATTAGTATAGATTCTCTAAATCACGCGAGCGGAGCCGAGGGCACAGCTAGTTTACTATAGAACTAAACTGTAATTTTATCAATTGTTTGATTTTATTAGCATTTAGAGCTCTGCTTTTGTATGAAATCACGTGCAAAAACGAATTTGCTTTTGAGCATTTAGGCTCCAAATGCGTATGCCTGTGGGTTGAAATGATGTTTGTAGACAAAATTAATGGTTTTTATTAAGTTTCATTTAAGCACTGAGGTCTTTAAAAGTTGTAATTAATTAACAATTTCAGGCTGAGTCCTTTGCAGTAGACAACATAATAAGAACCTACTACTGTATAGATATGTAATAAGAGTTAGGTGTAACCTTTGATGGTAAGTTAGGGATAATGTTTTATGTTCTCAAATTGTTATTGGAAGTTAATCTTGAAAAATCACAATATATGTATGTTGTTTTAGCATATGAGTAAAGAACGTACTTAGAAGTAGATTTTATAAAGTGCATCGTAAGTAAATACAACTCATAATGTTTAACTTTCTTTTTCATAAATTAGCAGACATGCTGTAAGATTAAAAACTGGTTAAGACTTATTCTCTCAAAAGTAATGGTAAAATACAAGATATTTTACTAGCGATTCATCGGAATTTATGGTGTTTTAATATTAATGATATTTTCAATCATACGGGGTTTGTTGAGATTGTTATCTCATAAAATAATCATAGATTTGTGTAAATTGATATAATAATAACAAAACTGATGAAAATTAAATTACACTTTCTGATAACTGAAAACTCTTCGAGTATAGGCCGTTCTAATGGTACGTTCTTTAATCATGTGGAACCTATTTGTCCGTATTGGTTAGTTATTTATTTTTGTAATATTAATTATTGTTTAATTACGTGTAATTTGATCAAAATAAATATGGGAATGTGTGTACAAAAAATGCATCATGTATGTGTAATAATTTAATAAATTGAATCATAAATGGAATGGTTTTTATTCTCGTATTATAATCCTGTAGTAACATTGTGTTTATTATAAGCTTAAGTGTTTGGTCACATTAGATTTTCTATTGAAGCACGACACTGTAAAGTGCCACCTGGTGGTAAGAACAGTGAAATTTGAGAACAACTGTGGTTATCGACAAAACATAGATCTGTTTTACCAGCACACGTAACTAGAAATCGAATCGATACGAGGTCATGAAACATCCATTTTATTCGAAGATTGTCTCTGACCTTTTACACCTTGCACCGTTCTCGCGCACTCGAATTGTTGACATCGTTGTCGCATACATTCAATTCATTCATTAAATTAACGCATTACTCTGATTCACTTGTAGTTTTAAGCAGATAAAAAGCGTCTACATATTCTGTATTTGATGAATAAGATACGATCCCATTAATAATAGATTTTAAAACAAAAAAAAGACTAGTTCTCACTAGCAACTACGGGAACCCCGAACACAGATAGATGCTTGGCGCTGACTTCTACTTAAAAGTGGTTGATAGATTAACACTAGAAATCCTACAGCTGTGTTTATCACGATGTTTACTTCCACCGACAGCACATCTTTGTTGTAGACCTATTCTACGAAGTGACGTTCGAGTACAATGCCAATAATAAATGACAAAATTCATTCATTTGACTACTCATCGACAATTATTTAAAATGAATCATATTCATGAAAGTGCTTAATATACGAGTAACACTTCAAAAAAATGTCTCATTATTCTTATAAATTATTAAGAATGTCTCTGATATTTTAGGTCTGTTTCGTCAGTTCGTCAGTTAGGTCTATTTCGTTCTTTTCTACTACGATAGAAGTCATTGGTGTTTTTTGCACTATCAAGATTTTTATTAAATTATACTGTAATGTTATATCTTTCACTGGATGTTAACGTTTAATAAAAATAAAATTATTAAATAAACATCGATTTTTCGAAAGGATTGCAAAACCTTAAATGTTTATGAACAACTCGGCCCTTATGTTTTTTTGGATAATATGGGTTAATATTTAAAATGATTTTACTTCGGTATTTTGAAGGGCTTTTAAGTCATTGCAGTGAAAAGGGACGAGATTTTCTCAGTATTCCATTGCTTTAAAAAGAGTGAGATCCGTTCGTTCACAGGAAACTGGGGAATACCGTCAAGTGAGACTTTCTGCTAAACAAGATATTAAGGAAAAGTTACGTGCTCCAGAAACCTGTGGTGAACGACATATTGGGTTAAATTCACTGAATGGCATAATACATATATGGCACATGACAGAATATCGATCAATCTAAAGTATATAGTTAATGTGAGACAAGGGTGACTGACAACCGTGAGTACCAACCACCCTACGTCTCAGGAATCCGAGACATTCACAAAACACGAAACCTGTTAAATCGCCAATGTTGAATTTCAGAATAGGTACCTTTTTTTTTTATCGCTATTTTTCATACACGATATTCCACGTGGACGAAGTCACAGGGGTAGCTAGTTTAATACAACTAGGTACTTTTGTGTTATCTTTAATCGAGAATCCGTTGTCGAATCGATGATTTATTTTGAATTAGGTCATATTTCATAGGAATCAACGTTATCGAAACTAGTCATGCAAAATTTTAAGCATTTACGAGTATTTACTTTTTGGGAATAATGGAACAATCAGCGAGTGACGATAACTAAGCACATCCGGCGCAAACCTGGCAGTTAACCTCTTTAATAACCTTGCTAACTGGATAGGTAATATCAACACATGAACTTCTTATACCCATATTGCTTGTGCTGTGGACATCCGCTTTCTGATAAATGGTGGTATGTCAACTTATAGGATTTAAAATTAATCTTCAGAAATTTGTGGACAGCATTCTTTACTAACATAAAGTTGGCGATGATAAAGAAATCAATATGCTGTTGATTAATATTTTAGGGCGTAGCCTAATCAGTAGGCACTCTTATTGATTATAATTTATACCACTGAAAGTTACAGTTTATAAATAATTAAATAAAAACTAATAGTATAGTGAACTTAACAAAAAATATTTTCATTAATATCAGCGCAAAAGTCATACATCTATATCTTGTTTACATAAAGTCTACATGTTAAATAATTTTTGCCAATGTTAAGGCCTAAGATTAAATACTACTAGATTAAAAAAATAATCTACAAGGTACCTATGTAAGGTATGTTGTATCATCTAATAACAACAGTCTATCTAAAATTAAATAATTCAATATTACCTAAGCACACACTGCTTAGTAAATCCGTTATTAACTAATAAAAAAATTAAAAAGTGCACAGAACAAGTGTGAATAAACACTACAATGCATGGTACCAAATTTTTTAAAACGAGGGCTTTGCCTGCAGGCATTGGATGTTTAAATAATTTCGCATGTTATGTAACTGTTTTAAAACTAAAGGTAAAATACTCGTAGAATTTGATGGTAACCAAACCAACCACCACGTTTTGGATGGTGATGACTTTTTGAAGTGAAAACTTCTTTAGCACCGTTGTGATTTGAAACTCGATGAAACAGTGAATCATTTCCCATTTTTTTAACAAGTCAAACTTATTCATTGATGTATTCACGCCTACAAATTTCTGTTTCCATGAAGGTTGGCTAATTTGATAAAACAATGATTTATCAATAAACTTTAGATCTGCAGTACCTAGACAAAAGTGATCCACTCTTACCCACTCTCTCTTATGCTTAGTATTCGGACCGTGTCGCTAAACACATGGATTAAACGCATGGTCTTCCAAAATTGAAAACGGTTCGTTATCCAACGCTATAACTTTTGTTAAGGCTTTATAAATTTGCATAGAATGTGGGTCATTGATTTTTCACTTGCAGAAAAACATAAAATATGCTGGTAATATAATGTTGCCGTAAGGACAAAATCGCTAGTGCTAAAGTTATTATTGATTGACAGGAAGCCGGTATTGATATGTACAATATTGCTCGAAGTCGACGGCAGATAAGTATTATGATTTGACTCCATCGTGTGAATTGGATATTGTAGCTGCCTGAAATCTTTTTATATTTGTTTCTGAGTTGGTTAGATAATGCAGAGAAGTAGATCCGGTACGACCAGTACAACTTCGAGAAATAATTAACTCGAGTGTGTTGTGTTGTCATAAAGTAACGGACCGAGGGGTTTGTTGGCGACAGCCGCGCAAGAGAAATGGACAAGCGCAGTATAAATATTTTATGACACATTCTTAGCGCCAAATTTGAAATAAAGTTTGGCCGAAGTTCGGCTCTGGTATAAAACACATTCGGTCCATCTCTATTTATCTATAAATATAATAAAATTGATGTGTCTGTTTGTAATGTCAAAATAACAGCTTTTTACTAAATGCATATGAAAATATACACGGTACCAATAACAAAAACCCTATTTTTTCTTTTTATATTTGTTCGTCTGTCTGTTTGTTCCGGGTAATCTCCGAAACGGTTGGACCGATTTTGACAGAAGATAGCTGATATTATAAGGAATAACATAGGCTACTTTTATTTTTGAAAAATAATTAGAGTTTCGCACAGAAATTAAAAAAAACCTTTTTTAGTAGTCCACGCCAGCGTAGCCGCTGGCACAGCTAGTTAGTAAATATAATTCAGTTCTGCGAACCTATTATAATCGGCCACAAAATCTACAATTATATACAAATAATAATAATAATCTAGTAACACAATATAGCATGGGTAATTACTATTAATAATAATAGTAAAATGAAAATAAATCACGATGTTTTAATTTGTTATTTACTGTATTTGTGATACCAAATATAGTTTTTTTTTATCAATTAAGGAGGAGGAATACAACGCATGGTTATTTGGCTGCGATCTTCAGTAGGGTGGAGGTATTCCATCAGTCGGACTGCCCCAAGTAGAGAGAACTCTACAAACACATTTTTCTGTGCTCTACCTCTCTTTAAACGCATTATAAAATTCATGTGTCATAAGCGATTATTAGACAGTTTTAGTAGAAGCTCTACGAGTAAGCGTAGCACAGATTAAGTTCCTGCAAAATAATTACCAGTATGACATATTTTCGAGTATTAAAAGAAATTATATAAAAATGATTTTTTATACTTTCATCAACATAAAAATAAATGTTTTAGTTTCTTGTTTGTAACTGTATTGTAAGAATTATCCAATGTTTATCTATTGTAAGTTTTCCTTTATTAATGAAGGTAATTATTATTTTATCGAAAACACATACCTATATACGAACACGTCGAACGAATATTGAAAATAACATCTATGCTATTTATAGAAATAATTTAATAGGTATGTACAATAAAAACAGTAAATTACAGGCACACTCAGTGAAAATGTAAACACTAGTAAGTCTATTATGCTAAGTACTGAAGCGATCGAAAGCAATCTATTAAAAGTTTATGGACAACGAACCGCTCACATCGATTGATCAGCTTATTTTATTTGCTTTACGTGTCACAAGGGTCTAATGAAACTAGTTCTTGCTATTCTATCGCTACTGCGCAGTTTTTACTACGACGGAAGTAAGAACTGTTTATAGTAGGTATATCTGTATATGTAAATGAAAATTATTAGTATTAATTTATACTATACTATTATTATAAAGAGGTAACGTTTGTTTGTTTGTAAGGGGTAATCTCTGGAACTATCGAAATGATTCTGGAAGTCCTATAATTCATAGAGACATACGTTCTCATTGATTGAAATAATTGTTAATTTAGTTTAAATTGTAATTAACGCGATGGTTAGTAATTAATATAGGAACACAACGTCACACACAGTCATTTAATTCGAAACGAAGAAAAACCGGCATTTTTGTAACTAAATAGTTGATATACCATACACATATTGATATTTAACATCAATGCATACAACTGAGAATTATACTCATTATACACAGTCATGTGCGGGGTTTAAACCCGCGACCTCTGGGCTATACATTAGGGTTTACTACTGCACCACGCGGTGTGTCATCTTCTATCTATCTATATAAATCAAATGACTGAGGTTTGTCGTTGTGCGCGCTCACGCATAACCTACTGAATAGATTTAGACCTTTTTTAATTTAATTCTTAGATTCTTTGGTCCTTTTAAAAAATATTACGATATCTTCACTCAATAAAAAGTTATCAAAGTTTTAAGAAACTACGATTTTTATAAGCACTACGTGTTCAGCGATATGCCTTAAATATATCGTTAATATTATAAATTTGAAGTCGCGGGTATCAGTAAGTGTTTCTATATTTCATTCATAAAACTCGTTCCTAAACTATTCATCCGATTGCGATAACATTTTGCTGAATTGTTGTGATAATACCGCGAAGGTTCTGTATTAATACACCTAGTTTACAATAGGTGGCGTACAAGTTTTTTCATTTCGAAGACAACGAGAACGAAGTCGTAGCAATAGCTAGTTATATATATATATGTAATAAAAATGAAAAATACTACAAATATCTATTACGACGATGGCGATTGTGGTTCGATCTTCACCCCTAGTTGCCACTAGGGTTGTCAACTTTTTTTAAATAAAATATCGTATTTTCGAGGCTATTATCTGAAAAAATATAGTAGATGGGAAAAAACAAAAAAAAGTATAGTAGGCTTCAAATAAATATATCATATTTTAAAGGAATATATTTTACTGCTCGATAGACAAATAATAATGGGAATAAGAAATAAAGAGAGAAAGAAGAAAGAGATAAAGCTCAGATTAAGGTTATATTATACTAAAATAAGGGCTGCGGCCTGGGTTCCGTTTCACGCTTAAACATTTTGGGCTAATTAATGTTGCCTAATTTTTTAACTAATAAAAATATAGTAGTTTCTCCTACTACATATTTTCTTTACAAATATAGTATTCGCACGCTTAATATAGTAGGATAATATATTATATAGTAAGGTTGGCAACCCTTGTTGCCACCGTCCTTAAACTTTACCTAGCATACTTCTTCTTTTTCTTTTTCCTAACTTGGCAACCGGTATTCTTTATTGAAGACCATTACTGCCGTTATTGAGTGTATATAGTTTCCAGTGTTTGAAGATTTGTGTATCCTAACAAGATGGTGGATCCCTTTTTAGAACTTTCTAGGGAGTTTATGTGGCATCTCAGAATTCATGATCCATGTTATTATTTCCAATGCACTTCACTTATGCACAATAACCAATTTTTATTATGCATAACGCCACCTGTACTACACAATATAGGGTCAAATAACACAAATTTATGAATAAAAAATAAAAACCACTACATGACAGTTTGAGATCCCGCCAAAAAACTCTACATAGAATGAAATATTAAAAGGAGGTTAAATTAATCAGCAGTGAACTTCCATGATTTTTACCTAAGTTATAGTTCTGTTATTATGCAAATCTGATATAATACAATATCGGTTCCTGTCAGCATGTATGCAGGTAAAGCTGGTAAACCACGTTTTAAATGGATTACTCAGACGAAGCCCTAACTGTGCGTTCGTGACCCGTTTGCTATCGATAGCGCATGCTTATATGTTTCATATTGTCTGTAAGTTGCTTCGTTTAATTTAATAATAGTATTTGTAGTAAAGGTAATCTATTACCAAGGGCGAAGTATGACAGTCTGGGATATCGGTTCGGTGTAACACGGTCGGGTGACTTGTTAACGGTGATCGTAGTGGACATGAGTGCTCCCGAAGTAGTGGTGGAAAATTGTAATGGTGTTGCAGATGATGCTGATCCTGCAGCGGAGGATGGATACCAAAACGACGATGATGGGTTTGTACCGACGTTAAATTATATAATTGTATTAGTGACTCTAATTGCTATTAAAAGTAACTTAGTAATATAAGCAGTCAATGCTAGTTATCAAAATTAGGTACACATTTTGCTATGAATATTTTAGTATAAAATAATACTAATTTCAAGTCTGTTAATGTCGCACTATTTGGTCAAAGGTTTCATTCCGTGCTAAGTCACAATCTTAACAACCACACGCTAACACACGGCGTAATGTCGATTTTAAACGTTGATAATAATAAAAAAAGGTGTGAACCACGAGACGTTTGATCTTTATTTTACTGGCCACTTAACCATTCCGACCACCACGTCCACAATACCGTGGTGTATAAAGTAATTAATATTTCATTGCCTACTCCAATAGACATCGCGTGATACACCAATTACCCGTTGTTAGGTAGGTATTATAAAATAATTTAAATAAAATATGTAGCTAAATAGCGTTTAGGTTGGACCGCAATAAGCGAAACTACGCGGCACTGCACTTCGCGTATTGCGTATGATTGTCTTATACAGTTTAATGTAAAGAATATTTGGCCGCACCGCGCCGCGCCGCTCCGCCGCAGTTCAGTTCCGCCTAGTGCGGTCTTATCTTAGGTATCATCAGATTTACTGTGTAATAAATATTTTCATAAAACATTGTAAAATCTATGTTTTATATCTTCTGAAGAAATGTGATAAATCATGCAACCGAAAGAACATTTTTGGAACTCAAGGTGGTTTTATTAAAAGTTCAGTGCATCGCAGTATCGAATGCAAATAAACGTAGTTGCACCACTGAGAGAGAGATAATGTTTCAATACGATTTTTCTATTTCATAGATTGGCCATTGACCCCAAACTGGGCTGCCGTGTTCATTTCACAAATGACGTCATGAAAGAAAAGTGAGTTGTCTCTGTCGCACTTGAGTGTCCTGCAGGCGACACTTCGTCGGTGACGTCACCACTATCACTGTCCCGTACACACTGACAACGTACTTGCACGCATAACCTTTGCTTGCATCACCCATTCACATTTCACGTTGATTCATGTCTGGTGCATTGACATATTATCATATATACTTATATATCTTTAAAACGTTTACAGATTTGACATATCGAGTAAACACGTATTTAGTAATATTGTATAAAGTAGGTACTATTATACTATATGCATTCATTTATAATGACCTAATCATAAATTAATGATTGGTTTCCATGCTGCTTCAACTAGATACCGTCGGCGTATTATAACAAAAAGTGGCAATAAAAAGTACATCGAATCGGCGTAGGTACTCTAATCAGTGTCATACGACCATTGAAAATTCTCATTTCAAATAGTCACTACACACTACGATATAAAGTTTCCGTATTAAGAGCTATTGTTTGTAGGTAGCGCGGCAGGTACCTATCTACTTGAAGCGCAGCGACGATCAATAATTAATCTATGAACCTAGGTTAAAGATTAGGTATCTTAAAATTCCAATACATTTACCTACGCGTCGTATCTTTAAAAATTAACTCTTATGCAAATCTCCAGTCTGCTTTGGTGACATGAAGGTGTTGAGTTTTACAAAACATCAAACTATCATGCATACGAGGTATTTCTTAAAATCCGTTTAAATACATAATTATCTAAAGAGGTTATAAAACCGTTTAAATTAATTTTATACCTCCCTTAGTGTAAAATTTCCGATGTTCATTTTTTGGCTTATGCCTAACTTATAGGTACATTTCTTATGTAAATTGTTAGCATTCTAAACATACATACTAAACTACAGCTAAACAAGTACAGTTTGTTGGATTAACTTTTTTTTTTTCGAACTGACTATACTGTTAGCCTTAGGGGCCCTGGAGCCTTTGCGGCTTTTACAGCTTTACCGGGCTTGGGGGCGAGCGCTTAGGGTACTCAGCCGCGAAAGCTTTGCAACAACATCCGAGGGTGCCAAAGTGGCCGAACCTCTGCTCGGACTGTTGCGCGTATGCAATTAAGTCGCGATCTGACTAATTCCCTATCCGTAATTCGATCTAAACTAACTATACATATACATATGTTTCTTCCCCCTGGGAGGAGGGAAGGAACATGTGTATATGTATTTAGTGGTCTGAAATTTTTTATCTAATCTAACTAGGCGGTTGGATTAACCTGTAGCATATAGTCTATGCAAGGATTTACACAGTCTATGTGAGATTATACAAGCGTAGACTTTACTATTGTAATTGACTTAATGCTGATTGTGTCGTTGTGTTCGCTAAAATCTCTAATATCCATTCCTGTACCTACAAATATATATGTATACTCGTATAAATAAAGTCACTCTATAAAATAACCCCGCAAACATTATATAGAACCAGTCAAGGTATTCGGGTATTGCCAATTGTGAAATATTTGCTGGTATCAGGCTTAAACCAGAGAACACTGAGTCGACATGCCAATACTTCGTTATACCATGTATTATGCCTGATATTATTATTTTGAAGCACATTTTTTATTATCTGTTAATATTTAGTTACATTCACAACACATCAATTACGAATCAATGTTATTTGTTGTAAATAACTTAATGTACCTATTTAGTTTTCACTTCACTAATATTATATTTGTAATGGATTTAAATATATAAATGCTTTTTGAAAGCGATTATACTCGTATGTCACAGAAAACTATTCAATGATTACGAGTAGAATAATGCTGTTATTTTAGTGTTACTTCAGCTCGAGTGTGATTTATAATATTCCTATTTTTAGTTACTTACCTAGTTTATATTTTTCTTATAACAGCGTGGCACATGATTTTACTGTCCCTGATGTACAGTACAATCCAAATACAAAGGCTACCACGGAGAGATCGAAATCTTTGATGCTTTTGTACTTCACATAATTTGTATTCATCTCAGCTTAAATAGATATCCATTTTATTTTTTCATACGTCTCGCATTCTACATTATGGTAATTTTAAGTTATTTAGTTACAGATAGATTATATTATATTGTATAACTATGCTACTTACTTAGACAAAGTGGAGCAATGCAATACATTCCATTGTGGTAGAATATATTCTAAAGCCCGTCTGGCTAGCTACCACTTTGAACTCGAAAATCTGTCTCCAAGCACCTATAGGAGTGTGTCACCGTCTTGGGCCGCATATTCACTTAATATCAGGTGCGAATTTAGGTCAAACGCTAAGCCTATAAAGTTAAAAATTACAATTCATGAATGTTCGTTGTGATAGTACCAGAAAATGTGATAATTTCTTGCGCTACAGGTCCAACATTATTTTCTCAAAAATAAGACGGTGTCCAAATGTACTTAAAAATGGAAAAGCCCCCGGTGAGCAGGGAATTACTTCAGAACTTCTGAAGGCAGGAGGAGCTCCTGCTATAGAGGAACTACAGATCCTTTTCTATACCGTCCTTCGCAGTGGGAGAACTCCTAAGGCGTGGAGCAGGAGTTTGGTGGTGCTCTTTTTTAAGAAGGGTAATAAAACCCTCCTTAAAAACTACAGACCCATAACTCTCCTGAGCCGCGTCTATAAGCGGTTTTCACGAGTGGTCATGAATCGTCTCGCCAGGAGACTCGACGAGTTCCAGCCACCGGAACAGGCCGGGTTCCGCGAAGGATATGGCATCATAGACCACATTCACACAGTGAAGCAGATTAAACAGAAGTCTGAAGAGTATAATCAGCCCCTGTGTCTTGCTTTTGTGAACGTGCTTTTGTGGAGAAGGCCTTTGACTCCGTCGTAACTTGGGCTGTTCTGGAATCCTTACAGCTATGCCAAGTAGACTATCGTTATATCGAAGTGCTGAGATGTCTCTACGAAAACGCCACTATGAGTGTCCAAGTACAGAGCCAGCAGTCTAAACCCATCCAATTGCGCAGAGGAGTGAGGCAAGGGATGTCATATCCCCGAAACTGTTCATGAGCGCATTGGAAGATATGTAAGGGCATAAACATAACGGCGACTACCTCTCACACCTGCGATTCGTTGATGACCTAGTCTTAATGGCGGAGTCGCTAGAGGAACTAACCCGGATGCTGGACGGCCTAGCTTCAGCCTCGCGACGTATCGATCTTGGCAAGAATTTGGATAAAACCAAATAGCCACATTGATCCAGAACCGGTCGTCATAGATGGCCACCTTCTTGAAATTGTTTCTGAGTACACTTACCTCGGGCAGATTGTGCAGTTAGGTAAAAATAATTTTGAGAAGGAGGCCAAGAGGAGGATCCAGCTGGGCTGGGCAGCGTTTGGGAAACTACGTAGAGACTTCTCGTTATCCATACCGCAATGTTTGAAAACGAAAGTTTTCAATCAGTGCCTCCTACCCGTAATGACCGACGGAGTAGATACGTGGACACTCACGGTAGGGCTGGTCCACCAGTTCAAAGTCGCTCGGCGTGCTATGGAAATAGCTATGCTCGGAGTTTCTCTGAAGTCGTAAAGTTATCGACATAACTCAAAAAATTAGCAAGCTGAAATGGCAGTGGGCCGGCCATATCTCGCGAAGAACCGACAACCGGGGTAAACGGATTCTTGAGTGGACCGCGATTCGGCAAACGTAGTGTAGGACGCCCTCCGGCCAGATGGGATGACGATCTGCGAAAGACTGCAGGCAGATGCTGGATGCGGCAAGCTGAAGACAGGTCGCTATGGCGCTCATTGAGGGAGGCCTATGTCCAGCAGTGGAAGATATATGAAACCTCACTAAATCGAATTTTAGTCGATTCGATTCAGAACTCGAACGCGTCAAGAGTAAGGCGGCAGGTATCAAGGTAGTCATAATCTTTTTTAAAGTAGTCTCGTGTAGCAGAACGATCTTTGTATGCCTAACAATTTTATAAATGTAATATTTAATTCGAAGGTATATTCCAGTTATTGCCATATAATTAAGAACGCTTATTTAAAGGAAATATTTTTTCAAACTAACAAGTATAAATAATAGCATGTATTTTTTTGTAAGTATTTTGCTTGGTATCGCAAAAATTTACAAACTAGCGGTACATTCGTTGATACACATGATTGGCTAAAAATAAATAGATAAACTTTACACATTAGAACCTGAACCTAATATTACTACTTACTGGCTGGTCACATAATTAAGAGCGCTGTATAGTTTATTTTTTTATTCACATTTAAATAGAGAACACTCTGTGGCTCTGTGGTAGTAGTCACTATTCGTATAATTTTGGCGCCATTTAGTGCTGTAAAACTCTTAAAGGTCATTGCTTTATATGAAAACAATGGAGTAAAATAAAAGTTGTGATAAATCTACAAGGGAAGAATTGGTCGTATAAAAGGATAGCCGACCATCTGCAATGCTCAAAAACGATGGTTTTTCACGCTCTGAAGCATTTTGCCACGTATGTATGACTATATATATGTATGTATGCTTTTCTACTTCAAATATTCCGCATGCACCTAAACAAAGAAAGTCATTTCGTATCGAAATCGATGATCGAAATATCGTTCGTTTGGCAAAACAAAATAGTTTTAAAGGGTTTAATGAGCTGAGAAAATGATATTTTGGTGAAAACAACCCTTCAGCAATCTCGGCACGCACTATTCGAAGGCGTTTGATAGATGAAATGACATAACTACACATGACATGGTTTAGATAAAAGAAATCTGGATCTTCAAATCGTTCTTATGTATATGACCATATTATTATATAATTATCTATATTTTGGAGATCGACAATACATTTGGACACCGTCTTAGTTTTGAGAAAATAATGTTTTGTTAGTAAAATAAGTGTTTTAGTATAAACATTTTTGACTCTGTGCCTTTATTCCAATATTACATAAAGACGACTACTATTGGATAGACTGGAATACAAGGCAGGAGCCTCCTTGAGCACTAATATTGTTAGCTATTAACATCTAAAAATATAATAGCGATAAATTTTCGAAAGTGTCGAAATTTTCCTGAAACATTGAAAAAAATATTTAATAAGTTTCCACCAACATTTTTGTGAATAATTGAAATGAACTCAAAATCGATATAATAAAAAAACAATTTACTTACGTCTCAAAAGGCATTTATGAAAGATATAATACTGCTACCGGTTCGGAAAATATCCCTCTCGACTCGGCAAGAAACTCGATTGGTTTTTTTTTCGGCTTTGTCAATAACATCACCGAATGACCAACTCTTTTGCCCGACCATACTTTTGACCTTTGACCGTGAGGTCACAACTGAGACCGTCAATATAATGTTGAATATTGCTTGCATTCTCTATTTATTTTTTAATACAACTAAGGCAGCAAACAAGCGTACGACCCGCCGGATGGTAAGCGGTTGCGATCTTTTTTACATTGGCCGTATTTCATTTTTCAAGTAAAGAGATATTTGCCCTACCTCTCTTCCAATAGACGTACTTAACACCGTACTTAAATATGTTGCCGGTTTTGTCATATTTTTGATAAATTCTAGCAGGAAAACTAATTTGATAAAAAACATGAAATTTAATTAACTTTCTAATGTGAAAATGTACGGGATAGTCAAGAAAACAAAATAACCGCCGAGATAAGAGTCTTCAGTAGGTAGACTCTAGTTGTTTTTATAAGCGTATCGTACGTAGATAAAGGTCTTTATGTGTCTAAGTTTGTTATTCTACACCCTTTTTGGTCCTGATATCTTTCAGTTTTGGATTACATATAGTTGTAATTTTCATAAGTGACCATTACTTATAGGTATAGCTGTTTAAAGTAGCTTCTATATATAGAATACCTTTATAATATGTGTGTATATATAGAATGAAACTTAATTATAGTCAATGATTTTATTTTCCAGGTAAGTACAAGGTCTCAGGGGAAGATGTGGACTTTTATCGAATTTCGATACGTTCAGCGTAGTGAGTAATAAATGGGTACGTAACGTAAATGACGTTCAACGGTGCGATAATTTTATTCGTGAATGTGTGTTATTCATGTTTATGCATATTATGGAAATTCTATCTTGATAACAGTTTATGACTAAATTTGCTTTTATTATATGTATATAAATTATATGTAGGTATAATATAACAGAAACTTATGTAATATCATATTTAAAGTTATTTTGAATAAGAGTAATTCTTTCTTCAATTTTTAGGATTACGTCACCCTAGTTTCTAGCGATCACGATATATACCGAAAGAAAGAGCGTCAGCCCTTATCCTACATATTAAAACCAGACTTTCCCTCACTGTTTTGTTCCGGACATATTCCTTCGATACGTAATGCATGTCTTAAACTTTATCGCATTTTTCATAAGTAGACGAAGTATCATCATCATACAAGAAAATTAGTAGAAAGAGTATTGGAATCAAATAATTTTCATGTCTTCTTTTGAAGTGTACTAAGTAGCATGAATTGCATTACGTCCATTAAAATGCTTTGAACTGAAATAAGCTTGAAATTTTAATCGTATTAATTAACTACATATTTAGTAAATTAAATTGAAATTACTCGAGAGTGAAAGCGTCTTTACACAGCAGATGAAGATTTTTTTAACATTCAATTATGATTAAAATGCTAGACTTAATATTCATTACTAAAAAGTTACTATACAGTTTAATGGATGGAATTATGAGAAAAAAGCATTTTGGATCACACTTTTATTTTTTTATAAATATTTTTCGTTAGGGGTCTAAAACAAATAGGTACTTCTATTATCAGCAAGTAGCAATTTATTTTTTTAAATTTAATTATATTTATTGATATCTCGATTCAGCAATTGATTACATACTAAATTTCATCGTTCTCGTATAGCCTCAACCTGCAGCAACGTACATTAGGTCTAAACATGTGTCGATTATTCTGGCATTTTTATTTATATAATCAAAGTATTAATTGTTAAGATAATCAAAACTAACTAAATAATAAAAAAATACGCTGAAATGAGCACTTTCTTATCGTAAATATAGGTACATAATTATGTACTTAGGTACTAATATTTGACTCAATGTCATAAGTGAAAAGATGTACAAAATCTGTAAAAAAATGAATTGCCGAATCACCACTGCTACATAGATATCTGCCTCTGTAACAGCACTCGTTCTGCTATATTTCAATGTGGGTGGTAGGGTATCATTCACCATAGTGACATGCTTAGGTGTGTTGCGTCTCGGCATCAACTTATATCTAAATATAGATTCTCGGAAAAAAAAGCGTAAATAAATAACCGCACAGAAAAAAACGTAATTTTACATCAGCCCATAAGAAATATCGCAAATGGATTTAATCGCACACGGAAAAAACATCACATGTATAAATGCACAAAAATTCCGGATATTTCTTGTGGGCTCACGTAACATTGCGCTATTTTTCTGTGCGGTTATTTCATGTGCGGTTTTTTCCGGACACGAAATAATAAAGCGGGATGGTAGGGATATGTATTCGACTGGGTCGTAAGAAACCTGCCACAGACACTCCTTTGTTTTGTCGCGTTTCGGGATCAGGTTATATCCAGCTATCGCGAGGCTTGTAGGTGGGCATGACAGCGACGACTAGCGAAGAATTCCTAATCTCTAACTACTATTAAAAAAAGTGGAACCGAATACGTTCCAATTTAGACTTTAAGGGCATTAAATAATTTAGAAGTTAATAACCACGGATACGATTGCAGCCCTGTTTGGTTTTGATTAAAGAGGTGGCCATGATCTACAGTGTTCACTCAATAGCTGGTAAACTACACTCCCGTTTATTAATTCCTGTGATTTAATTATGAACGTAACTAAATAGATTCAAATCTAATGAAACTATATCTAGTAAGTTACAAAAAAATAATGCTTATTCCGAATGTAAATCCTTTTGGACTAAGTTCATTAGTGATTACTCAGGAATTATACCCGTGTATATAATCAGTACTACGTTGCTTTTGTAACGAAGATTACGGTTTGAACGCTTTGTACCTCGTAGGGTGCACGAATGTAGAGCACGTTTACTGCGACCTATGAATCATTATCAAACATCCCAGTACCTAGTTTGTATCCTAATTCGTTTATATAGTGGTTTACGATGTTTTTGGCAAAGATTTAAAAATAGCATTAATTCGTACAAATTAAATAGACGTAACTATAAATATGTATTGCATTATAGTTTTCTATTAAAAACCTTATTTATCAAAAATTAAGTGTTCTTCTGTAACATATTTATTAAATTTCACGTGCCCTATAGATATTTAAATTTAAATAAGGTGTTGTGCAATGCTTTAGGTTTGGAAATAAGATAGATTTAATAATATTCATTTTATGCGTAGGGTGAGTTTGTTTCAAGTACATATAAACCCAATTGTGAACACATCCAGAAGATGACGAATTCAGGAAAATAGTGCGTAGCGAAGTGTAAAGTCAAGGAATGCAAATATTCTTTATTTATTGTTACTATTATATTTACACCGAGAATATTCACTTACAATTATTTTATTCCATTTCTTACTGTAGACAAAAATTTTGGATAGAAAACGGTCCATAATAGTAATATTATTAAAAAACGAAAATATACCAGAAAAATAAACAAGGAGTTGTTTTCTTTTTCCTTGAATAATACGGAAAACGTAATTTTTTTTATAAAGGACTCGTGAAACTGAAATGTAGTCCCCTACGACAAAGGATAATTATAATTGCTAATAACCGACTTAATTATGCAAAAAATTAAAAATGTTTTAGCAATTTCGGCTTGTAGACTTAATTTTTTTCATTGTTTATAGAGAAATATGATATCATAATTTTCAGTTCGCCTGTATTTTTATTATTAATACAAAATTTCTTTGTATTTGTTATATTATTTTCCTGTTTGATTATGTATTAAGATTTTTTTCATATACTTATGGTGTAATATCGTTTTTATTAATTGTTAGAACTTGAATAATTTTAAAGTACACCACCATCAAACTATTGTTGCTAAAAAGTAATATGCTTGGTCTTCTGTAATCCGGTATCAAGGATTTGGTTGGTAACACTTACTGGCATAAGAGGTAGGCTTGTCTGTTTACTAAGAAGGACCCCCTTCTTTATTTAAAAAAGATCATATTGTACAACTAGCGGTGCCCCGCGGCACCGCATGCATTTGTTACGCAGTAAGTATTGTCATCCCGTAATTTTTGTTTACTCATACTATTGACAATTCGTATAGACTATAATTTAATCAGTTATATGTCATACTTCTCGTGTACAAATTTTCATCAAAATCAATTGAAAAGTAATATTTTTTTGGGATTTAATATAATGACCACCAAATCATACATTGAGAGCCTAAGCTCTTTTACCAAATAAATACTTTATACTGAGAAAAAAAAGAAGCAAGTAATCAACAAAAAAGCTAAATGATCATCAAATCTTAGCGAGTAATTTAATGGGCTATTAAATCCTATCAAATGTTGTGGCTGGGTTAGGTTAGATTTGACTTGTGAAATTTTTTTGAGGTTATATTTTACTATATGTGGTGATCAGTTAAAAACAAGCCTATTTAGTCTGTCAATAATTATGCAATGACATATGCTTTGCCGTCTACAAAATTTCATCCAAATCGGATGAAAATGAATAAAAATTGCATTTTTGAGTTAAATCCGGACATACAAAAACGCAGGTAAAGAATTATTAATGACAAATACGTAACAAATTTAGAAAAAAAAATATCTACAAACATAACTACAGATTTATTAATAAAGTAAATACGTACATATATATATATGTACTTATATTTTATAACTTTATTAATAAATCTATATATTATATATTTTATGTATTTTTTATTAAATATTATTATAAGTATTATTATGTCAATGAAAGTCAGGTGTTATTTTTTTTATAATAACTCGGCACATTGACTGTATTGCCCCTGATGTTAAACAAAGTACAATCCAAATACAACGGCGATCACCGCGAGATTGAAATCCATCGGCGGTAACTACTGTCATGCCGGCCTGCGTAAATTTCTCTTCACGTTACGCTTGAATGGCTCGATGCCATAAGGAAACACACGGGCCGGCAGATGGTTCCACAGTTTCACGGTACGACAAAGATAAGACATAGAGAACTTTTAATTCGTGCTGAGATGGAGTTTACCGTAAAACTGTGACTCCGAAACTCAGCGCGTGTGATTCTGTTGTGGAAAGGAGAGGCGGGAATTAGAGTGAACATCTCTTCAGAATACACCCCATGATAGAGACGGTAGAACACGCTCAGCGAGGCAATGTTCCTGCAAAGCTGAAGTGGTTCGATGCATTGGCTAACGTCTACATCATTAACAATGCGAACAGCTCGTCTATGCAACTTGTCAAGAGCATCGAAGAGGTTATAATACTTTACAAATCCATCCCAGAAGTGCAAACAGTATTCCACACACGGGTGCACTTGTGCCTTGTAAAGAAAATACAGTTCACCGGGTGTGAAAAACAATCGCACCCTGTTCAGGATACCGAGTCTCCGAGATGTAGGTCTACCTAGGTAAAACCGAGATTTTTTGAAGAAAACTCGCATGCCTAAGTTTTCTTGGCATTGAACTCAACCAAGTTACTTGCTCCCCATACAGGTACGCGGTGTAAGTATTGGTTAAATTCAATGAGAAGTTCCTCCCGTCTCTTTTCTGTTTCTCTCCGCCCACATGAAGGCTTGCTATAATAGCACCATGAATGGTGCTGACATCTGCATAGTAATGAGTAAAGGTACATAACACATATCATTGATATGCAGAAGAAACAAAGTGGGTGACAGCACAGAGCCTTGAGAAACTCCAGCGTTTATCGACATGAACTGCGAATCACATCCTTCTACAAGCTTACCAATTTTGCGTTTAATGTAGAAAGCCGGAGATCCAGTTTCAGTTTTTGTCGGGAAGTTCGTACGCCGAAAGTTTAGAGAGAAGTCCACGGTGCCAAATCCTATCAAAAGCCTTCGTTATGTCGCTTAATTATTACGTAGGGTGAAGGTGGAGCGCGTGGCACAAACGTCACAACCAGGCAGTGATCCGATGTGCGTAAAGGCGCATCAACTGACATAACATACTCCATCGGATGGCTCGTCAACGGAAGGTCCAGCAACAGAAGGGCCCCCGTACCCTCCCGGAATGGATCGCCGGGACCCCAATTCGGTAACCAACTAGCACGACGAACCTACCCGAGATTATACAGCAGATTATACGGCATGACAGCCGCGACCGCCGATGGATTTCGATCTCTTGGTGGACGCCAATGTATTTGGATTGTACTGTGCTTATCATCAGGGACAGTACAGACAATGTGCCGAGCTATTATAAAAAAAAAACGCGGCATGATGAGGCAGCCTCTCATGGTGGTTAATCACGATTGGGCCTTTGTAATATACCGCGGGTGGTCAGCGGGACAACCGTTTCTACGGGTTTACATGGCCGCCGGGTCATTGCAGTTCTCTCAAGCAATGAGCCATTGGAGAATCCCACCAGCACCCGTGCCAAGCCGAAAGTCACTTGTTAACTTGATATGCATAGGCTGATATCGAAACGCGACACGCTTTTGCGTGTCACTATTACGGGCTTTTCACCACTTGTATGGTGGTCGCGTCCCAGTTGGGCAAAGAAAAAAACTCTACGATTCCGCTATCGCCATATCCTCGTTTTGTAATCAGCAGGGTGCACCACGTGCAGGTGAAGGTGGCTCGGGTGTCTCAGTTCTAAAGATGTAATTTGAAACCTTTTACACATTTATATTTATTTTGTATTTTTTATATAAATTCGGTTAATTTATTGCAATCCATCTGATGGTAAGTAAAGGACAGTGTAAGACCAACAGTGACCGTCAATGTATTATGATCCATCGGCAGCCACCACCTTCATAATACCTCTCTATAACCACGGCGAAAGAGAAAAAGTATTTAGGATATGCCTACATTTTTATATACGACACGACAAAGTGAACCATTATTGCGGGTTTCTTTCCACGTCGCGTCTCATCAAAGCACGAGTGCTCCACCTTTCTGCAGACAATTTTATCCCAAACATCGGTAAACCCTTAACTGTGCCTAAAAGTGTTTGACGGAATGTGAGGAATGTAAGGCATGGGGCACGGAGCGAGGGCGGAGGGACGCGGCCGCCCGCCCTAGCTTCACGCTAGCACCAACCATTCGACAGTCGGCCTCTTGGCCCCTAATAGCGAACAGTTTATTCCTCTTCGCTTACGCTTGTTCTAGTTCTATTCGTAAACATACTTCGCGTTACGCGTTCGGGTAGGATTTAAAGATATTAACATAAATATTTTCAACAATTTTTATTCGACAAAATAACTGTATTTTAATAATAAAAGTGTCTATTGTCTTCATAAATTCTTATTTGTGGTTTATTAACGAAAGTCATGTGTGGTGATCATCACGCAGTCGCCTCTGCTGGGTGATTGTTTGAATGAACACAACATTGTCACCACGTCTTCTGGTAAGTATCAATTTTATTCATACATTTTATTTGATATTCTCGTATACATTCTGCCACTATGAATATTTGTCAAACTTGAACATATGTAACGTCCAGTTTTATGGACCTATTAATAAATGTGTAATTAACATGATTAGAATTTCTGATGGTTGTTTAAATTGGTAAAATAACTAAACTTTGTCATGTTGTTGGCGACAAACGGTAGGTGCAAAAATACAATCCTAATTTAATATACCTATTTACTCAAATATATTCACGAACATCAATCTTTTATACGCAATCATTATTTTCAAATGCTTTTATCTTATCGTCAATGCTTTAACGCTATTCAGCATGTCATTATATCTAAACCAATGGAAAAATAATATACGGTTATGACGCACCAGAAAGGCTACTCGTACCAACTACGTGATTTAAAGTTTGGAAAAGTGCACAGTACTATATTATCTGCTATCCGTGATCTACGTATTAGATTCGTACGTACGCATTATTCAATTAAAATTATAATACTAAGTTTTAGTTTAGTCTAAGCTATAAGTAGGTACTACTATATGATTTTATAAATAAAAGCCAAAACAAGGGCAAAAAAAAAACAGAATTATAATTATTTGACTATCACTACATAACATTTAAATATATTTTATCAATATTATGGTAGTGATGAACTATCTTTGCTATCTAGTTATATAAAAAATAATGTTAATATTGAATTCTAGTTAGAATTTATATAACAAATTTAAAATAGCAATACAGGGATACTAAATGATTACATTTCCTATTTATTAGGTCCTAAATTTCAACTCTAAGACTCAAAAGTGATTAACATGTAAATATACACCAATCTTTAACTCGAAGTTACTTTATAATCATGTAATAACTTGAATACATTATTGTATGCAAGAATACCGAATGGCTACTAACAATAGGCTGTTATTGCCACAGTTATTTCTGGTTTACTATCGCACACATCTGAAGATACATTTACAACGAAGCGACTATAAACCTGAAAATATAACTCAGTCTCACCGGAAAGAATACGAACATAGTTTCAACTAAATATTTACCTACGTTAAACTAAAATCATGTTGTTATTGCTTTGAACACGGCCGTTTTCAACACTTCCATATTTCGCCGCTTTGAATTATAATAATACTTGTATGGCACCACCGTGTTAACAATATAAGCATTTCATTATGGAACATTTCTATTGTTACTTTGATTTATTAGGTTACCTACGATTAAACTAGGCAGCTGTTTTACTATTAAATACCACGTACCATGAAATAATTGAAAGCGTCAGTTTATAATAGCATTGTATTGCATTTAATAAAAATCGAATGCTGTTTACTGAAATGTTGTAGTAACATTTTTCTACTACATACTTTATCATCTATCTATACGTATAATCAAATCGAAGACTTCACGTGTTTTTATATTGAACATATCGGAAAAAAGAAATTAGCAGATAAAGTATACGTTACAGAATACATTAAAATATTTTTAGAAATTTTCTCCCTTTCTCAGTTGTCTGCCAGCAATATTATCATTTGTAAATTACTGAATACATTTGAAAGTAGTTTTCACGTTGAAATAGGACTTATTTTGATGAATGATATAATATACTATTTATAATTAATAATGCTTGTACTTATACGGGTTAAGGTGTAAAGATATTATAGAGAAAACTTTAAAAATATTTTAATACAAAATAGACCTTTTATTAAATGCTAGCTTGAAGTCGGAATAGACATATAAAGCTAAGCTATAAAGCTATAAAATAAGGAAAGAAACATTACACTTTTCTTTTAGCGATGTTTTAATTGTTCGATTGTTTGAAAATTATGATTACTGATAATAATTAATCGATGAATTACTTATTCAAATAGAGAAACCAACAAATTACTGGGTTAGTACATGAACAGTCATTAACGGCATCTCTGGTATGCCCTTTTTGATGACTGGGAATATACATATCTTTATAAATAACTATAGCTGTGCCAGCGGCTCCGCTCGCGTGGACGACAAAAGAACGCGTAGTGTTTATAAAAATCGTAGTTTCTTTAAATTATGATAACTTTTCAAAAAAATATCACGATATCTTCATTCAATGAAAAGTTATCATAGTTTAAAGAAACTACGATTTTATAAGCACTACGCGTTCTTGTTTCGTCCACGTGAGCGGAGCCCGCAGCTGGTTTATTAATTAGAAATACTGTTCGACTACTTTTTTTTTTTTTTTTTTCTTGTTTTAAGGCTTTGAACCCTTGGGGTTATGTCGGCCTAGTGAATAAACTAGCTTTAATTAAAATAACAAACAATGAAGTTGTATACCGAAAAGGCATCAGAACTACCAGGTTTAGATAATATAGCATGAAAGGCACCCTGATCCCACATATTGAGACCAAGGAGCCCTACCAGACTTTCTCTCTCTGTTTTGTTCCGGACACATTCCATCAAAACGTGATGCATATCTTGAACTTTATCGCAGTTTTCACAATTAGGCGAAGAACGTTTATTCATCAGATAAAAGAATTTATTCAAGGCCATGTGCCCGGAACGCAATCTATGGGCGATAACAATATGGTTCCTGGACATTCTCACGTTAGTGGACCACGGTATATGAGGAGGCTCACTTTGCAGAGTTCGGTACCAAATTCCTTTTTCCTTCGATCTAAGGTTGAAATGCTCTTTCCAGTTGTTAAACGATAAATGTTTATATTTGGCTAAAACTTCGGTATAATGAGGAGTAGTACTAAATATAGTTCCATTTATTAATGCTAACTTAGCTAAACGATCAGCTTCCTCATTACCGTTTATACCAACGTGTGAAGGGATCCATTGCAACTTCAAATCCAAACCTATTTGCTCTATATCATGAACTTTTTGTAATATTTCATAAGCTGTCGGGCTGCCTCTTTGTCCAGAGGAAGAGAGAGCTATATGCTGTAAAGCACTTTTACTGTCAGTAAAAATAACTATATTTTTTAATTTTAGTTTAAGAGCATATGATAAGGCTTTGTCAATTGCAATAAGTTCCAAGGACATTATCGAGATTTTTGCTGTATTCTTATATTTCTCATGATAGTTCTGCTGAGGGTCATAAAATGCTGATTCCATACTGTATTCATTTTTAGAGCCATCGGTATACAACTTGTACCATCCATTATACTTTATAGTTAATTCCTCTAATACACTATATTTAAGACATTCATTACTGAATGATTTTTTGGATTTTACAATACAATCTAAATTAGTTCTTATAATATTTAATGTATTTATATTTGTTACCCATGTATTTAAGGTGTACATATCTAAGATATCTGATTTGTGAAAATTTTCTGCCTCCATATACTTATAAACTAATGACAATAAGGGTTTCTTTTTCCTTTAGTTCGACTACTTGTGGCGTAGTTAGACATCAATTTAATATAAAAAGAGTAATGAAAGAAACTAGAAAAGAAACACATAATCTTTTAGAATGTTAGTAAATGTTAATAAATAGCTTTGAAACAATTGAAACTAGATGAAATGGAACGTATGAAGTGAATGTCATTTCCCAAACCAAATTTCTATTATAATTTATCACTATTACTTTAATACTGTAATCGTTTAATGTCAAGTGAATTAAGAGGTGATTTCAATAAAATCAGCCAATTGATTAGTAAATATAGGAAGATTAAATTTGGCTCATTTCCAAATAACGCTGTGTAGAAAAGAAAAAAAAATGTAGCTGTTAGGTTATTACAATAAAAATATGTTGAAGTCACTGAAAACTAACATACGCAAATACGAAACGTGTTGAAGAGGAGATAGAGCGAAACAAAGGCTCCAAAGTATTCACAAGAAATCTGTCTAATGGGCAAAGGCAATTAACAAAGCTGAAGACTGACAACGGCAGAATCGTATCATCCATAACTGAGTTCTTGAGAGAGGTCGAGAAGTTTTATGGATAGTTATATATACACATCGACTCAGAAACCCTTTACAAATCTAGCTAAACCCCAAGAGCCAGATTGACCCAACACTCAAGACATCCCGGACGTCAGCGTGTACGAGATTAGTATGGCTCTAAAAACAGCTTAAAAACTAGAAAACTTCCGGAGATTACGGAATCGTAGCCGAACTATTGAAGGCGGGTGGTAAACTAGTACTTAGGGTCCTTCACACCTTGTTCAATTCCGTCATCCACGAAGGTAAAAAGTCGCACGCGTGGAACAAAAGTGTGGTGGTACTCTTCTTCAAAAAGGAGGACAACACCCTACGGAAGAATTATAAGCCCATCCCACTTTTAAGCCATGTCTATAAGTTGTTTTCGAGGTTACGAACCGTTTCGCGCGCAAGTTTGACAACTTTCAGCTTCCCGAACAATCCGATTTCCGAAAGGGCTTCAGTACTATAGACCACATACACGCATTAGGGCAGGTTATACAGAAGACCGAAGAGCCCCCCCAGCCCCTTTTGCTTAACGTTTGTGGATTACGAAAAAGTCTTCGATTCGGTTGAGACCTGGGCTGTACTGCAGTCTTTCCAGCGCTGCAGCGGTACCAAGCTGACTACCGGTACATCGAAGTATTGAAGTGTTTGTATGAAAACGCCACTATGTTACTCCGACTGCAGGATAAGAACTTGAAACCTATCCCGTTGTAGCGGAGAGTCAGATAAGGAGATATTATTTCTCCTAAACTGTTCACCGCTGCACTGTAAGACGTTTTCAAGGTACTGGACTGGAAAGGACTAGGTATCAATACAAACACCGAGTACTTTACCCGCTTTCAGTTTGCCGACGACAAAGTAGTCTTAGCTGAGACCTTGGAGGACCTCCGTGCAATGCTCAATGACCTCAGTAAAGCCTCTGAGCAAGTTGGTCTTAGAATGAACATGGACAAGACAAAGATTAGGTCGAACGTTTATTCGTATATAGAGCTAACTCCCGTAAAGATCAGAGATTATACGCTCGGAATTGTTGATGATTATGTTTACTTGGGACAAACTATCCAGTTATGTAGATCCAATTTCAAAAAGAGGTCAAGCGTCGAATCCAACTCGGCTGGGCAGCGTTTGAGAAGTTACCTAACATCTTCTCGTCCAAGATACCGCAGTGTGTCAAGACGAAAGCCTTTGACCAGTGTGTGTTGCCAGTGATTACATATAGTTCTGAGACGTGGTCGCTAACTATGAACCTCATAAGAAAGCTCATGGACAGTCAAAAAGCAATGGAGAGGGCTATACTCGGAGTTTCTCTGCGTGATCGAATCAGAAATTAGGAGATTCGCAGGAGAACCTAAGTCACCGACATAGCCCTAAGAATAGCTAGAATTAAGTGGCAGTGGGCAGGCCACGTACCTCGTAAAACGGATGGCCGATGGGGCCAAAGAGTTCTCGAGTGGCGGCCACGAACCGGTAGACGCATCGTAGGCAGACCCGTCACAAGCTGGTCCGACGACCTGGTAAAGATTGCGGGAAGCCGCTGGATGTGGGCAGCACAGGACCGGTCGTTGTGGCGATCTTTGGGGGAGGCCTATGTCCAGCAGTGGACGTCTGTCGGCTAAAAAGATATTGATGATGACGACGATGTTGAAACTTACCAAAAAGTAAAATATTTAGAAAAGGTTCAATAAAACTCATCGAAGTAAATTTTTAAATTTGTTATATCACACCGACGTATTTATAGTACACCTCATTTTCCTTATTTAAATATTTAAATACTACTTACTCGTACTTATTTTATTAATTCTATATATATATATATATATAATAAGTAAATTATACTTAATAAGTAATTACTTTTTTGCGGCTACTTCGAATCAAAAACATCCGAATGTAAATAATCGTATGAATTTTCCGCACATCAATCTACCTCCGTACTTACCAAGGTGAAATTTCATGAAGACAGTTTCAGTAGTATGAATATGAAAGAAATTTAATATAAGTAGTGATTAATTATCATGCATTAATCATTTTTATACTCTTTATAACTATAAAAAAGAACTTTGATATATTAATATAATTATAAATCGTTAGTACATAACTCTATCCAAGCTCTCTAAACCATTCCCATTTCATAATATACGGTCACACCGCGGAAAACACGGAAAAAATACTTCAGCGTAGTTGCAGAATGCAGGTTTGAGTTATGAAAAGATATTTTCCCTCACTTCATTAGTAGTAACGGGTAGTCGCCTGCAGGCACGTATGAAAGACACTACCAGTTGCAGGTACCTCATTATACTTTATAAACTACACTAAAACTCTTCTGAATATGACCTTGTTTTACAAAATAAGACTTTATGAATACTATGTGACTATTTATTTTTAACTAGCTGTGCTCGCGTGGACTCAGTTAAAGTACCGTCAAAATTCTTATAATTAAGGAAAATATAAAATAGGAATTAAATTAAGAAAAATAAGAAGAAACCATTGAACACTTCATGAAGTTAAAAAAAACTCACTAAACAATATTGATAACTTTTCTACTTGTTTTACGTGTACACTTTTCTACGTGTACCTAATGATTAAAATGTGTTTGTACTAAACACTTAATCTGAATGAAATTATTTTCACTCCCATGATGTTAATTTTGTAAAAACGTTAATATTCGCGTTTATTTATTACTGACAATCTAAATACAAAATTTCAGGGAACTTTAAAACAAGCAGAACTCCCAAACAAATATTTGATTCCTTTTTTATCTTTTTTTTGGAGTTTGATTTTGAAAAAATCATTCTTAACTTACTTCTACGCCTCAAATTTATACTATTGGCTAAATTTGTGTTTGTTAAATCTTTCATCTAAATCTCAGAATGTTTTGCTTTCGTTTCATAACCCTATACACATAATAAAATTGAAATATCTGATTGTAATGTCAAAATATCAGCTTTTTACTAAATGCATATGAAAGTACGAGTACATATGGTAGTTATAAGAAAAAACCATTTTTAATTTGTTTTTCTGTCTGGCTGTTTGTTCCGGCTAATCTACGAAACGGTTGGACCGATTTTAATAGGATTTTCTCAGGTATTATATAAGGAGCTGAACTGTGGGCACAGCTATCGTAGTATAATTCTAAATATGCTTCACACTAAAATATAATTGTTAATAATCTCAATACATCAAGTACATGAAAATTTGCTTATTAAAATAGTGAATTCAAAATTATCTAACTAATAGATTCTAGGAAGACTAATATGAATATAACAAAAGATGTGTTGCCGCACCTTGATTGTTTACGATCAATCGTTGTTAAGACTACATGCGCGTAATATCCGTACGCTTATTATTATAAATCTTAATAATTTACAACATTCCCAATACGCTCTATATAGATATCAAGTACAGATTAAGCGTGAGTTAAACGTTAACTCAAAATAATTTGAATATAATTTTCACTGTTCTGTTTATTTCTCTTGAAAACATACCTAGTACAAGTCGTTTTTTTTTCGCAAACATTCGTGCACTGGTGGAATAATTAGGGTTTGAATAATGGCATTTTCTGCGTACTTAACAAAAAGTAGATTGGTCGATTATTTCAAATTTCTGAAAGAAAGCTTATCCTGCGCAGTGGAATGAATCATTTCAAAGAAACGTTAATAACAGCAGCCACACAATATTTTTTATATAATAAAACTTTTTAACAAATTTTATTAATGCTTAAATTTTACACAAACAAATTGTACGTTATAGTAGCACGGGAAAGTAATGTTAATGTGTCTTTTGGTACGCTCAGTACAATTTCAAAACAATGGCGACCACCGAGACGTCAACAATACGTCGACAGCCGTGGCCGTCATGTCGGTTTGCCTGCGTAAATAGAAACTGGATATGCGCATAAGCGAATCGTTTTCACAGGCTTTTCATGATAATATTCATGGTGGTCGCGACCTAGTTAGGCTGTATAGCCCTACAGTCTCGCAATAAATACTACCTACGTGCGTATACGTATTCTACAAATAATTTTACAATAATGTGCAATATGTCTATTATTATTATTCGCTTATTTTAAATTTGCTTTCCAGTATCTATATATGTTCAAACTGTGTGAGAAACTATTATTACATCACGCTATGATGGCCGTTTGACACATTACAATAGTGACGTGAAATATAATGAAATGCGAGTCGTATCTATCAGTTTTTGGATTTATAACTAGTATTTCAAGTAGTTAGTTGATTAAAAAGTTTTAATAAAACGAAATTAAAATATAAATAATTTATTCGTAATTTCTTAGCTATAGCAATTTCCGCCTGCAATAGATTACGAGGTAGTTTCGTTTTCCTACAACATAAAACGTTTGTATGTTACGTCATAATGCACGAGAAGCATTGATTGCATTATTAATTATATTTACGGATAAGTATTGCGACATGCCGACCACGTCCAAAATAATACGTCGATACGAGGAACTTGGACTCGTCACCAACGTGAGAATCGCCTCACATACGGAGGGAGTCTTATTCGAGCCATTATTGGATCATAATTTGATCGGTAGTCACGCTCCCTAAATTAAGTTTAATTGTAATTTATAATTTAAATAAATATTAATTTTTAGGTCTCGGTCGGTCGCACCCCACGTAATTTGTATATAAATAATAATGTAATAACAAGTAATAATTGCAGGCGGAAGTAGCTAAGAAATTGCGGATAAATTATGTTTAGCATGGATATCCGCAAAGTAAATGCTTTCGTCAATCAAATACAAAAATTAACATGTTTTATTTTAACAGTTTGTTTTTTCGAAGCAAAGTCAAGTCGAAACTGCTTTGTTTCGCATTGAGCATTGACGCGAGTTTGCCAGTGGTAGTAGTTGTGCTAGCCAGTGATCCTATATGTGACGATCATATTAGATTTTTTTATTTCGAATTTTGATAAACTAGTACCGAGTTGTGTGGTAAATAAGTATGTACACTCAAAATTATAACCACTAAGGATTCCCTCAAATGACGCTGTTTTTTTGTTAGTAAAACGTGCAAAGATTTGTTCGCGGGACCATATTATATAGTAGGCTATAATAAATACATAAAAATCTAAAAAATTAAAAAAATCAGTGTAATAAATTAGTTTGGTGTCCTACAATTATACATTCGATAAATTTTATGTGACGTGCAGTTAACATCACTATTGACAATAAAGAACAGCAATTTTCTCCTTAAAAAATTATACGAAACTTCATGAGCAGAACGCGTCGAAACGGCCATCATAGCGTATCGCTTATATATTGTTTCAACTACGTTTGTATATCTGTTGTAGGTACATACTATAATTAAATTCATATGTATACTAAAAATACAATTTACGTTTACGTTAGTACCACGGAAAAAAACAAGAAACAAAATTAAAATTACTACTTCTTTATTGTCTCGTACCTCTATTAGCTAATAAAATAATAATAACGTACTGTTTAGTATGTTTTTAATCTCATCGTGTTACGAGCTCCGTGTTGTTTTTGGCAAGAACTGCATGTAGTAGATACGTACAAGTATCTGTATTCTATATGCTTACACTTTGTGGGGAATATAGAACAATAGGTAGAAATTGCATTAAATGGAAGAGAGGTCAGCTTCGAACTACACCGAAGCGCTTATTCACATGACATAATTCAATCATGTAATACCAATGATGTAAGAGTTAGGTACTATCTATTAAACTTATAGAATATTAAACTTATTATGAAAATGTAATATGCTTTCCAGCTTGATAATAATTTTAATACCTCTTTTATGCATTCTGTTGTTATGTTGTTATCTATTTTATTATGATATACTCGTAGGTATATGTCATTTCTCAAAACTGATAAGCAAACCATGCACGTAATTATCACCTAGAATTGATTGATTAATTGTTTTTCACAAAAACAATATAAATACTACAAGGCCATTCCTTCCAGCTGACTCACGGTAGTGTTATAAATATATATATATATGTATTTGCATATACATATTATTTCTCGAAGGTGTTTATTTCTGGCAACGCCATAGCTTCGTTTATTTTTCATCAAATTTAATGTTTTCGTTAAAAACATGGTTAATTTTTCTTTATTAGGAATTGCAGCCTTTGTTACAAATGAAAATATATTCAAGGCGCCATCTATTGACAATCTGTTTAACTGACATCTGTCATGTTAGTTAGATTGTTTATATTTTATAATGACCGAAATATTCGCATATGCCAGCTACATACTTAGTTTTTATTATTTTCTTTCGCATTTTGTAAGTTTTTATGTTTTAGTAGGTACCTATTATACTATTAACGAAATAAAAAATATTGTGTGGTTTTATGAAATAACGATACTAGTGAAATTTTAACAATAAAAATAAAATAAAATAATTATAATAAAATGAAGTACTAAAAATTAAACCTTAAAATTAAGAGAAATATTTATTTAAATCATTGAATCGTTGTCAACTTCAATTATTCTATCAATAACTTCATCTTCGCCTCGAGTCTCACAGTTTCCTACTCCACGGCCAGGCTGTAATGCGATATGCGAAAGATGAACGAGCATTTCTGGGGCGATAGAATAAAAGTTTTACATTAATATATTTAATTCGAATAGTTATTCAATACGATTCATCCCTGATTATAAATTTGATTTAATGAAAAAATATTTGTATATTTCCATATTGCACAAGTAATTAACATATGTCTTACTTAAACATGAAAATCTAATCTTGGCTAATCTAGACAAAGATTCATATTTTGAAAACGAGACACTTTGTTTAGTTAGGTAATAATTTACATACAACAACATTTTATTTAATGTTTCGACGGAATTGCTTTAACATTAACTTTTTATTTTATTTTAAATTCTTATCGTAAACGTGTTTACAGTGTTGATAATATAAACGAAAGTTTTCCAGTCTCGTTTTTTATCGTTCGTTCCTTACTGAAATCTCTATGTGTTTATCTTATGGGCACTTTCGCTAACATTTGTCTGAAAGTCGATACAGTGAAGTAACACGCTGACGTCAATGTTGCTTTATGATTCAATCTGCCGTTAACTGAGCTCTCTCCCAGCTGAGTGCAGCCGGCTCTAAAAATATCTTACAATTTCATTTACACGATTTAGCACGGACATTGAGTATCCTATCCTACGCTAAATCACGGTGGCCGAATAGTTACAATGCACTGTATTGTCGATCAAATGGCCCTGGTTCGAGCTTGTTAGCAGGTATTAATGAGTTTCTTGGAATTCGTGTTTTTTTTAATAGTACCACGGTAAAGTGCTTGATGGAAAGCAGAGTACAATCGAAAAACAATGGTGAGCAATGAGAGATCGATAGTCTACCTGCGTTCGTTGCTGTCATGTCTGCAATTCTCTAGGTAGCCGGATATATACTGGCTGATCCCGAAATGTGAGAAATCAAAAGTAAGTGAGTGACGGATTTAGCATCACGTGCATCATGCATGGTGGTCGCGACCCATTCGGGTATAGATCCCTAACACCCCGCTTAATCTATACTAATATAATATAATAAAGTGGAAGAGTTTTTTTTTAATGTGTAACACGCTAATCTCTGAAACTACCGGTGGGATTCGAAAAAATATTTTTGTATATGATAGCCAGATTCACTTGGAATAGTATACACCTCTCAGCTAGCCTTAAGTATTGATTTTGTTAAGTAAGTCAAAAAAAAAATCCCACCCGAACTGCTTTATCCTCGTGCGCTGGCGTAATGGTTAGTGATACGTAAATACAATGTTCTACAAAAATATTGCTTTATAGTACATCTAAAAAAGTTTGCGATTCCATATGCCCATCTCTTATACATAAGCCATAATAAGAAATTTTGTGACAAAGTTTTATTGAAAATTGAAAAGTGATTTATGAGCTTTATTATTAGGCATGGAGTATTACTCCTTAAGAACGAAAGTTACCGCATCATCAAGAAAATTTTGTGAAGATATTATACTTTGTTTGCCCTTTTGCCCTTGCCTGTCAATACTCGGCTCGGTTCTATGACTATAGGTGTAGTGGCGCAAACGAGCTGTGTGATTAGCGACGCATAACCCAGGCCGCCCGATAAAAATGTTATAAATCATCAATGAGCGATTTCTTTTAAATTATACGCGGGTGAAACCGCGGGGCACAGTTAGTTACTGGATATAATCAATGCAACATATCTAAGCGTGCCACTAAGGCGGGTGTTACTCCTGGCGAACGATGGTCGCTTTGACACAACTACAATGGTTGATACCGAGCTTCGTCTCGTCGAGCTATGCTGAACCAAGGTGAATACTGTAATAAGTAATTTTTAAAATCATGAAATCTTTAAAAAAAATCATAAGTATATTACTGAGGATTGTAAATCCCCGCGCAGGCAATGACGGCTCAGTGATAGCGTGTGCGGACATCGCGTCAATGAACGTGAGTTCGAATCCTTGCAATGAGCCTGAGCTTTCGGTGAAGGAAAACATCGTGAGGAACCATAGCATGGTGGTAGGGCTTTTTCTAATGCTCGCCTGGCTAGCTACCATCCTTAAATGGAAAATCTGTAGCCAAAAACCAATAGGTGAGTTCCGGCAGCTGCACATAAGAGCCAGTCTTCCACTAGGCTTAGCGTGTCACCTTATCACCTTGCGCCATAATAAATGGGAGATATATTTTGATACATATAAATCGTGTAATTTAACAGGGTATTAATTACCGTACCTAGTCCGTGACAAGTTAAAAGAGTGTATTTTTCAGTCTGAGTGCAGGAGGCCCGTTCCATTGAGAAATAAGCATTGTACGTGTCGGAAATACTGAAACGGAAAGTGTCATGTTCTTTGGAACAGTTAAACCAAATAATATATTTATTGTAAGAACGAATAAAAGAAATTCTTGTGAAATATTTTTACTCAAGGACAATATTAATTTATGCTTATAAAATATAATATTTATAAATATGCCTCTACAAACCTAACCGAATGTTAATGATTTGTCTAAAGTTTTTTTATTACACAGACAAAAATCCAATGAAATTAAATTCATCTTTAAATATTTCTGATGGCTTGCAAAAATAAAAAAATCGTGTCGGGCCACGCGCAGTGTAGGGTTCCGTAGTTGCCCGCCACAATATGCAGATTTAGAGAGGGATCTTTAAGTAAAATTTTCAATGGAATTTGTACGTTATTACTTCTCCGAGTACATTTTATAAGTTGATAGAAGTTACTAATCAAATTGTAAAGCCTACTTATCTATGATAGTTTTCACTACTGCCATGAATTTTTTCACATATCAAAAAACAGCCATTTAGCTGGTAGGAAGGAGAGTGGGACATTCGGCATGTGTGAAAACTTCACAAGTGTGCACTTTAAAGCACTTTTTCGCAAACGGATCCCTGTATTGAAAAATGGTTTTCACACACCCGCAATATTTTTCAACGACCTATCACCTATCCAACAACAACCCACATGATGGGACAAACGAGAAAAAAATGTATTTCCACTTTACGTGTAGGGGAGGTACCGTAAACAATCTTTTTTCAAGATTTTATTTTATCATTTTGTCGGCGTTATTAATATTTATAGCCATACCAAATCCCAGCTTTCTGGTACTAAGAATCTCTGAGCTAAGCCGAGGATAGACATAGTGAAACTATAAAAGTTCTTTGTTGACTTCGGAACCCTTAAAAAGATTTCACAAATCTGAAATTTAAGTTAATGTCATTTCTGGCCCCGCGGACGTTGTTCTGCACTTTCTAATATTGCCTATACTACTCGACAATGGTGGCACCTATTAGGTTCAGGGATAGTATAAAAACCTACCTACTCCAGTTTCATGGTGATCGATCGGTCAAAAGGTGTTGGAGTTTATCAATCTCATATATAGCAACAACTAGTTTTATACATACACTAGCTGTGCCTACTTCTCCGCACGCGTTACCTACAGAATTATTGTTTATGAAGGTATCATGACTTTTTTTTTATAAGGACCAGGATCGAAGGGTTAAACAATTTATTTTTTTATCTAAATCTAACCAGTACTTTTTGCTTGATGCGTCCACAACGGCAAAATTCAATCGTTTTATTTATATAGATACGAGTAGATACAGAAGACTAGAGAAGAACTATACGTTGTTTTGCCATAAATGGCCCGACGACAGTGCTTGCTATCGAATCCTAACATATCTATAAACCATCGTCTCGATAAAACAAAAATATTATGTAAATGTGAGCTCAATCGATCAAGACGTTCAGAAGTTATAGAATCACTTATATAAGAGATAGTCTCTCATCATATAGAGATCTATTTTTCTTACGTCATATTTAGTATACACATATTATGTCAAGTTCCAGTGTCAGTTTTTATTTTGTGTCGATAGTAATATGGAAAATAATTCGTATTTATCTTGTAAAGGTGTTCGCGGCATAACCTTAATACCAATTCCCTTAATTGACTTAATAATTTTAACGGCTTCTTAGCGTGACGTAGATAAGTTAAGCAACCCTTTTTCTTTAAATTCTCTCAAGATTTATACGTAATGTAGTCACGTCGTTACGTTCCAGAGCATCGCGTATAAAATTCATGACGTAAATAGGTAAGTAACAAAGTAAATTCGCCTGTACAAATCTCTTGTTCTTACAAAGTTGATGAAGTATCCTATTTTATAGTTAAACATTGTGATGTTTGTTTTACGATTCATTCGGTTATATAACATTGTTAAATTAAAACATACAAAATATATGAAATGTGTTGTCTTGTCTGATCTATTGTTTGTTAAAAGGGAGAACGTTTTTAATCACCTCATATTTAATACATTTCCAACATTTGATAATTGCAAGAGGTGGAAAATGGGTATTAAATTTAATCAGGAACATTCTCCGTTTTTAAGTTAAACATTTGTTTGTGTTGCCATTTTTGAAATGGTAACAAATCAACATTTACTATTGAAAATGTTTTTATTCAATTAATATTTTTTTGTACACTTAAATAAACAAAAAAATAAATAGTATAAAGAAGATCCCAAATTCTTACCTCTTTTTTTTTGAATTGACTATACTGTTAGCCTTAGGGGCCCTGGAGCCTTTACGGCTTTTACAGGTTTAACGGGCTTGGAAACGTACGGTGCAAATAGGGAATGGGCTCCTAACGTACGTCCTCGCACCTTTCTGTGATATTTAGTCCTTCGAACAAGGCATGAAGTGGTATTTCATGAAATTTGTGTCACCGACGGTCGCCGTTTTTTGTGAACTGTACAATACATACCATAATGTGCTACAGTCATTTTGCCGAGTAAGTAAAGTAAACAACCGGTTTAAATAATAAATCGGAAACCATTAAAGTTTCAGCACAAACAGAGAAACATATTGAAATGTTAATATTATGTTTAGCACAAATTATTAATTTTTGTTATTTAATTAGATTACTGGTAAAGATAAGATTAGTATTAGCTCTTATAACATATTAAATACGTCATCAATAGCGCTAGGACGTTACGATTGAACTGAAATGAGCAAGATTGAACTGCTCTGGTTTAAGCCTATTTTGAGGGTTCCGAAGTGAACACTCTTATAGTTTCGCCAAGTGCGTCTGTCTGTCCGCAGCTTAGCTCATAGATTATAGTACTAGTAAGCAGTAATTTGGTATGGGTTTACATACTAAGCACGCCGACAAAGTGGTCAAATTAAATGGTGAATTCTTTTTTTTTGCAAACCCCCTCCCCTAAACGTAAAGTGTGAATGATTATTTTGCTCATCTATCCCATGGTGAGACGTGTCATTAGATATGTCGTTAAAAAATATTGTGGATGTGTGAAAACCATTTTTCGATTTGGGGGTCCGTTGGCGAAATGTTAAGCTTTAAAGTGTCAATTTTTATAAGAGTCAAGTGTCACTTGCCCTACTAGCTAAATGGTTATTATTGGAGAGGTGAAAAAGCTCACGGTAGTAGTATATATAATTAAGTATAAAGGAAAACTATCACATCTAAGTAGGCTTTACAAGTTAACGAGTGATAGTCGACTAACTTATAAAGTTACTGGAGAAGAAATTTCGTAGAAATTTCAATGAAAATTAATTAAAGCCTCTTTCTAACTTTACATTTTGTGACGGGTAATTACGGAATCCTACACTGCTCGTGGCCTGAAAGGCACTTGTAAATTTATATTTTAATTAATATTTTTGAGTCGGACATACAATGGTTATGGTTAACTTACAGCAAGATGATTTTGTGCATCTTAGATATAGCTGTGTTATGTGTGAACAGTTTTTAGTTAACAGCCAAAAAAGAAAAAAAATCTGCTTTTGCTACATAGCTTCTTTGAAAAACAAAGTTGAACTAAGTGCTTGTTGTGTATAGATAACATACACCAATGTGACAAGAGATAATATCGGATGTCGGATATTCATAATGTATATTAATAATATACTTATTTGTAACTGCAAGCTTTATGAATTACGAATTAATTACGTAACAACCGCAGATAACTAGTAATAGTTATTAAGGATTTAAAGTTTAAGCTGATATTTTTTGTTCATATATTTTATATGTTTTTATCTGGATTTTACTAGCTGATAGCTTCAAATCTTACGAAAGGATTAATTAGGCTATCTCAAAATGAAAACTGTGAAAACTTTGATGTTTTTGGTAGAACGTAACGCTAAAGTGAATTTCCAGTGTCGAGTTTGATTCGTACTTTTTCGCTCCTGCCGTAAGTTTGTATGTATATAGTACGCCAAAAGTATTAATTAAAATTGTATTCAAATATTACCAACTGCGTACAAATTAGGGATGTTTTTGATGCTAACATAATTAAATCTGGCATATTCATGGCGAGTTCTGCATTGACAGAACATCGTAACACGAGTTAACAAGCGGGTGTAAATTTTTAATTTTTTTTCGTGGTTTATATTAATTTCACTGTTGGCAATAAATTTTCAATCTCGAAATAGCTAATTTAGTAGCAGAAAATTTTAATGAGTTGGGAGAGCTATGATAGTTTAAAAGAAGACTGTTCAAACCCTGACCCGCGGGCCATAAAGTGGGCCCGAAAAGGCATTTAAATTTGCCAATTATTATTAAACTATCTTTAACTGAATACTTTATTCATTTTAAATATTTATATATGAATCTATCATGGCTGTAAACAAGTATTATTTCGCTAGTTGGTCCACCAGCTAACATGGATTCGAAATTGTGCCCAACTTGGAAAATAAATTGGGCAGCTTTAGATTTTCAAGATGTTTCACCTATCTGGAAAGCAGATATTAAATTTGTTTAATATGTCCTTGTTAAGGAACTTGAATACAGAGTTCTTCGTCACGTAATTTTTGTCGATAAAGAAAATACTTACTAAACTCCGATGATGCTTATCAGCACGAAGTGTACACAATACGCATCCAACTAAAGATAATAATAGAGCGACCGAATGGACTGTCTTCTCCCTGTCGGAAGTTATCTACTGTGTAAATAGGTAAAAGTATGTATACTTATTCACTAGTATTTCCATTATATGTATTTTCCAATCTATCTTCAGCTGTATAATTTTCATAACTGGTTTCAATATATTTATATTAAGTTTTATTTTATAATATATAAAGTAAATTTTCTAACACAATATCAATTTTGTGAATTTATTCTGATGTTATTTGGTAAGCGGTTACCGTTGCTTATAGATATTTGAAACATCAGAGGTATCACTAGTGCAATGCCGACCTGGAACCCCACTTCCCCAAGGAGCTCTGGAAACCCTGTTTACCGCAGGAAAACAACACAAGGTGATCTATTGGCTGGAATATTTTACTAGTCGGACACACCATGTGGAGAGACATCTTAAAAGAGATTTAAGATAGGAAGATACAGTCCACATACAACAGTAACCGTCGGTGACACAACATCCGCAGTCGTCAATGCCATGCCGGCCTGCTGAAATGCCTCTCGCGCCTCGTTTGAAGGACTCAATATGATTGGAAGGAGAGAACATGATAGCTGAAAGACTATTCACAAGTGCACGGTACAGCAAAGATAAGAGTTAGTGAACTTCTTTGTTCGTGCAATGATCGGCGCTACCATGCTTACCGTGATCTATAAGCTAATATTGTATAAGAACTAATCACATAAAATTGATTATTATTTGCTGGTTTGTTTACAGGCAATGAGTTGAAGTATATGGTTGATTCATATACGACATTTCCTATGTTTAGGTAACCGATAGAAATAATGTTCGACTTTATATTTTCGTAAGACTCTTTGTGATGTTCTTTATCTGAATTATTTAGAATTTTTATTAGGATTATTACGACCAGCAATAAAATCAGGAAATCGAAACATTTCGAATTATGTCGTATTTACTGTTAGCCATAAGGGCGCTGGAGACTCAGAGAGCTTGTACGGCTTCACTCGGGCTTGGGGACAAGCGCTTAAGTCACTCAGCCGCGAAAGCATGGCAACAAGCTCCAAGGGTGCTAAAGTGGCCGAACCTCGGCTTGGACTATTGCCGTAGTTGCAATTAAGTCGCTAGCTGACTCTATCCGTAATTCGATCTAAACTAACTACGCATATATACATGTTTCTTTCCTTTGGGAGGAGGGAAGAAACATGTGTATATGTATTTAGTATTTTGTCTACACTAACTAGCCAAAAAAAGGTCCCTTACAGAACCCATGTACCTCTGAGTGGTGTGCTTGTGCGTACAATACAGTGTAATGTTTGTATTTTGGAAGCTAGAGAATGCAGTGTCACTGTATCGCGCAAGCGGCTGCTTGGCTCAACGGTTCCATGCCGTCCTTCGGCCTCGGACCGAGGCTTGAGTTGCCGCAGTAGTGGGTGGACGAGGCGGGTGTGCGGGAGCGAAGTTAACCGTTTGTCCTCTGCGGAGGGAACAGTGGTTTCGCGAGCGTGGGCGCGAGCACGCTTGGTTTATAGGAACGGACGTGTAGTACGGGTTGGCTTCCTCGATTTCGTCACCGGGGTCGGTAAAAATATTCCGCGGTGGGCGTTTTGTCTTCGGGGCATCGGGTACTGGGGTGTAATTTACGGTGAATTCGGGTGGATCGATGCGCTATCGAAATATCTCCTTGTGGGATATTTTGTATAACACTTTATAGAAGCAAGCTGTCGTCCAGCATTATCCCCGCTGAGGTACTCGCTCATGAGCTGCAAGAGAAAGTGACATTACTAGCTAATCTCTTTGCGGCCAATTCCCGGCTCGATGATCGCAATGCACAACCACCTATAATTCCGAGTTGTGGTGTCACAATATCCGAGTTACGATACAGGCAATGTGACGTGCTTAAAAAATTGCGATCACTCGATGTTTGGAAGTCCAGTGGTCCGGACGGTATCCCAGTGGTAGTACTTAAAAATATGCAGCTGAGTTGTTTCCAGAGATGGCGCGCCTTTACCGCATGTCCTATCACTCTGGTGACGTGCCTCGGGTTTGGATGGAAGCTAATGTGCAACCGATTTCCAACAAGAAGTGATCGATCAAACCCTGTAAATTACTGTCCAATTGCCATAACCTCAGTGTTGTGCAAGATCATAGAGCGGATCATCAACACCCAGCTTGTCTGTTACCTAGAAGATCACTCTTTGATTGAAGATCGTTAATATGGCTTTCGCCAGAATCGATCAACGGGTGATCCTCTGGCGTATGTACTGTACCGCTGGGTGGAGGCAATTGATAAGCATAGCGAGGCTCTGGCGATCAGTCTTGACATAGCGAAGGCTTTTGATAGGGTCTGGCACCGCGAACTGCTCTCTAAACTATCGGCGAACGGACCTCCGACAACCTCTGCAACTGGATCTCCGGCTTTCTACATGAGACGGGAAGAACCTGTCATTGAACTTAACCAATACTTGCACCGCGTTTCTATATGGGTAGCGAGTAACTTGGTTGATTTCAATGCCAAGAAAACTCAAGTGTACGCGTTTTCCTCAAAAAAGTCACCGTTTTCTCCTCTCCCCACTCTTAACGTCTCACTAGCAATGCGTGACAGCCTCAATATCCTAGGTGTTGATATTCACAACTCCAAGGATTACATCGGGAGTATCATCTCTACTAAATCTCTGAAGATCGGAATCCTGAACAAGGGTGCGTCGGTTTTTCACTCACGGTCAACTGTATCTCCGTAACTGTGTTCCAAACGTATGGTAGGGGATCGAGTAAGTGGTGGAGGAATCGGTTTTGTACTCTTTGCAATCGGACAAAAGGTCAAGTTAAAGACCACTTTTTGTTTGAAGAGTATTCCTTTTTAGTTTCTCGCGAAATCTGTGATAATATTATTTTAATTCGTAGACATGTTATTTGGCTCAATGTTATGCAATTTTGGCAGCATTTAATTGATGTTGTTTGGTTATTTTAAATTTTAGCATTTAACCTAAATAGCCTAAAGTAAATCAATAGTAAATATAGTAACAGAAAATGTTGTAACGCTTTAGAAGTTTAACCACAAAACGAGTTAGAAGACTCAGTATAACGAGCAAACAGAACCGATAGAAACGGGTAAACGATTTGTTTGTCCAACGCTAGACATATTAGTAATGGTTGTTTGGTTCCTTGCTGGGGCCGAGATCTTTCTGATTTGCACTTGCAGTATTTATTATTTTATCGTTTTATAGGCCAAGGTCGAACTTTAACGCAGTAGTAATAAACTCTAATATTACATCGAGAGGTCGCGGATTCGATCCCCGCACATGACTAACTTTTTTTATCCACGCTAAACCTAGTGGAATACTGGCTCTCAAGTGCAGCTACTGGAACACACCTATAGGTGCTTGGTGACAGATTTTCAACTTGAGGGTGGTAGCTAGCCAGGCGGGTATTAGAAAAAGCCCTACCACCATGCTATGAATTCCTCACAATGTTTTCCTTCACCGAAAGCTCAGGCTCATTACAGGGATTCGAACTCACGTCAATCGACGTCCATCATTCACTGAGCCATCATTGCTTCAAAACTGACTTTTGTCTGATGAGCATAATTGTCTGTTGTGTTGTGTGTTTGGATGTTAAATGTTTAGTAGGTATGTTAGCTATTTAGTAATATAAGCTTTGCTTATTTTGGAATTAAATGGCTGTATGTAAATTAGTGTTTCCAAGATATTACTAACTGTGGTGCCCCACGTGTTAACTTTAATCTTTTTTATACTACAAAGGTGGAAAACAAGTATACTATCCGCCTGTTGGTAAGCGGCTACCGTAGCCAATCGACGCTTGTAATATCATAGGTATCACTAGCGCGTTGCCGACCTTCAACCTCCCTGCTCCAAAAAACTCTTGAAACCCTACTCACCGCAGAAATACAACACAAAGTTATTTGGCTACGATCTTTTGTAGGGTGGAGGTATTCCACCAGTCGGGCTGCCCCAAGTAGATAGAAATCTCATAAGAAATTTGACATTTTCGTTTTCGTGTAGCCTGTGTGTGTGTGTGTGGTCTCACTTCTCGTATTTGCCAACAGCTTTCCAGATTGCTTGACGTTCATGGTTACTGCTCCGCTCTTTAGGGTCAGAGTGTAAAGTTATAGCCTTATAACCTTCCTCAATAAATAGGTGCGATAACGAGAATTTTTATTTTTCAAATATGATTGGTAGTTTCTGAGATTGGCGCTTTCAAACAAACAAACAGAAAAGAATATCTTGAGCTTTATGATATAAGGTATATTATATTATTTTGGTATAGATTATTATTATAATTTTAAAAAGTTTACAATAGGGTAATTACTCGGTCTCAAGAGCAACTACTATACCATGCCGAAAGTGCTTACGACAAATGTTCAACTTGAGGGCTGAGGGTTCTTCTTCATTTTGTGTGAGTACTTGAGGATATTATTATACATTTTGATGATAAAAAATAGATAAAATGTTTTACAAAATGTATACACTGGTATTGTGGATAGAAAGTACATTTTATAATACGCAAACTATAAGTTACGTGTATAACGCATATTTGTTTTTTTTTTTTTTCATTCTTAATCTACACAAAGTAATTGTGAAAAGAATTCATTTCAATTTTATCTATATAGGTAAAGAGATAGCTTTGATAATTTATTATGTTATTACCTACTACGTAAATATTATTTAGCTTACTAGAATTAGAAGTTCAGTTTTAGTGATTAATAAAATTTGTTATTATTGTACATTGTACACAGATAATGTATCTTCTACACGTATTATAAAACTCAACGAATCTTTGTCTGTCTGTCCGTTTATGTTCTTTTTACGCGGAAACCACTAATCCGATTTACATAGTTTTTCCTATAACTTATAGATATGTTATATAGCCAGGTTATAGGATATATTTTCTTACATAAAGTAACATACGAAATAAGCAGTGACGATAATGATGAATCAATTCGGAAAAAAAGCTTTTGAGAGATATATCAAATTCATTTTCTACATAATTGTAGATCTTAAAAAGACCTACAAAAAAGCCAGCGATAACATGTTATGTCTATCTTTTAAGAATACCTCGTAATAGTAATTATTGGGGCGTAGCAATTCGTGCGTGCGCTCGATCGACGGCATTCTGTAGTCTATGCGAGCGAAACCGCGGACACAGTTAGCTGTATATAAAAACATTTCTGTGCGTCTGTTAGTGATTGTGTAACATCTGAACGATTTGACCGATTCAACTCATATTTACATCATATATTTGTTTTATCGAGGCGATAGCTCATAGCTATGTTAGGATCCGATAAGTTACGCTGTGCGCTGAACGGATAGAACAACGTCTGAAGGAGCAGTTAGTAGGATATATAAAAATATATGTTTGTTTGTTTGCCCCTATTCGTTCATAAATCGTTTATCCGATTGCGATGAACCTTTGGTGACTTGTTATAAGTATACTCGAGGAGAATCTGTGTTAGTAAAACCAATTTACAATAGATGGCGTGCAAGTTGTTTAATTTCAAAGAAAACGGGAACAAAGTCGTGGGTAAATGCTAGTAAAATGTAAAGAAAACAAGCGATATCATAATAGGAAAAAGTAGTGTAAATAAAAACAACATGAAATGAGATAAAAATGTTTACCTTTAACAATACAGTTTTTCTAAGCCTTATTTTATCTAGTAGATTAAAATGGTTATGAGTGCTTTAAGTGAAATATAATTTTGTTAATCACGCTCCTATATATCAAATAAGTATTTTCATTTTCTTTTCTTATATAGTAAATATAATAAGTTTCAATGATGGTAGCCAATTTGCGAAAATAACAGATAAAATCTCACGTATAAGGTAGATATCGGACATTTCATTTTTCCCACGGGTTGCCGCGGATGTCGTATAACCAAAGCTTATAAGTATGCAAATTCCTATTGACAAAAACCCTTTTGGGATTAAGTTACGATATGTGCTTTTGTATACAAACAGGTTACGTTCCAATAACATTTGATCCAAAATAAATATTGAGTTTCGGTTCGGTAGCCTGAAGCTTCGTTGATTCCTAAGTACTGTACAATCGTGCTTTAGGAGGCCATATCGAAGAATATTACAATCATGTTTGCGAGTATAGCTATGAAAATCCTTATTATAGCCGTTCAGTCATGGATTATAAAATTATCTACGTAACTTCAACTGTAATCATTTTTAAAGAGTATAATAACTTGGTTAACAATGAAAATTAAATTAAATAATACATAAATTTAATTTTATAAATATTACCTATCCTATAATATAATCCAGGTTTTTGTAAACGTTTTAAATATTATTTTAATTACGATAGTCTAGCTAATGGAGATTGGATGAGAACTTTGTAATAATAGTTAAGGTAGTCTAGATGTAAAGTCTTAGTTTGACAAGCTTAATACACATACTAGTAAAATAAATAGTTGGAAGAAAGCCTTTATTCTTATATCAAGATTTAAAGAGGTGGTATAACATAAAGACTTCTCGTAATGGGCCAAAATAATAATATTATAATAAATATTTTAAATGTTGTAACTTGAATATTTTGACGACATAAAACGTCGAAATTAAATAATTAACGAACCCAAAATGGAAAGAGACAGATAGAGATAGTTGCTTCAAACAGGACAGAAATATAATATAAGGAAGTAAAGTTTGTATGTTTGTGGAAAGTAATCTCTGAAACTACTGATCTAATTGAGAAAGTATTTCACTAATAGGTATAATTAACTAAATTATCACTGATTGCTAAAGGCAAATTTTCTTTCTTATTAATAAATTTAATATTGTTACTAGGTAGTCCAGCAGCCGTTGTTTTGTGCATGTTCCGGTAGTTAATAACTCAGCCACAGCGCTACCTATCGGGCTTTAGCATAGTAGTAGCTATGAACCATCGTCTCTAGAAAATAAATATATTCTACGATAATGCCCACAATCGGACAAGTCGTTTAGAAATTACACGATCACTAACAGACACACGCAAGATTTTAATATATAAAGACTAGCAAACCGCTCCGGCTTCGCACGTGTAGCAGAGCATATTATATGTACACTTCTTTTTTGTATTCCACAATACATTATAAATCTTTTGGTGTACGCGGCGCACGCCAGGAAAGCTCCCAGTCGACACGATTTTTCCGACAACTTCAACAATCATAATCATATTTCAGCCAATTTACATAAAACCTTTATGAATTATACACCTAAACCTTCCTAATGGATTAATCCGTCCATTGATGAAAACCATATGAAAATCCTATTGGTTGTTTTGATTTTACCACGTTCAGATATACCGACAGATGCCGCGGGGTAATTTTGTTTTATAATATGTATAGATTTAAGCGAACGAAGTTGCAGGCCGTTGTTATTAAAACATAATTTTCGAGTTGTAAAAACCAATTTCAACTCATCATAATTACCTAACCGATTAACCTAACTGGTTACCTAATTAGTTGACCGATACATAACCAGTAACTATAAACTGTCACATATGCCGCTGCCAGTGGGAAAATTCGTTACGTATATACGTAAAATAGCTTGTTACGTCACTATATCCTGACAGTTTTGTTAACAACGCGGTTATGATAATTATCGTTTTAATATTATAGCTTATTTTAACATAATGAAGTAGATACAACCGTGTCGAAAGTGGTTATTAATATAACGTAAGTTCTTTGATAATATTACTTATGTATTTTTAGTCATAAGAATTCCATACGGCATAATCTACACTTTTATTATGCTGAACATTATCTACGTTATTACTAATAGATATATAACTACGAGTAAGTGCTAAGTATTTCTTAGTAGCTGTGCCCGCGGCTCCGTTCGCGTGGACTGCAGAATACCGTCGGTCGAGCGCACGCACAAATCTTGCTGCCCCCGCTCAAAAGACAGAAGAAAGAATATCGTGTTGTATGCTTATTGTGGGTGATCCTTAGAAGATAGATATGATATTGCTGACGTTTTCTGTAGATATTTTTACCATTATCACCAGATTCACCATTATCTTCACTGCTTAGTTCATATTTTACTTTATCTTTCAAAATATATCCTATAACCTGGCCAGATAACATAGTCATGAATTAAAATAAAAACATGCAAATTAGATAAGTGGTTTTCGAAAATAACATAAACGGACCGATAGACAGAAAGACGTTGTGTTTTATAATATGTGTAGATAGAAGATAACTTGATAAGATATTAGTCGTTAGCATTGAACCAAAACTAATAAATTGCCTTTGTGAAGTTCAACTAACCTTTCAACTAGAGGTAGTAAACTTCGTCAGGCACATAGGTTCTGTTAACGACGTGAAAATAATTCGGTTGGGAATACGATACGTTTTTCCTTTTGCTTCCATCTACAAATTTTGAAGTCTTTTGTGACTTTCATAGAATCTCAGGTACATAAATATTTAGTGTTGTCTGGTATCAACTCACAATTAGTCGGTATCTCTCGTAATCTTTTTGAAGGATATTACTAAATAAAATAATGAAAATTTATTTGGTACAGGTAACTCTCCGCTTTGTTTCGAAACAATTATGTGAATAGATGTATTAATCACAATAGAAACATAGCAAATAGGTTTTTTTTATAATATAGGTACTGCTTGACGATGCTTGACTTTAGTTACATTTGAAGATAAGGCCGAGGATGGTACGCTTTCGCTTAGTAAAAACTAATTCACTTATGTTAAATAAATCAGGAGAAACCGACGTCTGTAGTGAATTCCATTAACTTGCAGTTCGCATAATAAACCAAGATGCAAAGTGTTTTGTGCGGATAAATGGAACTTCGACTATGTATGTATGAATACCTATATGGTGTCTGGTAGTCTTGTGGTGGAATGGAGAGGGTAAAATTAGTTGATGCAGTTGATAGGCTCCTTCAATTCAAAATAAACTATGAAACTTCTTGAAATCTGTAACCTTTTTATAGTAATTTAAAGCAAGTTTCTTGTGAGATTTTTTTTTATGGTATCAATACCACCATACGCAAGTGCTTCATGCAGATTTAAAATAGAGTTTAAATCTTTTGTATGACCGTCAACATGACGGTAATACCTCAAAGCTTAGTTGTTTATGCGTTGTGGTAATTGTTTACCAATTCGGTCGGTTTGTTCGCAATCATGTCAAATTTACGACTTGCCCTTATTTTCTATTTGTTGCTTTTATCTGTGATATATAAGGAAATGTAGATCAGTGACGATACAATAGCTTTACAAGGTAAATATTTGCTTTAGATAAAAATAATCTTCATATTTCTAAAACTTCACATTTCATATTCTCAAGTTCGCAGCTTGATGTTCATATAAAAGTCTCATATTTGATTAGTAAAACATCGATTCGAAAGCCTCTAAGTACTTGGAGTGTTTTCTTTTGATCGTGTCCTTACAGGTGAAAGTAACTGGGTCTTCTTTTAAGATAAAAATATTCAATGATTCATGGTATTCGTTATAAGAGAATTTTTTAATACACACAGTTATTATATATTAACACTTTTATGAGAACCATTAGGTAAATTTTACTAAATTATTACATACTGAGTAAATGTTACTATTGGACCTATGTGTATATAATATATACAACTATAATATAACTAAATAGTTTACTATCAGTATTATGACTTATCTTATTTGAAGTGAATGGTTCACCAGGTTATATGATACATAAAAAACTTTCCCGGTCTTAAATAACAGAAAAAAAACGTAGGGATTGAAAAAATCAATAGCATGCTTATCAGCGATGTATGCAGTCACGTCAATTCGTTCTGCGCACCGCAAAGGTTGGTACTAAACTCCCTCGTGTAATTATTTTGAGGGTGCAAAAACAAATGAGTGCGTCATTCGTTTGTAGAATATTGACTGCATATTATTATAACTATGAAGTTCGAATAGAATTTTGTGAATTTGTATTTAGAATTATATGTGGATATTTTTTTAATAGTAACGCGACAAATAGACTACTGTCCCTGATGGTAAGCACAGTACAATCCAAATACAATGGCGACCATCGAGAGATCGAAATCTATCGGCAGTAGCCGCTGTCATGCCGGCCTGTATAAATATCTCTTTACATTAAGCTTGATGGACCAGATGGACCCATATTTAGACTTATGTTTTCCCGTATACCAGTTATTATCTCACGAAAACTTGAACTGTTCACTTACTTAGATGAAATTAAAAAGAAATGAGAAAAAGTTCCGAACCATTTATTAAATGGTATCTCTGTCCTGGCGCATCGCAGATGTAAGACACAGCCGCGTGTCTAAAAACTGTGATTAAAACTTATGGTACGTTTATCTTACATGCAAGATAAGCTATAGAGTCTGATTGTAAATACATACATATAATAGGTATGTATTACAGTTTTTACTGTCTGTATTAAACAGCTACGTATACTTATTGTGTATATTACGTATATATAATATATATTTCTGCTTTGAAGATATTTTAGGAGTTGTAAATTTCATAGTTCGAAATCTGTTTATTGAATGAGTCAATGGAAATGTAAATCCGTATTACATAATTCCACCGTATCAACTTAATTTAAATATAATATATATGTTATGGTAGGGTGATTTTTACTTTCGACTTTTTTTGCGGTACGTGAGTACCGAAAAATAGCCAAAAAAACACCTATGTTATAGGCAATGTATAGAATCTCGGCATTGTATAGAATGCCTGAAGCCAGCAGGCCATGTATGAAATGATTCATATTTCATACATTGCCTAGGCATTCTATAAAATGACAAATGAAAAACCGGCAAAGTAGAAATACATCTCCGATTCGTTTCGAATATCACGTGACAGTTTTTGGCGGGACCTCGAAGTGTCACATGATTGAATAAACACACACCTCTATAGGATTTAGCCTGCGAGAAAATGAGATAGAATATACATGGTTAATGCAAATGCTGATTTTCACGACTATATTCGTCGTCGAATTGGCCTAGCGGTGTGACGACCAGACATGTATTGGACCAGACATGTACATATACCTTTTTTGTATTGAGGTGTGAACGTGATTCATAACATTTGCTAGGTATGCATATGTCTGTCACATTACACTTTGAGCTCCCGCCAAAAACTCCCACGTGATATTCGAAACGAATCGGAGATGTATTTGATACTTTGCCTAAATAACATTTGGCATTCTATAAAATGCCTAGGCAAAGTATGTAATAACTTTCTTTATTTCATACATTGCCTATAATTTATATAATATTTGATTAAATAACCTACATCATTACATAGTATAAAACAAAGTCGCGTCGCTCTGACCGTCCCTATGTATGCTTAAATCTTTAAAACTACGCAACGGATTTTTAATAGATAGAGTGATTCAAGAGGATGGTTTATATGTATAATACATGCATAATATTGTAGAGAAACACTGATAAATTTAGAGGTTTCTAATATGATGTCGTAAATAAACACATTTTTTGCGCTTATATTGCAAACGCTGGCTGAACCCCACGAGATAAATCAAAATAATGTACCACAGTATTGTACACCTTAAAAAGGTCAACAAAAAATTCCCGGATGGTATATGTCTATCTCTTAAGGATAACCCACAATAACCATTTTTTATCCTTTACATTTTGCGGGAAAAAACGGGCTTATTTACGAAGTGATTTTAAGCAATACAGCATTAATCCTTTTCCAATTATGTACCTTAAATACATTGTCCATTTAATATAGATCAATATAGCCCTTTACAGCATGTAATTTAAATGAATATTTCCGAAGATATTACAGATTTAAAATGCAGGAACATAGCGGTGCGGCGGTACGGCCCTATATACCATGGTCAATTATATGTCGCTCTTTCAAGAGTAACCTCTAAACAAAACATGTTTGTATTGTCTAATGACAAAAAAGCTTTAAACGTTGTTTAAGGACATTCTGTAGTAGGTAAGTATATTTAGTATCAGCATTGCACCCGTGCGAAGCCGGGGCGGGTCGCTAGTATATATATATACTCAAAGAATATAATAAAAGAATATAATAACATTAATTAGTTGACGTGAAGACTATTTATAGATTTCATCAATAAGACATTTTTGTATAATTTATTAGAAGCAGATATTAAAACTGAAATATAAACCGTCGACAGACCTCGTGGTGCAGTGGTAGGAAACCCTACTATTGAGTCCAGAGGTCGCGAGATCGATCCTACGCATAACTGCCTTTTGTGTGGAACATGTCTGTTGTGTGTCCCAGACACACAAATATCTATTATGTATTGTTGTATATGAGCTGTTCACGGTGCTTATTTTGGAATTAAATGGCCGTGTGAATTAGTGTTTCAATATATTTATGTAATATTTAAATCTAATGAATATTTATTTAATATTATACTATGTGAAACTTTATTCATTATGAGAAGGCGGAATTTCAAATTATTTCAAAGTTAAAGTTTAAACACCCTACAATAAAACTGTACCTTCCGTAGGTGTTCTGCTGATCAGTCCATGCATTGCCTTTCGGAAGTGTTCTTTCATGTATCTTATTACTATTTCAAAATATCCAAATATGAATTTTGCTGTTTCGAAATGTCCAATCATGACTCTTGTCATTTCGAATATTCAGTGTATTTAGAAATCCGTAATTACTTTTGTTGGTGTCAAGTCTTGACAAATAGGTCGATATAAAAGGAAATTTTAAAAAACAATCATCCTTAAGATAAAATATTTCTAGCTGCTTTAACTGAAACGTTTCTAATATCGATGATCATAGACTGATTCTCATATAAGTAGATAGTGCCTAGCCCTTGTCGATAGAAATGGCATTCAAAGCTGCTGCCAACACACTTGCCAAACAATGCCAGCGTAGCTGCCTCGAGGTCTACATAAAAGAATTTCTAACAGCATTGAGATGTTTATACCAGTCTATTCTATATTGGATTCAAATAAACCTTAGACAATATATGAGAGATAACATTGAACGCATTACTGATGGTATGTCTTTATTATTTTTCCCATTTGATAGCGTCATATGAATTGCATTCATTCATATATAGCTTTTACTAGGTAATTATTATTAAATTACCATTACGATTATTCAGGCAGATCACGTTTTCTTAGTTTTCTTTAGTGAACGCTACAAAAGAACTTCACATGACTCGATATTTATTTTTTATTTTATTTATTACTAGCTGTGCTCCGCTCGTGTGGATTATTGTTTATGAAGATATCGTGTTTTTTTTTTTGATAAGGACCAAGTATATAAGGAGTAAAATAAAAATATTGATCAAAATTTATCAAGTAGTTTTTGCGAGATGCGCGCACAGCGGCAAAACTCAATTATTTTATTTATATAGATAATTCAGATTTCAACTTGAGAATAAAATTAATAATATAATAATCCCTAATCAGATTATTTTTCGTGCCTCAAAGTGATCGTGTTTTAGTTGAAATGAGTATATATCACAATTCGATAGTCAAAAGGAACCACGAGCTTTTGTCATAAACATTGTCAACGACTAGAAATGCTAAAGTCGCATGATATCTGACCATGTATTTTGTGTAAATAGACAGTTTTATGTTCAACACGGGCCCTTTCAACTTTTCTTACGATGTTATACCCTAACTTACGGTGTTTTATTTTATCATAAAATGTTATTTCCCCTACTTTCTCATGTTTCGGATATTTATCATTAAGGCATGGTTTTCATTATATTTGGAATATTAAATAAATTGCCCTTTATTCTAATTGTTTCTGTTTCTCTATATATGTTTTTATAATATGTCTCTCAAATCAGTGTGCCTTTTAGCAAACTCTTCTCACTGGTTTCTGTCACGAGCCACTGTCCTCCAATTGGTGCCCGCTGTTCGTTTAAGCTCATCTTCCCATCTTCTTTTCTGTTTCCCCTGGAAGATTAAATATAAAATAACTAATAAGACCATTGAAATTATAAGTGATAAATAATTTATTCAAAAAGGAGACGAATATTTATATCACATAAACAGGAGTGCTATATTACTTAAATAATAGGTTTAATTGTGCGTATTAATTATCTGATTAATTTTAAAACTTACTTATTCTTATAAAATTGATACTAATAATTAAAGAAGAAGATAGATTGCGATTAGTTTAATTAATACGATATATGAGTAGTGTGTATTCAAACCCGAACTATCAGACTCTTGAATTTGAAGAGCTTGTGATTAAGTGCTTAATTAATCTATTGCCTCACTTAATTATTATGCTTGACCTGAATATAGGCGATGGAAAATAAATGTATTTATAAACTTTTATAGCATTTTTATAGTGATAAGTGATATGGAAGATATTCTGTAGGTATTATTTCTAGATATTAATAGATATCACAATTAGTTCAAACGTTTTTATCTATTTCAAGATTTTTATCGATACAAAGAGTAAGTTGTAGTCTAACCTAATTTGATATGAACATATATTTAAACAAATACTTACCTAATTTTCATATTACGAGATTATCATGTATTTAATTAAATACTACATTGAATATACGTTAAAAGTGACGTAAAATCATATGAATGTGTTAATACTTAATCAAAATTAATGATTTGTACATAATTTTGAATTGTATGAGCCCCACTATTGAAGGACAATAAGTTTGAATTTATTGATTTTATTTAAAAACTTTTTCATTAGGAATGTCGTCTGTTGATTTATAATGAAAACTAGCGACCCGCCCCGGCTTCGCACGCGTGCAATGCTGATACTAAATATACCTACCTACCACAGAATGCCCTTATAAACTACGTTTACAGCTTATTTGTCATTAGACAATACAAACATGTTTTCTTTAGAGGTTACTCTTGAAAGAGCGACATATAATTGACCATGGTATATAGGGCCGGTACCGCCGCGAAGCTATGTCCCTTCATTTTAAATCTGTAATATCTTCGGAAATATTAATTTAAATTACATGCTGTAAAGGGCCATATTGATCTATATTAAATGACAATGTATGTAAGGTACTTAATTGGACAAGAAGTAATGCTGTATTGCTTAAAATCACTTCGTAAATAAGCGATCTTTTCCCGTAAAATGTAAAAGATAAAAAATGGTTATTGTGGTTATCCTTAAGAGATAGACATATACCATCGCTGACTTTTTTGTTAACCTTTTTAAGTGTACAATACTGTAGTACATTATTTTGATTTATCTCGTGGGGTTCAGCCAGCGTTTGCAATGTAAGCGCAAAAAAATGTGTTTATTTACGACATCACATTAGAAAACTCTAAATTTATCAGTGTTTCTCAACAATATTATACATGTATTATCCATATAAACCGTCCTCTTGAATCACTCTATCTATAAAAAAACCGCTTCAAAATCCGTTGCGTAGTTTTAAAGATTTAAGCATACATAGGACGGACAGAGTTTTTTTTTTTTTTTTTTTTTTTTCGAACTGACTATGCTGTTGGCCCGGGGGCCTTAACAGTTTCACCGGACTTGTTGGCGAGCGCTTAAGGCACTCTGCCGAGAAATTTTGGGCAACATGCGCAAGGGTGCCAAAGTGGCCGAACCTCGGCTTGAGCTGTTGCCATATTTGCAACATACGCGACCTAGCTAAATTCCTACGCGAATTCGAGCTAACTAACTATACATGTATGCATGTCTCTTGCCTCCTGGGAGGGAGGAACAGACACGCGTACATGTATTTAGTGATCTGAAAATTTTTCTGAGGCTAACTAAACACAAAAAAAGAAAAAAAAAAAGGTCCCTTACAAGACCTATGTACCTGAGTGTGGTGCATGTGTGTTCATGCAGTGTAGTGAATGCATGAAGTTCCAAAAGCTTGTGGACTAAACCGGCGTGCCAGACCTTATCGAAGGCCTTGGCGACGTCGAAGAAGACCGTTAAAGAAGTGTAGGGCGAGGTGTTGGGTCACGGTTGAAGTTTTGAAGAATGTGCTCCGTGAGGCGGTGCACTTGGTGGGTACAAGAGTGTTTGGCACGAAAACCAAACTGCTCAGGTGGTAATTTTTTTTTATCTGAAACTACTGACTGGATCCGGTTCAGAAGGAGCCGCTCATAGACTTTACCTAACGTGTTAAGGAGACTGATAGGGCGATAGCTGTCGGGAAGCGACGCTTTTTTGCCGGGCTTGTGGATACCTATTACTATGGCCTTTTTCCAGACGGCTGGAAAATGGCAATGGGCTATGGCTACATTGAAGATGCAGACCAAAAGAGCTATGAGGTGATCAGGAAGAAGTTTGAGTACTTCGTTCCTGATACCGTCGGGACCAGGTGATTTTCTAGGCTAAAGGTCTTTAATGGTTGACAGAACTTCCTCAGGCGTGACCGAGTCCAAATCGTCTGTCGGGGGGACCGCGAGAGAATTAGTTACCGCTGATTCTATCGAGCCTACGAACTCGGGATCGATGTTGAGAATGGCAGATAGATCCTCCAGAATCCTCCCGTTCGTTGAGGTAGTCGGGTTGTTCCAGATGACATTCCCGCAATTGAGGTCACCCGCTATATGCAAAAAGAGCCTCCAGATCTGACCTGAGAAGCCTTTTGTTCGGGGTGTGATAGGCAGAGACGATTATGATTGACGAGTGGCCGGTCATACCGAGTCTGCAAACAGATACCTCTATACTGGAGAGTTCGGGAGGTTCTATTGCTATGCAGTATAGAGAGTGTTTATAGTATATGAGGGTGCCTCCGCCGTTAGCGTGGACCCGGTCGTTCCTAATAATGTTGTAGTTCGCGATTCGGGGATTGCGAGCGCTGGGTTTTAGAAATGTTTCTTGGACTAGAAACACGTCTATTTGGTGCTCTCGGAGGAAGACGGCAACTAGATCACGCTGAGGTCTAATTGATCGCGCATTAAAAAAGGAGAGACACAAACTCTTAGGTTTCATCCGATCCATTTTAATTTTGGCGATGAGAGGCGCGGACAAGCCGTTGAATAGTTGCGGCTATGCCCGGGAATTGGGTTATTGCGTTGAGCAATCCTAAGTCCTTATTGGAGTTAATCACCGCGTTGAATGCGATGATTTCTTGCACCTCATGCACAAGAAGAAGCTGGGTGAACCACTCCTTGCCAGCCAACGAGAAACCGAGGGCTGAGGTGGCGGGGGCTGCCGGGACCGGGATGGCCTTGACAGGCTTGGGTTTAATTAATGAGGCCGGAGGGGCCAGTACGGGTGGGAGGGGTGCGCAGGGCGCGGGAGCTGGTACCACTGGGGCACGTGAGGGGCCTGGAAGGCTGGGGAAAGCCTCTAGAGACATTAGAGGCTGAATATGAGGCCGAGCAACAGGTGCCTTGGGATAGGTGGCCTGTCTGACTGGCTGGGGGCGTTTCGTGCGCGGGGCACGGGGACAACCGCGATAATTCGCAGTATGTCCCGTCTGCTGGCAGAGAACGCAGCTGGGCGGGGTGGGAGTGCCAGGAGTGCGGGGGCACTCCTTGGTGGCGTGGTCGTCTAGGCACTTGACGCACCTAGCGCGGAAGCAGCAGTTACGGGAAGAGTGTCCGTAGAGCTGGCAGTTGTGACACTGCGACGGGATTCTATTTTTGTGTGGCGGCTCAACGGTTATTCCGGTGAGGCCACACACCTCGGAAAGATTGAAAATCGATTTGCCCTCTGGGGACATATCGAGGAAGACGAGCACCATGTTGTATGGTGCCCTGGTGGTATGCTTGTACATCCTGTGTACTACGCGTATAGGGAAGTTTTGCTCCTTAAGGGAGGCTGAAACTTGGTCGGGAGAGATCTCGACCGGGATCTGGCGAATAACCACTCGCAGGAGACGTTCCTCCTCGAGAGCATAAGTAAAATAGCCTAGCCTATTGGATCGCAGGAGGGAAGTGAGCCTCCTGTGATCGTCGGAGGTCGACACCTGGACCTGGATCCCTGAAGGGGTGTTCCGGGCCCGGTGTAGTGGAGCTTGAGCTCCTTACACTTGTCCGAAATTTTCGTCCAAGACGCTTTGTCTTGGATAGTGATTAGGGGCGGGCGGCAGGGTTTTTTCCCTACAGCGGGTGCGGGGGCCGCAGCGGGCGCGGAGGAGGTGTTCTCACTCGTTCGGCGCTCTTGGTGGACTTAACGGTTATGAAACCGTCGTTTAGTAGGGTCTCGTTGGGGACCGCGGTGTCCATCGCGGGGACATTTACGTTTTTCCGCGTGAAAGGCGGCATTAACGATTGGATCTCCGGATCCGGAGATAAAGGCGAGAAAGAATTCGCCGTATTAATGAAAGTTCGCACTACGGGCGAACGTGACCGCGGACGCGGGAGAGAAGAGCTCTTAGAGCTCGAACGCGCCCGTGACATCGACGAGCGCGAGCGCGGGGCCCGCGTGTAAGGATGCAGGGAGCGCGGGCGCGGCGCGGCGGGTACTCCGTTTGACGCGGCGGTGAGGGGTACGAAGTGTGCGGCGGGACGGCATTTCTCCGCGGGGGTCTGTGCCGGCGCGGGACGGACGCGTGGGTACTTCCTATTAAAGGAAACCAAGGCGTCGGGTATGTTCTCCTTGAGAAAGGTACGGAGCCTCCTTAGCTCTAGGGCTTCTGCAGAATCGGCCATTCCGGTGGCGTGTGGAGGACTGGGGAAAAAATTTGAAATTCGAATTCCAAATTTCCTCCCCGCCGGAGGGGCAGGGGGGCGCGCCAAATAAAATTTAACAGACTATCCCGAGTCCGGCAAAGTGACCTGCGAGTCGAGGTGCAATGACACGCAGGGATGAGAACCTACCGGGCCTACGTGGAGTCCCTAGCAAGCCCGAGGCAGAGAACGCAGCCGGTATAAATACCTAGCTACGCCCAAACTGACACTCGGGGATGGATGTGTAGCAGGATCGGTAGGGTGGGAAGGAGACACTTGGGGGACGGACAGAGCGACAGCGACTTTGTTTTATAGTATGTAGTGATGATGTATTCAAAGCGCCATCTATTATCAACCTGTTTAACCAACATTACCATTGTTATTAACATTGTTTACATTCTATGATGAGCGAAAAGTATTCGAACGGGTTTTAAGTAATGAAAACCTGCGATTAGTGTTATGGTTATAAAAGTAAATAATATAAATACTCATCGTATTGAGATTTTTGAATAGCTTTTTCTGTCAAATTATATGATAGGATTCATCTACTTTAGGATTTTATACTGACTATATGTTTGTTCTTAATGAAATAACATACAAGAAAAATGGCTTAGTTAAATTTATGAATGGACGAGTAGAACAGATTGCAACACGTATCGGATATTTTAGTTCGAATGATGCATACTGAAATTGTGTTATAATAACGTCGTCATAATGTAGATTTTATATGCAATAAAACACGTGTTAACTCATTGGATCGCTTGTTATTATGTTATACAGGAATATATCTTGATATTAAAGTATGTTAAAATATCATACCTGCGATTTAGATGTAGGCGTAGATATATTCGTGTGTAAGCAAATAAAATAAGTGAAATAAAAAAACCTATAAAAATATAAAAATGCCGCTGTATTATTTCGAGGATAAGGCTACAGCGGCACATTTTAATACGAAAATATTTTCGTATGAATTATTCAGTACTTACTATAAAGAAGTATTCTATTTCCATTATTTTAAGTAACTAAGTTATTTAGTTACTACCTGTGTACAGTTGCAGAAATATTTGGAATTTTTCAGTGTTTTTTTTTACAACTAAGGTGGCAAATAAACGTACGGCCCGCCTGAGGGTAAGCGGGTAAGAGGTTAACATCATAGGTATCAGTAGTGCATTGTTAACCTTGAACAACCCTTCCAAAGGAGGTCTGGAAACCCTACTCACCGCAGATACACAAGGTTATTTGGCTGCAACCTTCTGTAGAGTGGAAGTAGGTATTTCATCAGTCGGACTGCCCCAAGTAAGGAAAAATCTCCTAAGAAATTTGAAGAATCTGCTTGTGTATTATAACTAGTAGGAGGTTTATAGAATATTTATTTCTGACTGGAATATGATCGTTCATCTATATACTAGTATATAAAAATTAATGCGTTGGTATATTGGTTTATGAATACTGGCAGGGTCGGCAGACGTTCTGTTCTTTCCGGAAGTTAATGGCTCGACCACAGCGCCATCTATCGGATCCTAATATATATATATATATATATATATATATATAAAATAAATATGTCAGAGAATCATGTTTGTACTAGTGACCTAGTACTATTGACTACAATTGACTAGGCGCAATAGGAACAGGTGTGCGACAGACGGCAGTAGTGTGTGAACAACAAGTTTGCTCTGTGTCCGCACGCACCATATAGGCAGGTACCAACCGTCTTAAAGACATGCACGCTGAAGTCATCGAATAGTGAGGACCTTTGTCAATCTGAATACGAAGAGAGGTCATTATCTTTCGAGCTGTTTGACCATGACAACGCCTTAGTTTGATTACTGTGGTTATCTGGTTGCTGTGGTTACCTGGTTACCAGACCGTCTTGCAAATCTGGGGAATGAAGAGGCTGTGCATGTGGGCAGGCAGGATAACAACTTCAGTCTAGCGAGGCTCGGGGTAGCTATACGGAATGTTGGAGGCCACTGAAGGTAACCAGAAATAAAACATTCTTACTTGGATCGACAGACCGTTCACATCTCTACAGATATTCCGTGACCGTGAGAGTATACTTTCGCCATGTGCTTGCATTCAATCCTGACGTCGCCCACAAAACGTAAGATCGTCGTTAATGACGATATATCGGGGAAACTGATACTGATATTGTAAGCGCACAGAAGCAGGGTAGGCCCCCGATGAGATAGATTGAGGATCTTGTTAAAGTAGAGGTGAACACTTGGATGAGGACTGCTTTAGACAGGAATGGTTTGCAATGAAAGAGGCAGGTAGAGAAAGGCTGAAGAAGAAGAAAAGTAAAGCTAAAGTGGCGCTGTGTTTGAGTTATTGAATGGGCAGAACATTTTTTTTCGAGCCATCTCCGGGCCCTGGGCCCATCTCTTATACCTAAAAAATGTATGTTTCTTTCATAGTTAGAACCTTATGCATTCCTAAATCATTCATCCAATTCCGATAAAATATCAGTGATTTGTTGTATGCACGCCCGTGATGGATTATGTATTAGGACAACCGATTTACATCAGATGGCGTGCAAGTCGTTTCATTTTCAAAACAACGGGAACTTTTCCTACATATGCAGAAGCCATAAATCAAAAAATAATGTGTGGTTTTATGATACCACGATGCAAGTGAAACTTTAAAAATAAAATAATAGTAACTTCATCTTCGCCTCGAGTCTCACAGTTCCTTCTAATCTACGCTTCGCCTCGAGTCTCACAGTTCCCTACTCTACGGCCAGCTGTCATGCGTCATGTGATAGATGAATGAAAAATTTTGGAACGATAGAATAAAAGTTTCACTTAAAAAAAAAAGGAATCTGCGTCCAAAAGCTAATCTATTATACAAAGAGAAAAACCCATTATAGTGATATCCACCGGTGTATAGCGTTTTGGATATGGTCAGATTATATTCCGTGACATGAATTACGCTGTGGTGTTGATCTACAGTGATTGTTGATGGTTTGTCTCTCCGCGGTTCCCATTGGCTCTTCAATTCTAATACGCTTAGGTACGTGTACAATAAGATATAATGCTTCCATTTTGTCGAAGTAATATAAACAGATAATGAATAAATACAGTAAATAATATATATCGTTGCAAATAGTTACAAAATACTAAAAAAACCTTTCATGACTAAAATGTTATCTTGGAAGGAAAAAATCAACATTTCACGGAGGAACGGCGTAATAAACGCTGAATATTTATTTTCATTCGCCACTTCTTACTTAAAATTTTCGTTTCGTGTTTCGAATACAGAAAGCCGAGTGCCAGTTTTGCTTTTGTCAACGGAAGTACACGAAGACACTGAAGTAAAATAGAGTCATAATTAATACAAAAAAATTAATGTCACTTAAATTTATTAATTGTATGCAGCGTGTACTACAAACGGTATACTTAAACATAAAATGAAGTCCACCTTAATTAATGATAACCTTAAGCAATGATGGCTCAGTGGAAGCGTGTACAACTTCGCGTCGATTGACGTGAGTTCGAATCCCTGCAAGGAGCCTGAGCTTTCAGTGAAGGAAAACATCGTGAGGAAACCATAGCATGTTGGTAGGGCATTTTCTAATGCCCGCCTGGCTAGTTACCACCCTCAAGTTGAAAGTCTGCCGTCAAGCAACAATAGGTGTGTTCCGGCAGCTGCACTTGTGAGCCACTCTTCCAGTAGGTTTAGCGTGTTATCATCTTGGGACACATCGTCACTTAACATCAGGTGAGATTGTGGCCACTACGCCAAACCTATAACGAAAAAAAAAACCTTAAATAGTAGTACTAAAGACGGAAGTAAAACAAGTTTTTGCATTGCTGACAATTGGCAAGTGGACGTTGATTACGTTCTTTTTTTTAAACACAATTAACATAATAATTATTATATTATACGACTATTATATTATACGTACATTCGTAATTAACACGCCATAAATCACTTGGCTTGTATTATTTCAGGATGCTTGAAAAACTAATGCTTCACGATTTTGATAATGTTTTTTTTTAATACTTTATAAGTTAAGCGTTTGGCCACTATCTCACCTGATGTTAAGTGATGATGTGGCCTAAGATAGTAAGTAGCTAAGCCTAGCGGGAAGAATGATTCTCTAGAGCAGCTGCCGGAACACAAATTTAGGTCTGTGCGACTGATTTTCAACTTGAGGGCGGTAGCTAGCCAGGCGGGAATTAGAAAAAGCTATAATTCTATAGTTTCTTCGCGATGTTTTCCTTCATTGAAAGCTCTGGCTCATTATATAAGTTTCGAACCCACGTCGTTAGCAGCGGTGTCCGAACTTGCTACCACTGAGCCATCATTGCTAGTAACAAATTTACTATATCAAAATTCTTATTTTTTTTAGTTAAATAATATTATTTATTTTGAAATTAAAACAAAATAATTAGATTAAACTATAAACATAATGACGAGAATATTGAAATATTTCTGAACAGTGGCGACTTTTTTGGTAAACCTTTTTTTTTTTTTTTTTCGAACTGACTACACTGTTAGCCTGAGGAGCCCTGGAGCCTTTACAGCTTTTACAGCTTTACCGGGCTTGGGGGCGAGCGCTTAGGGCACTCAGCCACGAAAGCTAAGCAACAACATCCGAGGGTGCCAAAGTGGCCGAACCTCGGCTCGGACTGTTGCGCGTATGCAATTAAGTCGCGATCTGACTAATTCCCTATCCGTAATTCGATCTAAACTAACTATACATATATACATGTTTCTGCCCCCTGGGAGGAGGGATGAACATGTGTATGTGTATTTAGTGGTCTGAAATTTTTGTCTACTCTAACTAGGCAAAAAAAGAAAAAAAAAGTGATTGTAGAGTCACTTGTATCGCGCGAGCGGCTGCTTGTCTTAAGGGCTCCATGCCGATGGATCGGACCTAGGCTTGAGTTGCCGCAGAGGAGGGCGGTCGTGGCGGGTGTGCGGGAGCGAAGTTAACCGTACGTCCTCTGCGGAGGGAACGGTGGTTTCGCGGGCGTGGACGCGAGCACGCATATGTTGCGGGAGCGGACGCGTTTTGGTAGACCGAGAGGTGCGGTCGCTCTAAGCGCCAGGTAGTCTTGCACCTAAATGTCAAATGCGTAAAACGATTTCAAGAGAAAATTATCATTTTAAGGCGTTTCAGAGGCGCGGGGCTGCCCCAAATAAAAATGAAAATATAATTCAAGAAAACAAAATTAACCTTAACTGCATGGTGCCCGCACTGTTTTCGGTGTGATGCAATACAATTTATGGTATGAAAGCGCCGATCAAAGGACGCCAAAAGACAATATCGCTCTACTTTGATTATAGGCTAGGGTCGGCACTGTTTCCTAGTGTCTACCTACCCTCTTGGTTATATTTGCTTAGACAGATCATTGTCTCGAAAGTTATTACTGAATACGAGCCTACAAGTGTCTAGTCGTTAAATACTCAACTACTCGTACATAGCTACTATAATAATATAGGACATCGTGCGTGTGGCTTACTAAACTTAATTAATACATGCCATGCATGTAAAAATGTACGAAATTAATCGTCTTCCAGCACGCCAGTTTAAATATCTGTTTCATAGTCCTAGTCTTATCAAGTGTCATTGACTATAATTACTACATGAATTGTTGATATTTATAATTACATTGGCGATAAAATAGCTAACTAGCCCCTAGACGTTGTCCTATATTATTACAGTAGCTTTGTACGACTAGTTGAATATTTAACGACTAGACACTTGTAGGCTCGTATATCAGTAATAAGTTTCTAGACCAAAATAATAAAACCAAGGAATCGAAAATAAATCGAATTCATCGAATGCCGTTGTACATTTAATTTATTAGTTTCTTTTTTAATTTCGAATAAAAATACATATTTATGTAATTCCTACATTTTTACTGTAGTAACACGTAAGAAGAATTAATCTTGTTATTTGGAGTCAGGCATTCAAGTTCATTCACCCACGGGTCAACACAAAATTGTACTTTGACTTTAAAACATAAAATTTCGATATTTCAGGTCGTAATTATGCGAAAAAAAAATATGACAAGAAAAAAATTGCATTTGTATTTAGGATACCGATTGAACCATATTTTTAAAATCTATGGTTTTAATTTTTAATTGAAGATGAAACCATTCAAATAAATATGTTTATTATTTTTATTAAGTTTTACTACTAATATTATAACTTACAAAAAAGTGGAAAATAATTTAAAAGTGCACGCTTTTACTTTTTCTTTTATGTTTATAAGTACTTTCTCTCAATAAACCCCAAATATAGTTTCCCATCATGTTTTCAACGTATTGGCCTTGATAACGTTGTTCGAAGCTCATACTGAGATGAAAACGTTCTTCTTGCTCTTCTGAATATGCTCCCATGTTGTTTTGAAATGTATCTAAACGAGTATGCAGTAGTATATGTACTTTTAATGACATCCTGCAGCCCCATGGCCTTAATTTTTTTAGCATATCCTCAACTAATTTCTCGTTGTTTTTAGCTTTGTTATTTCTTAATAATCCAGAAGCTATTGCTTTATAACTGTACCAACTAGCTTTTTGAGTACGATTTAGCAACGTTGGAAATTTTTCATCGGCGAAATCTGTCTAATTTGCGGACCAACAAAAACCCCAGCTTTAACTTTTGCTTCTGATAATTTCGGAAAAAACTTTTTCAAGTATCCAAAAGCTTCTGAAGTTTCATCCATTTTTTTAACAAACTGTTTCATCAACCCAAACTTAATGTGCAGAGGTGGCATTAACACTTTTCCGCTACAACAATCGGCTCAAATTTTAATAAATTTACCAAATATATAATAAAATGCAACAGCATCATATTTACACTTTCGTGACGACATTTTAAGTTTTTCTAGGCTTGTACAAAACACATCACTCGAGTACCATCTAGCGGCACATGTGAACGCAAAAACCCCACTCTGATCGCGCGGTATCTTTGAATGTAATTAATATTTATAAAAAATATATATGAATATTATTACTATAACTATCACAAAAGCAAACTTTATACAAAAAAAGGTATTTACTTTTCCTTTTTGTGCATAATTAACCGAAAAATCATAAAATAAACTTTAGGACGAAGAACAATTTTTTTTTTGTAGAGTCGTGTATTTCAAATGTTCTAGATTGCGATTTCAATTGTTGATAAGTATAGTTGTGCATGGAACACCACGCACATTGAGAGCAGCCACCGGATTTGTTTTGAAGGCTGCAAGCGCTTAAGAATCTGTCGCCCCTATGACAGGAATTCTTACCTTTAGCCACGTACGCTCGTTCGTCCAGCAGTTGAAACGTCTATGGTGGTCAGGTCTGGTGAGCCGGAGTAGGTAACGCACGCTTGTTTTCCCGATGCACGCCACATAGTCGGCACTGAGTAATTGATCCTTACATTTTAATAGTTGATCTGTAATTATGTTCTAACAAACCACTTTGAATCGCACGCAGTCGCGTGCACCGCCGAGAAGACTTAAAGACTCAGACGCTATTCTTGATGGCGCCATGACGAGACGTTGTGATTGGACGGGAACGTATGAGCGCTTCACAACGCTCTGCTATTGGTTCGATTCCCATCACAAAAAGCGACAGATTCATATGATGTTCACACCGGTATCCAATACAGACTAGTGCCAAAATTTGAATTATGAATACCAGTTACGGTTACGAAACAATAGTTTATTTTTGTTATTTAATTTACACAGCTTACACATCCTTCAATTCATTTAAAGCATAATCGTATTATCAATTATAATTAGCTAAAAAAAGAATCGATAATCGTAAAATCAACTTCCAATTTAGATTATGGATATATTACATCTCTAAAATAAATATTGGACATGTCTCATGTCTTCTTACGATGAACCAAAAATAATAGGTAAGTGAAGAGAAAACTTCAAACTATTTTTTAAGCATATTGCGCGCACGGAGATATGTGAGATTTGGCATAGTTAAAGATTATATGGAGGAGTGCAGAAAGATAAAATTTATATATAGTATGTATGTGTCACAAATACATTAAATTAAATTAAACATTTATTGTTTACGTTCATACTGTCAATGTCAAACTCACTGTCACATACTGCGGTCAAACGCGGTTAATTTGGAACTTTGCGGACACGGAGTGTACATAAGGAAAATTTGAGTGTGTGATTGCAAAATCAAAACGTCAAAAATTTTCTTTTTTTTCCAAGTAAATTTACTTACTAAGGTACTTGACGGGTTAACCTAAAGGTATAAGATATATAAAAAACATATTATATTTGCATTATTCTTAATTTGTGGGTCAAACAGTGGTACAGAGTAGAAATTGTGACCAAATAATTTTAAAATGGAGCCATCAAATAATTAATGACAGACTGACCGAATGAGTTTTGACTTTTGAGCTGTGAATTTTGTGTAATAACCGTCATAACGTCAACAATGTCCAACATTAAAAAAAAAATTACGGTCGAATTTTATTTAACCACTGGGTGACCATTAGTTAATATAGATATCAGTTTTTAATTATATCATTTATTTTATGCCTACATAGCATTTATTTTAACATAAGATAATCTGTAATTTTATTGGTAACGTACTTTGAACGGAATTTTACCAAGATTTAAGCATAGTATTTTCCGTATAAATACCGACGGTTACGGTGACAGTGGTTAACAACATTTGCGTGAAATATGATATACCATATACATATACGATTTCAAGCGTGTTTTATATGCAAACACAACGTCAGATTGATATGGGTCAGTGAGAAATGAAAGTTGTATGACCAACTCTGAATAATGTCTGAACTTTATCTCGTTTATGAAGATTGAAATTTACATACAATATAAATATTTTTTATTTATTTGTTTTTTTTTCTATATACGTCAACTAGAAGTATAATGATTGCTATATTTATCCAATGGTCTAATTACGTGACTTATGTACTGTTATGACTTACATATTAATATGCACGACGACGATGAGCGGGGTGCGAGCATCCCTCGTGCGCACAATCACGTGCCTTCCGCCCCGCGTGCCCTATACAACTACCAGACGATGCACTTCCTCACCCGCATACATTGTGTATATCTATTATTTCACATTAGAAGATTATCGTTTGTACCATCTTTTTGCTATTGTACTAATGAACAACGAAACATATAAAACAGCACTTAATAAAGAGCTATAATAATTTTCTATATAATATTTATTGGCTATAACTATGCTATTTACAGATATAGCTGTGCCCGCGGCTCCGCTCTCGTGGACAACAGAATGCCGTCGGGCAAGGCAAATCGTGCTGCCTCCGCTCAAAAGACGGAAAACGGAATGCTTATTGTAGGTGATCCTTAGAATATAGATATATGCTATCGCATTATATATATATCGATTTTTTCGTAGGTATTTTCACGATCTACAGTTATATAGAATATCGATTTGTCATATGTGGCATGGTTTGCTCTGCGTAAGCCATTTAGGTACCCCAAATGTGCCTTTTTTCCCCGAATGAATCACGATTCATATCTTCACTGTTTATTTCTTATGTTACTTTATCTTACAAAATATACCCTATAACCTGGCCAGATGACATAGCTAAAAAATAAAATAAAAAAACATGCAAATCGGATAATTGGTCTTCGCGTGAAAAGATCATAAACGGAAAGGCAGACAGAGAGACTCAATATGTATAGCAGATAAACAATTTTAAAGATTTAAATATTTTTCTAATATTTAAAACACGTTCCTTGTCTTGATTTCCTCACGAATTACGTATGTTGCCTAAGAAGTGTAATTTGAATCAATATAACCATATAGTACACCAAAAGCAATTAAAGATAGTACGTAATTCACTGGTGTATTTATCTACGCAGCGAACATTTATGTGTGTTACTACGACGGCTTCACTCGTAATATCATGTCTTAGACCAGCACATCGGTATATCATGTGGGATTTTCTTCGACTTTGTTCAAATCTTACCATTATATTAAGGTCGTTATGGACATCGACAACGAATGCTGCGTTGGTAAAATTCTAAAGTATGTATTGTCAAGGGTACATATGTATTTATATAATATTTAATAATTAGTCATTTTAACAGGGAGATAAATGAAATCAGTTTTTTTTTTGCAAAGTAGATATAGACACATAATATTGTTAAATTTATTACATGCTAGAAATTGTAAGCGGCTTTTTGAAGTGAAACTTCTTATGCGACTTCCAAGCGTTAAACGTTAAATGTTAAACGTTTAACGCACATTATCGGTCTCTCCTCTTTGTGTGAGCCAGAGCGAGAGAGTAAATGTCGGTGTGTATGTATGTACACTGTTTAAATAAAATAGAAAATGTCTTTTAAAATGAAGTTTCACTTCTATCGTGTGTGAATCGCACACACACCTTTTTTCGCTTTAATTACAATATAAAATTTTATAAGAATCATATAATATAGTCTCAGTCACTCAGGATATCTTTCCATCAGTGAAGAACATTTGGAATTGGAGTAGTAGTTCCGGTGACTACCTCCTACAAACAACTAATATTTATTCACTTAATAATAATGTTATAGATAGATTAATGCATGTATTATACACGTACACTTTTTTAAACAATACGTAACATTTTGTAAGTATGTATTTTAGTAAAAAAGTGAATCCTGTTTATTTTCTTTACATTGTTTTCAGGCATAAATTTCTTAGAACTATTTACGATGCTATAAATTAAGGTAAGTTTATGTACCTTTTATAATAATATTTTTATTGCAATTCTTAACCCTTTACTCGGTCAAGACTTATTTATTTTATTCGGTATATGTATACGCATCATTAAACAATCATTAGGGTTTTAGTAGAACCTTTTCACTTAGGCCGCTATAAAACGCCGCGTGCGCGCAGCGTCAGCACTGGTCAAATGTTGGAGGAACGCGCACGCTCGACAAACGCTAGTCTGATAGAGGCCTTTGCAAATTTTAAATATCTCAGTCGAAACGACGTTACGAAAATTAATTAATTATCGTTATTCTTTTTTTTTTTTTTTTTTGTTGTCTATGGCCCCTGTGGTTTTATACCACAATTCTGCCAGTGTCAAGTAGTCTTCTCGACATCCAAACGAATAGAGTCATCACAAAATAAGCTGAATAAAACTGACTTGCAATCAAAGTTGACTTGAACCACTAGCTAATTTCCAATACAAAACAAAAACGATCCACAATTAAGGTTAGTAAGAGAACTACGAAATTAAATTAGTATCTAAAACGTAAAGTAAATAAATGAACATGCATTACACATAGAAAACTACTAAAGTTTGATTTTGTTTATATTTATAAATTTACACAGAAAGATGATGAAAGGGGAAAATGAGAGGGTGAGGAGGGTTTTCATACAGGTGGGACGGGGAATCTCCTGGGGAAGTATATCATATAGAGAGAAGAGCAAATTGGGGCAGTTAAAAAAGATGTGATCAAGGTCACCATCATCCAAGCCACATTCACACAGAGAGTGATCTCTGACTCTGATTTTCACCAAATGAACAGGAGTGCAGGCATGGTTTAGGCGTATACGACAAATAACTGATATTGCAGGTTTGTCTATGCTCCGAAACTCGGAAAACCAAGGTTTTGAAGGGATCACAGGTTGGATTGAGCCATAGTACTTGCCCTTAACCTTCCTTACAATCTGCCATTCCCTGTTCCATGCAGTAATCATCTGGTGCTTTATATTTGAACATAGGTCAAGAGGTAGGATACGGAAATGCTCAAGGGAGCCAATACTTGATGCTTGTTTCGCCAAAGAATCAGCTGTTTCATTGCCAGGAATTCCTGAGTGTCCAGGGATCCAAGCAATGGTGACATTTAAGTTAAGTTGGTGACACTGATAGAGGGATTCTTTTATTTTTAAAATTATTGGGTGTCTACTTTTGGATTTAAACGAGTTAGCAATAATGGCCTGCAAGCAGCTTTTAGCATCAGATAGAATTACTGATTTATTTAACCTATGGGAGATTATGAATTTAATTGCTTCTAGAATAGCAATAGACTCGCCAGTGAAAACAGTAGATACTGATGGACATTTGAAACTAAGTATTGTGTTGTAAATGGGGATCCAAACTGCAGCTCCAACAACACTATCTTTGGATAACTTGGAAGCATCCGTGTAAATTGTTACCCAGTTAGGAAATTGTAATGCAACCTTTTCTATCAGCATCCCACCAGCGCTCACTGGGTCATTTTGAACGCCAAGATCAAGAACTACCTTGGGCTGATATATCAATGCTTCGTAAGGAAGGGAGAAAATAAGTTTATGTGGGAATTGGAGAAAAGGGACAGTTGAACGGGAGAGTTTTATAAAACTACGAAGTAAACAGGGTAAATCAAAAAGTGAGTTATACCCTTCATTTTCAACCATACTATGCAGATCACTTAACTTTTGTAACAGAGCGTGTTCGGTATTTTGAAAAATTTTGGACAGAAATTTATCTGAAATAAGTTGCCTACGCAAATAAAGGGGAGGATCCACACACTCCACTTGCATTGCACTGATGGGCGAGGATTTCATGGCCCCTAGAATAATGCGTAAGCATTTAGACTGGATCTTGGAAAGTTTTTCGATGGCTCCTTTATTACATGGATCTAATAGAAACATACCGTAGTCTAGATGACTGCGAATGATCGCGTTGTAAAGGATTTTTTGAGAAAAAGGATGGGCTCCCCACCAGGCTCCTGATAGGGAACGAAGAATATTTATATTTTTCTCACATTTTCCCGAGATGTAATCACAGTGTGAAGCTCCAGACATCTTAGAATCAAGCCAAACTCCCAGGAATTTGACTTTATTTGCCTGAGGAATAAGTTCACCTTCCACACTAATGCTGGCCATAGGAATATTCCTACGTTTTGTAAAAACAACAACAGAGCACTTTGGAACTGACAAAGAAAGACCATGGTCGACAAGCCAGACGCTAAGGGAATGAAGAGCCAAGTTCAATCGACCACATGCATCAATGGGATCTGGTCCTGAACTGTATAGAGCCAGGTCATCAGCGTATTGTAGGATAGAACAGTAAGGATTAATGACCTGGTCAAGATCATAAGTATAAAGGCTATACAGCAGAGGGCTAAGAACAGAACCTTGGGGTAAGCCCTTCCACACAGTTCTCGGAGTTGAAAATGACCCTCGATATTTGATAGTGACCTTTCTTTCCATCAGGATGTTGCAGATGAAGTAAGCTAGCTTTACCGGAATCCTCAGCTGAACAAGCTTATTCCTGAGGACAGGAAGCATAACGTTATCATATGCTGACGCGACGTCAAGGAAAGCACCGATTAAGTATTCTTTTTTCCTAAATGAGATATGGACGTCGGTCGTGAATATCCCAAGGCTGTCTAGGGTGCTCATGTCCTTCCTAAATGCGAATTGTGATTTTGATAGCAATTTTTTGTTCTCAACAAACCATTCAAGACGCAGCTTAACCATGTGCTCAACAATTTTTATCAATACGGATGAAAGAGCAATAGGTCTGTAACTATTAGGGTCTGAAGGGTTTTGACCAGATTTGAGGATGGGGATAATTACATGGACTTTCCAAGAATCAGGGATGAGTTGAGAGTTGTAAATAACGTTAATTAAGTTTAGCAAGAATTGTTTATTTTTACTGGACGATTTAGTAAGGAAAGAATAGGGAATACCATCTAGACCTGGTGTAGAGTCGGAAAGACCATCGAGAGCCATTTCTAACTCAGTAAGGGAAAAGGATTCGTCCATTGGAGACGGGTTAGAAAATAGAATAGGACTAATTGGAAATAAATCAAGGTGGGGAACTGTGGGAGGAGCTAACTTATTGGCAAAATTATCAAGCCATGTGGAGTGGTCATTATGTAAGATATTATCCATACTATAGGCACCTCGGAATCTTCTGATTTGTTTCCACACTAAAGTAGAGGGAGTCCTCGGAGATACTATTTCACAGAATTTATGCCATCCGAGTTTCTTTTTTGATAACAATAATTTCCTTGTTTTGGCAGAAATATGTTTAAAATTAACAAAATTTTCAGAGGTCATTGCCGAGATATATCTACGCTCTGCCTCTTTTCTCTCAGCAATAGCCAGCGAGCAATCAGAATCCCACCAAGGGGATGAAATTTTAGTTATAGATTGCTTTTTGAGAGGGATATATTCATTCGCACAAGTAATAATAACATCTATGTATTTTGAATAAATTGGAAGGACATTGTCAATATCTGGATTGGGAAGCGAGTCTATTAAATTGTCCAGGAGGTAAGAGTAAGAGGACCAGTCAGCTCTGGACAGTCTATGTTTTAAAAGGGGAGAATAGTTTAAAGAAGGGGAGACTTTATTAGGAATAGAAAGGACTATAGGAAAGTGATCACTGCCATGAGAGGAGCTCAAGATAGACCAAGAAATGAGGGATGAGATAGATGGAGAACAAATTGTGAGGTCTACTGCACTATTAGGGTTTTGGTTAGGTAATACCCTGCGAGTGGGAGAGCCATCATTTATAACACAAAGATTAGTCTCATCAAATATGTCTATAAGAGACCAGGAAAAAGTATCGTTATGACTCCCACCCCAGGAGGTATGGTGGGCATTAAAATCACCCATTAAAACAATGGGGGGTGGAATGGAGGAGACAAGGAGAAGAATGTCTGGAATTAGGGAGCTACTGGGGTGAGGAACGTAAATAGATATAAAGGATATGTCAAAGACTCGGACTGCCACTATATTAATGCTAGAAGAATGCGGAGGAAGGGTGATTTGAGAAAAGGAAAGGGAGCGGTTTATAAGCAGAGCACAACCAGCATACCCATCGGTTCTGTCGTCACGGATACAGGAGAAACCTGGAACTACAAATCGAGAACCAGGTACCAACCAAGTCTCGGAGATAGAACAAACTGCAGGGTTGAATCTGTTAATCAAGTATATTAATTCATGTTTTTTGGGGCGTAAACTTTGACTATTCCACTGAAGAATTGCGAGTGGGTCCATATTGGGTAAGAAGAGACGATAAGGAGGCAAGTGAAGTGGCAACGTTGGACGGTAAAGAATTATTGTTCTGAGATATTAAATCGATTATTATCTGGAGAAGAAGCTTGACAAGGATGTCAGATTGTTCTGACATAGGTGAAGTAGGAGTTGAGTTTGGTAAAGCACATCCATTAGGCTGAGATGAAGGCATATCAGCAACAATGGCTTGATGACCTATTTTGTCATATGACTTGCCTAGAGGAGGCCTGGGGCGCCGATTTGTGAAAGTAGTTTTAACATAGGAATGGGAAGTAGGAGTTGAACCGGGGTTATTATTTGAGGGAGTAGACTGGGATTGAGGAGCTAGGGTAGAGGAAGATTGAATGACATCAGAAAAAGGTCTGTATACTAAAGGGAACTGTTGTGCTGCTTCCTCATAGGATACACCGTTTAAGGCCATAACTTTTTTAATGTTAATTTGCCTATCATGCTCTGGGCAGCGCTCACTGGTAGCAAAATGTTGACCAGAACAGTATAGGCAGGTGGCTCTATCTACTGTAACCTCACATGAGTTACCCTCATGGGGTTGAGAACACTTAAAGCATCGAGGCTTTGATCGACATTGAGCTTTGACATGTCCATATCGGCAACAGGCCATACATATAATTGTGGGAAACTGGTACACATCTACTGGAAGGGAAGTATGAAATGAAAATATTCTTTCTGGGAGAATTTGTCCTCTAAAAGTCAGGACTACTGTTTGCGTCGGTACCCAATCAATCTTACCATCAGTTATTGTCTTTCTACTTAATCGCCTGGCTTTAAGAACTATGCCACAGTGACTGGGCAAAACAAGGCTATCAACAAATTCGTCCATTGAAAAATCAACCGGAACATTACGGACAAGACCCATTCTAGTAACATTAAAATTTGGAACGGTGGCAATATATTTGTTTTGAGCAAGAATATCATTACTTAAAAAATTATTCGCATCATCCGCTGAAGAAAACTCAACGGATATTTTGTTTCGACCAATTCGTTTTACTCCATCGCAAGAAATATTTTTAATGTTGTGTTTGAATAGTAGTTGTCCAAATTTAATTGGACGTATAGAAAGACCGGCTGCAGGATCAGCTTCAGAGCGTGAAATATGCACAATATAGGGACCTTTATCAGAATTACAATATGTATTGATACCTATTACTAAGCTGGGATGCAAGTAAATTCTTTGAATAGACGCAGAGCCCATTTCCAAGTCGGTAATAACTTTCTTACCACCAGGGGTATCAATTTCTGTACCCGAACGACGCTTTCCCTGTTTAATTGAGGTTGAGGTCGAAATGTCAGGAGGGACAGCAGGGTCGGGAGGTTCCGTCTCCATAACGAAAAGTTTTGTTAATAAAGACAATCAAGTGTTAAAACAAACAACTTACCCCCACCACCAAACAAACAATTAATACACACTACAACACACACAAATCAACTTGGAAGTGAATAATAATTGGGAAATAAATTGAGATAAAACTTAAACACGTGTGACACTGACAGATCCCAATCATAGACCCTTATCGTTATTCATTTTGGTGCGGTCGTGACCGCATAATCTGTCAATTATCTCGACCTGTCAGTTGTCTCCTTTTATTAATATGTAGGACACTCATTTTAATTGAACAATAAAGACAATACTTATGTTAAAAATTAAGGGATATACGACATTTATTTTATTTTAAAATAATTGTTGATATAGGTACCTATTAAGAAAGCAACGATAAGAGTAATGTATGATACAGAAAAAAACTGTGATGTAAAGATAGTCTCTCACATTCGTATAAATATGCGAAGTGACCACAATCTGTTTAGAACTGGGGTAACTGTACATGATATATAGGTACTCATATTATAAAGCTTAGGAGAATGTTTTTGAAGTGAAACTTCTTATGACGTTAAACGTTAAACGTTTAACGCACATTATCGGTCACTTCTCTTTGTGTGAGCCAGAATGAGAGAGCAAATGTCGGTGTGTATGTATATTGCACATTGTTTAAATAAAATATAAAATATATTTTAAAATGAAGTTTCACTTCTATCGTGTATGAATCGCACACACACCTTTTTTTTTGTTTCTACGCGCTAATATATTATTTGTAACTACTAGTCAGATTAAAAAAAACGTTTTAAATTTGAGCCTATTTGTGGAAGGTTATATAACTTCACGTTACGACGTTAAAGAGAGGAGTAGTAACCATGAACGTCAACCAATCTGGAAATTACGGGAAGTGAGAACAATTTTTTTTTTTTTTTTTTTTTTCGAACTGACTACACTGTTAGCCTGAGGGGCCCTGGAGCCTTTACGGCTTTTACAGCTTTACCGGGCTTGGGGGCGAGCGCTTAGGGCACTCAGCCACGAAAGCTAAGCAACAACATCCGAGGGTGCCAAAGTGGCCGGACCTCGGCTCGGACTGTTGCGCGTATGCAATTAAGTCGCGATCTGACTAATTCCCTATCCGTAATTCGATCTAAACTAACTATACATATATACATGTTTCTGCCCCCTGGGAGGAGGGAAGGAACATGTGTATGTGTATTTAGTGGTCTGAAATTTTTGTCTACTCTAACTAGGCAAAAAAAGAAAAAAAAAGGTCCCTTACAGAACCTATGTACCTATGTGTGTTGTGCATGTGTGTATAATGCAGTGTCATGTATGGCTGTGAAAGCTAGTGATTGTACAGTCACTTGTATCGCGCGAGCGGCTGCTTGGCTCAAGGGCTCCATGCCGATGGATCGGACCTAGGCTTGAGTTGCCGCAGAGGAGGGCGGTCGTGGCGGGTGTGCGGGAACGAAGTTAACCGTACGTCCCCTGCGGAGGGAACGGTGGTTTCGCGGGCGTGGGGTGAGAACAAAGAAGACAGGATTACACGGGTGCGTTGAAGGTGGTGCGGCGGAGAGTTAGTCGAATAAATTTAATACGGGTGAAACCGTGGAGCACAGCTAATCAATAATAAAATTTATAGTCTTGTTTCTTTTATTTAAGATCACACGTTATAGCGCCTGCCATTACGCGCATGCTAATGTAATACTGAGTAATGATATAGGTATGCATTTTATATCAGGCGCGTTGTATTTACATCATAGCGTTATGACGTTATTCCCAGGTGTGTTAGACAAGTACATATTATTTATAACTGTAGACACACGTGCTGTATATCTACTTATGAAGGTTATCTTATGCCCCATTGTTGTTTTACATTTGTTAGATTTTATTTGGAGACTAGGGAAAACCCTAACGCTGATATGATAATTGGTAACTTATTAGTTTTATTTTATTTTAATTCTAATTTATTGATATCATGACAACATTGTTAGATGAAAACTTGAGTTTGTACTCTTTTTATGGTTAAAAATATTCCAGCAAAACACAAAAGTGAAAAAGGACCCAAGGTCGGAGTAGTCGTTGCCACCGATAAACGAGTTGAGATCTAAAAGTGCCACATTCCACGGCAGTTCATTTAATTATCTTTAGACGTAGGACTAAAAAAATATTAGTTTATTTGACATGGGATTTGTAACTTGGCAATTCTAACTTCGATAACTTTTATTACCATGACGTGAGTTATATTTTATGAGTTTTATTTTTGTTAACAGATATTAATACGATTTTTTTTTGTCATTTTGAGAAAATGGTAATTTAAAATGGCTTTATGATCAATTCTATTTATATGTATTATAATCTATGATTAATATATATACTGTTTATTTAATTTCTTAAAATTTAAATTCATACTTAGTTATTGTGTTTGTATTTATATATTATTATTTTCTATTACATATTAATACATAGGTATGTATTAAAATTGTAAGTCATTCGTTACTTTTTCTTATACCGCGCATACTTCAAATCTATTGAACCAATATGTGTGTAATTGTAATATTAATATAGAACTGACTTACTCTATAGCAGGAAACATAATATGACATATAAAAAGACGGTCCAATTTTTATCGAGATAGTAAAAGTAGTAAAAGCATATTCACATGAACGTACTCACGGGTACCAGCTAGTATCAAACATAAATACAGCTCTCTGGAGACACTCGTAGTTTGGTAAACCAATAAGGCAGCGAAAGACTCGCCCACACGACCGTCAAATAAAATTTGCGGCCATCGTATCTCTAACTTATATTATGTTCTGTATTTTCCATTTGCCACCAATAAACTGCATCGCGTTTTGGCTTTTAACTTATTACTTACCTATTCAATTTATTGATTATTTGGAAATACTGAAACTCTATCAAACGTTTTGTTCGTTTTTTTTTTTCGGTTATTGCTGTGAAGAATTCATGTGAGGTTGTTGCCATATAGACATTATGTTGTCATGCCATATAGACGTTGTCGATTTCATTTGGTCATTATTATAGAATTAAGATTATTATAGCGATACCATTACCGATTTTAGCGAAAACCACTAATCCGATTTGTATGGTTTTTCTTAACTTTTATTCAAAGATATAATATCTGGCCAGGTTATATGATATATTTTGTTACATAAAGTAACATACGAAATAAGCAGGGACGATAATGATTTATTATTTCGGAAAAAAGACGCTTTTGAGGCGATTAAATGGCTTACGCTGAATAAACCAAATAAGAAATATATCAAATAAATGTTCTAAATAATAGTAGATCTTAAAAATACCTACAAAAAGTTCGTAATAGCCTATTTCTATCACCTAAGAATCATCTACAATAATAATGTTTATCTTTAAAATAATCAGCGGGAGACCACCTTGGGTAGCGGTTGGTAGCAGGGGCAGTTGCAGCCCACGCGAGCGGAATCGCGGGCACAACTGGTTACTAATATAATAGTTAATAAGCTCTATTATAATAAATTAATAATAATTATTATTTACTATATTTCTTCGTTAATAGTGGATGATGGGAACGTGTAAATAGTTCCCACCAAGGAAGGGACGCGAATGAAAATATTAGAGCGAAAGAGCAGACGGCCTTAAATAAATCTAATAATATTATACACTAAATAAATAAAAAAATGCACTGGCCTGTAATTCAGCACGATGAAGTTTTGTTCAGGAACATGCAAATGTAAAGCGGGGAGCGAAATAAATAGCAAATTGATGATGAGTGAAGAGAAAAACTAGTGCGTGAAAAAACGATAAAATATAATTTATAACACCACATCGAAAATAAGATATTACAGTATTTTTTTACATTGTATGAAGCGAAAACAATGGCGTTAAGTAAAAAATAGTCAAAAAAAATTAGAAGAACTTAATTTTAAACAAAAAAGTTTCTTTACTCAAGAAAAATCGTGACCTATGCTATGCATGAGATACAGACCAGAAGCGACATTTAATTATTTTTTTAACGCTGGGAAATCCTACATCAGTCCAGGATCTCACTCGGGGGAAAAAAGGGGGTATATCAAACTCTTACTGACTAAAACCCAGCGGTGTACCATCGGCCACCATAGCGAGGCGAAACGGGGTCGCGATAGCATTCATCGCGTCGCCCCGGCGGCGGTGGTTGGCCCCAATCGGGACTCCGGCGCTAAAGAGAGACAGTCTGGAACAACCCCAACTATCTCTCAGACGGCTGAACCAGTGCAATGGGAAGACGCCCCACCCCCGACCCATCTCCCTTTGGTTCAGCTAGGGCGGAGGAACGGGGCGTGAAAGCGCCCCCTTCTACTACCCATCGTCTGCGCTGATGTCCTGTAGAGGTCTCAGCGCTGGTGTTGCAACTACCCTAGCTTTTACGAGAGGCGGCCGGCAGCTATTACCCCCCATGTAGTGGCCCGCTGGCCTTCCGTCGTCGTCGCAATAGGCGCAATGCGGCGCCTCAGCCTCGCACTCATGAGCCCTATGACCGGGCTTTCCGCAGCGGAAGCACAAAGCCGACTGTCGACGTGCATATAGGCCGAGTGTTGCTCAAACCCATGCAACTTAAACAGCGCAAGGGCTTGCATTCCAAAACGTGGACTTGAGCCGCACTCCAACCGACAAGGAGGCGCCTAGCCTCAGCCAAAGTCCTGGCCGCGGCGACAGGCACCGACATTTAAATATTTAGCGTAGGCCATTATTAGATATATTTACAAGGCCCAACCACGCTCCCCGCGTTGAATGTTAAAAGAACTTTCAAAGAAATAGTGTAATTGAGCGTTAAGTAATATAATAAGAGAAAAAATGAAAGGAGAATATATGTTGAAATAAATATAGGACATTTAAAAGCGATTATGAAATATTAGGTCTTTACCTATGAAATTGCCGTTTTGTATGAAAAAATTTAAACGATGTTTTTTCATGTATTTTTTATTTGTATTAATCGAAGTAATCACCCATGCAATCAATGCATCTTTGCCAGCGCAGTGGCAGTTTATTGATGCCCTTCTTAAAGAAATCAGCTGGACGGGAGGCAACAAATTCTTCAAAGGCATTTTGTACTGCCTCTCAGGTATTGAATTTTTTTCCCGCCAAGGAGTTATCCAAATTCTGGAAAAAGTAGTAGTCTGTAGGCGCAAGGTCTTGTGAGTAGGGCAGATGACGGAGAACTTCCAACCCCAGTTCTTGCAACTTGGAGACCGTCTGTTGTACAGTATGAGGTCGCGCGTTGTCGTGCAGGAGCAGCGGAGACGAACGATTGAGCAATGCAGGTTGGAGATGTGCCAGCTTCTCCATCATTGTGTTCAGTTCTTCACAGTACACATCTGCAGTAATGCTCACCCCGTTTGTTAAGAAGCTGTGATGAATCACACCGGCGCTAAACCACCAAACAGTAACCATCACTTTTCTAGGGGTAAGTTTTCGTTTAGGGCATTGTTTAGGTGCTGAACCAGGATCCAACCAACTTGCTGAGCGCTTGCGGTTATCAGACAGAATCCATTTTTCATCGCAGGTAACAATGCGGTTCAAAATTCCTTCATTTGTGTGTCTGTTGAGCAGTGCAAGGCACGTCTCGACGCGTACTTCGCGCTGGCGATCATTGAGTTCGTGGGGCACCCATTTGTCAACCTTTTTTACCTTGCCAATTTGACGCAAATGGACCAATATTGTTTTGACGCTAACGTCGAAAGCTGCTGCTAATTCAGCCGTAGATTGTGTATCATCAGCTTCCACAATCGCCTTTAATTCGTCATTGTCGACCAAAGTCTTCGGACGACCGCGAAGTTCATTTTTTAGGTCGAAATTCCCAGAACGGAAGCGAGCAAATCAATAACAGGTGGTGTGTTTGTTTGTAGTGTTAGCTTCGTAAACGTCGTTGATGTTGCGTGCCGCTTGTGCCGCGTTACTGCCACGACGGTACTCATATTCCATAATTACTCGAATTTTTAACGTATCCATGATGACAAAAAATATTGAAATGCAATGAAAATGTAACACTAATCAATAAACAAATGACTACTTTTGGAAAAAGAATTCCATGTTTTTAAAATAAAATTAATTTGAAATTATAATTCTTAGCCAAACAAAAATTATTTTGATTTGAAATGGCCAGTACTGCAGAACGGTAATTTCATAGGTAAAGACCTATTATTAAATTAAAGTTTATTGGTTAGGTAACGTTTATAATTTGACTACTGGACGTTTAATCCTGCTATATTGCTTAGCCACAATTGTTTGATAAGCAATTTAGCGTACAAAATTAAGAGAGCGAACAAACCTCGAACATCAAATAAGCGACTACTATTGAGAATATATTTCTCTTGGTAAATTTTTAAATTAATTTAGTGGAATTGAAGAAAAAAATCTCACTATAAAAATTGTCATAATAAGCCTAGGACATTTGATTAATTAAATCATTTTATGCTAATGCGGTAAAGGAAGGCGAAGTTTTTAATAAGACGTTACCATGTGAGTAATCTCCCAATAGAATAAAGCCCAAAAGCAGTTTCTATTACTGGCGGAGCATGTGACCCAGAATTAACTCTATTTCCCTAATATATATACGGAAAGAGTTGTGCACGTAACACTGAATTAATAGGTCCCGGGAGATTCCAACATAAATTTGCAAGCGGCAACCCTTGAAGGTAAGCAAAATTACTGTCACATTCTATTACGTGAGACGGTAATTGGTCAGTGATGCAATCAAAAACTAGAGCCTGAATGTTAAACTTTTGTTCTTGGTGTACGCGAGATTCTATATGCAAATAAACGGTTCCGTTATTGATAAATTAGGTACCCGGCAATAATCGGTTGTAATTTATATTGCGAACCGATGTCTAGGAATCATCGAAAAAATTTCTTATGGCCAGTATTACCTTTAGTTCCAGCATATGCTTGCGTAGTTGCTAACAAACCCTTTAGAAAACGCAGTGGCAGAAGTTAATACGGGATGTATTAAACTTTATAAAATCGAATCTTGCTTTAGGCGGAAGGTAAATTCTTAAATTTCATGCTACGGTAAAAATGTTAATGATTATTATTGTTACAATAAACACATCGTAATGGGGATGCATGCACAATAGCGGGGGCGGAGGCGGAAGCGTACATAGTCGTATCCGAGATGAACGTATTTTCACTCGCGACAAAAGTCTTATACTATACTACATGCTTCCTAAGATTTTGCGGATGACTTATTCAAAGAAACTATTTGCACACATAGTATTTAAGCACAAGTGAACAGTATTATCGGTCCAAGATCTTAGTTTGATTTCGAATGAAACTTATTAATTGTTCCGTAGTAGGTATTTCTACGTCACGAACTGATATTTCAAATGCTTGAGCGATTCCATTGTCTATTTTTCTCAGTGCAGAGTGCATTAATATGAAATCAGTTAGATCTGGAATATCTAGTAATTTAAGAGTTAAAACTGACGAAAGTAGGCGAACAAGCTTTCATATCTAAAATTTTATATAAATAATGCGTACCCAACGCACATTTATCTTGATATTTATTTATTAGATTTTTCCAAATAATACTATATTTGGTAATTTATAGTGCGTCATGCGTCAGCTTTTCAATGAGGTATTGCTACCCTCTGCGCGTCTGACAATTGCTCTCATTGCATTGTATGATAGATTTAAATGACTCGTAAAAAACAGGCCAATTCTCCATCTTACTATTAAAACTAGGTAATTGTATAGGTGGGGTAGCTTTATTATACTTTTTGCGGTTACGTTACAGTCAGATCACGATGGTAAAACCGTTGAGCTATTGTTTATCATTTTGTTACGAACGCGTTTAACACGAATGTACAAATCCTCGAAAGATTCCAAACTGGAATAATCGGCGCTCGAATCTGGATTTAAAGTTAATTTTATATCATTAATTTCCTCAATAAGAGCTTCAAACCTATTCTCAAAATTATGAATAGTTTTTGACTCAGTCAAGAAATTTTCATTAGAGCGTGAATCAAAAGAAGAAACATTTTGAGATAATTTATATATGCGATTAATTCAGGAAAACAACATTTCTCTTTTTTGTTCTAGCTTAACTAGAGATAATTGAGTGCTCGATTGAGACATTTTTAATTATTGCGTAACTTACAATAAAAGGCGTGACTAAAAAGAACAGTGTGATAATAAGAATTCACCAATTGTAATTACGTGAACCCTAAACTAATATAGAATCAGGTTTACAAACAAAAACCCGATAAATTGCGGATGCGTAAATTTAATGCGGGTACAAAAATATCAGGCTTATGAAAAACTAAAGGTAAGGTAGCGTTAATTCTATGCTGGGAAAATATCCGGTTTACGAAGAACCGAAACTATGGACGATGGGAACGTGTAAATAGTTCCCACCAAGGCAGGGACGCGGCTGAATTACGCGAAGAAAATAAAAAGAAAACAAAGTATAGTAATTAGAGCGAAAGAGCAGACGGCCTTACCTCATAAATAAATCTAATAATATTATACACTAAATAAATAAACGAATGCACTGACCTGTAATTCAGCACCCGCGGCACGATGAAGTTTGTTCAGGAACATTGAAATGTAAAGCGGAGAGCGAAATAAATAGCGAAAATCATTAACATAAATACATAAAAAAACTAAAGCGAAAATAATATATTATATCAATAGCAAAGACAGTTTTTTTTACATTATATTTAACGAAGACAGTGGCATTAGAAGTAAAAAATAGACAAAAGAAGAATAAAATTTATGTGAAAGAAATTTTAAACAAAGATGTTCTGTTTTCAAAAAAAAAAAGTGACCTAGGCGATGAATAACATACAGACCAGAAGTGACATTTAAATATTTAGCGTAGGCAACCAAGGCCCAACCAAATAGTCGTAAAACGTATGAGTGATGGAAGAAACGCAAGAAAAACTTTAATAGCGAATGTGTGCTGGTAGCAGCCGGGGACTATCGAGGGTTCTATATGAATTAAGTAAAAAACACGACTGTAAAAAAGTACTCGGAATTGACCGAAGACGTGCCTAAGATGGCGACACGCTATAACTAGATGGGTAGGCTTTCTAATGCCAGGGAGCTGCGGAACATATCTATAGATGCTTGGCGGCAGAATTTCAACCTATGGGTGTTATCAACCAGACGAAGATTAGAACATGCCATACTACCATGCTATAGTTTCATCACGATGTTTTCCTCCACTGAAAACTCAGACGCTTTATAGGATTCAAATCTACGTGGAAAGACGCGTTTTCCGAAAGTCCAAAAACGCTATCGTTCAGTCATCATTGCCTTATAATTTATCTAATTACTAAATGAAGCAGCGTTGTAATTTTATTTGAAAAATTTCATGATATAAACATAAATACGTTATATAAGTAGAGATATGATTCAGATAATCTTTAATCATCTCATTGTATCTAGGGGTCAAGTTTCAGAATGTTACTGCATTAACATACTGAAGAGGCATTGAGTTAGTTCAAATTTGTCAAAGGAACGACAACTGATCTATTCTCAGCGTTAGTAAGCTATTTGTACAAAAACCACAATAACTACGAACTCACGGTGGAAAAAATTGTAAGTCCATCCATCGCGCAACGAATTCCTAGCTTCCTAAATCTTTACATCTAAATAGATAAAATTATTAAGGTTTGCCGTTGTGCGCGCAAAAACGCAAAAACTACTGGATAGATTTTGATCTTTTTTTACTCTTTATATATATAGTCCATATATGAAAAACAATAATGTCACCATAACTTCAAAAAAATATTTCTGGAGTGGACTAAAGCGGAGCCGTGGGCACAACTAGTATAAAATATATTTAGTTAAATTGTGGATAATTATAACTTTTTTTTTTGCATGTGACAGATTTACTTACCTAGTTATGCAGTCTGTACATTTCCTTATTAAGATCTGTTAATCGGTACATACATATGGTACATATATACGATACATATATACGGTACATAGATATGATACATATATACTGTACATATATACTTTACATATATATACGATATATACATATGGTACATAGAAAATGTACGTTACATATTTACTTGTATGTTATGACTACGATTGGTGATACCACCTGTTGTTTAGACTAGACGAATTGCGACATGTTTGACCCTCTCTTATTACGTCGTTTTAATTGGTACTTAAGTAAAAATGCTGATCTTCGTATATTTACTCAGTATGTTTAGACTACACTTTGAGATAAGCACCTGATATTTTGTCTAGACATATTGCGACATATTTTTGTCATTCAATTATAAACAACACCTGGTGTTTACAGTTTAAGACGTTATATATAAGACCATTGTTAAACCAAGTATTCATTCTGTAGTAAGATTCTGTAATAAAGTCTCTTAAGAATCACTTGAAAATATTTTTTAAAAACCCTCGACGCCGACCACGAGACTTAACTACCTACACAACACGTGCACACGTACGTACACATTTTTATTTTTTTTGCCCTCAAATCATTTTTCATGCAATCAAAATATTTTCTATTTAGTTCTAATTTAATAATAGACCTCCGTTACAGGCATAACATAGTCTGGAAACATAGCTAATGTAAAATTTTCTATAATTAAACTTGGAAATAAAAAAAAATGTGCTTATTTTTGACTAGTTGTGCCCGCGGCTCCGCTAACGTGGATTACAGAATGCTGTACTTCCAGCACACGCACGAATTGTGCTGTCCCAAAAATGCTTATTTTGGGTGATCCTTAAACTCTTATTCTATCGCTGGTTTTTGTAGGTCTGTTGAAGATCAACAATTATGTAGCATATTAATTTGATATATCTCCTATGGTTTACTCAGCGTAACCCATTTAATCGCCCCAAAAGTGTCTTCCGAATTAATTAATCGTTATCGTCACTGCCTATTTCGTATGGTATTTTATGCAAATATATCCTATAACCTGGCAAGATAACATAGGTATGAATTAAATAAGTTAATGAGTTTTCGCGTGAAAAGAACATAAACGGATAGACATACAGAGAGACGATGAGTTTTATAATATGTAGAGAAGATATAGACGAGGCACACTAGTTCGTAAGTGGAGGTTTACGTGAAGTTACCATTTGCGTTAGACGTCTGATATTAACTTGATGCGAAATATCAGATTCAGTAGCGGATCTTAATGGATGTCTACGTCTAGCAGTTGACTGACATACGTTGCTTATTACATAAAAAATAAATCCAGCCTTATTTCTTATCTTTTTTTTTCAGAGTTGTTTTCGCTGTCGGATCCGTATTTTAATGTAATTATTTTGAATATTTAAAACGTTTCCCCAGAATAGTAACAAAGCTGTGAGCCTGTCGCTTTAAATTTCGCCGTCTAGCGATATTTATTATTAAAAAAATTAACATTTATATTGTACGATGTGCTTTATTTAAATTTATGAATAAGGCTTCCTGGCCTTATTCATATTTAGGAAGGTACTGTCGTTGACAGCTTGAAGTACCTACGGATCAAGAGAAATACGTCGCGATGAGGAGCATTCGGATCGAATATTCAATCCGATAAGCAACACTCGAGGCACCTGAGTTGCAGTGGCGTGAGACGATCGAATGTGGAAACGGATAAGTGCTATGGGAAACGTTTCAGACAGGTGTATTGTAAAAAGGTTTATGAATAAAGAGAACATGTTTTGTGAAGATCATAGAGGTGGCAACCGTATCGATCACAAATAAAGTATTATATATATATATATATATATACATATATAGGTATTATAATACTAGCTGGCCCTGTAGACGCTGCTCTGCTCTTTACGGTATTTAATGGATCGACCACAGCGTCACCTATCGGGTTCAAATTTTGTGATTTACTGTTTGTTTTGTGAATGTATATCATTTTTATTGATAAATATAGAATTCTTTAATAACGACTAAAGCACCAACTATTAGATCCTAACAGAGATATGAACTATCACCTCGATAAAAAAAAAATAATGATAATGTATATATGAGTATCGTCAATATTTATATAAATGTATGAGTATCGGTCAAGTCGCTCAGAAGTTACACGATCATTATCAGACGCACACAAGATTTTTATATATATATAGCTAAGATTTAGCTGTGGCCGGAGCTCCGTTCACGTAGACCATAGAATGCGGTTGAGCACACGCGCGAATTGTGCTACCCCAAAAATGCTTATTGTGGGTGATCCTTAGAAGATAGTTATATGCTATTGATGTCTTTTTTGTAGGTTTTTTAAGATCTACAATAATTATATTGTACATTAATTTGATATACCTCTTATGGTTTATTCAGCATAAGCCATTTAATCGCCTGAAAAGCGTCTTTTTCCGAATTTATTCATTATTATCGTCACTGCTTATTTCGTATGTTACTTTATGTAACATAATATATTATATAACCTGGCTAGATACTATATCTATGAATAAAAGTTAAAGAAAAACCATTTAAATCGGATTAGTGGTTTTCGCGCAAAAAGAAAATAAACAGACAGAGAGACGTTGACTTTTATAATATGTATGGAAGATTTAGGTAATAGTTACATTTATAAAACTATGTATTGCACCTGAGCATATTTTATAACAAGTTTATTAATAAATTTACGATGATATCTGGAACCCATTTTGTCTTCTTCATCGTTTTAAAATAATAAGTATAAAGTACCGTTCATGAACCTCGTAGATCATTTTATTACCTTTTGAGAGGTGTTACTATGATTTCTGTCTTCTTGTGTGACATTTATAATATTAAATTATTAGTTGGAGTCAGTGCCCTCTTTCACGTATAAACTTCATGTTTTATGTGGATTAAAAATTACTTGTCTTTTATTGTTTTTAATTGTAATTTTGTCATTACTGCTATGTCCCAGTGGAAAAACGTTATAATATATAAAATGGAACCTTCTTTGGATTCAGTGCTATATTAATTTTAAATGTATATTTAAAATGATAAATATTTAATCCAATTTAGGCTCTAAGAAGGCTCTTATAAAAGTCAAAACACTACTACCGGTCGCGATAAAATCCCAGCCGTGGATAAGACAAGAGACAAGAAACTCGTTCAGATTTATCAGGATTTTTTAAAATAGTTTTTTTTTATAGTATTTACATTGTTTTTAGTTATTATGATTTTCAGTGGATGTACTTACAGAGAGAGAATCACTTCCAGGCATCACCATCATTCACGTAATGTTCCGCCCTACTTGTACGCTTTCGACATTAAGATATGTTTACCAACTAGTTTTCAATTGATACACGTTATTTAGAATATATAGAAAAATAGTAAATATAGAATAATATAATATATATATATATATATATATAGATTATACAATCATTGCGATTGTAGTAACAACATTTTATATACTTTTAAGATTGTAGTGAGTTCTTCTTAATGTCTTTATTTATTTTACTATATGTACCTACGTACTTTTAAAACAAGTACATTAGTTTTTTCTGCTATGCTTACTTATTACTAGGTGTGTCCTGAAAATGTAGATTACAGCATAAGTGCACTACGTGATATTTATAAATTTTAACATACCTATTCATAGTGGCAGAGGAGTATTAATCTGGGGATGTATTAACTAAGATATAAAGTTTGCGATATTTGGTAGTGGTGGTGAAGGTGTGGTCCGCGAGGTGGGCGGGTGCCGGCGGCGGGGCGGGGCGGCGACATGAGGAGCGCGCGCGCAGCCCGCCCCAGCCGCCATGCAACGCCTGCGCACCACTTTCAAACGCTCAAGGACGCCCACACCTGCCGATATGAAGACACAAAGCAGCCTTGAAGTTCCTAAGCAGGTAATAATAATAAAATCAGCCTGTAAGTGTTCCACTGCGGGGCAATGAGGGCTGCCTCTTTCACGGGGGAATCACAACGTATTCGTGAACTACAAGAACATTTCTCATACATTCAGGTTCCCTTACGATGTTTTCCTTCACTGTCAGCCGATAGGTTTACCAATTTAAATTACTAAATGAATTCGAATTCCGGATAATTCGTTGGTACATGCCTGAGCTCGAGCCTGTTTGAACCGTAGGTACTGACACACGAAGTCCGACACCGAAGGGCTCAGTCCTTAGGTGTAGCAACCTATTGGTGATTAACTTCAGTTCGAAATTCAGTCCTTTGCAGATTAGTAAATGGTAGTTTTAGGTAGCAGTGACAATTTAACACCAGGTCGACTGCATTATCTTTACTAAGTACTTACTTCCTTTTTATAAAAAATAGAAGATGTTACTTATGAATATCAGAGAACAGTAATGTCACGGGCCTAGTAATAACTTTCACATGAGGGAGGGGGGTTTAGCTGCGCACAAATGTAAACTAGTTATCGCCTGTGACTTCACACTATAAGAAGGAAGACCAGTAAGTGCTAATAGAATCAGTCAATTTAAAAAATACAACAACATATCATCCATATCATAAATAAGTTTTTCTGCCGTATACTATTTTAACGCACGGACACAAAAGGATGTAATTCGGTGAAAATTAGTGTAGACTAAGTTGAGGGACGGGGCAGGCCTCCTTAACTCCCTTCTAAAATACTTATGTCCGTGAGTAATGTAGTGTTTACTAATGAATACTAAAAAAGCAAGAAATAAGTAATGGATTCATATAAAGAATGTTTTATTAGGTGCGGTCGGCCTCATTCGATGAGATCCAACTGGAGGTTGCGAGAGGCGCGAGTGCCAGCGTTTTGCTGTCAGTCCCGCAGCCCGGTGCACGTAGTAGGTCTTTTGATTCCGCTGGATCCGACGACTCTGGCACTTACCTTGAGGTAAAATACTTTGTATTGTTTATATTATTTATTTAATTTTGGTATATCGGTTCATCGTAAAAAAATTATTTGCTGGCGCTTAACTTGAATAATGCCATAAACATGAATAGAAGTGGCACATTTCTTTTAATAGTATTACGACAAAATGACAGTAATGTGCCAGATGATGACCATCGACAAATCAACAATTTATCGCCAGCTGCAGCGTTCATACCGACATGCGTAAATAGAAAGTGCATATGCAGTTATGCACCGGTTGATCCCGAAATGCGACGCGCATAAGACCATTATGACGGGCTTTACCCCATATGTATGACAGTTGCAATCCAGTCCAGTTTTATAGTCCTATCAACCTACTATCACTCAGCAAGGTGCACCACGTGCAGGTGGGTTTGGCGTTGGTATTTTAATTCTCAAGATGTTATTCGGCACCCCTTACGCCATTATTTATAGTAAGTATGTAACTCAACCTTAACTTGACAAATAATATGAATGGTTAAAAATAATACTTGTTTTTAATAGTTTTAAGACTTCATAATTCATGAAAGTATTTAAATCTCATAAACTGACATATAAATAACTATTACTACACGTTAGAAGCAATTATTTGATTAACATGTGTTCTAAAATATTCTGTAATTACATTAAATTACCAGAACCGTAAGTTTTGAAATTTCAAATCAACATTAAATTTGTTCGTCTCATTTATTAGGTAAATATGTGCTTATTATAATCTTTTCTTTGAAAGAAACAAGCTACTTTACAAATGAAATTTCAACAGCAAATATAGTCACTTTCAGGTAAATTACTTTACGGATAAACGCAAAAACGGTGAAATTACTTGTTTGCTCTTTATTCTCGGGTATTATTATAATTGAGTACCATAGCAACAAAAATAGTAGATATTACATAAAAAACCGAAATTAATTCCATTTTCTTATGTGAATTTTTATTAAATACATGTCATGTTATACCAGGTACCACGACTTTGGTCACGTCGTCGATCAGGAAAAGGTACGCCGCCACCATGCGTGCATTGTCGACATATGGAGACATGGCTCGCACGCCGCAGCGAAGACCGAACTACGCCAGAACGGCCGCTTGCTTCCTCCTCCGCAGAAGAAGAAGACGACGAAGATGAAAGCGAAGCAGAGTCTCCAGGAGTTACGTTGGCTCCGACTCCGCCTCCCCGGATGTACATACCACTGCCGCCGCAGTCACCGCCACCATCACCCGGCGCGCCTTCATTCGAACTTCAACCGCCAAACGATGAACCTCCCGTTCTCCCACAGAGAAGACGGTCTATATCTCGACAAGAAGCATTCTTTGTGGAACCAACCGGGAGTTCGCTTGAGAACGTTCGTGCATCAGAAGAGGGAGCAACCAGTACTGCTAGGGATCCCTTAGTCCACGATATTTACCTGGCCGTACCAGAGTTAAAGCGCGACCGTGCTGCTTCAGTAGATTCATGCTTCTCCAAAGTGTCGGGTGGTGCCAGAGCTGAGGAGCTAAATGGCACAGACAATTGCTTGACTGTACCCGGGACAGGGCATCGTTCGAGATCAGTGGATATCGTGCTGCCCACGGCTGAGCAGTCGCGTTATAAAGCACTAGCTCTGACTGCTTCGCAAGCACCGCAGCCAGCTCCCAAGACGGAGTCAAAAGAAACAGTTCGCGGATCAGTGGCAACTGAAGGCAGGTCAGTATTAAAATATAGGCTTGGTTAATGTTATTATAAAAAAATAATTTAATGTTAACGTTAAATCAGGACACTTTTTCTTTTTCAATAACCGTATTTCTTACTTACCTATTGATTAAAACGGAATAATAATAACTGATTTCATATTTTTTTAAGAATAACCCGATGTTCAACGTATTATTATATTACAGAAATTAATTGCTCGTTGCTCGTGTCCTATTTGCATTTTATGAAGACAGATTTTTAGATCATTAAATTCTTAACGGTTCGTTTTCAATCTTACAAATTAATAATAATTAATGTAATTTAAAAAACAAGATTAATTTAATTTTATAGTATATCACTGCAACTAATAGTTCAAGTACTAATAATCTCTACCAGCTCATAGGTATGTTTTTCGAAAACAATGTATGAGAAAATATTACTTCAAAATGTACTTATTTATTTTTCAATTAGTATTCTGCTTACAAAAATGCATCCAAAACACAAAAGGGTTAGAATTAAAATATGTTTTAAATAAAACCTGTGGGCACTAGATGCTTTAAACGGCATTCGAAATTTGTAATCAGATTAATTCAACCATCATTTAACTTACTTTCATTTTATGACAGACAGTCAAACAATTTGGTTTACAATTATATATATTATACAGTTCATGATCTACACAAGTTTGCCATAATAGCGAATTAATATTAATTAATCCCTTTGAACTTTACAAAATTGTATAAGTGTTAAAAATACTCGTTAGAAAAAACTTATCAAATATACTTTTTTAATAGTTGATTGAAAAAGAAAAATTAACTCGACTAAATTTCCGGAAACATACAAATGGAAACAACGTAATGTCTACAATTTATTATTTCATAATAATATAGCCATATAACCTTCCTTTGAAACTAATTTTAATTCAGAACTGTAACAATAATGTAACCGTATTTTGTAATTGGAATTTTTTTCTATCATTGTTTATTTCCACACAGACATACAATACTAAAATATTTTCAATCTTATACGATGATGGAATTATGACGGTAACCGGAAATCTTCGATCAGTAATAGCACTTACGTTGCAAAACTAATATATATATAAGTGAACGAACCTATCTTTCTCTACAATCTTATACATTACTAGCTGTGACCGCGGTTTCACCCGCGTATAAATTAAAAGAAATTTTGATTGATGATTTATAATACATCAGTATATACAACATTTTTATTGGGCGGCCAGGGTTATGAGTCACAAGTGTCGCAACTCACACGGCTCGTTCGCGCCACTACACGTACAGTCATAGACCCGAACCGAGTGTTGCATTATTTAAATTTTACATTGTCTCCGAAATTATTCGTCTAAATAACATGCTAGAAAGGTCAAAGTTTATTTATATAAAATTGTCTTGATGATGAAGTAACTTACTTTCGTAAGGATTAATATGCCATGCCTAATAATAATGTTCATAAATAAATATTCAATAAAACTTTGTCACAAAATACCCTATTGTGACCTATGTATAAAAGATAGGCATATGGTATCGCAGACTTTTTTTAGAAGTACTAAGGAGCAATATTTTTGTAGAACTTTGTATTTACGTATTATTAACCATTACGCCAGCGCACGCGGGTAAAGCAGTTAGGGTGCGCTATGTATTCCGACTTACTAAACAAAAATCAATATTTAAGGCCAGCTGAAACGTGTACCCCAATGCTAGATAGCCTTTAGTATTCCTCGTGATTCATATCACATACAAAAATATTTTTTCGAATCCGAGTGGTAGTTGAAACAAACAAAAAACTCTTCCGCTTTATTATATTAGTATAGGTTGAACTTCGTTGAGAAAATAATTTCTAAACATCGTCAATTGATCATTTCCATTGAAAGGTTGAGGGCGTTTGTATTAAAAGTATGATATCGTATGTTGAAAATATTTCTTTATTTTTATATTTGAGTGGTCCAAACTACAACTAATATTTATTTATTTCATAACACTTCGGAGTGATGGCGTAACGAATCGTGTAAACGATTTAATTTTCAAACCTGATTTGCCATAGTTTATTGTGAATTTACAAAAAAAAGTCAGTAAAGTATTTGAATTATATTTCTTTTGTGTGCGTTTAGTAGAGCGTAAAATTGAGAGCTGTGTGCGCATCCTGTGACCTGTGACGTAAGTCTAAGTGCGACATGGTGAAGTTAGCCATAAATTATATAATATTGTAATAGTTATTTATGACACTAGAGCGGCAAGTTGGTTTTTATAAACGAGTAAACAATTATAGTCACGATTTTGTAAAAACCATTTAGGTACGCACTCGTGTCATACAACGGTTTTAAACACATTTGCGAGAAAATAGTACAATAGGAAATGAAGCAAACTTTTCCATTAGATTATTTTTAATAGTAAATAAGAAATTATACAGATAGATCACTACTCTTGGAAATTTTACCTGCAATTTGCGCCTCATTTAAGATATCAGGTAGAGTACATTTCATATTAATATCGGATTCCTCGCTTGAACTAACATTATTATTTTGTTTATAAATATCAGTCGGAAAGTTACAATGATCTTTGACGTTTCTAACATGAAAACGGCGCGAATTTGCAAATGGCGTCACGTTCGCGTGGTGAAAATTAGAACTACATCTTTCGTCTCATTTTCCCTTAAGTATTAAAGTGAGGAAAATGTAGTGCTTCCAAGGTTCGATCATTCAGCATATTTATTCTTGAAATGTGAAACTCCTTAGTAGAATTTTTATATATTTTTAAGACGCTATGCAACGGAGCGTGTGGTAAAAAAATTACCGCACGCTGCGTGGTATGGTGCGTAATTTTTAACTTTCGAACAATGTATACAGGCTTCGTAAATGCATTTTTTGAGCAAATGCGTTGAAAATTCATTTTACAGACTTTTTTAATTGTCTAAAACAATTTAATTCTGTATAAATAAACATTATTTTGATAAAAAAGACAGTAAAATTGATTTACACTATTGTAATTGATAGCTAACTTCATTATGTAGTTGGCAAGCGAAACAAAATATTTTGATAACTTTTTTTAGTTACACCAAAGAAGTACAATGACTTATGTGCTGTACATAAATACACAAACTTTTCTTTATTAGAATATTAAACAGAAATAGTTAATTATTATTATAAATTAAAAAGGAGTCTCCTTTTTAAGGGCCTATTTTAAATGAAAGAAGGGATAGGAACTAGGACGCAGTCTAATGTGTAAACTAAATCCACCACTGCCATTATACGTTTACATATATTTACATACGTAGCGTAAGTAACACAACAGTGTTGTGGCATGTAAGGTTAATTGATTCTTGCCTAAGCTAATATGATTGTGTTTTAACACTCCAGCAACATTCATTATTGCCGTAGAGGCGTGGACAATAATCCTTGAGTTTGTGTACGTATGGATGAGAGTGTGATTGTATCTTCCTGTTTTTGAACGTGTTAAAGTTTCTGATCATGGTGACCAGTGGAAATAAATATGTGATCATTGCAATCAGCTGGTGCGAGTGAATTAAGAGTCTGACTATTGCGGTCAGTAAAAAATGAGTGATTATTGCAATCAATTGTCTGACCAATTTAGGTTCAGTAAAAACTTGCGAATTATAAGTGTGATCATTGCGATCATAAATCTGACCTGTGCAGTCAGTACAAAATCGTGAATGACGTAAGTGATCATGCGATTTGACATGATTTTTATCTTAGTGAATCTATTGGTGATTCCGATGCGATTAGATGAATAAATACCTCGGAGCACTATGCTTAAATTATATTAGAAGACGTGGCTGGTATAATATATTGTTTAGTTGCAAAGATATTTGAAATTATAAGAAATACTTGTCTTGCTTGTACGATGAAAAAATGATGTCACAAAAAAAAAAATTCGATATTCTTTATAATAACTGGCCTTCGGTTCCAAAAACTGGTAAGGAACACAGCCTGTTGAATGCCCGTCGCAGAGTTCCGGATCTGGTCTTGATTTCTGCTATTTCATTGATGCTGTCGGTGCCTGGGTAGACCGTGATGACCCGCCCGAGCAGCAATCTCGATAGTGGAAAGTGCTCGTCCTTCATGAGGACCAATTTGCTTAAAAACAAAACAAAATATTCTTTAAAAAAAGTTTCTTCTTCTTCTTCACGATGGCCAGGATGGCGTCGTACTGGTCATCGGGCGTTAACATCTATTATTAAAAAAAAAACAGATTTTAGTTCAATATTTAATTTTCATTATGTTAGTTCAAAATTCCTTTTAATTAAAATACTGAGCTTACTGCCTATAATGTTTTTTCATTAAATCCATTTTTTTTGTTTTCAAAAATTTTCATTTATTAATTTATTAATTGATTCTATTCAACGAATTTTAAAAGCTTACATTCTATAAATAAATCAGTTTTCACTTTAATTTGTCCCTTTTTTATTGCGTTCCTTTAAAAATGTCCATGAGTGTCTGTTCTTTAGGAAAGCCACATGCTTATTACATTCCCAATGAAAGTACCCTTTTTATAAAATCTTTTCAGTGAGTTTTGTCAATCACGCATTCATTAAACCTGCAATAATCCGACGACGGGTAGTTCTATATGCTGACAAACTGAATTCATAACAATTCAATGAATCGCTAACGCCAATAAATTATTTGCAATTAATTTACTTTGGTTCCGTTGCGAGCTTTGTTTAAGGTTTGTGTTTTATGCACACGAGATAATTTGCTATGACGTTGTCGTGAAATTATTTAATATTAAATAGGTACCCTTATGTACTAAATATATGACAACGTATGCATAAGAACATTTTTATATTATTGTTGTTACATATAAGGGAACGTAGCTATACTACGTGGCCCATTTTTTTTAATCTTTATCCCTCGCCCTCGGTGACCACTCGTAGTATATGCCAACACTCCCCCTCCCCCTCTAGTTTTCACGTAGTAATTCATAAATATGTTTTGAATTATTTTTTTGCAGTTATAAAGATTAAAATCATTTGGCTCATATTTGTCTTTGTTAATATATTACTTAGTTACTTATTGGGTACACAGTGTGTTTATATAGCAAAAAAAGCACAAGATATCCCTAGAGTATATTGACTACGTGACGAAAACCTAAGCCCCTGTGACCAAGCGTGGTATTTTGAAGACTCCCTTCCCCCGTCAGAATAGGTCACGTAGTATGGGTGCGTTCCCTAATTGAAGACAACTTTTTTTAACGTGACACGGCACGACTATCACTGATGGTAAGCTCTGTGCAATCCGAAAAGAACTACCAAGGTATCAGCAATCCATCAACGGTCACCACTGTCGTCTTGCAAATTTCTCGACAGCTGGATATAGGTACATTGGCTGATCCCAAAACGCGACACGTCTTAGTGTGCCAATATGGCTGGTGTTACACCTGGTGTACGATGTTTTCGATCGAGTCGGACACAATTTTCGTGTCCTATCAACCTCCAAACGCCATTATGTAATTATAATGGCATTGTCGGTTAAAAATTGCCAATTGCGTGTCGGGCCACGCACAGTGTGAAGTTCCGTAGTTGTTCGTCAAAATATGCAGACTTAGAAGGAGGTTTTAAATAATTTTCAATGGAATTTGTACGCAATTACTTCTCCAAGTACATTTTTTAAGTTGGTTACTATTACTAGTTAATTTGTAAAGTCTACTTAGCTGTAATAGTTTTCCTTTTAACTTCGCTATATATACCTACTACTGCCGTGAATTTTTTCACATACCCAAAAACAATCATTTTCAGCTGGCTTTTCACTTTACTCTAACAATTAGGACTTTAAAGCTAAATATTTCGCAAACGGATCCCTGTCCAACGACAACCCACGCTATGTAATAACCAATAATGGACAAAAAAAGCTGCTGATGAGGCCTGTATCACCGACGGTTATCGTTGTTTGTGGACTGTACCGCACTTACTATCAGATGCTGTAGTCATTTACATCACATAACTCAGTTGCCGATCTAATATAAAAAAAAGAAAATAAATAAATATTCATTTATGGCAGTAATGCACAGTGAAGAGAGCGTTAAATCTCGATACAAATATTTTAAATATAGTCCTATGAGCTTAAGCGATGCGTAGGTACCAATGAAACTTTTGTATTTTACAAATAACTACGTAATAGGCGTTTGGTTATGAAATTGCCAAATTTATTTTATGAAAAATGTATATCTAATAAATCGTAGTGCTGGCAGTTATTGTCAATGCACTTTTGCCATTTTATTGGAAGTTCACCTATACCTCTGTAGTCTGTGTCTTACTGTAGATATCCTGGAGACGGAAATCGATGAACTTCTAGGCGCTTTCAACTGCTTCACCGGATTTGAAATTTTGCCTTGTAAGATACAATCCAAATCCGGAAAAAATGGTAATTAGTTCGAGCAAGGAAGTCCTTGCTCCAACTATTCTAATCACAAATTGTGATTAGATGGGTGACGAAGAGCTTTTAGTCGTAATTCCTATTGTTTTGACATGGTCCGTTGTGCTTGCCTTGCAGTGAAGAACTGTTGGACTAGAACAATTAACAAGTATTCTTGTATTATCATACAAGATCCACTTTTCATAAAAAGTGTGAATCCGATTCAGAAACCCTACATTTGTGTATCTATTGAACAAGTTAAATCAAGCTTAGACACGATTTTGTTATTATTGTTAAGTGAGTTCATACGATACCCATTTTCTTACTTTTATATTTTCCAATTTGATGTAAACGAAGCAGTATCATATTATCACTTACATTGAAGGCTGTTAATTATTTCGATGTGGTTTGAAATCAATTTGCTGCCACTACGGCTATTCATCGTTATCGTCTTTAGTTTCCGGTTGGTCAATTGTTGAGATCAAAATTTCTCTAATATAAATCAATTGTATAATTCAAAGGATACGAATTGAGGGGAAAAATTTTGATGGTAAAAAATATGTCATGGCAAATGCGTAAAAGAACCCAAAAGAAATTCGGACATCAGTGTCCGGCTGACATCTGACAAGTGGATATCGGTCGACCGTTTGACTTGCAAATGGTAGGAGATAAAAATACACCTAAGCTTCAAATGTACATTATTTGTTCGTATATAACTTACTTTACTGCTTAGATTCCCTTTAATTTATTAGAATTATTGTAAAAACGATTGTCGAATTTTTATTTAAAGCTTAAATCAGATATGTCATATTAAAACAGAAAAGAGAATCTGTTGTAAAAATTTTAACCAATACGTTTTAGTTTCAAATAAATAGATAAATTTTACAATTGTCATACTTCGTAACTATAATTTTTATAAAAATCGGGAAAAAAATGTACATTAATGGTAAATTGATACATTTTAAGAATCTTGTTTCTTTTTATCATGTTATTATAAAACAAAACAATTCATATTACTTACAGTACTTTTTTATATACTATTAAGGTGGCAAACAAGCATACGCCCGGCCTGAGAGTAAGCAGCTATCGTGCCTATGGCGCCTGTAATACCATTAGTATTAAATAGCGCGTTGCCGACCATGAACATAGGAGGAGCTCTGGAATCCTACTCACCGCAGGAATACAATACAAAGTTATTTGGCTGTGATCTTCTGCACTTATATAGTAAGCATTCACCTTTAGACAAAAGAGATAGCTATCAAATCTGTAATATCATCATAAAACAAAGTCGCGTCGCTCTGGCCATCCCTATGTATGCTTAAATCTTTAAAACTACGCAACGGATTTTGAAACGGTTTTTTTATAGCATTGCAAACGCTGGCTCAATCCCACGAGATAAATCAAAATAATATACTACAGTATTGTACATCTTAAAAAGGTCAACAAAATAAAGGTGTGTGTGCACACACGATAGAAGTGAAACTTCATTTTAAAAGACATTTTCTATTTTATTTAAACAGTGTGCAATAACACACCCACATTTACTCTCTCGCTCTGGCTCACACAAAGAGTAGAGACCGATAATATATTGCTCTCTCGCTCTGGCTCACACAAAGAGGAGAGACCGATAATGTGCGTTAAACGTTTAACGTTTAACGTTTAACGCTTGGAAGTCGCATAAGAAGTTTCACTTCAAAAGTCCGCGATGGTATATGTCTATCTCTTAAGGATAACCCACAATAACCATTTTTTATCCTTTACATTTTACGGGAAAAAATGGCTTATTTACGAAGTGATTTTAAGCAATACAGCATTAATCCTTATCCAATTAAGTACCTTAAATACATTGTCCATTTAATATAGATCAATATAATGTAGCATGTAATTTAAATGAATATTTCCGAAGATATTACAGATTTAAAGTGCAGGGACATAGCAGTGCGGCGGTACGGCCCTATATACCATGGTCAATTATATGTCGCTCTTACAAGAGTATCCTCTAAACTAAACATGTTTGTATTGTCTAATGACAAAAAAGCTGTAAACGTTGTTTAAGGACATTCTGTAGTAGGTAGATATTTAGTATCAGCATTGCACCCGTGCGAAGCCGGGGCGGGTCGCTAGTTAATTATTAAACTATTTATTATGAGAAAAGTTTTTAAGCAAACTGATTATGAAGCTTAATATACAATATAAAACATACTACAGTAATTATTAAATTTAGAAATGTACCTCTTTTATTATTTTAAGTAGCGGTCGATAGCTTAGACTAGAGGTTTGTTGATTCGACGTATCCTGTTTCGGGTCTTGGCATGTTATTTTGGGTAGGTACATTTATTGGTTTGACAGTGAAGGAGTAGGTATGTCTCGAGGTTACTCAAATTATCGATGAATGCTCTAGAAATACCGCTATCAAATGGGAAAATATAAAAGTTAAGATTTCTTGCACTTTGAAATTATCAATAAATCGCGGGCTGACTTTGATTGAACTTCTCCCTTCCCTTGGGCAAAGGCCTTTGTCTAGTAATCTGAAATTTAATGGGTGATATTATAAGTTTTAGCTAAAATATAATATTCGTAATACATAAGTCCTTATCCATTGCATTTTATTTATTGTAACCGAAACTTTTTCTAGGAAAACAATAACTATAAATTATAAATATTTTTGCAATTATTAATAATAACGACTAATTACTACTAAGGTAAAAAGAAATGTCACTTTTTTTGGAAGTTATTAAGATTATTTCGAATTATTATTCAGTAAATTATTAACAAATTCTTGGCAATTTCCTTAAGCTATTAAAATACTTAATGTTTTGGCTTAAATAATATATTTGTTGGTCTTCTCGAATAATTAGATTTTTTGCTGTGTCAAAACCTCTTTCATCTACAGAGTTACGGCATTTATTACATTTTTAATTTAAAAGTGAGGACTGTAATCAATTTGGGAGCTGTATTTTTCACCAAGACGAAATAAAAGACGTCGTTTATAAGAGTGATACGAATAAATATATCACAAGTAAAAAAAGATTTCGTTCTCGTTCTAATTGTGCACTTATCTACAATTAGGACAGGAAAATACTATTTATCATCAAGACAATTGTACTGGAGGCATATTTATTTTGATCCTTATTACAGGATGACCAAAAGTTTGATGGTAAATGTCATTTAACAATACCAGGTACCTGACTGATTTAAGGCCATGATACGCAATCCCAAGTTTATACAAAAACCTTTCAAATACCGGTAAGTGGGAGATACAAGCATTTTGTAATAAGATTCTGCTATTAGTTTGTGTGCGAGTAATGGTTTTTTTATAGTAGACTGACAAAGTGACTACACTGTGCCTGAGGGTAAGCACAGTACAATCAAAAAACAACGGCGATCATCGAGAAATCGACAATCCAGTAAGTCGTCGTTGTCATGCCGGCCTGCTAACTTCTCTGCAGCTGGATATATGTACATTGGCAGATCTTGAAACGTGACAAACTATTAAACAGCAGTGATGGCACAGTGGTAGCTTGTACGACTTCGCGTCGATTGACGTGAGTTCGAATCTCTGCAATGAGCCTGAGCTTTCGGTGAAGGAAAACATGGTGAGGAAACCATAGTATGTTGGTAGGGCTTTTTCTAATACCTGCCTTGCTAGCTATCACCTTCAAGTTGAAAATCTGTTAAATTTTAATTCTAAGTTAGTCCTAATATGATATTAAGGTCATAAATAATATAATAGTATGTAAATACAAACACTAAATAATAGTAAAAAAATATTACATGTTTTGTACACAATCGTGGACTAGATACTGCTATATGGCACTGCGTTTTACAATTATCATTGGCTGTAACCTGATTACCAATTAATGGCCCCTCTAATTGTACTCGCCATTTAGTCGGGAACGAGTATTTTACCGTCTTGCAAAGTTTTATTACCTGGTAAAAAAAGAATAAACATTCCAGGTTCATTAATATTCTCAGCAATCTTTTCATTCTGATAAATGAAGTGTTTTACCAAGTACTTTAATATTTCAAAGGTGAAATGAAGTATACATTTTTAAACCTCAAAATAGAAGTGGTGTAATTTACGTAGTATAATACAGTTAGGTGTGAAAGCCCGAAAGCTTAGGTTAGGTAGAGACAATTAAGTGCCTTAAGTACTAGTTGAATCCTTAATAGTCACGTTTCAGTTCATTAGGATCCCGATTCCCACAATTTTTAATTATTACCTAAAGTTGAAAACTTGTACTTTTGTTTATTTATTCAATAATCGTATTTGTTTGAATTTAACCTTATTTGCTTATCAAAGACACACGGGTGTTAGTAGATATTAGTAATAGAGCATTAAGTATTACGAGCAGTAAATATTTTATAACGTCGATTGTAAATCCTTGTATATAAAAGTTGATAGTGACCCTTTCTAAGTAATTTTATAAAAATGTATTTCCTTCTGAACTTTATACGTATAACGTTATAGGTTTAGCGTAGTGGCCACAATCACACCTGATCGTAATTTACGATGTGGCCCAAGATGGTAACACGTTAAGCCTAGTAAAGACTGGCTCCTAAGTGCAACTGCCGGAACACACCTTCAAGGTGCTTGGCGACAGATTTTCAACTTGAGGGTGGTAGCTAGCTAGGCGAGCATTATAAATAGCCCTACCATCACGCTATGGTTTCGTCAGGATGTTTTCCTTCACCGGAAGGTCAGGCTCATTGCAGGGATTCGAACTCATGTGAATCGACGCGATGTGCGTACACGCTACCAGTGAGTCATCATTGCATCTATCTGATAGATATCTCTTATTTGTATATTATTACATGAACAAAATTTCAAAATCAAGCCACATGACCTTTACTTGCCTAACGAAATAGTTCATTTCTACTTCTTACGATGATGACGTAGGTACATAAGTACATTTAAGAAAATAAATGTTAAACGAGATTCAAGAATAGACAATTGAAATATAAAATGTTACAAAATGTAACATCGAATGTCACAACAGTTCAGATACCAGTACAGTTCTGCGTATAACTTATTTTTCTTCCTAAAGAATGTTCGAACTATTAGTAATAATTCTTTTTCTGAGCAAACAACAATGGAATTTTATCAAACTTGGTACACTTAGATCGAACTTTTGTAAGCTGTTCTTATTTATAGAGAAGTAAATGAAGTCCTTATACAGTTGGACATGACGCGTATACTCAATATTTCGAACCGTCTTAGTCCTCGAGAGGCCAGTGCGGTAAATAATGGATTCATTCAATAAAGTTGATGTGGGTTGTACGTGTTTACTATTTAAAATACATAATTGTATAAACTTTTGAAGGGAAACTTCTTATGCGACTTCCAAGCGTTAAACTTTAAATGTTAAATGTTAAACGATAAACGTTTAACGCACATTATCGGCCTCTCCTCTTTGTGTGAGCCAGAGCGAGAAAGTAAATGTCGGTGTGTATGTATATTGCACACTGTTTAAATAATATAGAAAATGCCTTTTAAAATGAAGTTTCACTTCTATCGTGTGTGAATCGCACACACACCTTTTTGAAGTGAAACTTCTTATGCGACTTCCGAGCGTTAAAAGTTAAATGTTAAACTTTAAACGTTTAACACACATTATCGGTCTCTCCTCTTTGTGTGAGCCAGAGCGAGAGAGTAAATGTCGGTGTGTATGTATATTGCACACTTTTTAAATAAAATAGAAAATGTCTTTTAAAATGAAGTTTCACTTCTACCGTGTGTGAATCGCACACACCTTTTTTATTTTTTTATTTACATTCTAACAATTTATAAATACACAGAAAATATAAAAACTAATACTGATAACATATAATTAATATTGTAAGTTACAATTTGTGTTTAAATAATTACTCTAAAAGGGCCATATCGGGGTTATTAAGTAGTGTGCTCAAAATACTAGCAACATTGCTGCGTTGCCAGCCTTCACAGTAGTAGCCGAAAGATGGGATGAAGCTAAGGTATCCACACATGTTTCATTCTAAACCATTCTCCAAGGAACCGAAGTCATGCCATCGGGTCCTTTTGTATAAACTTACATTTATTATCAAAAATGTAAGTTGAAAATTTTTTTTTTTATTTGGTTCACAAACACCGGGTAACGCGTACACATTTAAGGCGATAAAAAAGTGGTGTGTCCCTAAAAAGTGAACATAGCTTAAGTATTACTTTTTAACATAAGTTACTCGCTGACTCGTCTATTATTTCGCACATTATCGATATAAATTTTAACAATCTAACAACTGTCATGTTATTTAAACATACTATTAGAGATGGTGACTTTTAAATGTTAGTTGAATATCTCTTGACGGCATTCTCATGAAAATACGCTTTTTATAAAAAAGTTTTCATATCGGTTTTTAACAAAACAATAATTTTTAAACTGTTTCTCAATCGTATAATTTGGAATAACGTGGACCATAAACTTTAAAATGATGTTTGAATTATTAATTTTGATGAAGAATTAATGGAGACATGGCATTGCCAAAAAAAAACTCATTTGAGAAATAATATAAATATGTATTAAAAATACAGCAAACCTAGTAATAAATAACGACGAACCACAGGAATAAAGTAGATACAGTACTATAATGTATCAGTGGTAACATTACGGTTAAAACTATAACCGTATTCTAACCGTATAATCGGTTCTTATTAAAACTTTCATCAAAGAGCAGCACGTTCTAATCAAAATTTCCATAATTTTCAAAGGGATATGTAACATTTGCAATAAAACCCCTTCTAACAGTACTAATAGTAGCAAACTAAATTAATATAAGAGCAGCGAGCGCAGACTCCTCTATTCTCTTAGCCTTTAATTGAATAATAAAGCACCTTTGCGTCAAAATGCGGGAACTAGTCTGAGAAGATAGGATTGGAAATCACCGGAGAATTTGATGTCTCTTAGTAATAAATAATATACATAAAAGTTCTGGTATTTTAGAATAAATATTATTACATTTAAATTAAAACTTATATATAATTAAAATAAATATACCCAACAAATTGTCATAATATTTAGGCACTAATTATATCATGTATGATAATATGAGTATATAATAATTTAAAAGGTAATGTTATAAGAAATTGTGTATCAAATATATTGTTTCAATCCATTAATTATATGAAGCAAAATAGACGGCAGAAGGCTTAACCGTAGCATGATATCTTGTATAGATTCTTACGATAGTACTTTGTGAAATATAGAATGAACTGTAGTCTCTAAAGTTGATTTAGCTTTAATTACCAAAGTCCAATAACAATCGCCACTGCATGAAGTTCAAGAACTAATAAATTATTTTCGAGTGATGATAATGTTCACTGAAGTAATGGTGGTCGAGTGTCTTAGATCGGAGAAATATCGATTTAATGCACGCAGGTTTAAGCTTCGGTATGAACTAACGAGTTTTTCGTAAATCGCATACAGTTACTAATTTTACTTTGGTAAAACTATCAGCCGACAGTGAAAGAAAACATTGTGAGGAAACTTAAACGACTGAGATATTTTCTTATACTAACGCATGTGGTAGAACTACGGTTTCTAGGCATTTTGAATGGCCAATACGTCGGACTGCCGTGATAATTAAGCCCGTGCTTTCCCTCGGGAAGAGGCCTTTGCTCAGTAATGGGACACAACAGGCTGATATTATTATTATTTGACTGATAATATTAGTAGCATTTGCTTTATCAACATATAGAATGAAACAAATAACTAAGATTTAAACAAGGATAAAATATCAGTAGGAAATATCAGAAAAAATATTTTCACGATGTATCATCGCCTGTCATCATCATCAGCTCACTTCAGTTTGTATAAACCTTACCACAATTTGCCTGGTGAGTAGGTAGTAATAAAACTTTATCACTACTATTTAAGTCCGTTTATTTCCTGGTTTAATCATACATCAACACTGGTGTAATATTTGTGCAAATGATTAAGATGGCGCGATTCAGAAATTAAAAAAAATAGTGCGCCATCTAGTGGCAAACTAAAGCTTCTCTATTTCTTTCTCTCATCCCGCTATAACACCAGCGGGTGCTCTACATTTCTGCGACCGACTCTAGTTTCCTATATCAGCATTTTGCAAATCCAGCAACAGTGACATCAAAGTCACATGTAGTCTGTTTATTTCCATTTCAACGTGGTCATTTCCTGGGTAATCTCGATAACTCCCTTTAACTTTATTATTTTAATGTTGAAATATGTTCTTTCTAACATAATAAGCGTCCTTGTAAGGGTGTGCGGTTCTTTTGAAAAGGTTCCGTGTCTCAGTACCTATAATATGAACTTATATTTACGATAAAGCAAAATAAATAACATATTACTCTGCAATCAGTTATACGCTAACGTTGGAGCACAATCCGAGCTCGTGTTAAGTGTCGACATATCCTGTGACAGCAACACACTACGTCTAGAAAGAGGTCTGGTTCTCAAGTGCAGCTTCCAGAACATAACTAACCAATCAGTCACTGGAAAATAATGTCATGCATAAAGATTGAGCCGTTTTAATTTATTATAATATTGCGTACCCAATATAGTTTTCATTTGTTATTTTCTTAAAGTAACTCACATATCCTTACTACCATTTGCAGTGGTTTATTTCCTAGTAACTTTATTCACGGGAAATTATTCACGAATAATTAATAAATCAGTTTTTTTTTTATTCGATCCCAGATTGTAATAGTTGTATTAGTCATTAGCTTTGTCAGCCTTTATAACTTACCTTTACCAAAAAAGGAATAAATACGCAACTTTTTCTGATAAAATAATAGTCATTAATTCATTAAATTTAAAATTGAGGATTTTAGTTGGTGTAATGTTATAAATCACTTTTATAAAGATGTTCGGTTGCACTATTAATTAACGCTCGGCTTCGGAGCTCTCCGTAATAAGAGAGTATCGTGTTGGGTTGGAGATATCTTACACAGAATTTATTGCTATTATAAAAAGACAGAACTCGAGCCGTACTTAATAGTTTTCTGGTTTATTTATTTATTTATGCAAATAAATCAACAGCTTCAAATTTTTATCTACAAAAAAAAAGAAACTTAAAAATATTAGACTTGCCAACAATGATTTCATTACCCATATTTATTATACCTGGTAGAATTTATTTCATAGCTGATCCAAACATAAATATAAACATAATCTTAAATATAAAGAAAACCATCTATATTAGCGTATAAGTAAATTCCTCAATTTTTTAATTATATCTAAAGTATATCTACTTCTATAATAATAATAAAGGAGAAAAATAGAGTCGAAATATTTGTATTAAAGATATTTCAGAAAAAAAATACTACGGGGGATTAGAATCACGGACAGAAAACATACTGACAGTTTTTGAAATGTTTCTGTCTGTTTGTACGCCAATCACGCAGAAACTACTGGATCAAATTTGATGAAATTTTATATGATTATAGTTTATAGGCTGTATGCACATTTAGGTTTCATTATTACGCGTATGGACATTACAGACATATTTTTTACTTCAGAAGAATGTAATTTATGTTTCCTGCCTAACTTTACCGGCTTCTGCCGTGAACAAACTTTATTTTAACCTTCTGTGTAATCTAGTAATTAATAGAAAAATATTATATGCTAGATATTTGGCTTTAATAATGTTTGAAAATCATTAGCTTATTACGTTGGGGTACTTTATTTTGCCGTATAATTAATAATATTGTACTGTGACAAAACCCAAATCAGTGATTGTAAAGTTCAAATCTATTATGAAGAAAGATCAGCTACTGACCCAGGCCCGTAAAAATAGAGGTTTATCTAGTAAAAACATAGGGATTCCTGGCGAGGAACGACAAATATATATAAATGAACATCTTACGCGTCAAAACAAAGATCTACTAAATAAAACCAGGGTTGCCTGTAAAGAATTGGGGTTTCGTTATGTATGGACACGAAATACAAAAATTTATGTAAGGAGGAACGACAACTTCCCTGCCGTTCAGATTCACAACGAAGTGCACCTGAAAAATCTACGGCTCAAAAATTCTTGTCAACCTGCAGTGTCATGCAATCACTAGAAGACCAGTCCTTCATGATAAATTGTTATGGTTTTACTAGTAATTTGTACACAAGCATACTAATTTTAATTTCAATGTTATTACTAATTAACTGTTTAACTAACACACTTGCTACACAATACATAATACATACGCAATACATAAATTACAACAACAGAAACATAACACAATACATGTCACAAACTTTTTTTTCCTGTATTAAGAAATATTTTTTTACTATCATGATATTTGCGACCGAACTTAAACTTAAATTTAACACAACGAATTTTAACATAACAGTTATCTATTTGATAAAATGAAACTAAATAAGCTTACCGTATTCTTTCAAAATGCCCGTAGCATTAGAGGTAAAACCGTAGAATTTCGACTAGGTCTTTTAAACCACGAATATGATATTATAGCTATTTGCGAAACATGGTTGATAGATGGCGTCAACGATGCTGAGGTATCAGATGCACGATACGATGCACATCGTCGAGATCGTTCCATTAATCCTTGTAAATCAAGAACAGGAAATTCGAGGCAGGTTGGCGGGGGAGTTATGCTGCTGGTGCGGCGTGAATTAAATGCACAACGTGTTTATCCACAATGCAATGACAACAGTGGCACTTGCGAGTTCTTACATTTAAAAATTGAAGCCCGTGCTCTAAGGAGCGAATGTAATCTCCACATCATCTGTGCTTACTTGCTAGGAAGGGGTTCATCTAGAGACAGTCTTTTATCCTCGCTCAGTCTTTATTTACAAAGTTGTAGTTTGACAGGAATCCGTAATGATAATATTTTGCTCTTAGGTGACTTCAATTTGCCCAATATCACTTGGATTTTCGATGATCCCAGTCGTTTTACTCATTCCTCCGATAATCTTAGTGACTATCAAAAAGAATTTATTGACCTACTATCGGATTGGGGTCTGGACCAATACAATGCAATTAAAAATGACAATGACCGACTTTTAGATTTGGTATTTAGCAATACTCATGTAGTTGTAACTAGATCATTGTCCCCGATTGTAAAAGAAGATTTACCTCATCATCCAGCGTTAGAAATAAAATTAACAAATATAAATCTTAAGGAACTAAAATATCCCCAGCATTTAGTTTATAAATTCAGACAAGCCGACTACGTTAGTATAAATTCGAACTTAAGCTCTTATAACTGGGAATGTGATTTAGTTGATGAATCGGTCGATAATGCTCTTGATATTTTCTACGAAAGAATAAAGTTGGCTATTGATAAATACGTGCCTTGCTATCTTAAGGCCAGTGAAAATATACCGATTTGGTATTCACGGTCACTTATACATATTATTAAGGAAAAATATAAATACCACCAAAAATGGAAAAAGTTTGGATTACCTTCGGATTATCACAGTTTCTCACTCCTAAGAACACGCTTCAAAAAAATGAAAAATCTTTGCTGGCAAAAATATATTAAGAAATGTGAACTCTCTATCCAAAGTAACCCCAAGGAGTTTTGGAGGTATGTTAAAAATTTAAAAAAGTCGCATTCATTTCCCGCACAAGTAAATTATGGCACTTTATCAGCAAATGATGGCGAGGACATGTGTAATTTATTCTTAGACTTTTTTCAATCTGTTTACACAAGTAATAATGCTCAACAATCTGTGAATTACTCTTCCAAAACTAATTATTTGAGCAGTATGAGCTCTTTAAATTTATCTCCAAGCTTAGTACATAAATACTTAAAGTTAATTGACCCTAATAAAGGTGCAGGAACCGACAAAATCCCTTCTTTTTTTGTTAGGCAATGTAGTGAAGCCTTGGTCGTACCTCTTACTATATTATTTAACAAATCACTAACATCTGGTTATTTTCCAAGTAAGTGGAAAGAGTCATTTATAACACCTATTTACAAATCTGGGTCTAGATCAAATATAGAAAATTATCGTCCGATTTCGTTACTATCAGTTTTCAGTAAATTATTTGAATTACTAGTTCACGATCAGGTATACAATTTGTTGGCTATGTCTATCCCCGCTTCTCAACATGGATTTATGAAAAAAAGGTCGACTCAGACTAACTTAGCAGTGTACTCAGATTATATATCAGTAGGAATGGACCAGGGTTACCAGGTTGATGCCGTATACACTGACTATTCCAAATGTTTTGACAGAATTAATCACAATATTTTGGTGGAAAAGCTTTTGAGTATCGGAATACACGGTGACTTATTGAGATGGTTTGCTTCTTATGTATGTAACAGACATCAAGCAGTGCGCATAGGAATACACATTTCACGATTTGAAAAAATTCCATCCGGTATCCCTCAGGGATCACACCTCGGTCCGTTACTGTTTAATGTATATGTCTCTGACATATCCTCCTGCTTTAAACATTCTAAATATCTCATGTATGCCGACGATACTAAAATTTTCAAAGTTATTCGTAGTATTGACGACTGCTGTCTCCTACAGGAGGATCTAAATCGACTCTGTGACTATTGCCAAATAAACAAACTGGATCTTAATATAAAGAAATGCAATTCTATAACTTTCTCACGTAAACTCCGTCATATTAATTACAGTTATTCTTTAAATCACTTACCAATCCAAAGTGTTAATTGTGTGAAAGATCTGGGGATTATGTTGGACTCGAAGTTACTGTACAATTATCATTACGATTTTATTCATCAAAAAGCCATCAAAATGTTAGGATTTATATTGAGAGTCACAAAGCCATTCAGTAAAATCCTACCACTTAAGGTGCTTTATTTTTCTTATGTTAGAAGCTGCTTAGAATATGCGTCGTCAATATGGTCACCAGCTTTCATTACACACAATAACAGGTTAGAAAACATACAGAATAAATTTGTAAAATTTCTGAATTTTAAAAGTAAGGACCATCCAAGTGAGCACTGTAACATGTTATCATTAAAATACCGGAGAATTATAAGCGATATGCGATTTCTATATGATCTAGTCAACTCAATAACAGATTGCCCAGAACTCTTAAGTAAATTACATTTCCGAGTACCTACTAAGCGTACTAGGAACTCCAGTTTGTTCGCAATTTCCTCTGTAAAACATACATATGCTCAAAACTGCATCATTTATTGATGCACTACGCAGTACAACAACCTTTTCAATGATATTGACTTATTCAACCTTAGTCGAAATCAATTTTTGAAGTTGGTCTGTGCAAGGTTAGTACTAAACTAATACAGGAAACTTAAAACACTCAAATAATAATCACAAAACTTACATTCACTTCCTCACACACCCATACACACACACACACACACACACACCATATTATTTATGCAAACATCTTTCTAAATACATTCCTACACACGGTATACGAAATGTAATTATTACTACTTCTTAATTGGCACTTCAAAATTATATTCTAATATTTTATAAAATGTCAAAAAAAATGTGCTGTGAAGTTTGTATATAATAAATAAATAAAATAAATATTGACACACCATATTTATAGACCATGTTTGTATGGTCTATAAATTGCGTTTAAGTTATATAGGTACATGTAAAAGAGGAATGCATGTCTATGATAGTTTTTTTTTTATATTAATGTGGTACTTTATTTATTTAATAATAAACTTGTTACATGATTGTGTATATGTTGTTACAATTCATTGGAAGTTTCTGAATTCCGGTGTTAATCTTAATGTATCAGGAACTCTGTAGGAACTAGGAAAGATTGGTTATGTTAACTTCCGGTGCTAATCTTAATGTATTCTGTCTGACACAGAAGTCTGTACTCAAACTAGATGGACTTCCAGTGTTGATCTGAACGTATCCGGTGTGTAGTGGAAGTCGGTAGAAAACCTGACCGGAAGAATACGGAAGTTGCTTTTCACGACGCTTGTGGCATCGTTGGCCTGCAAATAATATATATATATATATATTAATCATTGTTGGAATATTATAGTACAAGGGCTATTATTGGTCAAAACGTAAAATTGTTACGTCGATGCGTTGTTATGCGGTTTTACGTGAAACGTGAAAACAGTTATATGTCCACTTCTTTATGAACGTGCATCACAAAAAACAACGGGACTACGAAGTTCATTAAAGATTTATTAGATAGTATTATATTCGTATAATATATATGAAATAATTTTTTTTTAAATCCGGTTTAGTATAGGGATATCCGATAACATGGGAGACGTAAGGAAATTTCGGTATAGTAAATTTTTTGGTCGTGTGTTTGACACATTGAAGTTATCTTTATATAAAATTGATTCGATCATCAATTTAAAAAAAAATGTTGATAATTTTCATTCTTTTTAATGGATAACTCGCACTTGACCAGAAAATTGACTGTTTCAAAATAGCTATCACAAAAACAGCTAATGGTTCCTAAAACAGATTCCCTGTATCTCCTATAGTTTCAGATTTCTCCATACTGTCCCAGTTAAAAAAAAAACACTATTGGTGTACTTTTATATTTCATTATTATATAAGTAATACGTTGACATTAAGGAATAATCATAAATGAGGTACCTATGTGCGCCGTATACTTATTAGTCAAATAAATAATACAGCACTATAATAATATATTATGTAGTAGTTCCAAGTACATGGATTAGGATTATTATTGATGTAAATAAAGGTGAACGTATACCTGCCTATAATTTCAGCCTGTCACGTCGCACCATTCCCTTGGTGAATAACTTTGAACTCCATCTTGAAACTCAGATTACCTGTCTCATTTCAATCTCAGTAGCTCGGGTAAACGTTGTTAATTATTGACTATAAGATTTCATTGAGGTACTTGGCAGAAGTTTTAAGGCTTCATTCACAGTAGTGTAATCAATTTATTTTTACTGATAAATTAATGTTTTCCTTAAAAAAACTTATCTAAAGGAAAAACTGATTTATTTTGTAATTATATTGAAGTGAAACTTCTTATGCGACTTCCAAGCGTTAAACGGTAAATGTTAAACGCACATTATCGGTCTCTCCTCTTTGTGTGAGCCAGAGCGAGAGAGCAATATATTATCGGTCTCTCCTCTTTGTGTGAGGCAGAGCGAGAGAGTATGTGTTAGAGTATGTGAGTATGTCGGTGTGTATGTATATTGCACACTGTTTAAATAAAATAGAAAATGTATTTTAAGATGAAGTTTCTGAACTTAAAAACTAAAGTTAAAGTTAAAGAAATTCTATCGTGTGTGAATCGCACACACACCTTTTTTTTGAGACTAACTAGTTACTATATATTATAAATTTATTTAATAAAGCAAATTACTAAACATATTATATTGTTCCATTAACAACTGGTTTTAACAATTGATTAAAATTTTAATTAGAAACCAGTACTGCTGTGGTGAAGAAGTCTTAATAAGCCAATACCCAACTTTTAAACTAACACTTTATTAAAATAACAAGTTTCAACACGCCGCTCGAGTAATTGCACAGACCTTTGTGAACTGACTTCACTTTGCGATGAAACTTCGTATTTCAGATTTACTCTTAAACTTTTCGTACCTATGTAGTTTTCAAAACAAAAACATTCTAAGCAAGTGGAACTTATTACCGCATGTTGTTAGTGAAGGTGTTACGTTTATCGAGAGATTTTGTTAGATTGCTTTCTCATCTTCTATACATTTATTGAAGTGTGTGTTTGTAATGTCAAAATAACAGGTTTTTACTAAATGCATATGAAAGTATACACAATATCTATATCAAAAATCCAATTTTTTTAATTTTTGTCTGTCTGTCTGTCTGTTTATTCCGGGTAATCTCCGAAACGGTTGGACCGATTTTTACGGGACTTAAAGTGAGTGAAGTGAGAGTTTACATTTTTTAAAGTGAGTTGCTCAAGTTCGTTGCTAAAAATAAAAACTTTATCAATTTAGGCCTCAAGAAGGCACTTATGAACGTCAAACGTACTACTACCGATTCGGAAAACATTCCAGTCATCGAGAAGTACCGCCTAGAGACTCGATCGGGCTTCTCTTTTTTAATAATTTTTCAATTATATAAACTATATTTACAGTTAATGATCATATTAATCATTTAATGGACGCATAGAGAAGGAGTCACTTCGAATCATCACTATCATTCACATAATGATCCACCCTATAATAACTTTTTGACAGTAAAATCTATAATAAGATCTTGAAGCACATTACTGATTTGCCAGATAATGAGTTCAACTACCATGTCAAACATACAATACCGTCAACTTGTCCACTACTGGGCAAATCCTCCTTCCCGCAAGAAGAAACGGGCACAACATTCATGTTAGTTTCTGGCATACTAAACGACTTCAAACCTCGACAAATTGATATATCAGTAATTTTACGCTAGATTGTGATATAGGTCAACCCATTGGATAATAAAAAAAAAAACAATCGAACACCCAAAAATAATTGTAGGGAGTTGTTGAAGCACGTACTACTCTGAATCAATATCACAATAATTATTAGGTTTAAAGATATTTTATTCTCAAAGAATTTACAAAATTCACGGAAAAAGAATACATTAAATTAAACTTTAGTAGCAAACGTATTGCATAGCATTTTATTTATTCCATTGAGGGTAAGTGAGTAAAAAGATACACACAACAGCAGCAAAATATACGGACAACTAATGACTGGACGTGGCTTCTTGTTGGTTTGTTAAATATTTACTAAATTTGGTTTAATTTTGGTTTTTTAGGCAATTTATTAGTAATTTTTTAAACACTGACATACTTTTAGCTTCTTTAACATTTCTGGGTAGTTTATTATATAATTGTACGCTTTCATAAGTAATGTTCTTTTTACCGTAATTTGTCCTTGGACTGCGTAAGACTAAATTGTCTGCGCTTCTTAGCATTTTGGTTTGTATATTTTTCTTTTTAGTAAATTTTAGCCAACTATTTATGTCTTTATTTAATACTTTTCGTATGAGTAAACATGAATAATATTTATATGTTTGTTCGATTATTACCGTATTCATTCGATCATAATAACGAGTCATCTTATGAAATCATTTTTAATTCATTGCTTATTTTATTTATTTATTTAACTTAAAGTGTAGTTATGAACTTAGGGGTGATTGACAATGTTGTGGTAGCTGCATTAGAGAGCTAAATTTATTCCTAAGTTTCAAGATTTAGATCTTCGATCGAATCGTTACTTAACGTCATTGATGTATAATGTACGAATAATAATTTGACTGCTATTTTAAACAAAACTCAATGTCGTGCAGGTCATAGCGTGCGTGGAGAGTAATTAGATGGGAAATATTATTTTATTTACTTTTCGGTTGATGTCCATTAACTAAAAAGAGTATTTCGAATAACAAAGCCACCGCATTGTCTCTATTATGGTACCTAAATATTAATCCAATGTACGAGTATATCCATTGTTTATGTCCATCCATCACTGTGATCGAAGGTGAATCTATGAATATATACCGATATCTAGTATAAATAAAGTATGTACATATATTATTTTGATTTAAGTTAGTTTAACAAGCGATTGCTATTATATTTTACTAGCGGTCCGCCCCGGTTTCGCACAGGTAAAAAACTAATTTAAACAAATGAAAGTATTCGTTCGTTACTACCTTTGGGTACATGTTGTTACTTGTATTATCCAAATTTTACCCCTTCTTTTACATCCTTAGGTATAAACTTTGAAAAAAATAACTGTCTGGTACGTCTTTTTTACTTTCGGCCTGAATTGCTAAATACTAATTTTCAAAGATCTATCTTCAGATATGATCGATTTTCAAACAAACTTTCATCCCATTTATCACCGCCTTAGGGGATAAATTTCCAAAAATTCTTCTTTAGTTCACGACTGCAGTATAAAAGGAGCACGCATGCATTTCATGGTCCTAGCCTCAGCGGTTTAGGCTCTGCGATGATGAATAAATCAGTCAGTCAGTCAGGACAAGTAATTATTCCTATATTTTATAACTCGGGGCAGTCCAACTGGCGGAATACCTCCACCATACAGAAGATCGCAGCCATAATATCTTGTGTTGTGTTCAAGATCGGCAACTGGATAGTGATACCTCTGGTATTACAAGCGTCCATAGGGTAGGGTAACCGCTTAACAGCAGGCAGGCCGTACGCTTGTTTAAAAAACATTAGATTTGTTTTTCATGCTTTTAATAAATAAAAAATCAAAATCGAAATATATTCTATTCAATTGTCCTAAGTCCTCAAAAGTCCTAAGATAAGAACGCACACTTACGAAAGTCAAACCACTAATAACATCCCAGTCATCGAGAAAAACCTGTAAGAAACTCGATCGGGTGTATTAACTTTTTTTAATTGTTTGTTACAGTATTATTTACAGTTATACATCATTTTCAGTGGATGTACAGAGAGGCAGTTACATCCAGACATCACCGTCATTCACATAAAACTTGCTTAACATGATTAGTTCACCTATATAGTATTTTTGTTTGCATAGCCTTTTAATTTAATTTCATGTTCATCCGAATGGAACAATGATAAACCGAATTTAGGTTAAGTAAACTTCAGAGTGAATGCAGGAAAATTTATTACTATAATAGAGACATAGGTAAATATGAATACCTTATTATATTCGCTTGTGCGCCAAAATTATCCTTTCATTATACAATGACTGAACATTTTCCATCTCTCCCGTAATTTGATAAGCGTGATTGAGGAAAAACTGTAACTGTTTGAAAATTGTAAAAAATAAAGAAAATTTTCAAATTATTTCTAATTATAATGGATAATTATATTTCTTACTTAAACAAAATACAACGTTTCTCTGTCTGTCCTTCCTTCCTTCCTTAAAATTCACTTTTTTTAAATCCAAATAGATCTACATCTATGAAATATATTATTAGGTCAGGGTTTTGTATATATTTTGTTATGTTGGGTAACATACGATATAAGTAAAACTGATAAATTCAAATCAAATTAGGAAATATTGCAATACGCTATCTAAGCCATAAAAAATACATATACACTAAAATACTTTTGTAATCAATGTGTTTATTATAAAAAATACATACAAATTTATTCTAGCCAAGAAATTCTTTTGAAATTTTTATAAATTTTGGAGTGCCGTTTGGATTTAAATACTTGAAAGACGCCAGCGAATTTGGCTTACGCCCCGGGCAGCTGAACCCACGCAACGTTTCTGCGGTAATTCTTTTCAAAACAAATCATTTTGTCGTAATAAGTACCTAATTAAAATTCAGTTTTATCTAAAAAAATAATTTGGAATGTTTCTTACAGTAAATGTAAGTATCTATGTATTTAATTTTGTGATCACAGGAATAGCACGCATATGGGCAATTTAGCAATTTAAATGAAAGAAAATTAAAATAATCGATTAGTAGGAATTTAACGAATTAAGTTAATACTAATTTATACCCTTGTATTAAAATAAGGAACATTTCTGAAGCGATTAGCGGCGAAGCAGCGGACTTTGCTAATAGTAAAATAAGTTTGAATTCATTTTAGAACCCTGTAACATGTGGTACTTAGTGGTACTTAATATAATATTGAATTGAAATGTGATGTGACCAAAAAGGTATTTCCTGTGTTACTTCTTCCTTACTCATAATATAATATTTATTTATTGCTTCTTCCGAAAAACCTTGAATAAGTTTTGAAGAAATTTTCATTCCTTTAAGAAAAATACCCCCAATGTAACTTCATACGATGTCTCTATGATAAACTAAGAAGACACAAATGAAACAAAATGAATGATTGAGTTAGATATTAACTTTAATGTATTAGTTAAATCGATATAGTAATCAATTCATTAATAATAATTTAATAGTGTTAATTTTGTTTTTAGAAATACAATTTGTACATTCAAATTATGTACACTCATCAATCAAATCTAGGTATGAGTGTTTATGGCTAGCTTTTTCTTATCAAATGTATTAATCAGAATAATATTTATTACATTCCGTTTCAGTTTATTTTACATTTAAATTCGTTTTTTACTGTGAAAGTTTTTCTAATCTAGTCATCTAGCAAGCTTGAAAGAAAAAGGAAAGTAGCATTTTAGTATTCAAACCATATTTTCTACTGCACATTCTTTCACCTATAAACACAATTTAATAAAATATGAGAACATTATAAAAATATTAATGTATATTCGTTCTTGGAACGATATTGTTATATTTATTGTAGTTCTTCAATTACTTTAATTGATTACAAGAATATTTATTTGATGTATGAACATTTGTGTACGCACTTGTTATAACGTTGACATCGCTCTGGGGTTCTGTTAATTGTATGTGAATATTTTATATCTTGATATGTCGAAGTTTCATTAAACTAGAAAGTAATGAAACATAATTACAAACGTGGTTTTGATAACTACTAACCTACCTACCAATTATTTTTAATGGTCACTTACTTTCATCGTTTGGTATAGAATAGATTGTGTAGTTTGTAACATAGTTTTATATTTTGACATACGTATTACGATAAAATATAACCAGCTTACTAGACACTACGATGTTATTCCCTTTTAGGTAAACAGAATAACATATCAACGACCCAGACCCTTCCAAAGCTTTTCATTTCTATTTAAAAGGAATATTTGTAAAACACAACCTTTTAACACTTACATATTTTAAGTAGAAGTATTATCTTTTAACTTTAACATCAAAGCTAACGAGATCTACATGTATAAAATGTTCAATCACTTTACATTGATGTTTATCTTAAAAAAAACATTTTCATAAATGTTTAATAAAGTATCTGAATATAGAATATTACTTCTCTAAAAAAAGACAGTTTTTATCTTACTATATGACGGTTTACATTCCATTAACACGTTTTGAGATAATCCGAATTTCATGTTTTGATTAATTTCATAAATGTATTTTGTTAATTAGTTCATTTAATAAGTCTGTTATCGATGCTATAAGAAGCAAATTTTGCTGTTTCTTAAAAAAATTCGAACATCACTTTTACGATTTGAGTATCGTCCTCCGACGATGATTTTTTATTTAGATACGTCTTTACGTTTGTTTTTTTTTAAGATTTAAAAGACGTTTGGTTTTTCCTCAATATATATATATAAAGAAACCTTGTCCTGACTCATCATCGCCCAGCTCTAACTACGAAGGATATAAATGGGTTTGGGTAGGTGTGGATTTTATATAGTAGGAATCGTTTAAGAAAGGTTTTGTCAAAATTCAACCCCTACGGGTATGAAAATGGCTAAAAAGTTTCTATAGTAGCCTGTTAATTATTGCATCATAGTATGATATACAAAGATTGTGTTTTTTTTTTAATTTTAACTCTCTATCGGTAGCTTTATTCACATAAGTTAGGTTCTCTGTTTTCACAGTTTGTTGATTTATGTATGAATATACGAGTAGTATAAAAACATTTACAACAATATATAAATTTAATAATAAATATAAAAAATAGCACAAATCTTAAGTCTACGCGAATGAAACCATGGATATTAAGCTAATATAATATAAATTAGGTTTCATATTTGTATAATTTGACACTATTTTTGGGTTTCTTTATAGTTCTATTTGCGTTTACAAAATACAGACAAGTTTTTTTTTTATTATGGAAAGTAATAATGTTTCAAAAATTAATTTTTCGGAATTTCATTCTCAATTCTTTATAGGTGTACTAAATTCTTATATCATATTATAAATTCTACTATGCCGATGAGTCGCTACTTAGTTTGATTAATGTTACTTTTCAACTTCCGTCTGTTAACTGACAGCCATTATATTAGGTCCTTACATATGAGATTGGCGTTTTGGTATGGGAGGAATTTTTTTTTTTTTTTTTTATAAAATATATTTAATTAATCAAAGTATGCACCGTTGTTATCTATGCACTTTTGCTATCTCATAGGTAGTTCATTGTCGCTTTACTAAAAAAACCATGGGGGCAAGAATCAATAAACTCTTAAAAGACTGTTTGGACTGCCGCATCGGAGTTGAATTTTTTTCCTTGTAAGAAGTTGTCCAAATTCCGGTAAAACTGGTAATCTGTTGGAGCAAGGTCCGGGGAGTACGGTGGATGTAGCAGACATTCCAATTGTAGCTCATCTAACTTAGTGGTTGTTTGTTGTACAGTGTGTGGTCTTGCGTTGTCGTGAAGCATCAGTGGCCTAGAGCGATTGACCAATCTCGGTTGTTTAGCAGCTAGTTCCTCCTTCATGGACTTCCTTCATGACCTAATACTACTACCTGAAACAGACAGCGTTTTTAGTGTTTGTTAATTTTGTTAGTTGAAAAAGTCTAAATCTGGACCATAGGAAATAAGAAAAAACTGTTTAGGAATATCAATTAGAGATCGGCCTTGTACTTTCGCTCAATTGTGCGTAAATTATAATAGAAAAAAAAATTGATGTGAAACTTTTATTCTCATCTATCGCATGTCGCATTACATTACATTGTCGCAAATAGAATTGAATTTTATGTCGTGCAGTTAAGGATTATAATCGTAAATTCGGAACATAGCATGTCGCACTACATTACATTGTCGCAAATAAAATTGAATTTTATACCGTGCAGTAAAGGATAATCGTAAATTTGGAACATTGTATATGTTAATGTGTGTTATTAAAGAAATGTATGTCACATTTCTTCATTTTTTTTTTTAAGTTTCTCTTGCATCATGTTTTCATAATACCACAAAATTTTTTTTTGTAACATGCACATGGCGATGAAACCTTTACAATAACTCATTTTGATTGTCATGTTTCGTGATTAGTCAGTGTAAGGTAAAAGTGGGATATTTGCCCTAGGAGCATGCCTAGTATGAAAATACCAAATCACCTCTACAATGCGCAATGGTTACATGAGGATTGAAGATACTGTGTACGGTAACTATTGAAAGAATTAATAGGTTATAAATTTTTATTTTATTTTATTATTGATTCATATTATCTATACATATAATAAAATTGAAGTGTCTGTTTGTAATGTCAAAATAACAGCTTTTTACTAAATGCATTTACACGGTACCTATACAAAAAAAAACACATTTTTAAAATTTTTGTTTGTCTGTTTGTTTGTTCCGGGTAATCTCCGAAACGGTTGGACCTATTTCTCGGGACTTTCACTGACAGATAGCTGATGTTATAAAGTATAACTTAGGCTACTATTATTTTAGAAAGAAAGATAGGGTTCCGCACCAAAAAAACCTTCTTTCGGGCAAAGCTAGTAGAATAATATAATCATTTTAAACTACATGTGATGTGCCTTTCATAGAAATTAAAATGATAAGTATTTATTTATCATCAATTTTCTTTGATCAATCTCTAAGGGCATCTGTCCTCGTAGTGAAAGAAGCATTGGGGTATTTAACCCATCTATCCTCATCTATCCACAAAACTAGTACCAAGTTTTTTTTTAAATATATATGATAGTTATATTCAAACACTATTCATTAACCACAATGTAGCTAATAGACTTGTTTTCCATTGGAAAGACAAATCTGCTTAAATATCTTTTTCTTAGGAAAATATCTATTGATTTCAAAATGTGGGACAACTACCCAACTTTTACCCTATACCCAGCCGCCGAGAGGCTTAACGGCAGGCATGACAATGACTGTTTGGTCTATATTGGACGCTATTTTTATGTGGTACATGGTGTTTGTTCTGTTTTTATATTGTACTGCCTACATGATGTAACAATATATCAAATACTAGCCTCTACCTATGACTTTGTCTGCGTGGACTACAGAATTGGGTCTTTACCAAGAAAAAAGTATCCTATGTATTAATCCAGGTTATAAGCTGTCTGTGTGCCAAATGCCATCTAAATCCATTTAGCCGTTTTTGCGGGCTTGAGTAACAAACAAATATACTCACTTTCGCATTTATAATATTAGTAAAGATTTTATTATAAATATTGAACTTGACACACAAATGTACATCATCGCTATTAAGTAATAAATAAATTATCTAATATTAAATAGTCACTTCTTTTAAGTATTTCAGTCAAAATGAAACCTATGAAAACTTATCTTCAATCATAAATTGAGCCGTTCATTTGCGAGTTGAATGATAACTAGAACTTTATTCGCTCTTTTGATGTGAAAGAGGTTTATCATTGAAAATGTCAATAGATTGCTTACAAGAATCAAGTGGAATTCATTTACCCAACTGGTATAACTGACTGGTATATCTGTATATAAGTATATCTGGTTCCGAAACATTCCGAGAACAACGATAAAAATGGTATACATATAATATGGTATGTTGCATTTTACGCAAATCTTTCTTGGCGAGCGTCTACATCGCGAAAGGAGTAAGTAACTATGCTAAATTTCAAGTCAATCGAACCTTATAGTTTCAAAGATCTCGTGATAAGTGGTATTTCATTTATATATACTAACAGTACCCCGCGGCTCCGCACGCGTTTGTTACGCAGTCCTACTTTCATCCCATAATTTTATTTTTACTCATTATATTGACAATTGGGTTTTTGAAATTATTGTTTTTGGGATAAATGGAATGATCATATATAAGTTTTATAACAAAACTATTATTTTTTTCGCAATATTTCAAAAGTTATTTCAAAATAAAAATATTTTTTTGAATTCAGTACCGAAGACACGCCGACAGCTCCCGAACAATCCCGAGCGCGTGTGACGTCATAATGTTATTTTCTACTCATTGTAGCACACAGCTGATACAGTGTTTTGACTCTTAATCGATGAAATTCTTTTAACATTATGACGTCACAAACCTGGCGTCCAGTCGTGGCGCGCTCGTAGTCATGTGATTATTTTTAAAATATTACAATTTTCAATTGTTTATTATTAATAAAAAAAAATGTTTTAAGAGTTTTGCCAATTGACTATTATCATAATTATGATAAAGTTTTAAAATACATAAAAAAATCGATAATTTTTTTTTCTATTACCCAATTCTTATTGCCTATCAATTGAGGAATGACATGAACTTCCCGGGTACAAAATTTCGTAAGAATCGGTCAAGCCGTTTTTCTGAGCTGTTCCTGTAAGCACATTTTAACACGATTTGTGTTAAACCCGTTCTTAGTGCTCACTAAAACGCTCGTCTACATCGCGAAAAGAGATCTCTTACGACTGCCGATGATATTTATGTCACCGACGGTCGCCGTTGTATGTGGACGGTACCGTACTTACCATCAGGTGATGTACAGTACTTTACCGAGTTAGTAAAAAAAAGTTCCGGTAATTTACAATATATAATTAACAGAGAATTATTTATTAACCAAGCTCAAATTTAAACAGGCCAGACTATTACAACCTAGTTGGCCCTAATCTTGTAGTTAGATGGCTTAATCACTGATTGGCGGAGGCGAGTTTGTCTTGGAAACAATTTTCCAATCAAATGATAACTTTTTACACGAATAATTTTTAAATTTTGACAGATTTTCCATAATAATCCGTCGAAACGTCAAAGTTATACCTAAAATGTTGTTATCAGACAAATCAAAAATCGAACCTTAATCGTTTTCTTGTTGTTTTATACCTAATACTTTTATTTTTATAATTGAACTGTGGTCTACTAAATATATAAATACTAAACTTACTCACCTACAAAGAATATACCGTGAAAAAGTAAAAACTATTCAGAACAGATAAAAATTTCACGAAGCAAAAGAAGTAAGGAAGATTAGGAAGGACGGTTGGTACCATAGGCAATTATTGCTCAGTGGTAACGTGTAGGTATGCACTTCACGTCAATGGACGTGAGATCGAATTCCTGCAATGAGCTTGAGCTTTCGTTGTAGGAAAACATCGTGATGAAATCATAGCATGGTTGTAGGGCTTTTTCTAATGCCCGCCTGGTTAGCTACCACCCTCAAGTTGAAAATCTGTCGCCAAGCACCAGTGGGTGTGTTCCGGCAGCTGCACTTGAGAGCCAGTCTTAAGTTATCGTCACTTAAGATCAGGTGAGATTGTGGCCACACAGCAAAACCTATAACGATAAAAAAAACGTGTGTTACGCTGACCATAAACTGACTGTTTTTATTTACCTACACGAAACTGTATATTTTTTTTATAACTAACAACATATATATGGTCAATTAGCTTATTTAACTTGACAATATCATTATACGATTATTATTTGATTGTATATTGGAATAATGTACTAATTTTTTATTTGAATACTGTTATATGCGGATATCATTTCACCGATTTTTTTAGTATTTATTATCAATATAATCAATGAAAAAGTATCGTTGTAACTAAATTTAATTTAATAAAAAAATATTCAACAAAGGTGGCAAACAAGCACACGGCCCGCTTGATGGTAAGCGGCTTCCGCAGCCTATGGACGCTTGTAATACTATAGATATACAGATGGCGCATTGCCGACCATGAACCCCTCTATCCTAAGGAACTCTGGCAACCCTACTCACCGCAGGAACACAACACAAGGTTAGTTTTTTAGGGTGGAGGTATTCTCCAGTCGGACTGCCCCAAGTAGAAAGAGATTTATCTGTACCTTACCTCTCTTATAAATATTCACTGAGTATCGAGAGTGAAATTAGTTTTTTTTTAAGCCCACTTTGAGCTCCCCCCTATATTTGTTAACATTTGGGGACTTTAGATTTAGATGCTAAAAGGGAAAAGATTGTAAATTGTTGTAATTACACTGATCGCCAACAGAAGTATAATGGACTTACCTTTACGGGCATTCAAAAAAGTAATAAGAAACCCCAACCATATTAGTTCAATTCGAAATTAAGTTCTCTCTACGGAAAATTGAATAGGCAACCTCCGCAGGCTGAGTCAGACACCTTGACCGTTAAATCACGAAGGCGATCATTTTGTATAAGGAAAATTTAAATACCGGTTTAATAAATTTACATAAAAACTCTTGAAATAATAAATAATCAGGTTTTTCTTGTATCTACTGATTTATGGGTTATATTAAAAAAACAATACCTACAGCACATATTGATTGGGTTAGTAATCAATTGGACTTCAATCTCAATATCTTTGCCATAAATAGTTTGATATTGTTTGGAGCGATAATTATTATATTAAAAATAATGTCACATTTATACCAATTTCATTTCATATGTTTCCAGTTATACGGATAATTAATAAGTAGATAAGATTTGTATTAGCGCAGTCTAATGAGTGTGCAATAACGTCTCTAGATATGAACTCGAACTTCACTTGCACCTCCGCCACGACCGCCCTCCTCTGCGGCATCTCAAGCCTAAGTCTGATCCATCGGTATGGAGCCCTTGAGCCAAGCAGCCGCTCGCGCGATACAGTGACTCTACATTCACTAGCTATCACAGTCACACATGACACTGCATCATACACACATGCACGCCACATAGGTATAATAAATAGGTTCTGTAAGGGACCTTTTTTTCTTTTTTTGCCTAGTTAGTTAGATAAAAGGTTTCTGATTACTAAATACACATGCACATGGTCCTTCCCTCCTCCCAGGGGGAAGAAACATGTATATATGTATAATTAGTTTAGATCGAATGATAGAGAATTAGCCAGATCGCGACTTAATTGCATACGCGCAACAGTCCGAGCCGAGGTTCGGCCACTTTGGCACCCTCGGATGTTGTTGCAAAGCTTTCGTGGCTGAGTGAGTGCCTTAAGCGCTCGCCCCCAAGCCCGGTGAAGCTGTAAAAGCCGTAAAGGCTCCAGGGCACCCAAAGGCTAACAGTATTGTCAGATCGAAAAAAAAACCTCACTTGCACATGGTAAACCCTGTTTAACACAAACAAAGAAATGAACAGAGCGGGTTCGTAGAGCTCTTCTGCCCAATCCATCATATTTGTGGTAAAACACTATCACTGTATATTCACCGTGTTAGTTTTATAAGCCGGCATTTCGGTGATTGTAATATATCATCTCTGCTGTTCTTGGCTGAACAGAAACAGTTTTGAAGAGTTTTATTTAAAAAATAAAATTCATATACCCCAGATGAATATTCTATTATTTATTCAAAAGATGTATCGTTTAAAGTATTATTAAAAAGGTTCTCGAGAAATTCCGAAACACATTCATTGGAGAGTGCTCAAAAAATTACCTCGCCTTTCTTTTACTTAAGAAATTTTTTTTACTTTCACTTAGTACGTATTATATTTATGTTGTACAACGATTTGTGTTGTTACGATAGTAAAAAACATTCTGAATACTAACGTAAACTTTAATTAAATGAAGTATTATTATTATTATTAATTTTATTTGCGGTAAATAGGCATGATGACTAATTTTGAAAAACATTTCTAAAATGATATTACGTATTGATTATTCCCAAAAAATCTTATTTCTGCATAAAATACAGGTTTAGTACTAAAAATTAACTTCCAAATTGGCAAAAAATAATTTCACCTTCCTAAACATAATTTTTATAGGTTTTTGCACTTGTAGGACACTTGATTTCAGTTAGTCGTCTTGACAAATCCCATCTAGTGATCTGGAATGATAAAGTAGCTTTTTAAAAACATTAGACCACACTTCTTAAAATTTTTACCTAGTTTAATACCCTTGAGAAGCGACACATGGCATGCTAAAATATTATCTTCTTCTTCTACCACATTTACTATGTATTAATGTAACTGCACACTATTTATTATACATGTACATGTGCAAATTTTACACATGTGCACATTTTTCAATTGCGTTTAAGCTGTATCTAACATATATATAATCAATTTGTAAGCATGTAGGTTGTGTTTACGACATAATAAAATTTTGTTAATATAGGTAAACAACGTAATAAATAAAAAGTTCAGTTTTGATGAGGTTTTTAGTTACAAATTGTACTTTTTTAATATAGATAACTCATGTACTGACTTACATAGAAGTTTAGATAAATCGAAATTCTGCTGAGCAAAAGTTTTTGTATGACGCAAGAACCATTCCAAATGTCAACAAATCAATTCTAGACAAATTAAAGCTTAATAAATCCTTATTCAATCGCTAACATGTCGTGGTTTTTGATTTTGATAACCATAAAACAATTGAAAAACTATATAGATATTATCGATAAGCGTTAACACAAGAGAAGTTCGAACGGAACAAAATAACGTCTACTTTTTCGTGAAAGTCCATGACGTCATTCGCTCTGATTGGTGTTTCACAAAACATAGCGGACTGCTAACATTTTGTGATTTTTTTTAATAAATTTATGTTCATCTCGGTTTTCATATAAATATGTATTATTTAAAATGAATATTTAAGTAATTTTATGTTATAGTTATCATGCCTATTATGGTAAATAACTAAATAATATTTTCACCGTTTAGGTAGATAACTGATAAGTATAATGATTCACCAATTATATTTTCATGTGTATTAATTACGTATGCAAAATATAATATGCAGCTGTGATCTCGTGTCATACAAATATTTTAACATAAAAAAACACATAAAATTGATTAAGATTACAATGTATAAAACAATGCTTACACATCATCAACATAAACTGTTAATTAAATACCTTCATCGTCAAAAAAATACACAAACAATAATTACGAACTTATTAAAATAGTCAACGTCTTATTTTAAAAATATTTTTTTTAAACAAGCAATTATCGTTAAAACGGGCTAAAATAATTAAATGCGTATTCAACATTTCGTTTCTGTGATACTGACCGTTTCCGAATTCTCTCGTCGATAGCCAACCCTCGGTGCAGCAGCTATGATGGAATTTAAAGTTTTTTTTAAAACAAGCTTTTTCGATAAAAGAGGCCACCATAATTAAATGCGTATTCAACATTTCGTTTCTGTGCTAATGACCGTTGCAGAGTTCCCTCGTCGAAAGCCAATCCTCGATGCAGCAGCTATGATGGAATTTATTGAAATATATATAACATATAAATATAACATATAAATGAATAAGGGGTTCTTTCGTCTGGAGCCAATCCTGTGTGTGGAATCAGGTCATCCTTAACATAGAAATCCATAGTGATCAGAACTGAATCAACGTGTACAAATTCAACTCTGTAAAATAAAAGGAAGTGGGTCAAATTTAACTTGTACGATTTGATTACAGACAGACACCGGAATAGGTAAAATTAAATAAAAGCTTGTAAAAACTACTAACACCTGCCTGTACAATAGATTTATTAATTTTAATAACAATGTCAAGTATGCATGTATTTAGGTTACAGGCCAAATTTCTTCCGTGTTTATGTTTGAGAAATTCTTTATTGCGAATCTTGGAAATAGATTGCGTCTACCGAAGTGGCCGGTCACGCGCATATTTTGTTTGTTATAAATAGGTTTATCATTTGGCAGATGTCCTGGAGATGCCGCGCGAATATGTCGCGTGCTCTTGCGCAGCCGAGCGCCGCGCCGCGCCGACGCGCTTGTCGCACCGCGCTGCCAGGCTTCGGCTTTATTTATAACTAGCTATGCCTGCGGTGCCCCTCGCGTGAACTACAAAAAAACTTTTTTATTTTTTGTGCGGGACCCTAATTATTTTTCTAAAATAAAAGTAGCCTACGTTATTCCTTCTAACATCAGCTATCTACCAGTGTAAGTCCCTTCAAAATCGATTCAACCGTTTCGAAGATTACCTGAAAGAAACAGACAGACACACAGATAAAAAATTTACAAATAAGTTTTTGTTATAGGTACCATGGATACTTTCCTGTTATTTTAACATTACAAACAGACACTTCAATTTTGTTATCTGTATAGACTAGCAACCGCGCGCGACTTCGTACGGTAAATGTATTTAATAACGATAAAACATAGCCTATATCCATCAGCCCGACATAGCATTTTATAATCGGATATACAAACTTTACCTCTTTGTAATAATAATATAGATTAGTTTATTCATTGACTTTATGGTCGATCCCCTGAGTTAGTATTATTGCTTACTAAATTCTTTGTTTATATAAATAATGGTTAAATAATAACGACGGTTTATATTATTTTTATGATCAGAATTATAACGAAAATGTCTCGAAAATCTTCAGCTCTCTGCTTTATATAAAAACTTATTAACTAAGAATTTGCATTATTGTTCTGTGTACTTACAATACAAAATAGCACTATCGTAAGACATTAATTTAAAATGCATATTTGGTCTAAAATTTCTAAAATAATTGTATATTTTATCTTATTAAACAATTAAAATTGGCTACGTTAGCATTTCACATAGATGCGACTGCGATACACGTCTCTGCGTGCAGCACGCGCGTTAATATGATTTTACTACCTCACGCGATTATTTTAAAATGTAAAATATTTTATTATTTCGTTCATAATACGAGGTATTTTTAGGGTTCCGGAGTCAACAAGGAACCTTTATAATTTCGCTATGTCCGTGTGTCTGTCCACGGCTTAGCTCAGATATTCTTATTACTGCATAAAAAGCTGTAATTTGGTATGGGTATATATATTAATCACGCCGACAAAGTGGTAATCTTGAAAAAAAATATGTTTAGAGTACCTCCCCTACAGTTAGTGGGAATTATTTTTGTTCTTGTTTATCCTATCGCGAGGTTTGTTGTTGGATAGGTCGTTAAAAAATATTGTGGGTGTGTGAAAACTATTTTTCGATCCAAGGATCCGTTTGCGAAATATTAAGCTTTTAAATGCTATTTTTTGTTAGAGTCAAGTGTTCCCCCATTGCCAGCTGAATGCTTGTTTTTGCATATGTGAAAAATTCATGGTATATATAATGAAGTGAAAAAGAAAACTGCCAGATATAAGTAGGCTTTACAAGTTAATGATAAAATGTACTTGTAGAAGTAATTTCGTACAAATCCCATTGAAAATTACTTAAATCCCCCTCTCTAAGTCTGCATATTGTGACGAGCAATTAATAACCCTAAACGGCGCGATACACAACACGAACTTGAAAAAAAAAAAGTATCATTTGGATAAGTATTCAAACATTTCATTTTACATGATTGCTAGGTTTTATTTAGTATACACATTATCTTTATATATCCTTCTGTGTGTATGTTACTGAACTCCAACTAAACGGCTGGACCGATATTCATGAAATTTTTGTGTATGTCTGCGTGGGTCTCTGGATGGTTTAAATTTACAATCGGACCCGGTAAATGGCGCTGTGGTCGAGTTCTAGGTTTTTTATTTCTAGGCAAGCCAACGTTCGGGCAGGACAACGTCTGTCGGGTTCGCTAGTAATAATATATCTCATTTTCCAAAACAAATTTCACTAGTCAAAAGGTACTTATAAAAATTACAAGCAAATAATTTACTTATTTATTGAATGAGAAAAATAAATAACTTAGTCAGCTGTAGAAACTCGGCCTGAAAAATAAGCAAACGATCGGAGCTCGACCTGAACAGCATAGCAATAGTGAATCAATGATGGCTCAGTGGTAGCGTGTAAAGACACCGCATCGATCGACGTGAGTTCAAATCCCTACAATGGTTCTGAGCTTTCGGTAAAGGAAACATCGTGATGAAACCATAACATGGTGGTAGGTTATTTTGTAATGCTCGCCTAGCTAGCTACCATCCTTAAAATGAAAATCTGACAATAAGCACTTACAGGTGTGTTCCGGCAATATAACTTGATTGCCAACTACGCTTACCGTAGTCTTCACTATCTTGGTCCACTTCGTCATCTTACATAAGGTGAGAATGTGGTTAAACACTAAATCTATAAAGAATTTTTAATTGTTATTTTATTTTCTTAAATAAGCACTATTTGCAGCACACTTACAACGAAATTAGTTGAGTCTGGAACAGATGTTAGTAAATAGAGTAATAGGTAGGTACCTCATAAAGTTCATAACATTGTACACTCTGCGGCTATGTACAAACTTTAACAATAAGCTACTCAAAGCAACTTTCGTCATTACAATAAAAGTTGTAATGTACTAGCAACCCACCCCGGTTTCGCACGGGTAGGAGAAAGATACATATATCTCTATTGGTTTACACGGCGCACGCTAGTAAAGCTCCTAGTCCCGATATGTTTTTACACAAATTGGTATTATCAACAATTGCAAACCATGATAGAAAAGCTAGCCGTTAAACAACCAAGACTGGTCAATCTCTTTAGCGCCTAGCCTATTGCTGCTTCAGAACGAAGTTAGACTCCATACTTCACGACAGAAGGTCGCTAAATTGGAGGAACTGCGGTTGGAATGTCTCCGACACCTACAATATTCCCCGGAACTTGCTCCAACAGATTACCGCTTTTTCCGGAATTTGGACAATTTCTTATAAAGAAAAAATTCAATTCCGAAGAGGCTGTCCAAACCGCCTTCAAAGATTTTACTGATTCTCGCTCCCACATTTTTTCCAGGAATGGAATCAATAACTACATATAAAAAGGCGATAGTGCATAGATAATAATGGTACATACTTCTATTGATTAAATGTATAATTTTATAATATTTTTCATATAAAACGCTAATTTCATATGTAAATATCTATTATATGTAATAAATTTAAAAGGAAAACTATCAGAGATAAGTAAGCTTTACAAGTTAACGTTACAAGTCAATCAACTTATAAAATGTACTAGAAGAAGTAATTTCAAACAAATTCCATTGAAAATACTTAAAGCCTCTCTCTTAGTCTGCATTTTGTGACGGGCAACTACGGAATCCTATACTGCGCGTGGCCCGACACGCATTTGGAAATTTTTATTAATTCACCCCTTCCCTCATTTTCTAAATAGAGCTATAAAAATAAAGAGCTAGCTTTATTTATTTCTAAACTAAATAAAAAGAATATGAAAGGTTTGCTGTATCAAATAACATAAACAGTTCCGTTTGCTACATTGAACTAAACCTAAAGATTTAACCAAGTATTAGGTAATCAATCAATATGAAAATTTAAAAAAAGAGCGTTTCGCATGGACAATTAGATAGATATAAGATCCGAAAAATATATATTAAAAGGTATATGAAATGAAATTTAAAATTGATTTGTATATGTATTCCGAAGGCATTTAACTATAAAGTAAGTTATAAATTACAGAAACCTTAATTTAATAGTCTATTAGTTTTACTAAATCTTCACTATTGAAAATAGTCCACGTATATGCATCTATCCGAACCAGAGCTGCTTGTAAAAGTCCGTCTAGAGAAACTTGTGTGTATATGAATTTGGCAAACAAGCATTAGATATTCATTCCGCTCCCATTTCTATGACTACATCGCCAAGCCAGCTTGAATAAATGCATCCGCCAGGTCTTCCTTTAGTTTATAAACAATCTGGGCTCTTGTCAATTATGAATTAATAGTTTCAAATCCTTCAAATACCGATTACAATGCGAGAGATCTCTTGCAGTAAGAAAAGAACTTTCTGTACGGAATCCAGATCGGTAAAAGCGATTCCAAATAATAAAATAGAATCAGGAATATAAATAAACTTATACAAATCTTGTTAAAGACCGTACGTTTCTTTTAGCGATAGATGTCTGATCGGTAAGTCAGAATGAATGATGTCTCATTTCAATTATTTTCAAGTCTCGTCTTAAATTTTAAATTCAAAAGGTTCCTCCACACATTAAATACTATTTTTGTATACGGCCTTCTTAATTTATATACATAGCAATGCAAAAGAAGTTTGTCATACAATATCTAAATATAATAAATAACCTAAAGATCTAAAGATGCCTTCGGAAAGCGACCGAAAACACAATAAATAAAGTAATGAGGAAACAAATAAGGTAAAATAAATATATATAATTAAAAGATAAAAATGATTGATAAACAATCATTACAACCGGTTAACTGTATTCTCGGTAGTCTACAATTATTCCTTTTATACGTTATTTTGTATAATTTGTAATAATGAGAAATATTTAATATTATGAAGTACAATGAGAATTGTTACTAAATCGTATTGTTGAGGGAAATTAAAATAATGACCAATTTCATTATGGAGGGCTCAAATGAAATAAATCCTTTTGGAGGATTGCGGTGTGAACACATAGATACATACGTGTTTTTGTCAGTACCTATTTAATGTAAATCTATAAATTCGTGAGTACATGCATGTCTACGGGATGTTTCATGCATATAAATAAACTAGCTGTGCCCCATGGTTGTACCTCTGTTAAATTTGTTCCACCCGCGCCGTGGCCAACGCAACCGTGTTCCTTATCGGTATTCTCACTTCCCTAACTTGCCTACAGCTCACCAGATTAATTTTTATTCATGGTACATATTACTGCTCCTCTCCTTAGAAATATAGTGAGAAGTTATGCTATAAAATGCAAAAATATTTTAAGTCGAAGATACATATAATACATTGCTACAAGGCCAAGGATTGAAGTTACGCAAAATAATTATCACCATGCACATTAAATAAAAAATATTCACCTTTTCCTTATGCTTAACAAGATTGGAATAGGAAAGGAAAGTACACATTGTATAAAGCTCATTATAAAACAGTAAGAAGGTGAATATCTTTAAAGTGTATATTCAGGAAAACTCTGATATGCGGGCATATCTCTGATATATATATATAAATATAAAAGGATTAGCTGTGCCCCGCGGTTTCACCCACGTATAATTTAAAAGAAATCGCTGATTGATGATTTATAATACTTCAATATAGACAATATTTTTATCGGGCAGCCAGGGTTATGCATCACGACTCACACGGCTCGTTCGCTTCACTACACCTATAGGTCTTAGACCCGAGCGGAGTGTTGAATTATTATAATTTTACATTATCTCCCAAACTATTCATCCAAATAACATGCTATAAAGGGCAAAGTTAATCTACATAAATTTGACTTGATGATGTAACTTAAATCCGTAAGGATTAATATGCTATGCCTAATAATAATGCCCATAAATCACTTTGCCACAAAATACCTTATTTTAGATGTACTTAGGAGCAATATTTTTGTAGAACATTGTATTTACATATCAGTAACCATTACGCCAGCGCACGCGGATAAAGCAGTAAACGAGTTTGTGGTTTCGTCCAACTTACTTAACAAAAATAAATTTTTAAGGCTAGCTGAGAGATGTAACCTAATACTAGATAGCCTATACTATTTCTCGTGAATCTGGCTATAATCGGACTGGTAGTTTCAGAGATTAGCGTGTTTAAACAAACAAACAAAAAACTCTTCTACTTTATTATATTAGATTAGATAATTGACTGATATATTAACGCACAGCTTAATAAACTACTAGGATTAGGATCGTAAAATTTTGCATGCGGCTTCCTTTTACACTGTACGTGCTCACTAAGGAAGGATTTTTGGAAATGAAGCCCCTAAAGTGGTAAAAAAGGGGATTAAATTTGATATGAAATTTCGTCATTCTTGATGATAGTTCTATGAAAATTGTTACTTAGCAATTCAGTTAGAATGGGACATAAATACATTTAATGGGACATAACTCAACTATGACGCGAGCAAAGCCGCGGCAAAAGCGCTAGTTTACTATAAATCGTGCACGATTGTTTTCCTTCACTGAAAATTCATGCTTATTGTAGTATTCGAATTAACTTTATTATACCTGTTACCTTTCCGAACATACTACTATTGGGTGATATATTTTTATTTCCACCAAAGAATCCAAGAGTCCTTTGATTAGAATTTCAATAAATAATTCCTTGTGTATTTGTCATTCCCTTTTTTACTTCAAAATCCAAGGATTCGATTGGTATCGTTATAATCGGATAAGAGCACCGAGTGAACTGCCATGTATTCAATATTCTTGACTAATTTATTTGAATAATAAGGTATAAACTCTGAGCAAAACTTTTATACGCAGTTACCTTTTCTGTTCGCTCACCTAGCCATCTTCTTATGAGATAGATATAAAGTACGATACGTTACTTCTAATTGGGATAGACGCCTCAGGGAATATAGATTCTCTCTGTTTTTATCTATCTATCTATTATTATATCATGCTCTTACTAGAGCCGGTGGAAAGGATGGAGCACCACTTTCTTGTATCCATGCAATTTTTTTTCCTTCCTTCAGACTCATTAAACCCATGCCTCCGTGTCGGTTCTGATTTCTTTTTACTTTTCAACCTTCAGTATTCTATTTACTGATTGGTCTCAGCTTTTACTACCACATAGTTCATATTTTGTAATATCTTTGAGGTCATTCTTCATTACTTATTTGTGTATCCAACACGTCTAAACATTATCTTATATAATACTTTCTATAATATTTATATATGTAATACTTGGTAATACTTTCTTCCAGACCACCCGTTCTACGTATCTTTTCTATTCTTACTACGGTTTAATAATTTGACTCCACGTATGGATCGTATTCGTATTTCTAATACATTATTCATACTTTCATACTTCTTTCGATATACTCAGGTTTCACTACCATGCAATAAGGTCCATCCAAGCACCGCTTTTGAACTGCTGAACCTTTTTTTTTAATATATATTTGCCAACGTACTTGGGTGGTTGATGATGATGTGCACTAATATTTTGCTAGCTATAGAAAGTATAGCAATACCTCTCAGTTAGCTTGTAGAGTTCACCCTTACCTTTGTAGATTTTGCATATCAAGGTACTCTTCCAGTCATGCGGAATGGATTCAGTGACCCATTCTTAATATTAGGTCAAACAGTCTAGACATGATAATAAGACCTTCGTATTTATAAACTTCTGAGGAAAGACTGTTTGATCCTGGTACATAACATTCACTTTGTTACCAATAATGACTCACCTTTCTACATCTATATTGCATTTATCACATACTTTATAAATATACAACTAATATTTACAATATAAGTCCTTCTACACATTCATCATTACTAGTCCAAGGAAGCATTTTTCCTTAGTAACTTAGGAGACAAGGTCAAGCTGACGTTCAAAAAGCTCGGTGTACTGAACAGAGCGAAGCGGTGCTTCACCCCGGGGCATAGACTGCTGTTGTATAAATCGCAAATGCGGCCACATACGGAGTAATGCTATCACCTCAGGCGGAAGTACATGGATAGCAGCTTGGCCCATTTGATACGGATCAAAGACATGCTGTGAGAATTGTTGACAATCTTAAACTCACAAGTGGTATCGAACCTTTAAGTGTAAAGAGAAACATCGACTCCTTGTGTGTTTTCTACCGTTTGTACAACGCTCACCATCGGCAGGAAGTTCATCCTCACATCCTGGAGCCTAAATGGTCGTGTAAATTACCGTTAAAGAAGAGTTTCCTTCTGCAAACGCACCGGATGTGGAATCAGCTCCCTGCTTAGATTTTCCCATTAGGCTACAATATGGGGAAGAGGGGAGTAGACAAGTTTATAAAAGGTCGGTAACGTGCATGTGATGCTTCTGGTATTGCAAGTATCCATAAGCATGTTTGGGCACTGTCGTGGTATAAAAAAAGAAAAGAAATAATAGTTGTGACTTGTACGTGTCGATATTAGCAAATACGATCTTAACATCAATTTATCGTACTTATGTAGAAGGTAAATACATATATATAGAATTAACTTTGTAAAATAATCCTTTGTTATCTTTTAAAGGTGTCGATAATATCTTATTTCTTTAACATTATTCACATATATACGTTCTACAAATACGACCGACATACTGTTTGATTAAAAATAAATATACCTGTGCCATCTATTTTCTACGAATGTATTGATTTTATTCATGATGTTCTACTCTGTGAAACCAGTGCAGCGCCTACCAATTCTGATATTAATAGTTAGTCTCTAAATTTAGATTTATACGATTCGGAATACAGGGAATACTCAGTTAGGAAGTCTATTTGAATCTAAAGACAGATCGAAGATGGGCTTTGATAAAATTTATACAATAACTAGTGGTAAATCTAATTAAATATTTATACCTACATAATAGTTTAATACCGATTTCTTTCTTCAAATAAAACAAACGTAAGATATAATCCCTGTGATCAGGTTTACAGTGTGTGATCTCCAAGCAAACTGATAGAGAAAGCTTTATAAAAGAAATAGTAGGAGCATAAGGACCTTGTTGTAACAATTGTTAAAAAAACGATTATATCTTAACATCTATTGAATGAATTTACACTAATTCAACACTGACTGCTACTTTATCACTTCCTGTATTAAACTACATTGAAAAAACATCAAAACTAACACTTTCACAAAAAAAGTGCAATGTAACAACTTACTCTGTGCTTGAGGTTAGCTATAACATCTATTGGAGCAAGTAGTAACAATAAAAATAATTAAAAATACCCAAATTGATATCTGAACTTTAACTTTTTAGTTTTGAACAATAATACTAAACGTTATACTGTATTTTTTATCTTATTTTTCAAATTCTCTTTACTTTTAAAATGTAGTTAAGGTAAAATATTTAAGCTTTTAATTATTTGGCTTCAGAGTACGAGCAGCTATTATATTGTTTGTCTTTCAAATCTCGTGACTCGTATTTGATCAATTTTTCATATCATAGAAGCGTAAATTTCATATTGTGGGATAAGTTGTTTCAAAGAAAACACTATCGTTGGTCCTATTGAAAGATGTTGCTGAAGTTAGAAACTTCAGGTGCAGCTAAATCGTAAGTGTTCTAATTAAACCTTGCCCGCTCTGACGTCCTCTTATACCCTCTCCTTGTAAAAGAAACAAATATAACATGTTACAACAAGGTTTTGTTATAAGTAAACCCATAGTATAATTTTTCATATTTATCAAGATATTCATTAAAATAACTTATTTATCGTAAAAACCGTTATACAACATCAAAGATAGGGTAAATTTAAAAGTATACAAAGCAAAGAAACTTTTAAAATAGTTTAGAATTATAAAGACAAACAAAATATTGCGAAAGTAAAATTTTATATCATTTGACCCATTATATGAATGCACACATTTCATCTCTGCTCCTCTTGGTGGTACATCAGTTATAACGTTTTCGAACTGACCATACTGTTAGTATTAGGGACCCTGGAGTTTTTACGGCTTTTACACCTTCACCGGGCTTGGGGGCGAGCGCTTAAGCCACTCAGCCACGAAAGCTTTGCAACAACATCCGAGGGGCACCTCTGTGAAATAATGTAATTATAGAGATTTTCTATATTGTTTCTTTTATATTCAATGACTGATTTCATTGTATATTTAATATAGTGTGTTTGTATTAAATGGAATAAAAAATTAAAGATATATGCAAAAAATAATAATAATTAAACGCTGCAAGGTTTTATGTAAACAATTTCTAGAACATTCAAGCCTTTGGCCTTTTCAACTTCCACTAAAACGCTCTTGGAGCAATATGCAATTTCCGAGTGGATTCTTAATTTATTCTCCGTTACGTTGTACGAGCTAGCTTTTTTTAAAAAAAATTGTACGGGAATGGCTTTTGAGTAATTTAAATGCATTATTACCCTTATTAAACGGGAAAGTGCAAAGTACCTATATTGTAATTATTATTGCGTGTTTGGACGTTTTTTTACTTCGTTAGTTTAGTTCGTTTTTTTACTTCGTTTAGTTAATTATTTATAATATTAGTATATTGATAAAAAGCCTATAAAAAAAAGGAAAAAAAAATGTTTAATTATTTAACTTTACCCTCCGAAAATTAAACATGTTTGTCTGGGAGTCACGTGATTGAAAACGACATACAGAAAATGTCACGTTATAGTTCCTTAAATATATATACACAATTGAGTGCTACCTTGTGATAAGTACTTCTAAAATCATTACTAGGCGTTGAACTAGTGGCTTTAAAATTATATGTGGTGAAGAAATTTGACAACTGAAATTCTATTAAACCCAACTTTGCACATGGTACGTTTAACAATTGTTTTATTTTCTGAATGAAGACGTCTTGCGGCATGTTTTTTTAATTAAAGAAAGAAGTGTAAATTACTTTTAAAGGTTTAATAATTAATAAATATTAATTTACGAGTTTTATATTCCACATTTATAAACTTTTTAAAACAATTTTCCTAAAGCTGTCAAGTCTCTGATTATCGATAATTTGTTTCTTTTATAACGAATAATCTATTAAATTGAACCCAGTAAGTGACGTTGATTGATTGCGTCATATTTTATTACATTTGGTACTATTTATACATGGGAAATAATTAACCGCCTATAATGAACCTTTTACGTGTATCAAATAACTATGGCTCATTATTTTCATTTTATTGATAGAATTAGTTAAATCAAAATTGTATATATATATTATCGTCAATACTTATTTCGTATGTTACAAAATATATATAAATATAACCTGGACAGATAACATAGCTATAAATTAAAATATACATTTAAAGGGGATGACTGTTTTCACGTGAAAAAACCATAAACAGGCAGACAGACACAGAGACGTTGAGTTTTATAATATGTATAGACTAGTAAACTTATATACAACATAATACAAAATCAATTATAAAAGAGAAAGCATACCTATTGTTTACCTATCTATGTTGAACTTTTTGAAACCCACAAATATTAAGACTGATTTATTATAACTGCTATTTTTAGGGCGGAATTTTTAAGTTTTTTTTTCGTATAATTTATTCTAATATAGGTTTTGAAATAATATAATATCTCCATAATTACGTACTTAAATTAGAAAAATATAAGGCACAAAATTTTATAGGACAGAACGTAATTTTTTACATATAAATTAAAAAAATATGTAAATGATCTATAAATGTGTACATTATATAGATATGGATAATATATCCAATATTATCACGCCAGGCATAGATATAATCATATTTTAAATATTGTTCAAATATCCGGAAATCGACCAGACAATATTTCGTTTTAACCCAGTCCGCCGTGTCTAAAGAAACTGAAATTTTTCAAGATTTCTTTAGGGTAAAAGAACTGTTCATAAAAGTTTCTAAGAAATATCAGTCCTTGCCGAGAGGCAGGAAAAAGGATATAATAATATCAATACGCCAACTTTGAAATTTCGTAAAATTCGGATCGCTTATGTATTTCTTATCCTCATGATAATTTCAAGATGCAAATATTTAAAAATATACGCTTTTTAATAGTAATTTGGTATAGTAGAATGGTATGAAAAATCCTTGTGTTTTGTGGTTTACATAGAACTTTAGATACCGTTCTCTTTGATTGTTACCAGTAAACACAGATAGCACTGTTGTTGTGATGTCATCAGTAAACAACTTGTGACGGTCCTTTCATCTCCTAATTTAACCATGTCACATAGTTACAGCAGCACCCCCCGAGTAGTAAAACCATCCACTGCGATCGCCAATGCGCCTGCCAAGCGTGGTGATTATGGCATCATCCCCCTTTTCTAAGGGAGTCCTGTGTCCAGCAGTCAACGTTAATAGGCTGATGGATGGATGGCCATAGTTACTTGTTACTTAGAATGTTAAATTTCATTTACTCCCTGACTGTTTAACTCTAAGTGTAGGTCGAAGAATCAATATTTTATTTGTGGGAAAACTTCAAATTAATTTTGATGTAATAGTAAAAATAATTATATTTATTTTTTACCTTAACAATACAATTACATAATATTCTAATATCCTTTAAGGCTAACAAGATTTAACATCTTTTATAAATTATTTAGTAAAGTAGATTTGGTGCAAAAGGTATCTTGTATGCCTGCCAAGAAAAGATTATTATTCATAAATCTACGGCAGTCGCGGGTACTGGATTACATTTTGTATTCTGCTCAGCGGAAGACTTACATTATGTCAATCAAAGATATACAAGTCAAGCTGAAATAGATTAGGGTTATAAGAATACAAAGGTCTCCATGATCTTACTCTTTATGTTTAAAACATTTATAACAACAAAATCTTTTACTAACATCTGCTCGTAACTTCGCCAACGTCGCATAAGTTCGGAATATTCGCTTGGCAGACGTTACCTGTAGTATGACCGAGCTTTTAAAACGAAAATTATATTTTATTTTTTTGCATTTGTTTTCACTTCTTCATAGCCATGTAAGTTTTGAGAATCTGGTTTCTCTGGTTATTGAAAACCCGTTAAATCACCTTTGGATATGTTTTGTAGGTATGATGCGTCTGTCATATTATTTTTTATTATACAAAATAATAGCTATGCCCTCTGCGCCCCACGTGTTTGCTACAGATTAATTACTTACGTCTTGTAGTTTTATTATTACTCTTATTTTAAGGCTTTTTAAAGTATTATTGATAATTTATATAACGTATCAATTTCGGAATGATATACACTCCCAGTATACAAAATTTGATCAAAATCGTTTGACAATAAATAGATTACTAAATTATTATTAATAATTTTTATAGCCTATTAAATGAGGAATGTCATACACATTCAGTGTTAAAAATTTCATTTAAATTGATCAAACGGTTTTTGAGTTACCAGACGTACAAACGGTCAGACATACTATTTTCAACAAACTATCAAAGAAATCAGTCGCTTATAAAACAGCTATCTAGCACAAAATTGGAAGAAAAATCAGTACCTACAGATAGAACTACAGGTTTATTAATATAGATATATTTCATTAATTATTTGCAATAGTTTGGCTGCAATCTAAGAGTTTTTTATAAGCCTTATAATATAAAAGTAATTAACTGCAATAGTCAATATTGACGCGTGTTATTAATTAGCCCAGAAATGAGAAGGATGCACTACCAATGAATTATCATTTTTTAAAACTTAAATGTAACTTACATTTAATAAAACCAGGAAAATAATTCTTAAATGTCTCAGGTGTATTTTACCAAGTATAAGGAGCGGCATAATGGATCCTATAATATATTAAATGGAAAACACGAAAATGTCTTATAGTGATTTACGATACCTACTCTTCTACTAAAACCTTATATAATAAGGCAAGAAAGGTATTAAATACTCACAATTTTAGTTTATATTATTTTTTCCATATCTTTTAACGGGTCTTAGTCTAAAAGTTTACGTATTTTATATAACTGTCAAATATATATATATATATATATATATATATATATATTTTATAAAACTTAAAACAACAAGGAAGAAACCCCTTCTTGCATTTTAGGCCGATACTAACCTGCTCAACAATGACTTTCAAAAAACTTAATTGCCATGGACAGACAGATAAAATGTATAAGAACAAAATAAGTAACGTTTGAGGCAATATTAATTTAAAGATTATTATTATTGTATTATATAACTTAGGTAATAAAATACGTTTAAAACCCAGGCCAAAACAATAATATCTCTTGGTCTAAGGTTTAAATGTATCTTTGTGTACATGGGACATGGCGAGTAATGTCGTTACAAAACATTGTATTCTTAAAACATTCGCGGTGATTTTTTTACCCATTGTGTGTTTATGGAACAAAATGTACCTAGTTACTTCAAAATATTCTTCACAGTTCCATTAAAGTAATAAGTGCTTGTTAAAACAATCGGCTATCGTACGTTCCCAGACACGGTCATTATCATTGGACAATAAAAATCCTGTGCGAGTCTTTTAGTGATCTTGTAAATTCCGAACGACTTGACCGATTGAGCTCATATTTATATAATATTATATTTATTTTATCGAGACGATGGTTCGATGGTTCATAGCTATGTTTTAGGACCCAGCGGTCCTTATTAAAAAATATATGTATTAAAAATAATTTATTCACTATATATATAGGCTTAGTGCCATAAAAAATTCGTAAAATCTGAACCCGACATGTAGTGCTGCGATCGGCGAAACTACCGGAACGAATAGAACAACGTTTACCGGGCCAGCTAATAAAAGGCCAGTATAATAAAATTATATAATGGTTGATGGTTATGGCCACGTGGTCAGGTGGATTCTCATCAAGGTTACACACGAACAAGTGCGGGGTCTCTGTCTCAGCAGGCGTGTCGAAGCATTTCTATTTCGGCACGAATGTCGCGGCGACGATGACTGCGCGCTCCAAGACGCGCCGGCCGGGGCACTCGACGTCCGCGCATACATTTTGTATTCACTTTAGTCAACGCGTATGATCCCCGTACCAAGCACGTCCAGCCTAACTGTGAATTTCCTTGTAATATCATTTTAGTCACACGCGGGAATATTTGTATTTGATTAACCGAGTTATTTGTGAGGATCAGAGTGATGAGGAAAACAGTGAAGCAAATAATTTGCTAACGCAGACATTGGTATTTATGTATATAAAATTAATACACAGCTGTAATACATTAAGTTCAGTGACTTTAACGGAGTAATTTACTAAACCGATTTTGTGATACCAGAGCTGAAATTGGTTTTAAGTTCTGAGAATGATTTCTGTAAGAAGTAATACAATACATTGAAAAGTGTCTAAAAAGTATATTCTAGATTTTAATACAAAAATAAAATCTTCTTACTGGCTATTTAGTTTGTATTATGTTTATATATGTAAAGTATTGTAGTTATATCCAAATTTGTGTTCTGCATATTTTAATAATTACATAATTAAAATATTTGTAATGCAATACCTGAGATATGTTTTAATTGCACTAGATAAATGAATACCAATAGGTGTACATTTTTCGTATTTGTTATTTAGCTTTATAATAATGATTCTATAATTGTATGGTTAAAAAAAATTGTAACAATATCACAAATTATAGAGCAATTAGGGAAAGCGTATGATAAGTGGTATTTCATTGCAGATGATATCACTAGTCAACACTGTCGTTCACTAGCGGTCGCCGCTAATGTAAGCGCACTAGATACCAATGTTTGCTCAGTGATAAAAATGCCTTGATGATTCTGCGCGCGCAAATCACCGATGTCATGTTATTACCTGTGTTTGTTGGACCACGTGTTTCCACACCTAAAAGTGTTGGTAGTAAACCTGAAAAGTTTTTTTGTGTCATAGTATGTGATTGTATATAGTCAAGTTAATGTTTGTAAGTGCACGTGGTTCTTGTGTTCCGCGGAGTACGTACGGTTATCGGTGCGCCGATATGTTGTTACATGGCAGCGGCGTGAGAGGACCTGTACAACGGAGACTCTCAGGTCCCTGCGTAATTCCATGCTATCCTGGGGCAGGACAGTCGCGGGCAGTTCGAAGCCCGCGCCCGCGCCTACGCCCTCGGGGCTTTCTGGCCAGGACCGCCAGATCCAGATTTGGTGTAGTGACGACGAGGCTTATAGTGATTGTGAGACAGAAGGCCCGTTGCTTGCGGGCGCCGCCGCCGTGGCACGAAGACGACACGCGATAAAAATCAAAAGAAAATCTAAAATCGCTTTCAGAGTTATCAGGTTTGTTACATATTCTTAACAATTATATTTATCAGTTATATTTACAATTATCAGGTTATGTTATTAAACGGTGACTAAGGTGGAAGTACTTACTTAGAATGGCTAGAATATGTTGATTTATTCTTGTTGAAGATAAATAACTCGGTAACGTAATCATGACATAAAAGTATTCAGATTTTATTAGAGTTTGACGTTTTATCTTGCGGAGTATTACGTGTTTTTTTTAAGACGATTGATCCATTTTCCTAATTAATGAATCACCATTCACTTTCATGGTTCAGTGCTCAAAACGATTGCCCATTTTGAATATCGAAGGGGTTTTTAGGATTCCGTACCTAAAATGAAAAATCAGGACCCTTATAGTATCACTTTGTCGACAATCAATTCCGTCTGGCTGCCTGTCTGTCTATGTGTATGTGTGTCAAGACCCTTTTTCTCGTAAACGACTAGAAGCATAAAGTTGAAATTAATATAAAACACTAAAGTCTATGGCTTCATATTGCTGTGAAAAAACAATGTTTATTTAAAACACGGAACCCTCTGGGCGCGAGTTCTGCTCGGTACCTGACCATTTTTTTTTAATGCCGCTCATTCTAACAGAATTAGTTATCGATGCTCGAGCTCGCATAACATAAAAAATAATAATTTTGTATGACAGATAAGAAAACGATCTTATTATTAATAATTCATTCATAGATAGTTCACATTTGTAGTTGCGACACGACAAATGTGTCCGACTGGATGCGATCACCATACTCCCGATATAGTGGCACGTGTTAGAATCATCAAATTGTTAAATGGGTTAAAATGCTAAAATTATCTCTAATTTATTCAGCCTCCAGTGTACAGAGACATCCGTCCTCGACGATTGACATACAATAAGTCTTTAATTATTTATTTTTTTATTCGAACGACTATATTGTTAGACTGGGGGGGGGGGTCCTGGAGCCTTTGCGGCTTTTAAAGCTTCACCGAGCTTGGGCGAAACAATGTTTTTTTTTACAAAAATACCCACTTCTCAACCGATAAACTATTTAAATGAAGATTGATCAGTACGGCTATTATAATCACAGTTTAGCTTAAAAATACATGACTTTGTTTAAAATGACAAATTAACTTTTGGTTGATAATAATTGAGTATATTTACAATTTAAATAAATTCATAAAATATCTGTATTTGAATATACTTTAAATTTATACAAATCAATGTTTGTACTTCAGAAATACATATCAAAATAATAAATTGATTTATTATGTATGTTTGGAATAAAAACATTATAATATGAAACAATATTCTCAGGAGTATGTTTGAAATATAAACAGATTATTATATGAAACAAGAAACAATAATCAAACACACGCTTAGGTGTGTAGCGTTCTGGGATCAGTCTGTGTACAACCTGTAGTCAAGCAGGGTAAGGATGTATTCCGACTGGTTTGCGACCACAATGCACATGTTTTTTTTTAATAGCTCGTCACATTGAATGTACTGTCCCTGATAGTAAGCACAGTACAATCCAAATACAACGGCGACCACTGAGAGATCGAAATCCATTGGTGGTGATTATAACCCGTCACAGTGACTATCTTTTGGCTTGTCCCATTTCGTGTTCAGCCAATGTATATTCAGCAGCTGGTAGACTTGCAGGCTGGCCTGACTACGACGACCATCGATTGATTGCTAATCTTTTAGTAATCGCCGTTGTTTTTTAATTATACTGTGTTTACTATCAAACATAATGCCGTTACTAAGCCGTGCTACTATAGAAACATCTGTGGGGTATAAAGACTGCTTTCTAACAGAAACATAAAAAAGTATAATTAACGGTATATAAAAAAAATGTGTGCAGTAGTTCACACGTGTCAGAGGTGAAACCTTTAGAAAAAAAACCTTTAAAAATCTTTTCAAATATCTTAAATTAGCGGGATTCGAACTATCGCCCACTCGTGCGTACTGCATATGACGTCTGGTCATCTCACACCACTAGGCCAAACCGACGAAAATCACAATCATGAAAATCAGGACTTGTATTAAACGTGCATAATTATATCTCATTCTCGCGTATACTAAATCCTATAGAAGTATAAGGTTATCACTTTTTACTGTCCCTTTTTCGTTTCATCGAGTTTCAAATCACAAAAGTGCTAAATAAGTTTTCACTTCAAAAAATAAAATAAAAGTCTGAAACCAAATGTTCGAATTAAAATGTTTAGAGAACAGCAAATTTATATGTATTGCTTTAATTATTATTTATAGGACTCAATTAGTCACATTATTATTTTGTTTATTTAGTCCTAAGAGTAATACCACAGCGGGTGGTCATAAAATGTGTTACAGTCTTTTTGATTAAAAATTATTAATCCCTGTGAATAAAGTAAGTTTACGTAGTCACGTGATGAAGCTTCATCATTATTTAGTATTACTGTACAATATAAGCAGAAGTTGGTATAGACGTCGACGTGAACAAAAGGACGACATCCGGCAAACCGGCAAGAAGCCAGTTAATATTCCACACACGTCTACAGAGTGTCGTTTCTGCAACAGGTAGGAACAGACCTATGCTATGGCTAGAATCGCGCGTCACTTCGTGTCGCGCCGCGCCTTGTCGTCCGTCGTCGTCTCCACAGAGTGGATACATAAATTACATCATATATATTGGTAGTCGCCTCTCCGTCGCTATATGGCTTGGGAGAGCGTGACACATCAGCTGTCACCACTAAAAACAATATTTACTTCGTAACCGGCTTAGCATCTATCGTTATTAAGCCGTAATTTGTAGAAACGTTGTTTATAAGAAAACAGATTCGTATATTTGACCGAAACAGTATCTTTTGATTAGCTACATCAGCAGACAAAAATGTCAGTTGACATAGTTTGCTTGTATTTTTTGTTTTCACATTATCACGATATACGTTTTTATCGAATGGGAGTATGTCCTCCAAATAGATTAGAAATTGGTCGGGAGGCATTTTGTTAGATAGATTAAAATCGATTCGCTTGAATTATTTATCAATGTTACACTAGTTTAGTTTTATACAAGCAATGTATATGACTGTGTCTATGGATTGTGTATACCGGAATGCTCAAAAACTTCAAATTGTGTGTTGTATAAAAAATCCTAAAAATAAAATGTTACGTCGGAAATAAATCCAATATTTTTTTTTATATTTTGTGGTCATGTACTCGTCAATAGCTATTAGCTATATTTATTTGCGTTTGTTTTAATTAAATTTAAATAATATATTACCAAAGTGGTATTATTTTAACGAAATTTGTTATTAATTATTATCTGTTAGTATTCTCTTAAATAACTGTAAATTTTGTGAAATTTATTGATAAATCAGCCTTTTGAAGAAGTGCTATATGACATATATTATTTTAAAATAATAAAAGAAAAGTTATTAGTAATAAATACTATATATATTATTAAAGAAATTTTAAAAATCATGTATCGGTTTAAAAAGGGACGCCTGATGCGAACTACTCTTAACTACGATGTGATCGGTATGAGCTGACAAACAGATGTAACCTTGTAAAAGCGTGGTTTTTTTTATTTTTTTAAATTTGCTTTTTGTCGTCATTCTCACAACCCATCACAGCATAACTTTGTAATTCTGTTGTTAATTTGTACGACCGTTCGCGTCTACGGTGGACCGCACGACCAGTTCATAGGTTCACTTCGCTCCAAGTAGGACCAGTTTAGGACCACTACTAGGCGTCATTGTAACGTACGGTTCGCCCAGTCATTACGCAGTAATATGTAATATTAAGTCAATTAAACCATGTATGTGGTTGTGATGGATGATCGATGGTCGTTGATGATTGTCTATGTCGTAACTTAATATAACAGTTATCGCGCAAACGTATTGACTAGGGATGCACAACATTATTTGATTTTTATGAAGATTAATTTAAGTTACAATGTAGCATTTTTTCTATTGATTCTGATGTTAATGCTAACTAAAAGCAAATCGAATCGTCTATATCGTTTTCATAAATATATTTACCTCATCGCATTAATTTACTATGGTTAGTAAAGAACTAGGTATTGATACAAAAAAATCTCAATGAAGTGAGATCGATTACTGATATTTCACATTTGTCTACAAGAAAAGTATTTGGATAACATCTAAGTACAATATAGATCTATGATATTTTCCGAATTTTCGCTACTTCTGTGTCACTTGAACATCATTTATGACTAGCTAATTATATTACTTCATCGTAAGCGATTGAGGCTGAAAAAGCTGTCAATAATTTTTTTTTTAGACATGAAGGATTGTCTTTGTAAAAATTTAAAAGAATATTTAAGTATGCTTGATAAAAGAAATGAAATAGTGTAATGTGAAAATATAGATGTTTTATCTCATCTATACAAAGAATGAAATTGAAGAGTCTGTTTGTAATGTAAAAATATCAGCTTTTTACTATATGCATATAAAATTTTTTTGTTGGTCTGTCTGTTTGTTCCCGTTAATCTCTGAAACGGTTGGACCGTTTCTCATGGCATATAGCTGGTGTTATAAGAAATATAATGTAAGCTGACTAAGTGACTGATAGACAATGCACAGTCTAAACTACTGGAGATACATAAATAGACATGTTACTTATACAATAAACATAATTAGTATTTTTTGCTAACCGTACTTCTTATTGTCTTTATTAGTAAATTGCACCCGTGAGAAAACAGGGCGGTTTGTAATATTATAAATGTGAGAGTTTGATGTGTGTTACTCAGTTTCGCAAAGCAAAAAATAGTAATTCCATTGTTTTGACAAAAGTATATAAAACGTAGGTATCAAATATATAGATCATATATATATATCAAATATATATATAGCGAGCTTCAATCAAAGCCAATCTCATTACTTGGTCCTACGGTAGTTTGGTACGATCGCGACAGGCTCGAATTTAATTGTATCAGCTATGGAGTACGTCGCGCTCGGTGCCCGTTACACGAAATAGGGTTCTCGGGCCTCTTTAGTTTAAAATTACCAAGTGGCTGTCTATCAATGTTCTCCAAGTCCTTTTAATTTTTTTAGGTTTAGCGTTATGGCCATGATCTTAATGATACGCTAAGCCGAGTGGGGGACTTGCTCTTAGGTGCGCCTACTGCTGCCCACCCACAGGTGCTTGGCGACAGATTTTGAACTTGAGGGTGGTAGCTACCCAGACGGGCATTAGAAAATACTCAACCACATGGTATAGTTTCATGCCATGTTTTCCTTCACCGGAGGGTCAGGCTTATTATAGGCACTCGGAACTCACAACGATCAACACGGTGTACATACACTCTATCACTGACATAATTGCTTCAACTTACTTGCTTATTTATTAAAACATTACTGAATAAAGTGTATTGTTGTTATGTATCTAGATTTTCTTCTGAATCTAAATGTTTAAAATTATTTCTGTTAATTTCCGAACACGACCAAAATCAAACGTTTCGTTTTTAGTATTTATCGATTTCAGTTTTCCAGCATTTCCGATAGGAGTGCTATTAGTGCATTTATGGAAGAAAAAAAGTTAGTAAGCGAGAACTATCAAAACTTATAATGGACCCAAAAGTGAAACTGTGCTCGAACATTAGCTAAGCTAGACGTAAAAGTGAAGGTTTATGTATACATTTGTTTGTACCCTATGCGTTCCAAAACCAATCATCCGATTGCGGTGAAACTTTACTGAGTTTTCGTTCGTGAAGGGTTCTGTATTTTGTGTTAGTATAACAAGTTTACAACAGATGGCGTGCAAGTCATTTCATTTTCAAGACAACGGTAACGAAGTCGCGGGCGAAAGCTAAATAAATAAAAGTACTGAGTGTCTTGATCATTCGAGATTACACGATCTTTGTTCACGTGATGTGGTCACCATAATGGTTCATATTGGTGAACGATTTATTATTTATCGGGTATTCAGGAAAACAGGTTGCCAATCATATCAGGACAATTTCAAAATTTATCAACCCGGGATGGAATCCACGGCCTCTTTGATTTAAGTCAGATACCTAAAATACTAGACCACAGAGGTTTTTAGTGTTTTTATAGTCTGGCTCGAATTGAATGCGTTTGTTGGGAAAAAGCTGTTTTATGGGTTGTAATCTTCGATCCCACTAGAACAGCCTTATGTGATCGTTTGGCCGGATTTGACGGTTTGTGACGGTTTTGCGATCTATAAATTTTTATTGACTTTATATGAGAGTGAGCGTATGTTCTAATAACAACATCGTTTTGTCATTTTTCATATTTATGCGAGTACTATGTTTTAGAAGTCAAATATTACCTATATTATAATTTAAATTCAATATCGAAAAGGTTTTCAAATATTGAACTAGTACTGGCTTACCGGTAAAGCATTATTTTACTCTCAAACTACAAAAGCGTGTTATATGTTCTTAGTTAGCGCTTGGCGCAACTTTAACTTATTCATTAAGGTAATTCAATTTCAGGATTAACTAGGATTAAGATTAGTTGAAATATTTTGTTGTGTACTTAAGTTTGTTTAATTAAATATCTACTTAATAAGATTTTTAAGGCTTTCTAATGGACAAGCTTCAGTTTAAACCGGTTTCAACTCTTGTCTAGAAGCAATAAATTTTGGATAAGAGTCGCTTATATACCGTAGACAAGCATTAAGAAGGATTTTTGAAAAGTCATCTCCTAAGTGGCTATTAAAATGCTTATGCTATCGATTATGTCGTGGAATAGAACATAGTATTTTTTTTAGGTTTTAGCGCTCAGTTTTGCGTGGACGCAAGGTAATATTACATAAAAAATGTAAATGTAAAGCTTTTATAAGTGGTTTTAAGATTATTAAAATGTTATTAGAACCTTAGCTGAAAAAACTGTAACAATTTTGTTATTGGTGGTCACATTGTTGAGACTATTTTTCACTTTACTTTAATCTCAACAATGTGACCACCAATAACAAAATTGTTACAGGTTTGTCAGTTAAGGTTATAATAACATTTTAATAATCTTAAAACCACTTATAAAAGCTTTGCATTATATTTCAATATTCAAATAATAAGATGCCAACAAGATAGTAGGTATGTTATTCACATTTGCTTAAACCCTTTTACACACTGAGGTAAGCTTTTAAAAGGTAGAAAGAAAGTAAATTAATAAGATAGTTATCGTGGCCGCGTGTCGGTTGCGTTTTCTATACAATATACCTACAGTTTTTGTGATAACGGTTATTGAGCTCTGGCATATCGATATTATGAAATGATTTAGTCACAATTCGGTATTCGTTATGTTATTTTTATTATATATCGGAATCCTGATTTATTGTACATCTTGCGGATCTTATTGATTAGCGTGTTGAAAACAATTAAGTATTTTTATATCAAATAATATTGAAGAAAATCACGTTCGCGAGTAGAACTCGCGCCCTGAGGGTTTTGGACGCATTACATTACATAGTTCATATTTACCACTTTAACCTTCCTAGGAGATGAATTTTCAAAAATCCTTTATTAGTGCTCATCTACCCTATGAAAGAAACTCTTGTGCAAATTTGTATTCTTCTAGACACACCAGTTTAACATGTACGTTGTACGTCAATAACCTTTGGATATTTAGTTAGGAAGATGAAATTGCTCATCGGCTACTTCACAGGAACTTTAACCTCCTGTGTTACCCTCATAGAAGATAAATTTCAAAAATCTTTTCTTAGTGTTCACCTACTTTATGTTAGGCACTCCTCTGCAAAAATATGTTTCTAAACCTACCCGTTGTTCGCTAGTAAGCCTTAACAAACAATTTAAATACACAATACAATTTTCTCAATTTTCAATATCATTTTTTATATTTTAATGACTATTTCGAATACAAAGTAATAACTCGAACAATTTTAGTTCAAAAACTACAGTGCAAGTTGCTTTTAATAATTTATTTAGAATATTAATGTGAACGCTGCAATAACTTGCATCATTGTTTGCATTGCTTCGTTAATTAATAAAACATACTACTCAGTAGGTACTGTATTTGATGGATAAAATGTAGTCATAGTAGCATGGCTATTATTTACACATTCAAACGTGTTTTCTTGTACGTTGTGTAAACTCTCATTTTATTCTCATAGGAAATCCCAAAGTTAGACACAACATTGTATCTGTCAAATTATTGCCAAGAATTACATCGTTGTGGTTTGAAACGGTTTCTTGTGGGATCACGTTCTACTTGATACAAAACAACGTGAAATATACAATTTAATTTCCACATATTGGTCTTGTTGTATTTTATTTTTCAATCATTTATTTGTATGTTCTTTGTTATATAAATCATTTCAACTTTAAATTATAGGATGAGACTACGTCATATTAATTGCTTTCGAGGCATAAATAATTCATGCACACAGCTCCGTTCCGATCAATATTTTAATTGATATTGAGTAATTTATATGACATCATAATTCTTATTATAATGTGTGGTCCACAAAAATATATTTACTAAAAACTACCCGTAACATCGTTCGCGTTAATTACAATATAACATTTAATAATAATAAAACATAGCCCATGTCACTCAGGGAGAACGTAGCTTTCTATCAGTAATTTATTTTTTAGAATCTGATTAGTTTTTTCAGTGACTACCTCCTACGACTCATACTCACAAACTTTACCTTTTATATTCAAGTTGTAAAGTATACATGAATAATTTCGAAACACTATCTCCACATCTTAAACTAATCTTAACAAACATTATACAACGCAACAAGACAATTTTTAACAAAAAAGAAAACCAAATTGAATTGTTTTGAGGAATTCCCAGCTGTATCTTTGAAGTCGAAGGTCCAATGCCAATAAAATTAAAATGAGGTATTCCACCCTTGAGGTATTCCCTTTCCAACGAAATTCTTCGAAATTCGAAATTCTCTAAATAGGTTTATAAACAGAGAACTTATAGCTGAACATCCATAAAAAATATACAATCGAATTAAGAACCTGCCTCCTTTTTTTAAGTCGATTAAATTATACATTTTACCCAGAAAAAAGTTAAAATACTTAATTAAGTTCACCAATGACTCAATAGTGCAATATTGTTACCCGTGCCTTACTTATAATAGGATATAACGCAATATCGACTAAGACCTTAACAATATCTCGGTCAAGCTCAAGTAATTAAAAGAAAGAATCCAATATGAAAACTTAATTGTGTGTGTATGATGCGTCTGTGGAATGACGTGCTTTTGTTTTATTACAGATTCCCTCTGCGCACCATTTCATACGACCATCTGCGCCTGCGGTAATAAACACTTCCCTGTCTCATAAAACACACTTAAAACGTCTAATTAATCCAGCGAAATAGATAGTGGCAAGACTTCACAGGCCTTTTTTATTTTTTTCCTGAAGGAGAGAAAAATATTTCCCGTGTCATATTACTCGTTAATAACGTTGATGAACTTCAACCTTCAAATTGTGTCCTGAGTATACGTTTCATTTATTTAAAAAATACCTACCACTTTATTGTCTTTTATGAGGCAATTTTCTACTTATACCATCTTAAAAACTTATAAAAGAATGTCTCATTTAATATAACTTATATCGTTGTCGTAGAGGGATAATTAGATAACTACACTTTTTATCGAAATTGACTTTATTTCTTTGGAATAAAATGTACAGTGCCATGCTTTTTTGTCAATAAACACGATCTGATGTCTTGTACGTCTCAAAAATATTCTAAAAATAAAGCAGGTCATGGCACCTAAATTTTAAAACATCAGAAACTAAAAAAAATGTTTAAACTTTTTTTAGATTTTTACACTTAAATGAAAAGAACCGAGGTATCAGAAACAGATTAAAAAAATGTATCAGTATAACATATGTAAAACGACCAAATCATTTTAATGTACGTAAAAACCTCAGGTCGCTGCTGCGTTTTTTTTTAAACATAAATCTTTTGTCACGAATTTCTCGAAAATCTGATTTTGTTAGTTATCTAATTTTCCATTTACGACAGCGATTTTTTATTTATTTATTATTAATCGATATGCATCTACCAATGTCTACAAAAGCAACGTGTGCAAAATAAATTATCGTACTTAAACTTAAAATGTGAACGATTTGAAAATCGGCCCGAACTTGTTTTGTTTAATTAAATACTTAGCCGATGATATCATAATCAGATGTAAAATTAATATCAAACTTATGACCTAAACATTTATTTTTATTTGTATATTTAATTCGTTCATTTGTTTTCATTCTATACCACAAAATAATACCTACAATTATGATCATATGTGTAATGTATTATTATTTATTTAATTTGTCTCCTTATGTAGTATATAATACTCAATGTATGTCTCTGTGAATTTTGTGTCGGTAAATAAAATTCTCTATTTTTGTTTCAGGTAAGATATACATCGTCATAATATCATGAAGATTTTTTTTTAAAGTATTCGTAAGTTATTAAAATATTATGTTTTCTATTATTCCATCATACGTTGAGATTTCAAATCTGATGGGCAGTTCCAGAGATAAGCGTGTTCAAAGAAACAAACAAACAATATCTTGAGCTTTATAAAATTTGTATTGGTGTTTGTTGCGATCCTGCCGATCCTGCCGTTCACTGCTGTCCTGACATTCCGTAAATATAAAGGAATAAATTACATCAACATAACATTTAAAAGTTTTAAAACCCAACATTTTCGAGCTCGGTGAACAAATTCCTGTTCTCGAATTTAATCAACGACTTCTTGATTGCGGTTTCGTTCGTGTTGAATATTAACGATTCTTGATGACAGTTGCTACGCGGGCAAGTAAATTCTTGGATTTTTTTAAGCAAAAACTTACGTGTAATTACGATACTTTTAAATGCCACATAATTTATACAAAAATAATATCAACTTGTAAATGTTCACTGCTGGGCGAAGGCATCTTCTCGAAGGTAAACACGGCCTTTATCACCACCACTCCAGACCACAAAGTATTGGCGACTTCAAACGCCGAGATATCCACAGTTTTATATTTTTCCCACATAAAGTGGCACTCCAAGAACAGTTCTTAAGCATACAGTTTCCTCACGATGTGGTCCTTCAACGTCAATTGATAGTCAATTAGTAAATGTAGGTATGTGAGTTCCAAATAATTGGCTGATACAGACATCGAATCGATATTGCGCTGGTCCAAAACATTTGAACAACAAAACTTTTATTTTAATTTGAATATAAAAGCTTAATTGAATTCAGGCTTCACTGCCTATTCGTTTCGGTGGGCTGAAATATACGCAAAATTTATTATGTTCGCTTACCGGTGTAGCCCAGCCCTATCGTTGTTCCATTTCCGTACTTGCCTACAGCTTGCCAGATTGCTTGACGTTCATAGTTACTGCTCAGCTCCTTAGAGTTGTAGTGTGAAGTTTTACTATTCCCCATGAATCTGGAAATTTTCAAATCCTACTGGTATTTCAAGAGATTAGCGCGTTTAAACAAACAATCAAATTAAAAAAAACCAACAGCTTTATTATATTGGTATTATATTGGTATTACTTGTCTACAATGTCACTGCACTGAAAATGACAAGTAGGTATAAACCCTGGAGAAGGAAACTATGTAGGTCTGAATAAAAAATAGAAGAACGGGGGTATAGGTAATAATTATTTTCTAATAATTTCATTACAATATTTTGTTACAAAAATTGTTATGCCCTTTATGTTCTGCCAATGAACTCAATATTTTACCAAAATCGTAGTTAAAGTTATGGTTTGGTGGCGGGGCGATTGGAAATCAGTTTCCTTCATACCAAAGCATTGACATTGTGGTTGTCTGTTAAATTATTGTTTACAAAACATTTATACTTACTAGAATTATAATTTAATTACGACGATTATTAACGACGAACGACAATTATAAAAAATGTTATCAATATTGTACGGTGAAGAAAAAAACAATAAATGGAAAACGATTCTACACTTTCATTTTTAAGTAAGAAAATAGATAACAAATGTAGTGAATGAATCCATTTACATTTCTATTATGATTGTCAAGCAAATGAGGTCACGTACTGTGGAACACATATTTTTTACATTATTGGAACGTGATTGAAGCTCTTTATTGAAACGTACACAAAAAGTTTCAGAAGGGGTTACTCGCGTGACAATAGAGCGAATACTGTAAGAAATGCACTATAAAAAGCGAAATTGTAATTTTAAGAAATTGATTCAAATACAACAAAAATACAATTATCGATTTAACTCATCGATAATATCAATCGAATAAATAAATCTTATTAATATATATGTGTATATAGTATTTATGAAACAGCCTAGTCCATGTCTCAAAGCAAAATACATTTTTTATAAATACATATTGTAAATAAACTTATATCTCCTATAACATAGTAACAATGCGGAAACACGAAATGCTGTATTATAATTATAGTTACAAGCAATGACGACAAATTTTAAAGTGTCTATAACGAACAAATAATACCTTCCTATATTTAAAAATCAATTTATCGTGTGTTCGTTCAGTTCGTTTAGAACGTGCGGGCGCATCGAATATCGGGAACATACGGTGTGTATTGTGAACATGAGTACAATACCAACATCTGCTCAAATAGCCGTACAAAGTGTCTTAGCGGCGCGCCAATAAACCACGTAGATTCGTAGTTCAATCCAACCGTGATGTGTTCAACACGCGCAGTGAGGTGCATCGTGAAATGCACGTGGTGACACGCTTTGCTCCACTAGTTCAGACTCAGCGGGCCCCTGGCAGGCCTATAGTCTCTGTGGTCGCGCTAATAGCTTAGTCATCGCACAGGTCGCCTCCGCCGCGCACCTCACTATTTGTGATAAAAATCTTCTAAACTCTTACTGTGATAAATAATGTGATATCTTATCTGTGTTATCATGGGATTCTTGGACGGAGTATCGTTTTCTGTTTTTAAAAAGTGCCCTAATCTTAAACTGAAGAGGCGAAGAAATGGACGCACCAGGTAAACAACTGAAATTGACTTTGTAATCGTTCATAAAAACCATTTTTAATTATTCGCATTGGTATAAAAGAGGTAGTTTTATCCCAATACATTCTAAACAAATGGAGGTATCTATAAAACAGAAGATTTTCTCTTTTTTTATTTAATTCGCAATTACAGGAGAACACCAAATTGAATAATATGGTCTTAAATATTCTTATATAACACTGGAGTTATTTATGATGTTACCAATTGTGTACTCGTTTAGTAAACAATATCATAAAGTACAGTATCGCCAACCAGATTTAATTCAATATCATTATTTAAAAAATTATAAAAAGTTTTATTCTAATTTTCATGTTATAATAAATGATACTAATTAAAGTGTAAAAATAATAGGTATAAATAATGTTTTTTTAGGTTTGGTTAAAATCATATAATTAAATGTAGGCATTGCTGGAATGTGTCCTTTGACAAGTTGAACAAGTTTTAAATAACTCTCATGTACCTCGTGGTATTTGTTATCATCGATAAACTATCGATATTAATAAGCCATTCAATCATGTATGTGATTCCTTAAATATTATAAAGATTAATCTAACTAGAATACACTTTCTTAATAGTGAACCTTAAAAATTTCTTTAAGATATAATTAGTAATTTTGGTATTTCCAATAACACGCTGACCGCAAAGAATGCAAATTTCGACGATGTTAAATATTTAGATTTAGTCTAATGTTATTTTAATGACTGTGATTGTTACTATAATTATAACAGTTTTAATCGCAATATTATAGTACTTTGTAGTTTTTTTTTTAACTTAATAGGTAAAGGTCAATGCGTGTAGTATGATTTCAAGTATGTTCGCAACAATTCTTAGATCCGTTTGGCCGTAATCATTAATCTCTTCCTAGTTTGAGATGTAAATAAATTTAGTATATTATATACACCTACTATATTCATATAAGTAGGTAAATACATAAGAGTCGACGCAATAAAACGTGTTAAAGGCATTATAAGTTACATCCGCGTATGTTGGCGTTTTGTGGCTATTAAATGCTATCACGGAACGATTTTCTGCTTAATAAAGCATGCCGTCCTTTACTAAAATCTGACAGAATTATACGTCGATTGCTTTTTTTATGTATATAATAGCTCGGCACATTGACTGTATTGTCAATGGTTATGGTGATCCCTGATGGTAAGCACAGTACAATCCAAATACAACGGCTACCACCGAGAGATCGAAATCTTTCGGCCATCGCCGCTGTCGCCGGCCTGCATAAATACCTCTTCACGTTACGCTTGAAGGACCCGATGTCACAAGAAGGAGGGAACACATTGGCCGGGAGATGGTTCACGGTACGACAAAACTTTTTAGTTCGTGCTGAGATGGAGGTTCTTTATAAGTACCAGACTAACTATTGATAATAACCATGCCACTCTTACATACTATACGCCATGGTTTCACTCGTGTTAAATTTATCTGACCAACTCTCCGCCGCCGCGCCGCCGCCGCGCCTCTAACGCATCCGTGTAGCCTAATGTTCTAACTTCTCAAACTACAACTTGCCAGTTTGATTCACTTACTGTTCCGCGCCATAGAGTCATAACGTGATATTGTATAGCCAATAACCTTCCTCCACAAATTGGCTATAAAAACAGTGCAGTGGTTTCGGAGATTACCCTCAACATATAAACAAACTCACAAAATATGCACTCTTCTTCTTCTATATCTATCTATACATATTATAAAAGTAAGCGTCTGTCTGTCTATCCGTTTATGTTCTTTTCACACGAAAACCGCTTATCAGATTTACATGGCTTTTCCTTTAGTTCATAGATATTTTATTTGGCCAGGTTATAGGATATATTTTGTTACATGAAGTAACATAAGAAATAAGTTGTAACGATAATGGTGAATCTATCAGAAAAAAAAAACACTTTTGGGGTGATTAAATTAATAGCTTACGCTGAGTAAACTATAAGTGATAAAAGAAATATCAAATTAATTTACTACATAATTGTAGATCTTAAAAAGACCTACAAAAAAGTCCGCGATAGCATATGTCTATTTTCTAAGAATCACCACAATAAGCATTTTTCTTTATAATATTAGTAGGTACCTATTATTGTTACATATTACGGAAGCTAGATATGTTTATTCGATTTAAGGCAACCTTCAAAACATGAAGTTTTTTTTTATAAAAATCAATTTTTGATATTTAGAATGTATGCGTAACGAATTAAATCGCTAGAATTTCCTTATAAATATAATTATAGTCGACGTTTATAAACCGATTTATATAAATTACTTCGTAGATCTTATCGTTGTAATTCAACAGAAAATATTTTAACAGTTGCTGGAATTATGAATAATAGAAACATTTACTGAATTTTAAATAGAGGTCATAAATATTCCAACAGTTTTGTTTTATCTAAAAAGGTTTAATTATTGTTGCTATATATTTTTATTATTTATAGTGTTAGGAAAAAAATGTTTTTGCTACGATATAAACATCTTACATTTTACTTAATTATAGTCAAACGGAATTGAGCACTACTTGTTGAGCAGCACAAGATGTAGGAGACTGCAGATGGGCTCAATGACTTTGGTGGTCACGTATGGGTAAACGAGGACTGTGACGTTCACCAGTTCGTTGAGTCGAGGATATTGTTAATAACGCGAGTCAGAAATGGATGAGGTTTATTCACGATTGGGATGAGTGGTATACAAGAACAGAAGCCTATGTTCAGCAGTGAGCGATTACGGACTGAAGATGATGATCATGATGATAGCCAAATTGTAAAGTCAAAATCGATCTGACTTCATTTTCACCGTGTGTAGCGTAAACATGCTAGTGCATGTTTGTGATTTTGTATAGGACATTTCTTTGTATTGAAGTCTTATATATATTACATAGCTGTATAACTGGAGCAGTGGCATGACATTCAAGCGTTAACGCTTCGGAACTACAGTAACACACCGTGACGTTGCAGCGGGTCGGTGATTTTAAAATAGTAAAACTAAATGTCAACTTTAATTACATCGTATAAGACCTACAATGTCATATACAAAGGTAAATGTGAACGATAACAATCAGCAGGTACTTTTAACAGCATGTTACCCTTGGCTTCAATAGGGCTTCTGAAAGGTTATATCTTATATAAAAAAATCTTGTGTGCGTCTGTTAGTAATTCTATAACTTCCGAACGACTTGACCAATTGAGCTCATATTCACGTAATATATTTGTTTTATCCAGATGACGGTTTATGTATATGTTAGCATCCGATAGATGGAGCTGTTGTCGAGCCAATTTACAAATGTTTCATCTTGCGCTATCACGAATCATAAAGATGCAAAAAATGGTATATTTACTCAATTGTAATAATTACGTAAAATATATATTGCGCTTCAAGTATTGACGGACGCTGGACGGATTTTGAAATGTTTTATGAGTGTTTGTACGAGTCCCTGGATGGCTTAGATTCGCAATTGGACCCGGCTGGTGGCGCTACGATCGAGTTCTAGGTTTTTTCTTTAATTGTCTGTTAGGTCCGCTAGTTACAAAGATAACCCACGCGGTACGTACATGACATATATTAAATGGGGAGCAACACGTAATAGTGATGTCTGTTTATATATATATTACCATTATAATATATTTATTCCAAGACAAACGTTTTTAAAGAATTAACTCCACTCTCGCGTCGGAGCTGACACGAACCATTTTTTAATGCTTATCATAAACATCAATCATCAGAAAACCTACAATAATAATGGTATGTTATTTGTAATATTTCGCTAAAAGGTAATGTAAATTGTTGAGACACTTATTTCGACGAAAACCAGTTGTATTAGCGAGTAACACTCCAAGAAACCGAATAGAAAAACGCTCCTTAAAAACTTCGACGTCTATGTCGTCGTACCCACTCAAAGATTCTTTCGAAGGAAATTACTTTCGACAGTGAAATCGTATCTCGGTGTCACTCTTGTACTTTATAATTGACATTCCGAAGTTAAGTGATGCTCTTTTATTTGTTTGCGAGTGATTTTGTTAATGTACTGGAACTTTTTTTAAATTTAGTTCTATATATCGGAACTACTGGTCGTTTAAAAAAAATATTTAACATTTTCATCTTATCATCATTTTGTATCGTCGGTGATACTGCAAAATGTTCTGTATCAAAATGTTGTATGTATAGTTATTTTTACATTATAGTATTGATTTGTATAAAATTATATAAATTTTACTAACGACATCCTAACACCACGATATGCGTGTCATATAGTTAGCGAATCGTTAAAAAGTTTTCTATTTCTCCTGTAAAATCAGTTTATAGTGATATAGCCCGTTTAGCAATATCATTATACAGTATACTTAAAGATAAAATTAGTATATCCATACTTCATAAATAAATCTTTATTGAGATCCGGTTATTGAAATGATGTCCTCCTCATACGAAAATACGAATTAGCTAACATTTTATTACAAACAGTTTAACGACTTATTCTCTAAAGCTCAAGTATTCCGCATTCACATCTTTGATATATTTATAGGTCTCAGACAGGCCTCGTGGCGCAGTGGTAATAAACCCTACTGTAGAGCAGAGCGGGTTCAATCCCCGCGCATTACTAACTTTTGTTTTATGAGCGTAATTATAAGTTTAATGTGTATATATATACTAGTAGTGCCCGTGGCTCCGCTCGCATGGATCGTGCTGCCCTCGCTCTCAGCCTCAGCGGTCGCCAGCCGATTATTTTAAAGACAAAAATGCTTATTGTGGGTGACCTTAGAAGATATTTACACATGCCATTGCTTGTTTTTTTAGGTGTTTTTCGGATCTACAATGATGTAGTACATTAATTTGATATATCTCTTATGGTTTACTCAGCGTAAGCTGTTTAAGCGCCTCAAAAGGATCTATTTTCCAAATAGATTCACCATTATCGTGACTGCTTATTTTGTATGTTACTTTAGCTTATAAAATATACTCTATAACCTGGCCAGATAACTTAGCTATGAATTTAAAAAAACCTATGTAAATCTGATAAGTAGTTTTCGCGTGAAAAGTATATAAACGGAGAGACAGACAAAGAGACGTTGTCAAAAGGACCGAAGTCTTACTGAGGCCAGTGATTTTAAGTTGCTACTCTTGAGAAGTGAGTTGGCATGCCTCGTGTGTGTTACGAACCACATCTTTCAAACTGGAATGCGGTAGTGCGAGTAAGTACTGTTTCGCTATCGGAGAAATTGAAATAGGTGCTTTTGCAGTCGAACCCTGAACCGGTTCTACCACTCTTCAAACTGTTTTTTCTCACAGTGTTAAAATGTTTCACAGGTTTTTAGTTTTCCTTACGATCTTTTACTTCACCGTCAGGCAATGTTTTATTAATGACTAGCTGTGCCCGCGACTCCGCTCGCGTGGACTACGGAATGGTGTCGGTCGAGCGCACGCGCGAATCGTGCTGCCCCAGGAGCGTTACTCTGGGCTGATTCAAATTTGATTTTGTTTCTGATTCGATTTCACTTTTGATTAGAACTCAATCCAAAAAGTGTATTCTTGAACCAAACCGAATCGAAAATCAACATTGAGTTATAATTGAATCATTTTAACGTCGTTGTCTGTATCCGGCCACAGTACACACACAAGTCATCGTAAAGTATTATAAATCTTTGCTTGGATTCTTTTAATTGTAACATTTTGACATAAAAATGCTAGATTGAAAATCGATCTAAGTTAGATCCGATTCGAGCCACAGCACGATCGTGCGCTAGTATTGATTTCAAGAGTGCCAAATCTCATAAAATCAAATTTTATTATTACATTCGATTCAAAACTTGAACGCGTCAAGAGTAAGGCGGCTGTTCCCTCCAGGTACCGGCCAGTTATTTTAAATACAAAAACGCTTATTGTGGGACATTCTTAGAAGATATAAATATGCAATTGGTAACATATTTGTAGATATTTTTAATATGTACAATTATGTAGTATATTAATTTGATATATATCTTATGGTTTACTCAGCGTAAGTCATTTAAGCGCCCCAAAAGCGTCTTTTTTCCGAATTGATTCACTATTATCGTCATTGCTTGTATCGTATATTACTTTACCTTACAAAGTATATTCTATTAACTGACCAGATAACATAACTATGAATTAAAATATAAAACATGTAAATCGAGTAATTGGTTTTTGTGTGAAAAGAACATAAACGGACAGACAGACAGAGAGACGTTGAGTTTTATAATATGTATAGAAGATACCTATCCCAGTTGGTAATTGTATGCGATTACGGAAAATATGTTGTTACATGTCAACGTGGAAACGATTTTTCATCCGATCTTATATTCCCGATTATTTTTAAGATTATTTATCTGTGTAGAAACATAGATTGAAAGTATATATGGAGACTTGTAGTTCACGAGTATTACAAAGTATAGAAGTAAGTCGAGTCTAAATATTTTAATACTGTTAAATGTTGACATTAATGATAAGGTTAGTCCATTATAATCCTTATGCATCTAGCCATATCTTCTATCTATGTCACGTACGATCTACGTAATGGCAAATATTAAAAAGACCTAAAAAAAATCATCGATAGTATATGTCTATCTTGTAAAGATCACACACACACAATAAGCATTTTTGGGGCACCATAATTAGCACGTGCGCTCGACCGACAGTATTCGCGAGCGGAGCCGTGGGCATAACTAGTCAGAATAAAAATGTTATGACGTCAGAAAGTATAAGAAGACAAATATATGTATATGGAAATAAGTACA